>JALIGW010000001.1:222503433-223103433 GCA_023053685.1 Diadophis punctatus similis | reverse complement strand
TCATCTTTTCTGTCATCAAACATATTCAAAAATATATTATTACATGTTTCAATCTCTAACATCTGTAGTTATGAAAACCTTTGAAAGGCTAGTGATGTCCCACTTGAAAACCATCACGGATCCACTGTTAGACCCCCTGCAATTTGCATACCGAGCAAATAGATCAACAGATGATACTGTTAATATGGCTCTGCACTACATCCTACAACATCTTGAATCTCCAAAGACCTACACAAGGGTCCTCTTTGTAGACTTTAGTTCAGCATTCAATACCATCATACCGGACATTCTTCTAACTAAACTAAATCAGCTAGCGGTACCTGAACACACTTGTAAGTGGATCACAAGCTTCCTAACAGACAGGAAGCAGCAGGTGAAGCTAGGCAAAATCACATCAGATACCTGTACAATTAGCACAGGGCACCCCAAGGCTGTGTACTCTCACCACTTCTCTTCTCTCTATATACCAATGACTGCATCTCAAGCGATCTATCTGTTAAACTACTGAAGTTTGCAGATGATACAACAGTGATTGGTCTCATTCAAGACAACGATGAAACCGCATACAGACGGGAGGTTGAACAACTAGCCTCATGGTGCGACCAGAACAATCTGGAACTGAAGACACTCAGAACTGTAGAAAGGGTGGTAGACTTTAGGAGAAACCCTCCCATTCTACCACCTCTTATAATATTAGACAACACAGTATCAACAGTAGACCTTCAAATTTCTAGGTTCTATCATATCTCAAGACCTAAAATGGTTCACCTAACATCAAAAACATCATCAAAAAGCACAACAATATTCCCCCAAGAGTGGGGAGCGAATGGGGATTTTGCAGTATTCTTCCCCTGGAGGAAGAATATATATATATCCCTCCCCTGGAGGGAGAATATATATATCCTGCAGAAGACACCAGCCTGATGATGATGAATGAGACTTCATCGAAACGTCGCCAAGACACTTCCAATTTCACGCGGGAGAAAACCCGAATAACCAAAGACCTACATACAAACACCCACAAAAACCTCAGAAAACACACACACACACATATATATATGATGTATATATGTATATACACAGAGAGAGAGAGTGAGTGAGAGAGAGTGTCCCCTTGGGAGTTGGGCAGCATACAAATACAATAAATAAATAAACAAACAAATATATATATATGTAGTAAGGCACAGTAAATACTTCATTGGGTCAATTTTAGCTCCATGTAGCTTTTTTTGATAGCAGTTATTCCCATGACTTTTCTGGAATATTTTTCCAATGGTAGCTCTGGGATTTCTCTTCACTAAGAGCTAGTAAATCTGACTTCGCTTTAGTTTCTGGAATCAATTTGTACAGTTAGCTAGATTCTGTCGAATGCTGAACAGCAGTCTGCTAGGCAACCTTTCCCCTGAAATTTCAAATAACGCGCTATCTTTTAAAACCAGATGAACATTGTATTCTTGTTTTCGCGTTTATAAAAACGGAGATCTGATCACATGCATATGCAGTATGGAAAAATGAGCTATGCATCTTGCATAGCATCTGCTTTCCTCCGAGACACTGCGTTGCGCGCGCCTGCCTCAGCACAGTCAGAATTGCCTCAGTTTGGAAAGGATCGGGTTCCTCCCCAGGGGCTTTCCCCCTTTTCACTGTGTTCTTTGACGTGTAAGAACGGCGGCTATTCAGCAGTTTTTTGGAATCATCCCTCCCACCCCGAACGCCTTCCGGTCCAAACAAAGCCTTCCGAGCCAAACGAGCAGCGGGACTCAAGAAACGGCTGAGTCACGCTTACTCCAGACGCGCGTGCATCCAAAAACGGAGGGAGATTTCTGAGAGAGACTCTCCCACCTTCCAGCTTACGGAGGGCGTGGCTTCTTTGTGTCCAATTGTGACGTGACTTCGGCACGTCTCCTTCTCTCTATATATAAATGCTACGTCAGGCGGCCGAGCTTAGAACGTTTGTGAGAGCCGGCGGCGCAAAGTGGTTCCTGCTTCAACAGTGATTGGACGGAACCGACCCACCCACCGACCGACCCACCGTGCTTGGGCCTTATCGACTTCTCTGCATTCAATACAGTAGCCCCGTCGTCGCCCCGCGCTGCCATGGCTTCCTCCCCTTCTCAGGTGCGCCAGAACTACCATCAGGATTGCGAAGCAGCCATCAATCGACAGATCAACCTGGAGCTGTACGCTTCTTACGTGTATCTCAGCATGGTCAGTAACCGAGTCTCTTGGAGGGGTGGGAGAAAGGAGGGAGAGCGCTGGAAACCCCCCCTCCCCCGCCCAAATCCTGGAAGACATTGCTCCTTACGGGCTGGAGGAAATAATCCTCCGCGCTGCAGCTCCTGTGTTTACGCTACTTCCCTTGAGTGTCCTTGAGTCGCGAGCGAGGCCTGTCGGGTATATAGTCCTGCTGCGGGTTTTAGCCCTTGTTAAAAAAATAATAATGATGAAAGGTTTTCTCAGCTTTCCGGGGTGGGGTGTGTGAAGAGCGTTGGGAACGATCCACTTCCAAGACAGGCTCTCACCTCTTGGACTTGCCCTGTCGCTGGTTTCGGGGCTTCTGTCCACGGGCGCGCGTGGGTTGCTCTCGTGCGTTGCATTCCGTGGAAGAAAGCGGGGCCGCTCCGAACCCCTTGATCTTCGATCAACCGGCATGATTCCTGCATTATACTAAGATTCAGAAGACGTTTCTAATAAAGGGGAATATTTGTAACTCCGGGTTGAATTGTGAGGCCCTTGGTGCTCTCTGAGCTTGCTGCTTTTCTTGCAGACGTTTCATGACCCAAACTAGGTAGTTCCTTACCTAGAAATGGAAACCAAGGCGCCTCTTTTTGTGTGTAACAGCCCTGTTGTTTGACTTAAAGCAGTGGTTCTCAACCTTCCTAATGCCGCGACCCTTTAATATAATTCCTCCTGTTGTGGTGACCCCCAACCATAAAATAATAAAATTATTAGGAAACTCAGGGGTGGGTTCTAACTTACCTCGCTGCCAGTTCGCTTCTTCCTGTGTTGTGTGGCTGCGCTTCGTGGGAGCGTGGGCGCTTTGTGCTTGCACGCATGCGCAGTGCTGAAAAATGTTTTAAAAACTTGTTTTAAAAAAGCCAAAAACAAGATGGCGACGCATGCGCAGTGCTGGAAATTTGGCTTCTGCACATGCTCAGAAGTTCCCATGGTACAGTTTTTTTTTTTTTTGCAGTAGTCTATTTGCATGTGGGTGGACCTGCCTGGAGACGGATAGTGGAGCAGTGTCTCGGTTTCTAAGACCATTGGAAATACATGTTTTCCAATGGTCGATGGTCTTAGGTGACCCCTGTGAAAGGGTCGTTCAACCCCCAAAGGGGTCGTGACCCACAGGTTGAGAACTGCTGACTTAAAGGATTGTAGGCTTGAGGGGGGGAGGGGGGGCGGAGGAATCCCTCTTGGCCCTGATTTTTATTTTGCTGGGGAAGTGACGCAACTTGTTTATGAGCAGTGCTTGCCTTGGTATCTCGGATTAGAAAAATGTGATTGCGCTTTAATCGACTTTGTACTTTTTTTCTCCGAATTCAATTAACTTGGACTTCCACACTGTGCTGGGAAACTAGTGTTTGATTCTAGTAAAAGGCATTTGATAACATTGTTTGGTATGGATGTTGAAGTCCAACGCATGCAAGAGGGCAGCAAGTTGGGAAAGCCCCTTGTCGATAAGCATGCATGTTAACTGGCAGCAGCTGCTGCCTTTTAAAATTGAAGGGGTTTCTATAGCCTTCCTTGAAGCTTGCTATATGACTAAAATTATAATTCAGTCATAGAGGAATTGGATCAGAATTATTTAAAAAAAATTCTGGATGTATTTATCAAATTTAAAAATCTTGTATATTTTTTTTACAAGCTACAATTGCCAATATTTATCCAACTAATTGTTTCCTGTCCTTAATTAGGAGTCTGGAATGGTTAAGCAATCTAATTTTGCAAAGAGTATGTTCTTTGTTGCAAAGAACTATCTACCTTGATTTGGAGATAGTTTTCAGGTCCTGTTGTTGCTGTAGGATTTATAGAAAATTTGATGATTTGATCTTAAATGCCAGTTCTAGAGAAGTATGAGCACTTCATATTGTATAACGCCTTGGGCAGTCTAATTGTCTAGTAATAAGCAACATCTGCAGGAAGGCAAGGGAGTTAGATTGCATCAAAAGTAATGCAAGCTCTGCCTTTTTTAATCATCTGTGTGTGACATTGCATGCCCCGAAGCGGTAGAATTTATGTCATATGTCCCATGGATTCTGCTAGCAGTTGGTTGTCTTTAAAAAAAATGCAAACTGGTGGATTAAGCATGAATAGATGACTGTCCTAATGCAAGGATTTTATTTTGATTTTCAGTCTTATTATTTTGACCGTGATGATGTGGCCCTGAAGAACTTTGCCAAGTACTTCTTGCACCAGTCTCGCGAGGAGCGTGAACATGCAGAGAAACTCATGAAGATGCAGAACAAGAGGGGTGGCCGCATCTTCTTACATGATATCAAGGTAGGTTGTACCAGGGGAGATGAGATGGCAGGAATATGATAAGTGAAATATTGCTGCTTTTTGCTTAGGGTTCTATAGAGAAATTGAGAATGATGTATCATGAATCTAGGTTTGACTACAAGAAACTGCACATAATTAAAAGATATGACTTAAATTAGTTCAGGAGGATGTATAAGCAAAGTGTTTCATTTTGTGATCAAAACAGATGTGGAAAAAATGGCAAGAACTATTGCTTTACCCGGAATGTGTTTGGTGTGCAAGAAGTTCTCATAGACACTCTGAATTTGTTCTCTGCTGAAAATTTTGATCTAAAGTGGCTCTGTTCAGATGTTATATTTACTGTGTGTGGCTGCTGAGCCTATCTTGCCTTGATCGCCTTGGTTTTGAGAACCCTCATTACTCCCCACAAGGGCATTAGCACACCTCCCTGATAAATGACAAAAAAAGCTTACCTCCATGGTTTATCCATAACCATGATCAGGTTACACAGATGAAGAGTCTGTATGAGATATATACAGGTTGTGATATGTCCCCATAGCCTTTAGAACTTGCAGAAGCTTTTAACTGATACGCTGATGTGTACAGAGTTCTTTCTAGATAGTAAACTTGAAAACCGCTGGGAAAAGCATGGATACATGTGTTGTTCCTATGTACTGATAACGAGGCTAAAATGTACAAGAATGTGTTTAAAATGCTTTTGTTTTAGCTGATTCTATAGTGCTTGCACAGGACAAATAACCTACCGGTATTTAATAAACCTACAAAATGTTTGAAGTTAGATTGCCTTAAAAGGCAAAATCCTCCCCACCTTATATTTGTGGGCAATGGGTGAAGCTGAAAGAGCTATTTTATTAAAAGAAACAAGTGAGAATATCTTCAAACAATAGGAAGATAATCTTGTCATTGAATTGTAGTCCAGTTGGTGGGCCAACAAAGATTGCTAGAAATTGTAACTGAGCAACCTTTAGAATCCAACATCAAACTTGTATCATTGACTCAGACATTACTAAGTCAGTTGATTTATTTTACTCCTCAAGTTGTTAGGTTCTGAGTTGGAGGAGGGGTGGAAAGATTGCAGCAGTTGGTAGCAAGTTCATGGACGCTTGCTTTGTAAAGTTATTTCAATCAATGACCCTGTTTCATTCCAGGTTCAGGGACTGGAAAAATGGTGCTATTAAAACATTTGGTCTTGCAACTTGGAAAACAAGTGCTAAAGATAAAAGGTGCTGGCTTGAGTAGTCCATCTTTCACTATATCAACCAGTTGTTCTGAAATATGGTGGTGGTGTAATCATTCTAATTCCAGTGGTTCAGCTTAAAAAAAATTTTTTTATTAAAGAAACCGGATCGTGATGACTGGGAGAATGGACTGACAGCCATGGAGTGTGCTTTGCACTTGGAAAAGAATGTAAACCAATCACTTCTGGATCTACACAAGCTAGCAACTGACAAAAATGACCCTCACGTAAGTCATACTTGCTCTATATAATGTCTTTGGCTGGTGTTCACTTTCTTGTAACTATAGGTCAGAGGTCTTCAAACTTGGCAACTTTAAGACTTGTGGACTTCAACTCCCAGAATTCTCCAGCCAGCTATGCTGGCTGGAGAATTCTGGAAGTTGAAGTCCAAAAGTCTTAAAGTTGCCAAGTTTGGGGACCCCTGCTATAGATAGTCCTTGACTACTTGACTTACAATCACAATTGAGCCCAAACTTTCCCTTGCCTTAACAAGATAGTTAAGTGAAGTTTGCCTAATTTATGACCTTTCTTGCCATAGTTAAGTGAATCACTGCAGTTGTTAATTTAGTAACACAATTTAAGTGAATTTGGCTTCCCCATTGTCTTTGCTGGTCAGAAAGTTGCAAAAGGTGATCACATGACCCTGGGGACACTGTAACTGTCATACATGCCAGTTGCCAAATGTCTGAATTTTGATCATGTGACCAAGGGGATGTTGCAGTCGTAAGTATGAAAAGTGGTCCTAAGTCACTTTTTTCAGTGCTGTGGTAAGTTTGAACAGTCACTAAACAAATGAATGTAAGTCAAGGACTACTTGTATTTCTTTAAATACAGAGCAAGATGCAAATTATTGATTCAAATTTCACTAAAGAATTAGAATATGGAACTAATGGATCTTCACTGTGTCCTAAGGTCATATAAATAATAGATTTAATTTTTGCTTTCATACTTTGAAGGATCAAATTCTACTATTTTGCTGCCCATGCATCCAGATACATGTTTTCTAGACAAATTTGGTTTTCTTCGGCTTGCCAGAGGTGGAACTTTTAAATAGCAATTAAATTTGTGTTTTTTAATTTGTGTTTTTCTTATTTGCAAAAAAACCTTGTACTCCTCTAGGAAGAGAGAATAGGTTTGTAATATTGCTTTTGTCTTCTAGTTATGTGACTTCATTGAAACTCACTACTTGGATGAACAAGTTAAATCCATCAAAGAGCTGGGTGACCACGTGACTAACTTGCGCAAAATGGGAGCACCAAAATCTGGAATGGCAGAATATCTTTTTGACAAGCACACTCTGGGAGAAAGTGACAGTGAGAACTAAAAACCACCCATGAATGTTGCAGAGACTCTTATCCTCAACACTTGTGCATGCTTCTTTGGTTTATCTCTAATATTTCCATAATTGTATAAAAATTATTTCTCCTCTTATGTGTTCTATCTCACCCCCAATAAAATGACTAGGTCTACATACTTCCAGTTGCGCTGCAGTATGTTTTGAGTTTTAAAAAATAACGAAATGCACAATTGAATAAGAGTTTTCCTATAAATAAAGTAATGGCTCTGGTCCCAATCCAAGGGTGAAAATGTGCTTCAGAGTGGTTGTGGATTTGGTTCCTTTAAGGAGGCATTAACATGCCAAATAGCAAAATACCTTTTTGGATGTGGAGCCAAAGGGTAGCTCATTAATTTGCACTCTTGGCCCATGTTTGTAATTCCCGGTTACAATGCTGCCCAACTTCTGAGCATCTGATTAATATTAAACTTGTTCTGTCAACCGTTTCAGTTGTATAGGCTGCAACTTATAAAAGTCCCTATTTTTATACCAGGATATGCAGCACAGCTTGGGCTATTATATTTACTTAGGAGTAAACATTGAAATTGATGGCACTTCAATAAATGTGGATAAGAAAGTGTTAATGTCATGTCCAGACAGCTCTGTGTTTGACCTGTAGGATTGATACTGTATAATGAGTAAGAAGTTGCTGACATATAAAGAGCACAAACCCACCTTCAATAGAAATTAAGCTATACCATGTGGTATACATTCTCAAACTTGGTCTACATTTTAGGACCGTGAATTTCTCAGTGCTTTGCATCACTGTAAAACTAACTAAACTAGCTGTTGGAGCAAGTTTAAGTTAAAATAAAGATGCTTACTTTAAAAACAAAGTATCATGGGGTGTTATACTGTTGGATTTTATATGCACAAAAGTTTAAAACCTGTTGCCTGGATGCCTAGCAAGATTTAATAACTTATTGAATGTATGATGTATTAAATGGGGCACAGTTTGGGATGTTGAAGGGGGGATTAGGTTTCTAAGTGATGCTGCATGTCAATGTCTCTTATGGTGGCCCCACATTGGAAGTCATCTGAATACTGACCATGTACAGTCTACATGTCACACTCATTCTTCGCTAGATTACTATGAGCTCTACTCTTGCTCAACCATAAGAAGGAATGGGAAGCTCAGTGGGGAAAATGCTCTAGAGCCACAGGGATCATTTCTGAAGTTTCAGGGAACTCTTTTTGAGAAATCTGCAAGGGTGGGGCAGTGATGCAAAGTGAGTCAAGCAGTATTAGGCATGGTTGGGTGCAGCCAGGGTTTTCCTGTGCTTAAAGATTTTGTTTTTGTGTTGTAACCAAACCTGCTTTACAAACAAAAGTCTCATACTCTGCATCAACACAATAAACCATACTATCAGTTTTCTGTTAAAGAGGCCTTTGGGTCCCGAATAGAGAGCTAAACACGACATGTGACATGAAACCTCACGTTGCTTATCTCTCTAGATCAAAAGCTAAAATAACAATGGAAAATTACAACCTTGGCCAACCCACATTCTAACAAAGAGTCATTTGTTCCTAAAACAGTTTGGCTTGATTTTATAATAGCAGTAGAGACACTCTGCCATAAAATGATTCTTTTTCTCCCAGCATTTTTTTTAAAAATCAAATGATTCACTTGAGATTGTCCTGTTTTACTCTGTCATATGCCAAGTATGTTTACAGCATATTTTCGGACATAGACTTTTAAGACATTGCAAGACAGGATAAGATCTCTTCACTATAGACTGTTCTGTTACCACAGTAGTCTGAATATTGGAATCTCTAACTGATGCAACTCTACCTACTCAGACCCCATCTGAGGTTTCTCCTATTTTCCCCAGAAAAGAAATTCTATGTTCTTCAAGTTCTATTTGATAGCATTTCTTTTTTGATACAATCAGTGATGTCCCTACCTCAAGACCATCTAAAGCCTTTTTATTCTCAGTGAATGCATTCTTTGGAATCTGGTCTATTGCATGATGAAATACCATGCAATTGGCATGTTTTTGATTGTGCTATTTATCTTGCTTTGTATCTAGGAGAAACCATGTTAGATGTTGGATTAAAAAACTGAAGACCAAGATTCAGGCTCAGCCTTCACCATATTTTTAGTAATTTTAGGCCAGTCACTTATCTATCCTGCAGGATTGTACTATGAAGATGAAATAAAAGGACAGTCCCATTCTGTAAGCTTCCCTTGAGAAGGGTGAGAGAGAAATCTAAAGAGCAAAGAATTTACGGAACAATTTGCTCTATAGAAAAGAGATTTCTCATTTGGATTTCATTAAACAAGGACAATGAAAGTTCTCAAGTCTGAGATGCATTTGTTTTCTTTCATAACCTGCTAGACCAGCTTTCCACTATGATCTCGAATGTTCGACCATAGTTTTTTTTATCATCCCTAGCCAGCATAGGCAGGGGAAATGAAGTATATTACATCTGAAGAGCACAAGGTTAAAGGAGAGACTAAAAGGAAGGATAAGCAAAGATTTGAACAAAAAATATTTCCACTTGAGTCTAGAGAACTATGAAGCCTCTTTCAAGGTTTCTAACATGACAAACATAGCCACTGGTGTAATGGTTAAGGCAGCCCGGTAGAAACCAGGAGACATGAGTTCTAGTCCTTGGGCACAAAACAGGCAGGCAAGAAAAATATGAAAATGTTGCCAGGAATACTATAGGGCAGTGATGGCGAACCTTTTATTGCTCGGGTGCCGAAAGGGTGCATGCGTGCTTGATAGCATGCACGCATGTGCCCTCATCCATAATGCAATGCCTGTGCATGCGCACACAACCCACCCACCCCGCATGCGCGTAGGCCTCACTGAAGCCTCCGGACTTCCGGTAGGCCCGTTGGGCCGTTTTTTCGCCCTCCCCAGGCTTCAGCAAAGCCTCTGGAGCCTGTGGATGGCGAAAAACAGGCCCAATGGGCCTACCAGAAGTTTGTTTCTGAACTTCCGGTAGGCCCGTTGGATCAGTTTTTCGCCATCCACAGGCTCCGGAGGCTTTCCTGAAGCCTGGGGAGGGCGAAAACATCCTCCCCTGCCCTCCGGAAAGCCAAAAATCAGCTGTCCAGCACGCATGTGCGCACTGGAGCTGACATAGGGCAACACCTCACGTGCCCTCAGATATGGCTCCGCATGCCACCTGTGGCACGCATGCCATAGGTTCGCCATCACAGCTATAGGGTCCTGCCTAGGCATTGCCAGGAATCCTGACAGACTGACTTGAAGGTGAGATGGAGGGAGAAAGGGAGGGAGAGAACAAGAGAGAACGAGAACTCTCTTCAGTCTGCCAATCCCAGATAGTGATTTTTCATATTTCTTTGGCTGCAGTTATTCTGGCATCTATCCCACTCTCCTAGCAGAAGTTTGGTTATATCTATTAATGGCACAATCGGTTTGATACTATTGTCTGCTTTCTATCTCTGTTTATGTTAGGAGGAACTGAAACCTTTTCTTTAGTTGGTTTCATGTGTTACTCTCACCTGCTTTTTACCAATAGATTTTAAACAAACGTGCATGGAAAACATTTAAAAAATGACTTTTTCTTGCTAATCCTTTGCTCAGAAAAATACAATGTAAAATCTAGTTAGTATCTAAAATGAAGAAGCTGTGCCACACTGTTTTGCATTCTACCACTGATTTAGACAGCCCAATGTAAACCCTTCAAACTTTATCAGAGAAGTTGCTTCCAATTTTCTACTTCTCCATTTATTTTCAAGTTGTCGTATACAAGTAAAACAACATCTCTCAAACTGTTGAAACACTGGCCCATTTTTAACGTATTGAAACTAGCAATACATCTACATATTTTCCAATTGACCTTCAATAGGCATCTTGTTTGCTAAAGTGACCAAATAATATTGTCCTCTGACATCTCAACTTTTTTACTCAGTCAGTCAAGGTGGAATTATACTGTAAGGCCACAGAAAGGCCCCCAAGATTTGCATCCTCTCCTGCCATCTGGAGCACAGGCCATACCATCAAGTCCTTAATACTAAGGCCATATTAACTTCTATTAAAAAATGTTAGGGTTTGGGTTGGACAGTTTGGTGCTGTAAACTGACAGGATGAGTTGAGTCATACTGGTGTTGCTGCCCAATTTGAATGGAGTGTACTATCATGCCACTATCAAATCTTCATCTGTAATTATTGTCTGATAATATCCACATGAAGTATGATCTTGTGTAACACAATCCCTCTAGGATCTAATAAATATAGTTTGGCTAAGTGAACTGGTAATATTCACAAGAAAAAAAAATCCTTCTTTGTAAGTAATTGGAGGATGGGGAAAAGAAGTCACTGTGTCCTTGGGCAATGACCATACAACCGGGTATATGATTTATCCCAGTTAAATTGTCTCTCCCTGAAGTGGGATGTGCATTCGCAACACTGGCAGCAAGGTCCCATTCTTTGGTACTTTCAGATAAAATAGCAAACAAAAGATTAAACATGGAACCGAAGTAACTGCTGAAGTTAAGAGTTATTTCCTTAGTTGTATGGTGCAGAAATTCCAGGAGTGGCCCTTAACTTGCTTGTTAGTGACAGCACATATGCATTTCTGGAATGAGCTGCCCAGCCTAAATGTTGATTTCCACTTGTTTTGTAGTCTGTAGTGTGCGCTTTTGCTACCCTTAATAAGTTGAATAATAATGTTAAATATAATAAAGCAATCCCTCCCATCACATCTACATGAAAAGACTCTGAGCCTACTTAACTGAACTGTCCCTTCTCTCCCTTCCCTTCATCACTAGTGTTTTCACTTATTTCCATGATCACTTCCATTAATCCCACAAAGTCTCTTTCTGCTAGGGAGATGCCAGAGTCATTAGGTGAAGAGCTGGTGGTCTTTCTCTGCTCCTCAGTGTAATAAATACTTCCTGGGTCGTTTGCAGCTTCAGAAGCAGCTGAACTATCTTGCTTTGTAACTCCAGGAGAAGCTTCTGAACTAGGGACAACAGCAGCATTTCCTTTGCTCCGATGAGATGGCTCAAGCCCTTGGGGAGTCAAAGAGGTGAAGGGAAAGAAAGTAGCAGGGCCATTGCTACCGGTATTAGGAGTCTTGATGTCATGAGTGTAAAGGAAGCTGGAATGGTCTGGAGATACATTATCTGGAAGTTGCTGGTGGCTTTTCAGGTTATTCAAACTTTTGAAACTGGTTTGTATCTCAGGGCTCGTGCACTCCACAAAGGGGAACTTGGTATTTACAGAGTCCCCTGAGGACAGAGGTCCTTCTGGGCTTCCGAGAGGAGATGTTTCTTTTGACCAACTTATATTTTTTGTATCTTCTTTAACTGACACGATTAATGAATCTGAAACATGGCTTTTTTCAGCTGGCCATGGAAAAGACTCCTTTGATTTTGAGCCAACCAAGTTCTCACTCCTATCCAAATCACTGGCTTTCCAAGGAGACTGACTGGTAATATTGTCCTTCAGAAAAGTGGGACAGGCAGCAATATTGGAGAGAGCAGGTGGTTTTTTTCGGTTTTGACGCTGGGATGGCAAGATCATTGGGATTGAGCTGATGGGTGTCTGAGGAGCACTGTAAAATCCAGGTCTTTCATAGAAAGGGCTTGATGTGAAGGCATCAAATTCTTTCAGTTTACTGGCAGCAGTGTCCCATTGATCTTGAGAACCGATGCCTAATGGGGAGCTGTCTCCCCTTAGCTGGTTAATACTTTGGAGGTTTCCAGGCTTAACCCCATCCATATAAGCATAACAAGAAGGAGAGACATTTTCATTCCTCCGACGTATCAGGCTCATTCTTGGAGACCTGGTAAAACTGGGGGATTGTACATTCAAAAAGCGGCTTATGTGACCCAGCAATGGTGTTGAGTGATTTACTTCCTCATTCTCTTTTATCTTTTCCAGGGGTTGGAATTCCATCTCTTCTTTCTGCATACTGTAAAAAGGAAAAAAATAGTAGAATACAATGATGTATTGAAAAAGAGAATTGAAATCAAAAGTCTGCAGTGGAAACTTTGGGGGTGGGGTGGGGTGGGAGGATGCACCTGGGACTCTGCACTTGACATGAAAGACATATCATTTCATTCAAGGCAGGGAAAGTGACAAGTGCAAATATAAACCCCAAGAATCATTCCAATACTTCAGGTTTCTCCAAATTCTTCTGTTGCCTGAATCATTGACTCCAATGATCAAACTACAATGAAGGAATGAAAATGATATCAAAAAAAGATATACAGGGAAGGGAAGGGAATATTATATGAACATTCTGTTCCCAACCTTCTTAAAATCCTTCAAAGTCCATGATGACTCTCAGCAGCACCATCTCCAGATTCAGTGGTTCCCCTGTCCTTCAGCATTGGCCATGTAGCTCAAAGAGTCCACCTCTCTCAAGGCAGTTGCTTTTACTTATCCCTCCCTATTATTGCTCGTTGTTGCTTATCACACTGAGAGCCAATGAGGAAAATCAGCTGAATGCAACAACTCCTCCTCCTCCTCCTCCTCTCTGTCATTGATGCTCCCTTTACATCTTCCTCTTAAAGAGGAGAATGATAGAGGAGAAGATAGGGGAAAAAGTAGGGAGGAAGGAGATGAAACAGGCTCAAGAAGCTCACGTGTGCCTAGCCATGCGAACTCCTAAGGCCAATGCTGTCTGTGCTTGTTAATATTAATATGCCAACATTCATCATTCTTGATTGCCTAAGACATTTTGGCAGAACAACAAAGTGCTCACAAACTAATGAGTATGTATATATGTATCACTGGGTATTTATGTATCCCCCTACTTTTTAAACTAAGTTAAGAGATTATCAGTTGTAAAATCCATGCAATACAAAACTAACTCCATCAAATGCATACCACAATACTGTACATTTTATAAAATCTATTCAAAATGCATAGCATCTATGGTTGGCCAAGTTATTTTAGCACTTATGTAGAGAAGCTCACAACTTCCCAACTGCCTCCCCAACTCCAAGCAGGAACATTATTTCTGCTATTCCTATAATGGAAGAGTGTAAGAATTTGCTTCCTTTTCATGTTATACCAAATTACCTATGTGATGTGACTGCCTGATCCTGCCTACTTATATAGGGGTAATCCTGGTTTGGATAGTTTAACTATGAGCAATATTGTAGATGCTTTAAAAAATAACCCCATGAACAATTAAATATCACACCAAGAAAAGCTGAATGTGGTGATATGTCTTGATAATCTCATCCCTCAGAGCATAGTAGTGTAATTCTTTTAGAGATCTTATCTTGCGATAAATATTTTATTTGTTTCTTTATTTAGATTTATTTCTTAACCACCCATGTCCCTCATATTTGGTTAACAATATTTGTTTTATGAAGAGCTCAAGGAGAAAACTGCATAGCGCTAAAGGAAGCAGTTTGCTCTGGTAATTTGACAAAATCAGCTTCACAAAATTGGGTTGGAATGAATAAAGTTATTGTAATGGGTATCGTATCAAAAAGCTTCAAGTCTCAAACTAGCCAAATGAAACAATTTGGGTTGCTAATCTGATGTAAAATACAGGTGTGTGTCAATCTAATATATATTTACTGAGAGTAAATCCGACTGTAGATAAAATGGTGGCACCCACCAACAAGAGAGAAACAAGAAATTAGTGACAAAGAGTGTTGTTCTGAAGCTCCTTGGATGAGAAGCAAAACATTTTCAAAGAAAAAAAGTAAGAAAGTCCAGTTGCCTTGTGAGGGGGGGGGGAAGCACCTTTGGGATAGTCAAATGACAAATGAGCATGTTTAATATGCATGGAATTATTTCTGACTATTGAAGTTAGGGAGGGAGAAGAAGCAGTAATATCCAAGCTTGGCATGGCTGGCTGAAACCTTGAACATGTCCAATCCATACTGCAGAGCTGTGTATAAGTCCTCTTACAACACTAGAGAGTCATGATGTTCCACAGGGAAGAGTCTACTGCATATGTATATTCTATGGCAAGAAAGGGATTCCTGTGGTTATTTTCTGTAGCTTCACTTGCCTGATGTCAAAAGTTGATCCAAGGAACGATGTCCTCTTATATTCTGCTGTTGCTGCAGTATAAGGTGGCTGGGGGTCTGACTCATTCCAATATGGATCCTTCTGCAATGCTGGTAAGTCCTGGTGCATTTCATCCACAGCCATAAGGGAGACCTGCCAAGATATGGCACACTATCTCAGCCGCAGTAGTTGAAGGTGTTTGTTCTTCATTTCTCCATTTCTGAGAAAGCGCCCGTTTCTAATAATTTAGGGACAGCTGCAATCTAAGAAACAATTATGGACTTGCTGCCATTTAGTAACTGGATAGCTTATGATAATGGGTTCTGCATGAAGATAAGAATGAATTATGGCTTGATAAGGCCTCAAGCCCCAAACTGGCAGCAAAACTAGGAGGCCTGTTAAACCCCAAAGGTTCAGTTCATGGCTAGATGTTTCATAGACTGTGCAGCCCTTTCTTAAGCAATTAGGCTGTTGGTCTTTTTGCATTTAGAAAAAAATTATGACTTAAAGATTGATAAGAATGAGTAACAGGCAAGAAAACATGAATGAAGATTGGACAACCATTTGTCTAAAATGGTATGAAACGGTATAGAGATTCCTGCTTGAGCAGGGAGTTGGACCAAAAAACTTCCAAGGTTCCTTCCAACTTTGCCATTCTATTATTCTGTTAATGCTTGGTCAGAATTCTCTATGGGAGTGTTTAAATTTCAAGTTTTCAGAAATCATCCACCCAGAGAAAGCAAGTAAAAGAATATATGTTGAAAATTACTATATGTAAAAGATGAAAATACAGGTTTTTGGTAGCTGATCTTAGGCCTGTCACTTAGGTTTTTATGACGGAGTAACACCATATCTGATAAGTAATATGCTCAAAGAAGAGGAACTTAACATAAAACTTTTCACAACCATATTTCCTTTGAATATTAGGCATCTATTGCTTTGCTGAGAAAGAAGATAAATTAAGTTCTAATTTGTTCTATCATTTCTTCATCTAAAGTTACATATCATGAACTACAGAAATTTTTTGGATACATCTCAGAGAGGATATATCTTAAGCTCTTCAATTCACCTGCAGATTCCTATCAATAAGCCAATTAGTTTCAAAGTCATCATCATCCTCCCCAAATGGATTGATGAGCTGTTCTGCTACCTGTGAAATGGGAATAAGGACAAGATCAGAAAAAACGTCAGTGGTGGTCCAGCAAAATATATTGCACTCTTATATTTAAAGTGACATTACCTGTTAGTGGAAAAAGGAGTAAGTTTAGTAGAGTAGGGTAATCTAAGACTCTTAGAAAAGGAAGCAACAATATATTTGTATTTATTAAAGAACTTGCAGATTTCCTATCTTTGTCAAATTTTTATCAGTCTCATTTCCGAGTTTAGAAATTGTCTGGCAAAAACACTGCTGGAGTTAAGGATTGCTGAGGTAAAAAAGGAGTAGATGAGAGGGCTAAATCACCTTTCTTTCACCATTTACTTTATAATATATAAAAAAGCACACCTATACCACTTTTACATGTTGTTTGATTCTCATTAGAATTTTGAGCTGGTCCTACCTAATGCAGAACATAGTTTTGCCACTTAAAATTCAAGAACAAACTCCAGAATATTATCCCAACAAACAGAAATTCTCCGGAGGACAATTCCATGTTAAACTGACCTTTAGCCAGCCAGCATAGAAGAAAAACTGCAAGAATGTGAAAATGGGCACATAGAGGTCCATTTCATGGCCAGGATACCCCTTGGCTGGATCCAGGAACTGCCGACCAATTAAACATGCAAGGAAGAAGCTGTAAACAGCTACCGTCACAACCTTGGAGAAAGAAACATTGTTAGGATCTCTTTAAAAACCCTGATTTACTAAGATAGGTTTCTATTGAGGAGCAGTATTAAACTAGAAGTAATTCCAAAATACGCTTCTATAGGAGCAGAAATATTATTATCTACATCAGGGGTGGGCAATTAAGGTCCCTGTGTGGCTCAGGAATTATGGGAGTTGAAGTCCACAGGTTGTAAAGAGGCCATAGTTACCCACTCCTGATTTACACTCCAGTCACTGGTTCAACAATTCAATATTCAACTGCGACTTTTGGATGAAACAGATCATCTAGATGCCTATCAGTCGGGTTTCAGGCGCGGCTACAGTACAGAAACACCGTTTTATGGTGGTTCTCCTCTTATCTCGCCGATAGGATGCAGTCGGTGTTAACAGGAGGGCAGAGATCCCCTCCTAGGCCCCTGCTATGCAGGGTGCCTCAGGGGTCGGTTCTCTCGCCCATCCTGTTCAACATTTACATGAAACCACTGGGGGAGATCATCCGCAGACATGGGGTGCGTTTTCACCAGTACGCTGATGACACCCAGCTGTACATCACCACTCCATCTGATTTCAGTGTGGCAGTTGATGTAATGTGCCGGTGCCTGGACGACGTTAGGATCTGGATGGGGAGGAACAGACTCAGACTCAACCCCGACAAGACTGAGTAGCTTTGGATATTGCCTCCTAAGGACTATGACAACTGTCCCTCCTTGGTTCTCGAGGGAGCGAAACTGACTCCCTCGGATCAGGTCCGCAACTTGGGGGTCCTCCTAGATCCACAGCTAAAATTGGAACATCATCTTACTGCTGTGGCTAGGGGGGCCTTTGCACAGGTTCGCCTGGTGCACCAGTTGCGGCCATACTTGGAGAAGGAGGCTCTACTCACGGTCACTCATGCCCTTGTCACCTCCCGTTTGGACTACTGCAACGCGCTCTACATGGGGCTACCCTTGAAGAGTATCCGGAGACTCCAGTTGGTGCAAAATGTGGCTGCCCGTGCTGTGGTGGGTGTGCCAAGGTACACCCGCGTGACACCTATACTCCGCCAGCTGCATTGGTTGCCCATTAGTCTCCGGGTCCAATTCAAGGTGTTGATCATCATCTTTAAAGCCCTTCATGGCTTAGGACCAGGCTATCTCCGGGACCGCATTCTGCCTCATACTTCCCTCCGACCGGTTAGGGCCCACAGCTCCCGTCAGCCAAGCAATGCCGACTGGCGGGCCCTAGGGGGAGGGCCTTCTCTGTGGCGGGCTCCGCGCTCTGGAACCAACTTCCTCCAGAGAACCGAACCATCCCCACCCTGCTGGCCTTCCGAAAAGCCATTAAGACATGGCTTTTCCTGCAGGCAGGGGGTAGAGCTTAATTCCATCTGAACTCTCCCCCGGGTATGTCTGGTTGTTTAATGGTTTTTATATTGTAATTTTTAATTTTTATATTTTGATTTTAACTCAACTGTTTATTGGTTATTCTTGTATTTTTCTTGTGTTGTACCCCGCCCTGAATCCCTCGGGAGTTGGGCGGCATATAAGAAAACCAAATAAATAAATAAATAAATAAATAAATAAATAAATAAATAAATAAATAAATAAATAAATAAATAAATAAATAAATAAATAAATATCCTCAACAAGCACAGCTTCTCACATCTCTTTTGTTGTGTGTACTTTTGCAAACATCCTGTCACCTCTGAGCCACAGATGTCTAAATGTCTGCTGCAGCCACATGACATAGGCCTCACTTTTGCTTATTTAAACCATGTTCATTTAAACTCATTTCATGAAACCTTTTCCCAATATAAACTTTGCCTACTTTCTGCAGTATCTTAGTGCATATTTCATTCAATTTACAACCTTAAATTTATATCTTCCTGTATTTGCCTGGTTCACTCACTTTCTTGATGGGGAAATAAAGATCTTTCATGGTACAGCTAAGTCTACTAAAGTAATAAAATGAAATAGAATTGCAGTCTGGAGGGGGGGAAATATTCCTTGGAAAGCTATAAAGATTTTGAAGAGCTACATCCCATTTTTGTGGGGAGGTTTTCTGCTTAATCCAGATTTTAAAATACACTACAATTCGTACGTTGTTCTATAGTTTCACATCCCAGATAGCACATTCCTAGGGCTACCACTGCTAATATTCCATATATTCTATATCATCAACAACCTGTTTTGGTTTTCAAAGCCAGTTTGGTCTAGTGATGAAAGCACTTGGCTAGAGACCATGAGTTCAAATCCCACCTCAGCCTACAGACAGTCCACCTTAGCCATGAAAGCCAGCTGGTGACTTTGGTCCAGTCAGTCTCTCTCTCAGATGAACCCACCTCACAGGGTTGTTTTTGTGGAGAAAATAGGAGGAGGAAGGTACGTTGTGTATGTTTGGTGCCTTGAATTATTTGTAAAAATAATATAGGGCAGGATATAAATAAATAAAATAAAATCTGGAATCCAGATTTTGTTCCTGCCATTGCTTACATTTCGCTAACACAAAGATACATTTGAACTTCTAGAAGATAATATATCGGTTGAACAGTGGAGTCCTTGGTGCACTCTGACCTTGGTTATTTGCTTCAGACATTTTTTTAGCCATTCGGTTGCAGTCCAGAAGAACTCTGCAATTTGAACCTCGGCTAGAAGCTATATGTGCATGACTATGTGCTAATCTCTTTTAATAATTTTTTTTGTTAGCAACTTAAACTCAAATGACATCCTGCAATAAGAGATTTGTAGATCACTAGAAACAAAACCATTATTTGGAATGTGTGCTAGTAAAATGTGGCAAAACTTACTATTGCTCTATATTTAAGGTGACCAGACATCCCGATTTTGGCGGGACAGACCCACTTTTTCATCATTTGTCCCGCGTCCCGCCCGTCCTCTAAAAAGTCCCGATTTTTTGAAACAATGCACGACTAGGGCATTCTTTCAAAAAATCGGCCTGCAGGCACTAGAGGATGGCCAGGTTGGGCCCAGCTGCAGGGGCAGCAGCAGCAGCAGCAGCAGCAGCAGGCCCTCTCAAAATCGGGACGTCTGGTCACCTTAAAACACCCACCCATACCTTTCTCTCTGCAAGGCGGGCGCGGAGAGATGACGTCGCTGCTGTCGGCGCCCCACGCTGATTGGCTGTTGAAGGGTGAGCGGCGGCGGCGACAGCAGCAAGCCGGGAGCGCTCGCCCAGAATTGGAGTCAGCGAGCAGCTGGGCATCGGGGCTCTTCCCCCGCCTTCTCCATCCTCCAGGGTCGCCACTGCGGGGGTTCCGTCTCTCCGGTGGTGCCTGCGTTGGAAGGGAAGGGGGGGAAAGGCAGCCTGCGGGGCTTGGCACGGCTGGGAGTTGCGAGGCGGCGTAGCAACCGGGCTGTTCCTCCGGGTGTGCTAAAGTGCTCGAGTTTTTTCTCTCTCACACACACATGCACAAGGTTCCAACGACCGGGTCGGACTGGATCTCCCAGCACGACTTCCCGGTCGTTGGAAGGTTGTGCATGTGTGTGTGAGAGAGAAAAAACTCGAGCACTTTAGCACACCCGGAGGAACAGCCCGGTTGCTACGCCGCCTCGCAACTCCCAGCTGTACCAAGCCCCGCAGGCCGCCTTTCCCCCCCTTCCCTTCCAACGCAGGCACCACCGGAGAGACGGAACCCCCGCAGTGGCAACCCTGGAGGATGGAGAAGGCGGGGGAAGAGCCCCGATGCTGGGCTGCTCGCTGACTCCAATTCCAGGCGAGCGCTCCCGGCTTGCTGCTGTTGCCGCCGCCGCGCGTGAACGCGGTCCGCGGCAGGAAGCGAGTTCAAGCGACCCTCCGCCGCTGCCGGCCTGCAGCCCGGCGCCCCTTCCTGCCTGCCCCGCCCCGTGCCCCGTACTCAGCTCTTGACTTTTTCCCTCTGCGCATGCGCAGCGTTCTGTGCATGCGCAAAACTCAAATGGCGACGTCCAGGCGGCCCCGCCCCCCCCTTTAAAAAAAAGTCCCGCTTAAAAAAAAATATCTGGTCACTTTATCTATATTGCTCTAATAGACTTGTTAACTAAGGCTGCCTTGTTGCCCAATTACCTGTTTCTTTAAGCTGATAGCTTAAAGCAGCAGTTTCTGTTGTTTTACTTTTTACTCCGCCTGAAAAAGCAAACAGGATTCCAGGGGCACAACCCAGCCAGTGAGAAAAAGGTATAAACAAAGGGATAGAGGTGAAATGGGTAGAAGAAGCAAGTGCTACTTTATATTCAAAGGAACCTGAAATGTAAAGGCATCATGCGAAACACAAGCTGCCTTTCATCCACTCTACTCATTCTGTTTCTAGCAACAAAGTCTCTCCAAAAGTGGTATGGCTGGCTTCCATAAAGGCTTCCAGCTGTGACTTTCTGTGACCAAGCAAATTTTCATGGGCATCAGATCTTGGTTTCATCTACTTTGGATTTGATTTGTAGGAGACCTAGCTGTGCTGAGTATGAATTTCCCGTTATACTTATTGGTTCACAAGGAATGGATTCTGCTGCCACCCCATAGAGTCTAAGTTCATTATCTGAACAGTAGGCTGGGGTTGGGGTGGAGCTGAACAACTCATCTGCCTGGTGCTTGAAGAAGATAAAAGTGTGCGCTGCATGCAGGCTGCTATCATTAAAGGCCATAGAATGTTTGCCAATAGCTGAGAAACTGCTCTTAAGACTCCAGAAAAAACATGACCTCTTGGAAAATCTAAGGAAAACATAGATACAGAAAAAAGTGTGCTGGCTTTGTGACAGTTGGTGCATAGCACACATGGAACCATGTTGACTTAAATACATAGTGGTCATTCCTCATTTGTTCTTAACTGTGGCACAAACATGTTTTAGCAATACAGTTTATTTTTCTGCTCAAACTTTCTGATATTGGCTTTATCTCATCCCCAGCCCATAACTGAAGCTGCCTTAGGGATATTGTTAGTGTTAAAGTAATTGTTCTTATTCCACCACCATCCAAGCATATTTCAAAATGTGAGGCTTTATATCCTTTCCCGTGCAAGATAATCAGCTGAGTGGCAGTGATCAGAAACAGAGGCAAATAAAATCAATGGGAACAAGCCATGAGATCTGTAATAGGAACAGAACATTTCATATGAAACTTGTATGCTTCCCAACTCTCAATAATTCTGAGTGGCTCACAACAAAAAAAAATGATAACAAAATCAATTAAAAATTGGCAAACGCAATGAAGGAAGGGGTCTCATTCTCCCTTGTCAAATGCTTGGGTTAAGAGATAAAGCCTCTGATCTGATCTAAATGTAGTTCATAAAATCATATACCAAAATGTCCTTCCTGTTAATGACTACTTCAGCTTCAACCGCAACAATACACAAGCACGTAATAGATTCAAACTAAATGTAAAGCGCTCCAAACTCGACTGCAGGAAATACGACTTCAGCAACAGAGTGATCAATGCCTGGAATGCACTAACTGACTCTGTGGTTTCTTCCCCAAACCCCAAAAACTTTAACCTTAGACTGTCTACAGTCGACCTCTCCTCGTTTCTAAGAGGTCTGTAAGGGGTGTGCATAAGCGCACCAGCGTGCCTACCGTCCCTGTCCTACTGTCCTACTGTCCTCTTTTATCGTTACTTTTTACTTATGTTTATACAAACTACTACTATCCTATACATGTTTGACAAATAAATAAATAAATAAAATAAATAATAAAAATAAAAAATAAAATAAATAAATCTTAAAGGCCCTTCTAAACAACAGCAGAATGGAGACCAACTGGATCTTGAGGGGGAGGGAACCTTGTCCCAGAACACAGTGCTACTAGAGAGAAGGCACATGTCTAAAGTCTGAATAGATGACAACTGTTTAATTAAAAATATCTGGAACACACCAACCCTATAGGAAAGTTAGATAACAGTTCAACTAAGCTATAAGAAAGGCTTAATATGAAGCACATATATCTATTTTCTTATAAATGGGATGTAATTTTGGCTGCAGTCAGACAAAAATACAGTGGAAGTACAATTCTCACCTGTGTGTAGACCAAGGGAATACTAATCCAATCATATCCATAGAGACGCCCACACTGGCTGCGCAATGTGTTCATTTCCTGTTGGAAGGAAGGAAAAATACCATTAGAGGAGATAAAGTTTCACCTTAGGACTTTCAGTTCAGGATTTCAATGTGTATTCTGTTATCCATGTCTCTGTCAGCAATCTCTGAAAAGTGTGTTACTAAAGTGTTTTTATTTAGGCCAGGGTGTTTTGCTGCTAGGAGAGTATAACAGTGAGCACAGTCAAAAGGTCTTGTTGTACAAGTAGTAGAATTGTAAGAACTTGATAACTTCTCTACATTAATCCCCTACTTTCCTTTGCACCAATGGCCTCTCTGATTCTAGGTTTCCTGTCATGCTACCCATTCTGGATTGTGTACAACAGAGTTTCTCAACCTCAGGAGCTTTAAGATGTGTGGTCTTAATTCCCAGAATTTCCTAGCCAGCATCAGTTATACTGCCTGAGGAATTCTGGGAGTTGAAGTTCACACATCTAAAAGTTGTTGAGGTCTTGTCTGAAGTTGAGAAACACTGATTTATGGCAACATTTCCCACTATAGTGCTATCGAGCTATTAGCTCCTCCACAGCCTATAGTTAGCAGGTCCAATAGTTGAAATGATGAATGTTGCAATATGAGAGAGCTCTAGAGCAGAGGTTCTCAACCTGGGGGTCACAACCCCTTTGGGGGTCGAACGACCCTTTCACAGGGGTTGGGAGACCTCGCCCAGACGCCACATTTGGGTACTTTTACCTTCTGCGCATGCGCAGAATGCTTTGAGCATGCACAGAGGGTAAAAGAACCCAAATGGCGGCGGCGGGGGTCGCGGCGGTGGGTGCAGCGGCGGGGTGGAATGCGGCGGGGGCGCGGCGACGGGTCGCGGCATTAGGTAAGTTGAGAACCACTGCTCTAGAGGGAGAGATCAAGATTTAATGGGGATTCAGAACTTTTCCTTAAACCCAATTTGTCTTTTCCCAGGAGTGAATTGCAGTTCTGGAGGGCAGCAATGCAAATCCAGAAAAAGATGCAGTTCTTTAAGGAACTACTGGCAGTTGCTCTGTCAGTGCCCACAAATAAACCAAATTACCTTTTTCCTTCAAAATCTAAATTGCTGTACAGCCTTATCTGATAATAGTAGGCCTCTAGCATGGAGAAAGCTGAACTTTAACAGCTGTTTTGCTGGAGCTTCTCCTCTGCTAAGAGACTAAAATGTCAGGTAATGAATTCAAAGCATGACACATGCAATGTATATCTGACTCACATTCAAGATGCCTTGAAGGAGTACACTGTCATGGATTCGCCCCTCATTACGTGCCTTCACTGCCAAGTTTGAGAACCAGACACATGGGATCCAAAACTTGTTATGGGCTGAATTTAAACTTTCAAACTTCTTGTGCTCTTCTGGTGTCATCAGGCCTACATAGATAGAAAGAGATGGTAGAAATCTACTGTAGGAAATACATGGAGGACAGGCTAACTCCAACTAACTATATCCTTTCAAGTGAGAATCAAGCGAGCAACTATGCTTGAGAAACAGGCAGGAAGAAGTTTGAAAACTTATGAGAAAAGTGCAGTAAGAGCTAAAGAAGGAACACAGAGGAAATTCTAAACTATCTATTTATACCCCAATGCATCTAAGTGGGCGATAGATTTTGAGGTGCTGAGAGTTAGTACAACTAAAGTCACACTTGCAATGTCCCTTCTACACTCATGCAATAATCTACCACTCCCATCATCTCTCAAAGTGGTCTGAGTCAATCTCTGGACAAAAGCTTAGTGAATTCATCTGCCATCATCTCTGCCAATGGGCAGTATTTCAGGTCCATGCATATCCCCTTTCTTGTGTGTTGCACATGTGTGCCTTTGTGCTTTGTCCTGGATTTATTTGTGTTCATTGTGAATACATTCCTTATTGTGTTCAGACAATACTCTTGGCGTTGCTATATCTACTCCATAGCCCATTAACAATTTATGTAGCCACACAGTATCTTATCACACTTGTGTTGCTGATGTGTAGTCCACTTTTGTGGATGACAGAGCATCAACTGACTGCTTTCAGCTTGGCTAACTGATTGACCCATTTTCATTGAGGAGCAGTTGTCCAGCTGTAAACTCAGAGTCTGTTGTGCTTCTTGTTCTATTTGCATCTGTGTAGTTTATTACTTGGCTCAGCTGGTAAGCTGGGTATGCTGCTATTAAAGTTAAAAAAAGCTGCTTCACTAGAACCTTGCTCAGATCAAGTTCAAATTCACCAGAAAGATACAGCAAAAATTAATACTACAATCTAGACAGAAGCAGAACTTTATTCTTGACCATGAATGCAGGGTACAGAATTCTCTACCTTCTACTAATTCTGCTCTTTATTCACAGTTTGAGCCTTAATTTTTTTGTATTGTACTTGAATTTGGCTTTTAATTGAGTTGAAAATTGTTCACTGTAACTTGTTTGAGATGGGCAGCTATAGAAATTGAATAAATAAATGTGTATGAAACATAGAACACCAACAATTCAATGCTTAGTCAAACTCTGATCTTCCATTTTAAAAAAGGCTTTTGACTTCTTTCTACATCATTCTCAAGGTGTTTTAAGTATCTTTCAAACTTCTAATAGTATATTTATATGTTGATTTTATTGTTGTAGGGTAATGAGTCTGGGTAATTTGTTTTTCTCTTCACTCATCTCTCCATCAGCTATAGTTAATCATATTTCCTGACCGTAGAAAATCTCATGAGAGGAGTTTTCTGATGATAACTTCCTTTGAGATACAACTAAGCCATCCATCTACTAGATAGGTGATAATAAGTGAAAAACAAAATATTCGTACACATCCCTTGTATATCTTTTAGGCACAAAATCCTCACTCTATGATAATTTCATTGAATTTTTCCTTTCCTTCATCAAAAAATGTAAATGTTTTTTCCTAATCTAAAATCAAAATAAATGTTCATCAGATTAGCTTTGTAGTCTAATTGCACAGATTGCACTATTAGTTTGATTCATTCTATTACACCACAATAGGATCTGCTTGTTTTGACTTACCAAGAGATATGAGTCCAGCTACTATGGCTTGTAAATTAATTATTTATGGCTTAGTGTTATATATGAACCAGATCACTATAGCTTGTTCAACAATCTTCGGTTAAAACAAATAGCTAAGTTGGTCAGCCCTGCAAGATAGTCCAGACAGGAAGCACTCCCAGATATATCAATTATATTTATTGTAAGATTACATTAAACAAGTCTTGTAAGTTTGTAAATATGTACATCTCTCTCTTCTAAGCTTTACAGCTCAAGAAACTAGAAATGGTCCTTTCAGAGGTGTTTGCCATGCCCATATTCCTGTCTCATAGGCTAAGCTACCTCTTATTCTACCATTCCTGTGGCTGTGGCTCTTCCTGGTCTCTTAAGCCTTAATTCCCACATATACCGTAATTAAAAGTTCAGACATTGTTCTAAGTCTTGTGATTTGCTGAATAAACTGAATAAACTAATAAATGGTTGCATTTATACCTTTTGCAACTAGGATTCATAACCAAATCCACATTGTGGCTTAGCACAAACTATGGCTCTACACACAGAGAATTAGGATCTATAACAAAGGTGGGTTGCTCCCGGTTCGGACCGGTTCTTTAGAACCGGTAGCGGGAATTTCCCCCCACTCGCCGAACTGGGAGCGATCACCGGTTGGCCATGCCCCTGAACCGGCTTTAATGACGGTGTCGTAGGCGCCACCATCTTGTTTTTGGCTTCTGCATGCGCAGAAGCTTTGTTTTCAGCACTGCGCATGTGCAAGCGCTTGCACGCCATGGCCACGTGGCACGCAATGTGCGCACGCCCATGCAGCATGGGAAGAAGTGAACTGGCGGTGAGATAAGTTAGAACCCACCCCTGGGCCCTGATCTACAACCATAGTACTTGGAGGTAAATGGGACTCTTACTCCTGCTTTATCTCTACCATTTTACTCCCACTGAGTGGAAGAAAAAAGCCAGTTACAGTATTTCCAATTGCCTCATTTCCCCTATGAAACTGGACTTCATTGACTGAATCTCAAAGGAAAAAAAACTTGTTGAACAGTCTTACCATTTTTAAAAGTTATATATTTCTTTTTATGCTAAAATTTAATTTTATTATGGAGTTTCTGTTCCCTTAGTAACAAATGATGTTTTCAGATTTCAACTCTAAAAAAAGAGTCAGTTGCTCTTTCATATGTCACACCCTTGTGCACTGTTGGAAAATTATTATTTTTAAAAAATAAACGTTTCTAAGCCAAAGAGGGGGCGATCACAGCAAGGGGAAATAAAAGACAGAAGTAGAGTGAAGAATGGCCACTAGCTATTGCTCCATTACTACAAATTGTATTGTAGAAAGACACACATACACAGAGAGAAAATTTATCTTTCGCTTGTTAATCTGATGCTCATATATTCATCTTTATTGGGGCTGTGCTGATTTTTCAACAGATGTTTCACTTCATTGGAGTTCATGAGACCAGAAAGTCCAATTAAATTCCTATTCTGACAATGAAGCAGAGATGTAGATTTGTTTCCTCACTTCTAAAGTGTTTATGAAGCTAAACAGCCAGCTGAAACAGGTTATACTTCTTGAGGCCGAACAATTCACTTTGTGAGCTGTAGCTCATCTGAAGGACTTATCATACATGGGTTTCATGGCTAGGTGGACTACAAAACCATCATGTGGTGGATCTGCTTATTATTAACATTATATAGCAACATTATTTATTAGGAGATACTTCTGAGTGTTGGGTGCAACTCTTAAGTTTAGCTGGGAAGTCAGTCTATAGTTAAGTATAAGTTTGCAGGGGACCCAACAACTAAGATTATTCGATATTTTAAAGACAACTTAGAATTTATGAAGTAAGAAAAGTGATTGGCCTGCAGGGAGGAATTTAACAAACTGATAAAAATGGAGACAGACAAAGTTAGTGGTGCCATCTAGCAAAGATTTGGGGACTGAGAGCCAAAGCACCTTTCTGCAGAGTAAGCAGGAGGGACTCAAACCAGCAGGGCCTGCCTAACAGAAACTGAAAGGTCAACTGAAGAAACCCCCTCCCAAAATCGTTAGGTCTTCTCAGACTAAGGCCAGTTCTAGAGAGTTCTGAGAGCCTGCTACTTTCCCAAGGAGGCAGGCAATAAGCTTTCAGCTGAGAAATGAAAGCAAGAAGGGCCATGGAAAGGCACCAGCTTTATGGAACTATGCTGAAAACAGAGCAATCTACAGTATTACTTGGAATGGAATTTGCATTGGAGAGCTAACACCTATCGGACATGTCAGGGACAATTCAAAGAACAACCCTTGAACTTAATTCATAGGGTATGATTTCCCATATCTTCCACCTGTATGAATAATCACTTCTGGTGGCATGAGGGAGGGGAACATTTTTCAATATATGAATTGAATATTAGTCTAAGAGATTTCCCCCCCTTGCCAATGCAGAGCTGAATTTGAGTAGTTTTAGGTTACACCTCAATACCCATTTACACAAAAAGTGTATAGTTGGAAGAGGGCATTTAGGCCATCAGGTCCAATTAACTGTTCTTATTCAGAACTAGTTATAGAGAATTTAATTTGATTTATTCCCCAGAACAGAAATGTTGGACTGCAGTGGTAGCATTTCTTGGATTGATTTATTAATAACATTTTCATAAAGCTCATCAGTGTAAACTTTTACAGTCAATCTCAGAACAATAAAAATACACAGTAACAGAATGAGGAAAAATGTAAACATTAGAGCAACAGACAAATAAAACATTGCAACTGAAATTAAAAATCTCATCTTGTACCCACCCAAGCTGATTGTTGGAAGGCACAGGATAGTTTGCTGGTGTTATTTCTACTTGGCCCAATTAGCCAAGTAGAGACTGCCAGTAAGGGTGTGGTTTGGTTATCATAGAAAACTGCTGCTGGTTTTCCTCCCCATAGTGATTGATTGCAGAAATTCCTGACATAAAATGTTCTCTTGGTTGGAAAAAGCTTTAGATACCCCAAAGTGGCTTAGATATCCATGAGATCCATCAGCCTTTGAGCTAATACAGCTAATCCTTTGATCAATGCATGGCTTTGCTGTTTAAACAACCTCCCAAAACAGCCTCCAACTTTCACGCTTGCCTGTAGATCTAGGGATGAAGCAATACATCCACCTGGTTACATGTTACTGGATTGCAAGATTCCTTGTTTGAAGGTTGTCTAAAGTTGTCTGAAGGTTGAATCATTGCAGCTGGACTAATTTTTAGTTTAAAAGACATTTGAAACAGGCAGCTTCCTCAGTCAGCGCAAGGCAGAGAGTCGTTGGAATGTACCAATTCCTGCTACACCAACTTCAAGTGATTCTCCCCCAAAATGTGTTGCAAAATGTTTTTTTTTAAATAAATTTTATTAATTTTCTATTATGCATTGTAAAATGTTGATAAAGATTCTCAATCATCCAGGCAGAGATGTCTGAAGGTTGTCTGAAGTTATCTAAAGGTTGAATTATTGCAGCTGGACTAATTTATAGTTTCAGAGATGTTTGAATCCCCTCAGGTTGGTGTGGCAGGAGTTGGTACATTCCAACGACTCTCTGCTTAACTGCCTTGCGCTGACTGAGGACACTGCCTGGATGGGCAGTGAAACATCTCTGACACTAAACATTAGTCCAGTTGCAATGATTCTATCTTCCAACAACTTCAGACAACCTTTAGATATCTCTGCCTGGATGATTGAGAATCCTCATTGAGAAAGATTCCTTGTTAAATCTAGGATCTGATTTCAGAACTGAATGGATCTTACTCTAATTACTTTGGTTGTTTTTTAAAATAGTAATAGTAGGACAGAAACAGTCAAGCTGGTAAAGGGATTATCACAGAGAAGGCTGTTTACCAAATAACTATACAGAGTCCGTTTGTGTAGTGGTTAACACATTAATACAGAAAGTGGAGACCCTCACCTCAAGTTTCACCTTAGGCACACACCTTGGGCCGGTCACTTTCTTTCAGCTCTAGAAAGGAGGCAATGGCAAACTACTTAGGAAAAACCTTGTCAAAAAAATTGCAGGGACTTGTCCAGGCAGTCTCTGACAATCAGACACAATTGGATGGGGGAAAAAAAAGTAAAATAACCTAAAGCAGGGCTGTCAAACTCCTGGCCTGCGGGCTGGATGCGTCACGTGCTGGCAACGCCCACGCCCGGTTTAGCGAAGGGGAAAAAAGTCCCGATATGTCATGTGATGCTGCCTTGACTACGTGAGTTTGACACCCCTGACCTAAAAGAAGGCAAAAGGACTGAAGTCTTAATGATCTGGGAAAACTGCTGAAGCTACTTGGGAGTAATCCTTTTTAAAAGAATGCCTTTACACAATTGGTGATCATTCAAGTCTGCATAGCCCTCCTCATTTGATTGAGTATACCACCCAGTACTGCAATAAGATTATTGGATATCCATAGGATTATCTATGTGGGTATGTGCCTAGCTAGAATCTTGGCCTTGACAAAGGAATGTTAAGCACTTGGATTTTTAAATGATAGTATTCAAGGGGGGATGACTGTTATAAACCTCATAAGGACTCAGTAATATTCTCCCAAAGAAAATCAAACCCAGTTACTTATGATCTGAGATTCATTGCAAACAACAGTTGCAGCTGTTCCAAGTGACTGATCCCCCCAACTTCATAGATTGAATATGATACTGAGATGCAGTGTTAGGAAGGGGATGTCAGGCAAAGATCGTTTTAAATTGTCAGTCCTATAACTCATTGAGTGGCCTTATTTGGCAAGCATTATCTTTCTAAGCTATTTTGTAGAATAAAATAGACAAAGAGAGAAAAATACGTATGATGCTGTGAATTCTTTGGAGAAAAGGCAAGTAGCATGGAACTGTAATAATAAACATTATTTATTTATTCTTCCTGTCTAAATTTTGGTAAACCATTTCCCCCTAATCTTGTATTCCCAGATGTATTGGAATATAACTTCCATCATCTCCTCCTAGAACCGTGATGGCGAACCTATGGCACGCGTGCCACAGGTGGCACGTGGAGCCATATCTGAGGGCACATGAGGCATTGCCCTATGTCAGCTCCAGCGCGCATGTGCACGCTGGCCAGCTGATTTTCTGGGTTCCGGAGGATGGGGGAAGGTTGTTTTCGCCTTCCCCAGGCTTCAGGAAAGCCTCTGGAGCCTGTGGATGGTGAAAAACGGACCCAACGGACCTACTGGAAGTCCGGAGGCTTCAGTGAGGGCTGCACGCATGCGTGGGGGAAGGGATTGCATTATAGGTGTTGGCATGCGCACGCGTGCTATCGCGCATGTGTGCACCCTTTTGGCACCTGAGCAAAAAAAGGTTCGCCATCACTGTCCTAGAAGGTCTGGCATGAGTTACAGTTTATTATATCTGAAGAACTTACTATTGGAAATAGTTCAATCAACTTCAGAGCTCTCAGAAGTATCATTAGGAGGTGCACTAACTTCCATGGCATTTCATCCTAGCCAGTTAGCCTCTGCTGAGTTGTCTTGGCAATGCCTACCTGCTGTCACTACATGTTCCATGCTGGGAAACCGCTTGAAGACTGCAGTGCTGACTGAGCGCAAGATCAGCACACTCAGTAGATTAATGTAGCGCATCAGTGTGCGCCGCAGAAGACGCCCATACTCGTCCTTTCCATCCACGCCACTTGAAACCAGATTCATAATGCGGTCGGGCCATGGGATACTCTCGTACTGTCCCCACCAGCGAGATACCACTAAAGTTACATAAAAGCCTAAAAAGGAACAAGGACAGTAAGGCACAGCTCAAAATCAGCCAGTTATCTGTGGACAGAATCCAATTTTTTGCATTTGATTGTCCAGAAAATACATGTTCTTCTAACAAAACCGAGGCTTTGATGAAAGCCCCAAATTTGTTTTCAGAATATATAATAATAATCAAAATTATTATCCTAAAGATTTTGTGTTGGGAGAAATAACTGTCTGAATGGCAGAATGGTATCAGTAAAGCATCGATTAAACTCTTGCTGAGAACTATCATTCATTTTTCAACCTTTTGATCATCTGGAGATAAAAATACTGGTCATAAATAAAAAGGCATTGCAAAATTGTCTTGCAGTAACATTCTGCAATAGGAAAGGTTTGTAAATCATCACACTTGCTATAAATTAAGAATAACAATAATAGTATAATTCATCTTTCCCTCACCTTCCGCAGTTCTTAGGATCTTTTTAAAAAGAGCAATAAAATCTAGGGGCTACATTACACTTTTTTGGGAAAGCAAAAAAAAAAAAAAAAGGAAAAAGGAAAAAGGAAAAAGAAAACAATAACCTGCTTCCATAATGTTACCAATATAAAAATGAAGACAAATGACCTTATCTTTTAATCTTTATTTTGCTTCTGTTGAAAATGAAGTGAGTTGAACCCACTGAAGATAATGGTCTATAAATATGCTTGGAGACAGCCAGTTCAACTGGACTTTGGTTTAGTGGGTTTCATTAAACACTAATTAATTAACACTTCATTTTTAAAAGGTCACACAGAAAATCAGAAACACCATTTGGATTTTCTGCCCTAAGCACTAAAATTAGAGCTACTGCTTGTTGTAGATAAATCAATTAACTAACATATATAGGGAGACTTCACATTCATAGCATTCATCTCACAGTTTTGCAATCTTACCTAAGACAAAAGACACAGGAATCAATTCAGCATAGCTATTGCAGTAAAGGGCTAATTTTTCAAACATCAGCCTTTGACTGTCATTCAGAATTAACCTGTAATCAAGCACATCACTGTGATATGTCTCAAAACAGCAAAAACATTTTTTATTGGTGAAAACAAACAAAATATTAATTGTTCTATGACTCATGACTCAGATGCATTCCTGTACATACTGGGGATTAAGTATTGTAATTGCGGTTTTGCAAAATTACAGTCTTTTTTATTTGTTCCACACAGGTTACATGTGCTAATGCACCACTTTTGCTATAGGAAAGTACCACTTTTTTAATCAATCAAAATACTATTTCTTTAAACTGGGGGATATGTAATTTTTATAGCAGGTAGAAATTTCTTTGTGCTTTATTATAGGAATGGTAGCAATTATGGTCCACTATTGATTAGATATTTTGTATCAGATCAAATACACTGTTTTATCAATCATCAACTGGCTATTTTGATTCTGTTAAAAAAAGTGGTCACATGTGAGAATGTATGCCTGAATGGTAACAATGAATTGCAACTGCCACAATAGGCTATAGAGAGCAGCCTTCTTTAATCTGGGCAGTCTCGGTTCCCAGAATGCGCACCAATGGCCACACATGATGGGAATTCTGGGGGCTGAGGTTGACACATCTAAAGAGTGCTCAGCTCGGGAAGGCCATTAAAGAGAAATATTGTGTATTTTTAAACAAGTGCCTGCAGCTTTTAGGCTCAGATGGTCAGAGAAAGGGGTGGTGGTATTTATTTTTACATGCTGCTTGGGGGATGGGGGCGGGAAGAAAGAATTTCCAATCTAGGAACATGAATTTACCATTATTATTTTGCAATTGTATTGTTTCAAATCCTTAAACTCTATTACAGCGTATCTTAAACATTTTTATGGGGGGAAAAGACTAAAGAAGCAGTGGGAAAGCAGAAATAAGGAATGGGAGACTACATTGTATGAATTGCCCTCCAAAGGAAAATCTTTTTAATGAAATGTGCTCCTAGATGCAAGTACTGTTGTTTAAGATTAGACCACACAGTTTATCTTGTAAGAAGTGCACGGAGAACAGAAAGGAGAGTGGAAAACAATTTTTGAGAGGTGTTGGCTCACTATACGTCTTCAGAAGATACAGAACCAAACTAAGAGGGACAAAGCTACCCTACTAATGTCCTCTTTTTCACACACACATCCCATTTAGGTTTAGAGAACTGGAAATGCTCACCTGTAGATGAGGCTGATGCCAAAGTAAAGTGATACGAAGATTAATAACTCACAATAGAGGAGCTTGTAAATGCTGCCTTTCCATTGTAGCAGAAGCTGTGAGAAGGTGCCCAGGCGGGCCTCAGCTACACGGTATGTGTAGGTCACTGTCATCACAGGGCTTGCTAGAAACAAACAGCAGAATGGCAAGAATTAAACAAGAAGAATGACCCATATAAAGACTACCACCATCCCAAAAAATTCGCGGTGAACTCAAGAATGAAACAAACAGAGTCCATCATACATAAATATATCTTCAAGTACACTATCTCAAATAATGGTCAATGCAAACTTCGGGCTAAGTCAAGCTCAATTCTTCCTGATATATCATGCATTGTAGAAATCTTATAATCCTAGTCTAACTGCATAAGCGCCCAATTTATTTCCAAAAGTCATCTGCAAGTGATCAGGCAAGAGTTCTAGTCAGAGTAAATCAGCAAACCTCTGGACAAAATGAGGGGGAAAAGAAAAGTGGGGGAGGAGAGAAAAACTAGCTCTATATCTCCTTATATTATAAAGTACTTTCCAGAAAATGAAAAAAAAATCTGATGATAAAGATACATAAACAGTATTTTAAAGTAATTGCAAACCAATTAGCCCATGCACCAGCCCATGGTGTTTTTAGGCTATTTCAGAGACCAAAAACGGTGTTCAGAATTTCACAGAGAGAAAGGCAGACAAACATGAAAAGTGGCAGGGCATTTATTTGCAGACAAGGAAAGAATTTAAGAATAATTCTGAGGTAGTAGTAATTCTGTAGTAAAGAGTAAAAAAAGAGGTAACACTATAGAGAAACTTCTCCAAATTGGGGCATAATTGAAGCACAGATTTTTTTTAAAAAAAAGACAACTCAGAAAAAGTCATTTATTAGGCAATACCATGACTCTGGTTGGAACTGCTGCCCAGGAAAAAGTTTACATATTTAAAAGGAAGATTAAAGCATGTTGATCCCTCAAAGGGCCTTTTCTACATTGCCCCAAGCAATCAGCAACACTGCTCTGAAGTACTGTTTTTGGCTAACAATGACTGGAGTGGGTGATTCTGTCTGCCCTGTGTTGCAGAGAAAAAATAAAGTATGAAATGGGAGAGAATTTCTACACTGTGCCTTGTCTCAAAGAGACACACAAGGGACAAATGATTAAGATAGAATGCAATGGAATGCAATATTTGACATCATTTTCCCCTTGATTATGTAAGTGTAATAATTTTCCTTTTAGACAGCTCTCCTGGCTCAGTTGCATCATGCCTGGAGTTGCTCAACATGATGTATTACATGATTTTCATAAAGTTCTAATGTTTATGCTGTGTTTCATCCTAAAGTTTGCTGGAGAGATATGATGACCACATCCCAGAAATATTGAATGATATATTGCAGTGATGGCGAACCTTTTTTTCCTCGGGTGCCGAAATAGTGCGTGCGTGCGTTATCACACGCATGTGTGTGCCCACACCCATAATTCAAAGGCCCTCACTCGCCCCACCCCCCTGCGCATGTGGGTGTGACACCCCCACTCCCCTGTTTCCTGACATCTAGTGGGCCCGGTAGGCCCGTTTTTCACCGTCCCCAGGCTTTCTTGGAGCTTGGGGAGGGCAAAAATGCTCCACCCCTGCCACCCTGGAGGCCCTCTGGAGGCCAAAATCATCCTCCCAGAGCTTCTGCACGAGCCAAAAATCAGCTGGCGGGCACGCACATGCACACTGGAGGTGAGCTAGGGCAACGGCTCACGTGCCAGCAGATATGGCTCCGCGTGCCACCTGTGGCACCCGTGCCATAGGTTCGCCATCACTGATATATTGTATATAACTGGGGAAAAACTGGAGCAAGTAAATGAATTTGTATGCCTTGGTAAAATATTTACTAAAGATGGGAGTATCATCTCTCTCTCTCTCTCTCTCTCTCTCTCTCTCTCTCTCTCTCTCTCTCTCTCTCTCTCTCTATCTATCTATCTATCTATCGTATTTTTCAGAGTATAAGATGCACCTGAGTATAAGACGCACCTTAGTTTTTGGGGAGGAAAATAGGGGGGGGGGAAATCTGCCTACCAGGTATTCATCTGGCTAACGTCCTTAGTCTGGTCAGCTTCAGCACATTATTTTATCCCCTGGTTAGGACTTAAAAAAACCTTCTTCAGAGAGAGTAACAATGAAAGAGCCTGCAAGCCAGTAAGAGCTGGGAAGATCATTAGCACCTGGTTAGGGCTAGAAAAAAACTTTTTCAGAGCAAGTAGAGCAATGAAAAAAACCCTGCAAAGACTTAGGGCTGGAAAAACATTCTTCGGAGAATAACAATGAAAAAGAGTGCAAGGTAAGAGCCGAGAAGATTGTTAGCACCTAGTTAGGGCTGGAAAAAAAGCTCCGAAAAAAGCTACATTCAGAGTATAAGACGCACCCGAATTTTCAGCCACTTTTAGGGAGGAAAAAGGTGCGTCTTATACTCCGAAAAATATGGTCTCTCTCTCTCTCTGTGTCTCTCTCCTTAAATGCCCAACTTCCCTCATATATAACATTTGTATATTGCTTGAAATTTAAATGGCTCTTGGATATAATATTTTAAAGAAGTGCAAATGCTGGTATAAAGCTAGGGGGTAGTATCTGCTGTTGTAAAGAATACATGTTTGTCAAAAGAAGTGAAAAGAGTTGTGTATGAAAATGCTTTTGAAACTGTCCATTGTTATGTGGAAGCAAAAATTGGGTATATTAGGAGAAATATTTAAATTAATTGAATGCAGTAGGAATGGGTTATGTGTATGTGATAAAACAAGAAAGGACGGTGTCAAGAATGAATGGGTGCTGAATAGAAAAGTGAGTTGTTTGTGCCTATATCAAGAATGAACAAGGATTAAATATAAAATTTCAAAACAAAATAGAATGAAAGGGTGAAGAAGAAAGAAAAGACTTACTAATTTGTTAGATGAAGTTGATGAGCTCCTGAAAAAAGAAGCCCAAATTTAAAGAAGAGGCAATGTACGAATCAGTATATGTGCATGGTTAAGAAAGAATGGCCTTGGAGATAAAATGATAATGATAATGACAGTTTTTTTTAAAAAAAATATTAAATATTTTCACATAAGTAAAAGATAAATTACATAGAATGAAATTAATAAAGAAGAAGAGAGAAAAGAAGAAGTAGAAAAGACATTGCAGGTAGAAAAAAGGAAAGATATATAGGGCATAAAGAAGCAGTTTCCAATTTTCTTTACAACAGTTACAAACAACTTCATTATTTCTCCTCCCTCTTTAAAGTTTCAACATGGTCCTCTTTATCTCATATTCAACCCTTTTTAATCAGAAAATCCATAAATCACCAATTCATTTTTTCCCCAATTTCAGCAAAAAGTCCATAAGAGGTTTCCAAGAAGTATAATCAATGATTTGATGCAAGCCAAATTTATCTGTATTTTCTTCTGTTTCTTATCTCATACTTTAATCTCTTCAGCTTAGTATTTCTTGCTTTTTTTTTTTACACTTTGTCTATCATTGCTTACCCTGAAAGAGAATAATGTTTAGGGAATCTGTATTGCAAATAGAAATGCATTGTTAGAAACTTTCAGATATGCAGATTACTCAGTTCTTAAATGTTTGAGGGTTGTCTCCTTATCATATACTGTAACAGGTAACTTGGCATCGTACAAATTGTGTGGCATTGGACACTTTGTATGCACACTCTTTGTCTTGGCAGCATTATTTGGTGGGAAACTCTTGTACAGTACTTTACATTTTTACTGCCTTTCTGTATTTTTTTTTAAAAATATCAGTGTTGTTTCAATCAGAATTACTGCATGCATTGAATCTTACTAGAAGAATCTTAAAGTAGGGGTATAAATAATAGAGTAATGATAAAAAATTCTTTTCATGCAGACTTGAGAATCATTTACAAATATTACTGATACAAATATTAATGATACAGTTATTTTATTATTTCTTTTGTTTTTCCACTGCATGCAGGTAAATTGGCTGCCATGAAACTCACACACAGAATTCTTATTTTTACCAAACATGGAAAACTTCAAATCATGTCTGTGAGAATAACGCCCATTCATTTTTGCCAGATTATATTTCTAGGAACAGAGTAGGGTGCACAGATTCAAAAGCTATACTGCCTCCTGTATGTAATGCAGCAGAGCTACAGTACGTCCTTCAGCTTATTGTAACTCAGGCTGCTAAAAAGGAAGGATAGTCTTCTAGCAAATAGGATATCCTTTAACTGCATCTTGCAGAGCTGAGAAGAGACAAAAGATATTTTGGGACAAAGTTGCCCCATTCCATTCATACAATTTTATAAGCAGAAAGGCAAACCTCATTTTCTGTTGATAACCCTACTGTTTCTCCTACTACTTCCTTCTCCTGTTATGGATTTATATGAAGGAAAGGCTACATTTCCACTTTTTGATAGTAAAAATCCACCATGGGAAGCACCTTTGATCACCAATGCATACCTTTTCTGTGGACCAATGCTAAAGCCCAAGATCTCCTCCTCCCAATACATAGACATTGGGAGAGAGAAAGAGACAGCTGATGAGGGAATAATCACGATATTATCTAAAGGTAAAAAGGCAGGCTGCTTAGCTGATTGGTAGACAGATCAATCTTACATTATACAGTTGTAGTGATTTCTTTTGCAAGATTCTCCCCTGGCAAATTCCTCATAAATATTAGAAGTGACCAATTCTATGACCAACAATCCTATAAATTATCAAGGCAGATAATCTTAAAAAAAAAGGGTTCACTTCAAAAATTATACAACACAAACCCATCTTCTTTTAAAACTTTTTTCTTATATGGGTACAGTATACATTGACATTCCTAAATACATCCAATGTGGTAAAAAACAGATTTTTCTACTGATTTAATGTGTGGATTCTCCACATGGAATGGTGACTGAGATCTATAAAGTATAATATTTTATATATATACCGTATTCTGATAAGATGTCCCCCCCCCCCAGATTTGGTAGTCTGGAGCAAAAAACCATGATCTCAAACAGAAGCTGTTAGATTCAAAATGTTTTATAGATCTTATCAAACCAAGCCAATTGTAACTTAAACATGATTATTTAGGTGCAGAAGGAAGCAGTTCCAAAAAGTTAAAAAGAATTCTTAATTTAATTAATTCAATATAAATGTTTAATTAGAATATTTATATTCTGGAGAACACTAATAAAAATAGAAAAAGCCAATGATTCATCAAACAAAATTAAACAACACAACTCTAGATTCTCAGTAAGGTGATCAAGTATTCCAAAATGATCCACTTTATACAAGGTTGCAGGATGAATAGGAGTGTGACAGGTGTAGTTTTACTAGTGTGAGCAGGACAGGCTTGCCTTGCTGAAACTCCCATCTCTTTTATGCATCCTGAAAAAATGCAGGATCTGTTCTGCCCCTTTCCTCCTCCCTTCATTTCAAATTATTCATTTTTCAAGTCATGCATCTCATAATAATGAGTTGATTAACACAGCGTTTGTACTCCTCTCCTCTGTCGCAAAATACATTTGCCCAAGTAAAAAACATAGAAACATCAAACAAGTTCTCCACATAGAACAACAACAGAGGAACTACTTACAACAATAGCTTCTGTCCCTGTCCTTCAAAGCTGAGAAGATGGGCCTGGTGTGGATTCCAGCAAAGTTCTTTTGCAACACACTTAACACTCCACCTCTTCCCACCTCTGTGGCGTGTGGCTAATTGAACCTGACAGTGACCTGGTGCACTAAGAAGCCTGAAACCCACTTGGGAGCCACAGCTGGTCACCTGGTGTCTTAATCCCACTCCCATTACAAAAGGCACTCTGTGGTCTTTTCCGGTACTCTTTCCTAATCTTCTGAGTAAGCCTTATGTGTTTAGAGAGGGAGAGGGGAAACAGGGGGTGGCCCTTCAGCTGGGGCTGCTCCTGTTGGCTGACTCCTGGCGCAGCCGTGGCCTCCACAAGAAGAAAGGCATTTATCACACTAATTCTTTCCTGTTTGGATCTTTCTGAAATGTCATTTTTAAGAAACCCCAGGGATTAAGTGGGGCTGGAATTTTCCACAATGTTTATAGGGTGTTTGTCATATTGGATGGAGCTCAACTCAAACAGATGCAGATTATGTCTTGCTATGAGCTAGGACATTACGGTCTCCAAAATCTTGAACCCAGGTGCCTGCTTATCTTGATGTGCTATCACATCACTTGATCAGTTAAATGTTTTATATCCAAGGAGTATTCTACCCAATCATAGAATTGTAGCATTGGAGAGGACCTGAGAAGTCATCTAGTCAAAATCTGCTGTTCAAAGCAGGTTCTACTGTGTTGAATTAACTCTACAGCTGTTCATACAGCTGTTCACTACCTCCTGCAAAGAAGAGTATACCTTGGCAGCTTGTTCACCTATCAAAATCCTTACCATACTTTTGGAAAGTTTCTCTTTATATCTGTACAATTTCCAGCTATTTCTACCCAATAGAGGGTAAATCTTCTTCATATTGTGTTTGAGAAGATGTGATAGAGTTCTGTTTGAGGAATTAGTTATGTGAAATCTATTTTGCAAATGGAAGGATCTACACACGTCTGTCTTTGTGATTATAGTATCAAACTAACAGAATATATGACATGTAGTCCAATCTTCTTAATGCTCTTTCTCCAGGGGTCGGTTCCAACTTACCTTGCTGCCGGTTCGCTTCCTCCTGCGCCGCGTGGCCACGCCTCATGGCTGCACGCGTGCGAAGTGCGTGCGTGCATGTGCAGTGCAAAACCCTCCAAATTTTTTTTAAAAAACAAAACAAAAAACAAAATGGCAACGCATGCGCAGTGCCGGAAACTCAGCTTCTGCGAATGCGCAGAAGGACCCCCCCCAATTGAAAAAAAATTAATTTTTTTTTTAAAAAGATGGCGGCGCCCACAGACCGGCACCGACCGATCCGGTTCGGTGACATCATCGTGATGTCACCAGCAGGTTGCTACCGGTTTGGGCGAACCGGTCCGAACCGGGAGGAACTCACCTCTGTTTTTCTCATTAAAACTGTATTCTTTACACTGGCTAAAGAATCATCATGACTTCTGGGTGCTGCTGCATACAATGAGTTTCAAAGTTGCATATTATTAGTTTAATTGTGGACATAGCACTGGCATAAAGAAATATGTGACTTTCTATCAGTATCTTGAAATTTTGGAAAACCAATACCATCCCCACATCCTCAATGGTTGTTAGAAAAATCTTAGAATGTTCTGAGATGTGCAAAGTAACAATGGAGATACATGAGAAGGAAGATACAGAATTCTATGAAGCATGGAACAAATGGTATGATTAAAACACAATAAAAAACGTCAAATTTGGTTATAAAATGAGGATTATTCATGAAGAAACTGTAAATGTTCTTACTTCCTTTTCCTATGAAAACAACTGGACTCATATGTAATTAAAGTGGAAGAAGTAGATGTTGAAAATATATTAGGAGACTCAATCCATTATACAGTATATAGAACTGGACAAATAATAGCAAGTGTCAAAACAAAAATAGCAATATTGTAAAGTGTAAATGTATTTGGAAATAATATGAAAAAGCTGTAAAAGTGGTTAGTTATCTCTATGTTTGTTTTTTGTCATGTGTTTTTGTATGTCTTTTTTATATGTTGTTTTTAACAAAAAAACTCAATAAAGATTATTTAAAAAAAAGAAAAAAAGAAATAATCTCCTAGCATCTTCATGTACTACAGGAGGGACTGCTAATTATATTAGTATTCCATCTCAGAACTAAGTTTTAATCTAAGTATATTAGGTATAAAGATAACAATCATTCTGTGTATAAGCTGAATTTTGTCTAAACAGAGACAAGGGCACTGAATTCATAGAACCATCTGGCCATGATCTGGAGCAAATGAAAATCAAAACTGTCACAGTAATATGAATTGTTAGAAAACTGTCACAGTAATATGAATTGTTATTAGTACCTGCAAAAAATAGAGCTCATCCTTTGTCTTTCTGCTTAGCTTCAATCTAATTTTAACATAACTATCCTTTTATAACGAGCTATCTTTGAGCTTTTCATTAGATACCCAGACACAAATTATCTGGGAATTCTTAATCAACTTTGTGGATAAATGTGTGATCAGAACACAGACTATAAATTTATGGGGCAATTTGGGCTTTTCCACTGTAGTCTATAATATACAGTATTGCAGATTTCACTGAAGAATCAACACCTACTAATGCTAGCAGTCACATTTATGGAAGCAACCCAAGGATATACTGAAAAGCAGCCAGAGAAAAAGGAATTGTGATCGCTCTTTATTCAGATTTGAAAGAGTGAGTGAGGTACACAACTGGGTATACAACTCAGCTCCATCTCATGGGGGGTTGTGGAGCTGCTTTTGTCAGCAATGTGAAGACAAACTACACCCAGAAATTCTCTGTCCTATCACCTGTGTAAAAAGAAAGGCTGCACCGATCCCATATAAAAATGTTAATATACTTTTCCCTACCATAGATAAGAAAAAATGATTTCTATTCTGACTTTTGTGATTTTGGAAGTATGTTTTAAGCAATTGGAAAGAAAAAGAAATATTAGAGGCATTTCTTGTTTCAAAGAGGATGCATGGAAATTTAGCAATTAAAAATACATGCAAATTTAATGGGCATTCCCCACCCCATCAAATAGAGCAATTTGGTGGTGATGGAGGACATTTGAAGACAACTATCAAATATTGGGAATTGAATCAGGAAGAAATAGTTTGAAGAATGTATTTGTCCATTTTGGCAACCTTAATCTTAGCTGAATTTCTTCAGTTCAAACTGGGTTGTTTTTAAATCGTTTCTTATATGTTTGTACCTTTCCCGTTTACTGTTGGCATGCCACTTTGTGTAGACAACTGTCTGAGAAGCAGGATATACAGTGTTGAGTAAATCAATAATATAATATCATTATTTAGAAATATATGTATAGAAAATGGTTTACACATTAACTGGTTCTCAATTTGAAAAGCGTTTAAATTTTTTGAGAGTAAATGTGGCGGAGAGTCTGTAGATAAAATGTAATCTATATGAGAGCCGTTATACACAGGAATAATATTTCTTGTTATTCTTTACTATATTTTTAATCAATCATAGTTCCAGCAGCCATACGTTCTAAATTATAAAGGGCAGTCTTTTCTTTTTGAAGCTATCCTTTAGGTTTATTTAATTTACTTATTTATTTTCTTGGTTTTGCTCTTGAATTTTCCTTTCTGAAGCAAAATTATAAACATAAACAATTATTTTTATCTATATGAACTCTTTCAATTTTCCCTTTTTCAGCTTCGTCCTTTATTTTTTCACCAAGAAAATATGATCATTGTACTCATAATAGAGCATGAACTAGGATGCACAGTGCCATAAAGTATTCAAAATATTTATAGCTCTCCTTGGCAGTTAGAAATTCAAGCCACTCTTAAAGCACCTAACATTAAATGACAAACAATCCAGACACAAGAAACATGCTATCAATCTGAGCAAACAATGAGCTGAACAAACAGCAAATAAACAGAGTACAGTGAATAAAAATATATTCACCAAATTGCTACTGAAATTAGTAATTAACATACAACCAGTGACCAAATATTATTAAAAAAGCAACAGATCTTCTGTGGGAGTTAACATATCAAGGGAACCTTGCTGGAAAATTGTGAGCTGATAAAACCTTCAAGGTTTCCAGAGTATTTAAAGTGACAGGCCTATTATCCTTGCTATATTAGTACAAATTTTTCTTTGTACCTTCCTATTCTATTGCTGCCTTTGTTCAAACAATTTTCAAGGTCATAATTCAAAATACACCTCAGGCAAACAAAACATGGCCTCCAGGAATGAGTGTATGTCCAATACTAGGGTAATATAAGGGTTGAAAGCCTGATGTTGTGAGATTGTCATGCAAGTGTTGAGATAGATTCCTAATAAATAGAAGAGATTCACAGAAACACGGACTCTCACACAATGCACCTGAAATGGTTTGGGTTTTTAAAAATACTCTGTAACTGAAACAGCTATATTTGTCTATCTCTTGGCTCAAAATCTGCTTCCTTTCATACATTTTTTAAAATTTAGTAGCTAGGGACTGAACTATCTAAATCAGTGTTCTTCAAACTTGGTATCTTTAAAATGTGTGGACTTCAACTCCCAGAATTCCTTACATCTTAAAGTTACCAAGCTTGAAAAACACTGACATACAGTAAATGATAGTGAAGACTGGGGAATCCTCTGCTCAAAGATGACTGAAAATAGCCCTTGCCCTTTGGTTGCCTGTTCATACTCCACTAAGCAAAAGATTATTGTTCAGAATACAAAATCACCAAACTTTCTGCAGGAAATTCCTTCTTTCCTGTCTATTCCATATTTTAAATGGGAAAAGGGGAAGCTTTACCACAAGGGGGCTCCAAAGACTGTTCATAGACAGCTTCAAAAAAGAATAGGATTATTGGGGGAGAGCAAAAGGTACTTGCATACTGGTTTAACCCAGCCTAGATTAGCAGAGGCTGAGACTAGCCTATGATTTTCAGTGTCTTCAGAAAAAGTGCTATTGTGCTTACCACCAACTCAGATGGCTTTAAGAAGTTTTCAGATAAATTCTATAGATTAGCAGAGGATTACAAGAGTGGGAAGGTGCTGTGGCACTCCATTTGCTAGAAGCCCTACATGGCTTAGGACCAGGTTACCTCCGGGACCGCATCCTCCCACACACTTCCCTTCGACCGGTGAGGTCCCACAGAGTGGGCCTCCTCCAGGTCCCGTCAGCCAAACAATGTCGACTGGCGGGGCCTAGGGGGAGGGCCTTCTCTGTAGGGGCCCCAGTTCTCTGGAACCAACTCCCCCCGGAGATCCGGATTATCCCCACCCTGCTGGCCTTCCGAAAAGCCATTAAGACATGGCTCTTCCTGCAGGCGGGGTAATTTTGAGAGACTATTACATCGGATGTTCTCCCCCATGTATGTTTGTGTGATATAGATGTTATTAATTGTTTTTAAATTGCTTTTAATGATTTGGTTGGTTGTTTTATTAAAATGTTGTACGCCGCCCTGAGTCCTCAGGGAGTAGGGCGGCATAGAAGAACCTCCAAATAAAATAAAAATAAATAAATAATAAATAAGCAGGCAAGCCTTTCAGCTGATTCAGCAGAATCCTTCTTCGGTGCCTTCTGCGCCCAGAGACCAGCATAGGTTTCAGCCTAATTGACGAGTGCCAAGATGAAAGAGGAGATATTCTATTATAGCTGCAGGTTTTTGGTCTTTGGCAGATGCAGAGATGTAGAGAAGATAGCCATGCTCCTTGCATTTTCTTCCTGCCTTGTTGAACTTTTACCTCTGAAAAGATTTACTCTTCACAGGAGGCCTTTCCAAATAAGAAATAAGTAACTAGGATACCATTATCAGTCAAGAATGCCTGATAATCTTCTTTCTTTCACTTGTGGACTATACCTATTTTTGGGATATGTAACACTGTCTGCTATTTGTTTGGCCCCATTTGTGAAATCTTGCATGGTACAGGCAATCTGGTAGAGCTGAGAAAGCATGCCAAAGAGTGGATTCAATGTACAATTTTAAATAAAAAGAGTTGGGCTCAAGTCAAACTCAATCCCTGCTGTTGTTTTCTTGGCAATAACAGAGAAGTGGCTTGCCTTGCTTTCTTCCAGGATATTTTTTTCAATTTCGCAGAGTAGTCTAATTCTTAGCCAATCTTTGGACAAAGTTGGCTCAAGAAAGACTTTTGATTTATTTTAAATAACTCACAAACAGCTGTATGTACTTTAGTACAAACCAGCTGAGTGACAGTGTGGTATTGTGGTCAACATATTGGACAAAGACTAGGGACAAAATCAAGTTCAAGTCCACTCTCAGCAATTGAAATACATTGGGTCATTTTGGGCCAGTAACTCACTCAGCCCCACCAGTCTCATTGGGTTATTGTTGAGGGAGATTCCTAGTCTAACTTATTTTGAAGTCCTTGATAAAAGGCAGGATATAATTCTTAACCAATTCTTAACAAACACAAACCACTTTTCTCATTGGAAGAAAAGCTATTAGAAAACAAATTTTTGCATCGTTATGGGATAATTATTTTCTTACACGTTAGGTTTCCACTTGTGTCTGTGTTTGTGTCAGCATGGGATTCCCCACCTGGCATCTGAAGTGGTATTAGAAAGACTTGGCCTGAGACTTGGGAATTATTATTCAACTCACACATAGAACAAAGCAGGGGTTTGCAGTATTATTAAGTTTCATGGATTTCTTGATAGAAAGTCCGACTTCTGCCTTGCATAAGGATGCAGCCAGGACTAGAAGGCAAGAACTGGGCTGATGAGATTTCACCTAATCAGTTCTTGTTCAAACATGAAACAAATCTCATCTCACTAGCAGCTTCCATGCAACTTTTGTCTACTCTTCCTTTCCTTCTTTGGTTGTCTAAACCAGTGCAATTAAATGCATTAGAACAGGGGTGTCAAACTGGATTTCTTCGAGGACCGGATCAGCATTGTAGATCTCCATGGGCCATCTGGGAGGGGGAGATGAGACGGACAATTCCTGCAGCAACCTGCCAGCCAAAATGAGGTGCAGAGGGGCCGCACGTGCCCTCCCGGTGCCCCTTTTTTGACCTGGACAGCCTCCTGCAGCACTTTGCCAGCCAAAATGGGGCACGGGGGGGGCTATGTGCGCCCCTCTGCACCTCATTTTGGCTGGCAGGTTGCTGCAGGAGTGGTCCGTCCCCTCTCCCGTGCTCCGTTTTGGCTGGCAAAGTGCTGCAGGAGGCCATCCAGGCTGAAAATGGGGCACGAGGAGCTATGCATGCCTCCCCGCACCCTGTTTTGGCTGCCAGAGGCACCGCAGGGCGGTCTTTTGCTATTTCCAGGCCAGCTCCACAGGCCAGATTTAAGCACCCTGTGGGCGGGCCCACCACAGCCCACGGGCCTTGAGTTTGACACCTTTGCATTAGAAGATTTGAACAAGGTTGATGTTTAGATGGTTCCCATTAATTTTGGGGACCTTGGCCAGCCATACATTGCCAGCTTACTTCAAAGGGATGTTATGAAGATAAAATGGGAGAGAAAGAGCTATGATTTGCATGCTTTCCCTTTCCTTTGTCTATGCAAGACACGGAGTTTTGGGAGGGCCATGTTTTTAGAAACCTTTGCTGAGCATGTCTCCAAGAACCATCTGATTATTCTCATCTCAAAAATGCCCTCTGACTCTAATCTTAAAAATAGGCCAAGTTAAGACTGCAAACTCTTGGACATTTCTTATCTACTTTCATTTATATACAGTATTTTAAGAATATAAGTACCTAGAAAAAGTAGAGCTAGATTGCTCTGCAAAGCTAACTCCATAGGGAGCTCATTGTAATTGGATTCCTGGAAATGATCACTTTTATATGGCTAGTAGGGAGCACTGCAAACAATAAAACTCAGGAACCTCAGTTTGCAGATCCATCCCTCATTATCTGTCAGTTAACTTTTAATCGCATTGTGATGCCTATGATTGAGTGGGTTATGTTCTTTCCTTGCACTTTATGGTTGAAGTGAGAATTCAGAATTCAATTTGAGAATTCAAATCTAAGCATCTCTCTTTTTCCTATTGCAGCATCTTAGTTTGTCAAGAGAGTATGGTAATTAATGCTGACTAGTACGTAATGCTATGATTCTTCTTTCATACCCTCTCTTTGAAATGAGATCTTAGTTTCAAGGATCTCGGGAGGATTCTTCATGAAACCTTTCCAACCAGTTGGGTAAACGTTCAGAACTGGATCAGGAGAAGTGGAGGTAGTAAGAGCTTTTATTTCCAAGGCCTTTGTTTTTATTTTATTCTCTCTCTCTCTCTCTCCCCTCCACTTCTCATGACAACTATATCCTTGTTATTTTCTAAATAACTTTGAGATACAATTCATATTTCCACCAAGGAATCATGGATCCTCAACCTCTGAAGTTCAGATTCTATGTTCCTGAGTTCTGAGTTTCCCATAACTTCACTTTGGGAGGGCAGTGGGCAGGAGCTTGAAAAGTCAAAATTCTTGCTGACTTTGGCCCAGCTGCTGTTGTCAAATTCTGGCTCAAATCTGCCAATGGATTTTGATGCTGTTGTAATTAAAAGAAGGAACTTGGTGTCTTGCCTTTTCCCTAGCAAAATATGGGGAACTGTACATCTCAGGCCACGTTAGAAAAAATGATGTAAGTCAGAGGTGGGTTCCTGCTGGTTCGGACCGGTTCTTTAGAACTGGTAGCGGGAATTTCCCCCCACTCGCCGAACGGGTGATGGCCAGGTGACCACGCCCCCGAACTGGCTCTCTAGCCACCGCCGTAGGCATCACCATCTTGTTTTTCGCTTCTGCGCATGCACAGAAACTGTTTTTTGCTTCCATGCATGTGCAGAAGCCGAGTTTTCAGCACTGCACAGATTTGGTCACCTCTTGTAATTTGGAGGAGTGAGTGAGTATCATGCCATCTTCTTCTTTGCTATGGCAGCAAAATATCTTCTAATAATCCTGCCAAACAGCAAAGAGCAAAAGATTCTAGTCCCACTTTACCTATGAAAGTCAGTTGGGTGACTTTGGGCCAGTCACTCTCTCTTAGGCCAACTGTCTCACAGGATTGTTGCTGTGGGGAAAATAGGAGGAAGAAGGAATTGTAAGTGTATTCATCACTTTGACTTATTTATAAAAAGAATAAAGGCAGGAAACAAACAGATAAAATAACCCCCAAATACACATTTCAAAATAAGCACATATAGCATTCCTTCCAGTTAGCAGCATTCACTATGACTCAAAGACTTTGGCTTGATGTTACCACAGTTGTCCATCAAAGAGCTTAGGACTGGTACTGTCCTTGAGTCTTGTCCTTTGTCTTTTGCCACATAATGAAGAATGCGGTTAACTCATTCTATACCATTGTCTCCAACACTGATGGAATATCCCAGTCTTATATCCTGTGGAGCTACTCATGTTTCATTTAAGGCCAAGTGGTCTAGGCCAGGGGTAGGCAAAGTTGGCTCTTCTATGACTCATGGACTTCAACTCCCAGACTTTCTGAGCCAATCATGCTAGCTCAGGAATTCTGGGAGTTGAAGTCCATGAGTCATAGAAGAGCCAACTTTGCCTACCCCTGGTCTAGGCCATTTTCATTTTCATAGGATAGTTTGGGCAAGACCCTTTCAATGGGCATCCATTCTTTTGAATTCCTCCATCTCTTCCAACTTGTCTCCTCATTGCCGCTAATTATCAGCTTGGGTCTGCTTTCCAAATCTTATTTATCAGCAGCTGAGTTCTCATGCACATAAAACTAAACTGGCTAGCCATGTTTTAGCTTGGTTTATTGGGCTAATCCATTGTAAGTTCCCCAGAGTCACTTGATAGTGAGAGAGGTAGTATATAAATTTAATTAATAGTAATAATAATAAATATCTGAGGTCCTTGGAAAGGATTCAATAGGTGGGATGAAAATGCCAAATTGCGTCTAAACACCTGGCTGGCTGTGTGACCAACTATAATAAAAATATAGGAATGTAGGAAACCCAGAAAACTGGGCTATTTGATAGCTAAAGTGGCCCTGCAAATACAGCCAGGGGCATTTCCCACTCTTTTACTTTTTTTTACTCCCTGCACATTAAGAGGCAGGAACAGAGGGAGGAGCAGAAGCAGGAGAAGGATCAGAGGCAAGTCAGTGTTGGCAAAGTCCTATCATGCTGAGACCATAAAAACTTACACTGAAGCAATAGTAAAACTAACAAAAATAACAATGTCCAGGTCATTATCATACGCTAACAAGCCTTGGCCAGGCAGTATCACAATCCTTTATTGAGAAATCCAACATGATGAATACTACTTCTTTTCAGTAGATGCCTCACCAAATTCTCAATGAACTGTTTTAATTATTTTCAATCACTTTTATAGATGCCTTCATAGAAATAATGGTTGCTAACACTTATTTTAGTAGCTGGACTGCCTATACATGTCCTTACACTCCTGCTTCTAGCCTAGTTTGCTAATTTTTAATTTGCTAGACTCCAAAGATCTAGGAAGTTGTACACTGATAATTAAGACTGGGAGTTAATTATTATACAGGCTAATAAATGACAGGAGTGTCATTTATCTGGTGATTCATTCCTCATCTTTTTGACTAGTCCTTGAGGGAAGCAAAGACTGGAGTCATATGCTCTGATCCCTCAGAGGAGCTATGTGGCTAAAGTGCATGGGTTTATTGCATGTGGAAACATCAATGTGCATTGATATTTACACCAAGATCCCGAGTCCCATAGAACCTGAATGCATCTTTTGATGAGTCACCTTATTCAGCCCCATGAACTGACAGTCCTGATCTTTATCCTGAGAATAAACTGTTGCTTTAGGCAAGACTTCCCTAGTTCTGTATCCTCCAGGTATATTGGAAGCTAATTCCAAGAATGTTCAGCCATTTTTGGAATTAGAATGGCTAATTCTAATTAGTCATTCTACCTGGCCAGGAAGAAATTCTGAGAGCTACAGCCTAACATATCTGGCGAACACCAGGTTGGGAAATGTCCTTAAATCATAATCAACTGGAAAATGTTGGGGAGTGTTCAAAGAAGAGAATTAAGCCAAACAATAGGTAGCAGAGCAAAAGAGGGTTATGCAAGGTAATAACTGTAATGCCATACACATACCTAATCTTACGTAGCTTCTTCTCCAGTAATATCACACTACTAACCAGAGCATACAAAACATTCGCCAGACCAATCCTTGAATACAGCTCATCTGTCTGGAACCCACACTGCATATCGGACATAAAAATATTAGAAAGTGTCCAGAGATACTTTACAAGAAGAGTCCTCCACTCCTCTGCTTGCAACAGAATACCTTACGCAACCAGACTTGAAATCCTGGGCTTAGAAAGCTTAGAACTACGTCGCCTTCGGCACGACCTAAGCATAATTCATAAAATTATCTGCTACAACATCCTTTCTGTCAACGACTACTTCAGCTTCAACCACAATACACAAGCACACAACAGATACAAACTCAAAGTAAACCACTCCAAACTTGACTGTAGAAAATACGACTTTAGCAACAGAGTGGTTAATGCCTGGAACTCACTACCTGACTCTGTGGTTTTGTCACCAAACCCCCAAAACTTTACCCTTAGACTGTCCACTGTTGACCTCACCCGATTCCTAAGAGGTCAGTAAGGGGCGTGCATAAGCGCACCAGCGTGCCTACCATCCCTGTCCTAATGTTCCCTCTTATCAGTACCCATCTTATGTATATAAACAATGTTATATCTATGTATATTACCAATACGTACTTGACAATTTTTTTAAAAAAAGTGGAGAAGTAAAAGGTTGTGAAAGGTTATGGGAGAGAAGTACTCTTATAATGTCCAAATAACTTTGTGTGTGAATTGCATCAGATAAACATTTCCTAGCTCAGGTCCCGAGTATGTGACCCCAGTGTACAACTCATCTCTCCAGCATTAACTCAACAAAATACTAGCAGTCAAACTCTTTCCCACTAAAACACCCACACACATCTTCCCATTAATCAATACTTTTCAAATTTAAGGCATCTCCTCAACTGCAATCAGGCTGCAATCTGGCAATAATCCTATCCTATTTGTTTTCTGTCATTCAGCTCCTATGAAAATGTGGATTTGGGCAGGTCATTTCTCTCCCAGTCATTTTTTTCAAAAAGTATGTTGGCACACCTTTGTGGGCTGTCAGTTCTTCAAAGCAAGAGTAGCAAAAGCATAATAAATAGCTGTGTTGATTTTTGCCAGGCATTCAAATAGTTCTTCAATGGCTTTGGAGAGATGCAGGAATTAGGTTAAAAATGGTAGATCTAATCTGGCCTAATCTAAAATGGTCTAAAATGAATCATGAGCCAAAGACAAAACTGTTTATAGAATGTATAAGGAATAAGGAGAAATAGAGAATATAGAATTCCCCAGGAATAAGGGGGAATTTGAGGAATAAACAAATATGTGTGAATTTCCATCTCTATATTCATGGAATTTTTTTTAATGAAGTAGCACTGTTATTTAGTTTTAGAAGTGGTAGAAGAATTTGATGGCTTGTGCTGTTATAGCAATTGCTATTTAATGTTTTGTATCAGAGACCTCGGAAAGCAATCTCTCATCCAGATTCTGTGTTCAGAGAAAAGCAGCAGTTATCATGTGCGTGCAGAGTTTGGGGGGTTTGAGATCATTGTCTTCTGTACATTGGGAAAGTTCTGACTGACCATCCAAGCCACGTAGTCAATCTGTTTCCACCCTTAACCTACTGCCCAAATACATGCAGTCTAACTTCCCTCATTTGAAGATTCCCATCCCCGTCCCTGAATGTTGCTCTGCTCACTTCCGTGCCTCTAGACTTGTCTCTCCTTCTGAGCCAAGATGGAGAAGCAATACAGTCTGAGGGCTTGTTGCATTCCAGATGGTGATGTATTTGAGAGAAGGAACCGCAGTGCCTGGAACCAATTTAAATTCCACTCGTATGTTATTGCAGTTGGTGGGCTCCTCCAGCTGTACAGTTGTAACTGCTATGGAGTAGATTTTTATAAAGCAGCTTCCTCAGTAAAAAGAGCCCTTTTCCTTTTCTTCCTAGTGTTTGCTAAGGATTTCTTTCTGGATAATTTAATAAATATTTAAAAAAAACACAAGCGAAGTTTATAAAAGGAGATTGCTAGCCTGCCCCAGCTTTTTACCCTTCAGTTATGTTAGATGACAAGCCCCTGTCTGGAGATTATGGGGTTGGTAGGCTAACAGATTTGGAGAAAAACATAAGCAATTTAGGTCACAAAAAAGATGTTAGTCTTTAAGATCTCAAATACTGTTTGTTATTTTTTTTTGCTACCCATCTGAAATATTTTTATCAGCATATTTTCTGTCAACTATTTTTCTGTATCACAGAATTGGGTTTCCTGCTGCTATTTCTAGCTCTGCACTGTAGTATTTCATTGTAGTGTTTACTTGTTATTGTAGTAGTTTGTTGAGTGAGGGCAAAATAAATCTCTCTGGCACATTTCCACCAGATCTTAAAAATTTCCTGGATCTATAAAGCAAATCTAAAACAATTTTCTATCATAAATCAACAATATTTCTGACTTACTTGTTTTTTGTCATTTACTCTTCTATTTGACGGCCAGGCATAGTCCATTCTGCCCCCGTTATTCCTCCAAAAGAGAAATAAACTTCTACTGTATTCTGTTCCGTTCCGTTCTATTCCATTCCACTCATTTACACGTTCACAAACAATATAGTAAGAAGAGTTCTACTCCCCCCCCTCAGTGTTGTGAATGGGTCTTCCCCTCTGCATTTCTATTGGAACTACTCCGTGACTGCTGTTATCATAATTCTCCATTTTAACAGGATGCTATTGAGGGCTGGTTCAAACTTGTCAATTCTATATACATAATTGCAGTAGCAACACATTTGCCCATATTGGAAGTAGATAGCAATTTTTTCAGCTTTTAAATATTTCCAAAAAAATTAGCCAATGAATCATATAATCCTAGAGTTGAAAGGCACCATTTAGGCCATCTTTGCTCAATACTGAAGTTAGATCAAAGCAAAGAACAATTGGCCATCCTGCCTTTGTTTGTATAAATACATTGAAGGGGATCCTATCTCTTCTCTGTGTACTTGCAATGTCAAACTCCTGTTACTCTTAGATATTCCTCCCCTAACATTCGGCTGGAATCTGACTGTCCTTATCTTAAAATCATTATTTCATGTTCTGCCTTATGCAAACAGTGCTTGATATTATTCTATGTGAAATCTCTTCACCTCAGCTACTGGAATTTCTCTTCATGAGATTTAGGCTTTTTTGTCTCCAATACTTTTCAATTTTCTGTCTAAATTTGCTTCAATTCATCTGAATACTTTTTAAAGTATTGTGACCAGAACTGTCAACACAGAATAAAGTGAAATTATTACTTCCAGTGATTTAGAACTTCTTTAGATGCATTGTTCCTTGCTGTCATAACACATAGCTGACTCATAATTTGCTCTGCAACTACTATTTCAAGATTTTTCTTACTAGTAATATTGCCAAATTAGTTGTTTTCCATCTTCTAGCTGTGCATTTCATTTCTTTTTCTAAGTGAATTCTTTTATACTTTGTCCCAGTTTCATTCTTTTCAGTCCATTCCTATAATCTATCAAGATTGTTTTGAATTGTACTACTATCTTCTTGAGTCTTAGCTAATCCTCTTAATGTTATCTCTATTAATCATCTGGAATATAAACTTTCCCATCCTCCTTTTAATTAATATTTTTTGATAATGATAAACTTAATAAATCTTAAAATTCATTGTGATGCATTCCTGATCCATCCTCCTGTCCGGCAGCATTCTTAACTGATAGGTCTGGTTAACACATATTTATTTCTATTCCTCATTGTACTGAATCACCAATTACTGTAACTATTCTGTCTCCTTGCCAGATGCTGCTTGGTCTTTCAAAGAGGCACCATCTCATTTCCTGTTCAGCAACATCTTTTTTTTTTTTTGAAAGCCCAGAGGCTTTTTCTTTTGGAAGACTATTAAATCTGTTTCTGAATTCCAGTAATGCAGAGTATCTTTTATGTTGTTTCTGGATGACACTCTTGTCCACTCATTGAACAAACACTCATTTGTTTTATGAAATGAAACTGCTTCATTGTCAGTTCTTGTTGAATGTGTCTTTATTGGATCTATGCTGCCTGATGAGTTGAAGCTTGTCTACTTCCTGCTCCAGTTCCTGTGCTTTTTCTTCAGAGCCTGCTCCAAGCTTGGACTTTCAACACATATATGATAATTTATTTTCAAAAGAGCATCCAAAACATGTCATGTACATAGCAAGTCATGTTCCTTCATCTCCACTGCTGTCTCTTAAAGCATCATCCACCAATACAGAGGTGATACCTTTTCCTTTTCTCAGGCTGTCAAGTTAACTAAGTACCAGCTGCCCATCAGAGATTAACTTTTTTATGGACTTCTTAAACTTCATGTTCATATTCTTATTATGTCTTTCTCTGGTTTGCTCAGATATTGCTTCCAGAAAGTGCCTTATCACAAAACATTTAATGCTTTCTGTGTACAGAAATCCCCTATCCAGGGTAGGAGCAGCAAGTGAAACAAAAATGTGTTGGAAAGTTGATGGAACCATTATGAGCAGAGTCACGGTTAAGGCAAATGAAACCTGTCCCCTTTGGCTGAGATAAAAATCTCTCTCTCTCTGTCTTATGGAGAGAACAGAGCAAGGCTTGTTCCTCTTATTCCTCTCTAACCTCCTCTTTAGCATTGAGAGCCAGCCCACATCCAATCTTCCCACTGCCTTCCTTCCCTTTCCCTTCCATGCTTGAATTCAACAAAGGTATACCCAATAGCTCATCTGTCCAGTCTCCACTTTTCCCTGTGCCTCCTTTCCCCTTGCCTCTCATTAGCTGCCACCCTTCAATTCAAGTCTAATGCACCCAGTTCTGCCCCTCCCTCTTTCTACTGCTTTTCTCCAACCATCTCAGTGGCTTGGCTTTTTCCCATCTCCCACCCTAGAACATCTCTGACATACACATTTTGAATCCATGCCTAGATTAAACATATATTTCAATCCAGGCATGGACCACCCACTGTCTTTCCTATGCTTAGAAGAGATTGTACGGGGAACTTCTAAATGGCCTTCTACCAGAGGTGGGATCCTACCTCTGATTGCCGGTGCGGTTAATCGCTGAGTTCGCGGCAGAGCCGAAGACTCTGCTCAAGCCTGCTCCCATTCGCGGAGCGGGAGCTTTCCCCGGGCGCTTTCGGCGCCCGCATGGATGCCGTCAATGGCGTTCTTTTGCCCTCTGCGCATGGGGCCATGCGCGGAGGACAAAAGAACGCCATTGGCGGCATCCATGCGGGCGCGGAAAGCGCCCGGGGAATGTTCCCGCTCCGCGAACGGGAGCAGGCTCGAGCAGCGTCTTCGGCTCTGCTGCGAACTCAGCGATTAACCGCACCGGCAATCAGAGGTAGGATCCCACCTCTGCCTTCTACCCTAGGATAGATGATTAGGTGTAATGATGCCCTCCAGTTCTGAGTATGAGACACTCACGGCCAGGTTTGTGAGAAAGGTCAGAGACCGTCCAGAGCAATATTTGATAATTCCAGTTTCAGGAATAATTCAAGAGGGAAGTTGACAAATCAAAAAAGAGTGTGGGCAGAGTTACAAGGATAATAAAAAAATCTGCAAGGCAAATCACATTACCAGAACTTGCGTAAACTTTGCATGTTTTGCTTGCTGGAAGAAATCCCAGGAGATGTAAGTTTACAGCTTTCAAAATATTTATAATGATGTCAAAAGAAAAAGGAGAAACATTTGTTCACTGTGTCTGCTGCTGCTGGAATAAAAAAACAGAAAAGAGCAAAGTAGATTTGCAAACAAGCAGTTCTTCTTTCTCTCCTACTTTAGAGATTCTTCCATTGAGAGCAGTTTGAAAGGAAAGATGAAAACATCTCTATAGTTACATGCACTGATCACACACATTTATCTGTGAATATAAAAGATCTGGTTGAAATGTAGTCATTTATTTATCTATATACTAGCTGGATACCCGTGCTTCGCTACAAAACTATGTGATGGGGCTTGATAAATTGACACTTAAAGCTTGAAAATGAATGAGTAGTTAAAAAAGGGACTGTATTATTTTGTTAGAGACCTTAAACTAAATTTCTGTTACAGATGAAGACATTATTGTAAGTGTAACAATAATGAAATAGATGGGCTTAAGGCCTTTAATCCCAGCAGCAACCGTGGCTGTTTTGTCTATTTAGCCAGGCTAATAAGTTGCATAGCGTAGACTTTCAATTCGTCCCTCAGATGAATTGCTGAGAACCTCCCTGTAAACAATATTCCTGGTTTTGCTGTCTGGCTGGAGGATGACCAGGCTGTCAGGTGAACTGACTCTGGAGCATGCCACATAGAACTGGCCATGGGAGAAACAGTCACGTGAGATGCACACCAGCCACTTTCAAAGTCTGTCCCTGTGCCTTATTGATGTGATGGCGTAGCAAACCTTAACGGGAAATTGTAGACGTTTGAACTCAAAGTGGTAGTCTGATGGGATCAGAGGAATTCGGGGTATGAAAACGGTTTCTCCCTGATTGACGCCTGTGAAAATCGTGGCTTCGATTATGTGTTTGTACAGAGTCTTAACTTGAAGCCTGGTACCATTGCAGTTTCGGAGGGCTTAGATTGCCTAACAGCATGATATGTGGCATGCTCCAGAGTCAGTTCACCTGACAGCCTGGTCATCCTCCAGCCAGACAGCAAAACCAGGAATATTGTTTACAGGGAGGTTCTCAGCAATTCATCTAAGAGAAGAATTGAAAGCCTATGCTATGCAACTTATTAGCCTGGCTACATAGACAAAACAGCCACGGTTGCTGCTGGGATTAAAGGCCTTAAGCCTATCTATTTCATTATTGTTACACTTACAATAATGTCTTCCTCTGTAACAGAAATTTAGTTTAAGGTCTCTAATGAAATAACACAGTCACTTTTTAAACTACTCATTCATTTTCAAGCTTTAAGTGTCAATTTATCAAGCCTCATCACATAGTTTCGTAGCAAAGCATGGGTATCCAGCTAGTTACATTTATATGGCCACCCATCTCATCAGAAATGACTCTGGGTGGTGTACAATGGGCAGTGTACAATCATGATTTAAAACACACAGAAACATATATAGGTAGTCCTCAACTTACGATCATAATTGAACTTGATAAGTACAGTCATAAGTCATGGCAGTCATAAAGCAGGACATCATGTGGCCAGGCTTGATTTTACAACCTTTTTACAGTGAACACCACAGTCGTTAAGCAAACCTATTGTTCTTTCATTATGCCCATTTTTTTTCTTGGAAACTGGAAGCAACAGCTGGTTTCTGGAAAAAACATAATAAATTGAATCATGTGACTGTGGGGCATTGTAATGGCCACAAATGCAGGCTGGTTGCCCACACCCAAAATGTGACCAAAGATTACCTATAAAGCCTTTCATCCTATACTTTGTTACATGGTGTGTGTGTGTGTGTGTGTGTGTGTGTGTGTGTGTGTGTGTGTATGGAATCCATTGTACTCAATGGGACTTTGTTCTAAATCCCACTGGGGATCAGAAACAAAACTATTGCTATTTCAATTTTATATGCACATTTAAATAGAAATAAATACCACTGAGTTCAGTATGGCTTATTGAAGATGCTCAGGAAGTTTCCAAGTTTGAAAAAGAAAATCTGAAAATCCTAAAGCTGTTGAGATTCTAGTCTAGGGACCGTATGAATGCATACTAAACTAAGTAAGAATGACTTGTGAGGAAAAGAGGGGACCTAACAAAGGGGAAGTCCACATTTCCCTGTAAATTCTCAGATCAAAATAATAGAATAGATATATAATTATGAACCCTGAGTTCTTATTTCTATCCTTACCAATTAGCAAATTGACTGCCATGTCTTTAATGTTTGTTCAAAGGCAATCTGAATCTTGTTTTTTAAGAGCAGAACTTGGAACTGAGGGTACTGGTAATAAACCTTGTGTATAGATTCATCAATATGACATGGAAGTTATGTTAATTCCATGATAAATGTGCAAAGAAATGCAAGGATACTTTGCATGAATAGCCAGCCCAATGTTTTTATTTGCTTGTGTTCCATGGAATGACATCTGGCAAAAGGACTTTCAAGGACATCTTGATATGTGTCCTCCAAGCCTTTGCATGTACACTCAAATCTCTCTTCTGCTTATAACTGTTTATTATCCCATATTATAACATTCAAGGGCAAAATAAAGACTATCCTGCATTATCTTCAATCTAATTATTATTAATACAGCATAATTGGAGTATATGGAAAATAATCTGCTTGGCAATTCAAATGCTTCAAAAGTGAATGATGTGTTTCTGCAATATGCCACATTTTTCCGAGTATAAGACGCACCTTTTTCCTCTCTAAAAGAGGCTGAAAATTTGGGTGCATCTTATACTTCGAATGTAGCTTTTTCGAAGCTTTTCCCCCAGCCCTAACGAGGTGCTAATGATCTTCTAGGCTTCCTATTCCCTCCGAAGGTTTTTTCCAGCCGTAAGTCTTTGCAGACTTGCTTTCATTCCTACTCCCTCTGAAAAAGGCTTTTTCAGCCATAACCAGAGGATAAAATAATGTGCTGAAGCTGAACAGACTAAGGACGCTAGCCAGATGAATACCTGGTAGGTAGATTTCCCCCCCCCCATTTTCCTCCCCCAAAACTAAGGTTTTTACTTATACTCTGAAAAATATGGTAATCACACTGCTACTCGTTTCAACAGTAGGACAATCACCAAAGAATTGTGGTACTTTTTATTTATGGCATGAATTTATGAGGGCAACAATCATCAAATTATGCACTTTCTTTTCTTGGGTGCTGGTTATAGGCCCTAATGGAGACAGGGATCAGCTCTGGAACTTGTTCCATTTTATTTTGCACTGCCAGGGCTCAGTAACTGAACACATGTGGGCCAATGACACAAGATAAATGCATGAGCTTCCCTTGCCTCCCCAACCAGTTTGAATCAAGGATAGGAAGTGTAGGAGTTAAAACCAGAGCTTAAAGAGACTCTGGATTCTGGAACTCCTGTAGGCTTCTGATAAAATAAAGTTTGCTCCCAACTTCCAAGTAGGGATAGGGAGATAATCTTCAGAATACAGGCCTGAACTCTGAATTCATACATTTAAACCAATTAATGTTGACTTAAAATGCAATTGAAAGGTGATTGATTTAGAGAGCTACTTTAAGAAACATTTGCAAAGTGCAGCTGATTAATTTGTTGTTTTGGAAAAGTCAGAGGCATTTTAAAGCAGTTTACGCTATAATTAAAAGTGCTTCAATTAGGAAAAGAAAGGCCACCCCTCATTTTGTGGTGGCATTTGCTAACTATGAGTTTTTCTAAATTAAAGGAACACTGAATTTTAGCCTCCTTCCCTTCCTCTCTACTATTTAAACATTCAAATGCATCAGATCCAAACCCCCCCCCCCGCCCATTTTATTTAAGCAGTAAGGGAAGTACGGTGCGGCTTTCCAGAATTTTTACCGAGTTCCACCGAAAAGCACGGATATAAAAATATTGCATCGATCCGGGCCGATCTACCGTACCATCAACGTGGTCCGACCTCTTTTCTCATTAGCTGTTTATTTATTATATTTTTGTCCCGCCGTACTCCAGAAAAAATCTTCTAGCAGATCTTCCACCGTGTCTTTCATAAACCTAAGAAGGCAAGAGAGGTGGCTTCGCCAGAAGGTAAAACCCCTATCCTCAGATCTAAGGGAAAACTAGCGGTAGCGGCCAAGCAAAGGGAAAAAGAAGCCTCGCCGGGACTCAGCAGATCCTAAGCTCAGCTGCGGAACTGTATGGAAGTGATTTGGGGGGGGGGGTGTCATGTGACTCGCCGCCGCGCCGGGATGTGCACGTGCATTCTTGCGATGGGCAAAGGGAGGGAGGAGAGGCTTCGGAGGGGTCACGTGTCTTTCCCGACCCCCCTCCTCCTCCTCCTCCCCCCCCAGCTGCGGAGCCAGCCAAGCAGCTGGCTGGGAGGGCTTCCACCACAGTCCAGCGACTGCCGCAGCGCAGCTGGGAAGAAAAGAAAGGGGAAGGGACGGACCGCCGGCTCCGGATCGATCACCGGGTCCTTGCACAGCCTCTGAAGTGTCGATGGATACCCTGTCCCGCTTGTGAGGCACGCGGCGCGGTGGCGCCTTTGGAAGTGCCGCGAAGCCAGCATGTGGACTGGGTAGGAAGTCTGAGTCTGCAGTGAATTTCAGACTGGGGAGGCGATGGTGATCACAGTGGCACTCGACGTGCCTTTTGTCCTGTCGGTCTTTTCCCCCCTCGGGCAGGATTGAATTATCGTAAGCTGCTTTTGCAGCTCATCCGCGGAAGAGCCTCCGCTTCTAGGTTCAGGGAGCCCCGGTTGAACGGTGCGGAGGCAGGGGCGGGATCCAGAGAGGAGTCCCCGAGCGCCGGCTGGGAGAAGCTGACTAGAGGGGAGGGGATGCGTTGTTGGCTAGCTTGCATTTTACGGATAAGAACTTGTGTGAGTCTGATTACGAGGAGTAGTCCCTCCAAGACTGTTCCGCGGCTGACGTGTAAATTGGAATAATTGTGCACCGCGATCAGCGAGGGGTCTAGGTTTGAAACTGGTGTCAGGTACAGTTGGAATGATCCAATTTTACTCCGTAAAGCAGAATATTCTGATGAATTCCAGAGGTGTTTGGACTCTTTAACTCCCAGAGCTGCAAAATCTCCATCTAGCTGGGGGTTCTGGTGCATGCAGTCCCAGTGAAAAGATCTAGGTTTGAAAATGGCAGAAGTGAAACTCCATAAATTCCCTGCAAACATACCCAAAGATATACGTGCAGGTGTATGAAATACCTGTCCAAGGACTGACAACAGTGAGATGGGTCTCTCTCTGTGTGTGTGTGTGTGTGTGCACGCGCGCACCTATGCGTGTGAATGGAAATGTTGATGCATTTCCAGGTTTGGGGGAAGCAGAGAGAAAACATTTGGAAAGCCTCCAAACCCACCTGACTACCTGATTATCTGCCATACTCCCTCTGCTTTTTCCTCTTCCTTGTCCTCACAGCCACTATTGCTTCCTATTCCTTGTACCAACTAGCCACTCACCCAGCAAACAACATGGAAAGTAAGTGCTCTGCTGGCCTTCCACCTATTGTTGTACAGCAATTTAAAGCGCTTGGCTGTAGTTTCAGCCACTGGTTGACATGTGTTCCTTTGTGGGGGCCCAGAAGTACACCTTAGAGTCTGGCCTTTCTGCTGCTTCTGTGCATTAGAATGGATAATTATCACTTTAGACCCAAAATCACTCTCCCCCAGAGATCCAGTTCTGCACATTGTGCAGAAGGGTACAGTACTTCTTTTCAGCCTGTTAGCTAAAGGTTAGCCCCATGAACTGAAAAAAAGAGCGACAGGGGAGATCAAAGGTGGGCTGATGACATTGGATGCATAATAAAAGTCTGATATTGGCATCTTTATGGGGCAGAGCTTTATTGCTAGCTTCCAGAAACAAACATCCTTGACATTAAACATTCATATCTTCATGCTCAGGACTGTAAAGGAAGAATTAAAGCCGGGTCGAAACTATTTGGGATAAAGACTAGGAAGATTGATTCTAAATCTAGCACTGTTGGCTCTTTAGCATCTATTTTTGTCTGTTTACTATCTTTGAAAGGGTAAAGGACCAACTCAGATGTGATGCAGAAAGATAAGTAGTACGCAATTGTACTCTTTTTTCCTTGCAACAACATTTTGGTGTTTGCATGTGCAGTGGACATGCAGAATCACATATTTATCTTGGTTCAATTGTTGCTGTGCCTTTGAAGTCCTAAGAACACGAGTGATGTTTATATTGATCTTGAGACAGTCAGTGATTGTAGGCTCTGCTGCCAAGGAATATGTACATTATTTTAGGAATTCCTATGCCAGAAATCCTACTAAAGTGATTGTGTATAAACATTTATATATATACTGCCCAGCACTTTAGATTTTGTTCCAAAAAGCTTTCTAGTTTTAGTTAAGATGTCAGTGGATTTCCCATTCAGAATTGTGGTATCAGGTTGATGATGTGGTATTGCAATGTGAGAAATATTATGGAAATCAAAGAGAACTTCATGAAGTGGCTTGATTCTCTCATTAAAGCAAAGTAGAATGCCAGGAGCATAATAGCCTTATGAGTGTTATTTCTGTGTTAATAGCCAGTGTTGTTTCTGTTATATGTTTATGTATTAGGACCAGTTTACCTCCGAGACCGCCTTCTCCAACATACCTCCCTAAGACCGATTAGAGCCCACAGAGTTGGTCTACTGGTGGTCTCGTCAGCCAAATAATGTCGGCTGGCGGGCCCACGAATGAGGACCTTCTCTGTGGCAGCACCGGCTCTCTGGAATACACTACCCCCCTCCCCTGAGATCCGCATTATCCCCACCCTGCCAGCCTTCAGAAAAGCAATAAAAACATGGCTTTGTCGACAGGCCTGGGGCCAATGATTTTAATACATCGATTACTCTTGGCCCCATGGATGATTTATTGTATGGGTTTTTAAATTGTGGTTTTTAATGTTTTTAAATGTTTTAATATCTACTGTTTTTAATGTTTTTTTAATATTTGTTGTTGCATGTGAATTTTTATTGTTGTGAGCTGCCCAGAGTCTCTGCGGAGTGGGCGGCATACAAATGCAACTAATAATAAATAATAAATAAATTCAGAGAGCTTTAACTAGTCTGTGTGAAAGCACCGGAAAAAACGATGAAGTTGTCTTGCAGTTTCCCAATTAATAATTTCTCTCTAGGTATATCGTATGTAGGAGGAAAAATCACTTCACAGTGGAACATAGATTTCATCTCTTTATTCTGGTGTCAGAGGAGATTTCTTTCACTGAAGAGAGAAACCATGCAGATTTCTCTGTTTAGGCATATTCCTTGCAGAATTCTACCAAAAGTCATCTAAAGGCATTTCATACAGGATATTGCTCTGTCAGACCAGCTCTGCAGGGAACTCATTGGGCCTTTTGCTAAAAGTGCAGATCCGGCACATTTCCCTCTCCCCTCCTCCTGTTTCAGCAGAATTAGATTTTTTTAAAAGATCTTGCTAACAACTTCCCATTGTGAAGAGATTTTATGTGGCAGACATTGGCCTTCCTCACTAAATTGGAACGGAGGATTTTACTTGGGCTCAGTGTTGCAGGGAAGAGCATCTGTAACCTTGAAGCCTGGACTGGGGACTGTCTCTTCAACAGCTTCAAATTAAAAGTCTGCTAAGAAAATGACTCATGATACTCATTGACATTTATCCCAATACTTTATTATATCATATTGCCTTGTTAATTTCATTTAAATTTGGAGTAGGGGAGTTCCTTCACAAAAAAGCTTCTTCTTGAAAAGAGCAGCTACATTGAATTATGGTACTAAAATAGCAACTGTTCTTGAAAACAAAGACCAGATTGCAATTTTAATCCAGACTAACAGCGGCAACTGCACTGATTAATGGTTCTGAAATTTACCTTCAGTGTGGTTGCTTCCAATTTCCAAATAAGTCAAATAAACATAAAGTGCTGGAGTTGGGCAAAAATAAATAAATTACTGGACAGTGTAATATTCCTAGATATTGATATGGCTGAAAGCTGCCGGAGTTGGGCGGCATATAAAAATGACCAAATAAATAAATAAATATTTAACTCCATGCAGGTCAGAAATGACATCTGCAAAGTAGGAAGGAAACAGGAAGGACTATTATATAAGCTACTGCAAGAAATGGACAACAGACAGCAAAGACCAGAGAAAAGAGCTGTGGCCAATTTTTTACATTGTTGAAGTAGGAGATAAGTTTTAAACCCTGAGTGTTACGTATATGGGTAATATAGATGGTTAGAGTTCTAGACTTTGGAGAAGCTGGTCTTTGCTAGGACTAAGCTAATGCTAGATCTGCAATAATAATTATTTATCTGTTCAGGACTTGTCTTTGATTTGCCAGGATTGCTCTTGTGAGTGGGCTTTAGTTGGGGAAAGAGGTTTATTGCAATGGCCTGAATGTATCTAGATGATGCATTTTGAAAGCCAAGAGGAAGTTCAGTACATGAGGGCATGTATTCAGGATATGGGAGCATTTAATAGACAAGTTCATTCATCCCTGCTGCATCCTGAAGAATACCAGTTGTACTGCTGACTGCAGCAGATAGACATTATAGAAAGGCATTTTCCCCTTCTTATCTAATGTTGGCAGACTACCTCAAAGGTGCTTTTTCAAAAGGCAGCTGATCTTTCTTTGTTTTTCCTTGAAGATGTTTTGCTTCTCATTCAAGAAGCTTTATCAGTTCTGACTGATGGTGGTAGTGGTAGGGAATGGAAGGATTAGCTCTGACTAATTCTTACAGTTTTTGGTCAGAACTAATCCTTCCATCCCCCCCCCCCCCATCATACAGTCAGAACTGATGAAGCTTATTGGATGAGAAGTGAAACATCGTCAAGCAAAACAAAGTCCAGTTGCCTTTTGAAAAAGCACCTTTGAGACAATCATGACCTGGACGACTGAGAATCTCCATAGACAGTAGACTATGTCCCAAGTTTATTTCTCAGCATCTCCAGAAAGGACTATAGAAAGTCTTTTATAAGGAAGTTCATTCCTACATGTTGCAATCCCCATGGATCTGAGGAGAATCTGGTTTTGGGCAGGGAGTGATATTGATACTGAGCTAGCTCAGTGTTTCCCAACCTTGGCAACTTGAAGATGTCTGGACTTCAACTCCCAGAATTCCCCAGCCAAGGTTGGGAAACACTGAGCTAGATGGACCAATAATGAATCGGTGAGCCTTTGAAGTTTGAGCTAAGCATAAAAGGCAAAGCTAGAAGAATATTGTTTTTCTTTTGTTCCATTGTGTCTGATTCTCGGAGACTGCCTTGGACAAGTCCTTGCAATATTCTTGGCAAGGTTTTTCAGAAGTACTTTGCTCTTACCTCCTTCCTAGAATTGAGAGAAAGTGACTGGCCCAAGAACACTCAATTGGTTATGTGCCTAAGGCAGGACTAGAACTCATGGTTTCCTGGTTTCTCGCCTGATGCCTTAACGCTTCACCAAACTGGGTGTAGGGAGAGGGAAAGTGGCATTAAAAAAGTGAAAAAAAAAGAAAGAAAATCAGTGAAAGGAAAAAAGTATTTGGAGCACTTGTTAAATTTATTACTTTTTGTTACATAAAGGTTTTCCTTCTTCCTCCTGTCTTCCAAGGATTTGTGAAAATTAGTTTTTTGCATACCCAGAATTTTCATAAATAAGCTACCCAAAACAGGAAACCTTCAGCATTGCTGCCTTAAATAACATATTTTTACATTTTATTAAGGCTCAGTAAACTTGAAATTTTCTGATTGCTGCTCATTTATCTTTGCTGAGTTGTCACTAAACAACTCTTTCTAACAGAATGCCCAGACTTGAAAGATTTGTAAGTGTCTGTTTTCATCATGAAAGCATGCAAATTTAGTTACAATTTCTATAGAGTAGGTAAGTAGCAGTTCATAAGCATTTCCAGAAAATTGACAGTAAAGAAGTATTTGTGGGAATGAAAGACTTAATATAATTCAACCCTTCCTTCCTCTGATCTAGGAAAAGATTTAGAACCTGAACTATTTTGCTCAACTGACAGTTGTTTTTAAAGAAACTCTTGCTGACTGAGCTCCTTTTAAATTAGGCAAGCAGAAGTTTAGAAGTTTCTGTTTGTGAATGAATGGTTGCCTTCTTCTGCATGTAAACTGTATATGTCAAACGTGAGTGAAATTCCATTGCACATCACATCACACTGCATTAAGTTTTTAATTACCGATAATTATATCCGTATATATATCGGCTGTTATATATGGAAGCAGAACAGCCAACTGATATGTCCATCTTACGGAATGTGTGATGATAGAAAGAGAAAATCAGCAGTTTTAAAAAGATTTTGGATCTCTTGAACTTGAGAAGCCAAGGTATAGATTCCCAATTGTGCCATGGGCTAAATGAGACAGTTTTTCTATGTTCTACTATGGCCTCTGCTGTTCCAACTAGCCCTAGAATAAATTACCCAAGGATGTTTTCAAATGGGTTGTAAATGCTGACTCAGTATGTTTGATATCTGTTAGCCACACAGGAACCAAGACTTGCTGATTCATTTCTACTTTTCTAAGGGGCAGACCAGACTCTGCCAGCGTCACCTGGCATCATACTGGAATGCAGGGCCAGTTGCATAAATAACATAAGTTATTTGGTACTTTTCTGCTCAATTTTCTGTTTGTTTTTAATGCAGCACATTAAACTGATCATAATGAAATTTCTTGGACAAATATTACTTTGCAGCATCTTCTATCTAAAACATAAAAAGTATGGAAGGCTTGTTCTGCAATTATTTAAAAAGACAGCCTGTTGACCGCTAGTGATAGATGACCATCTAGTAAACTTCGCATACATTTAAAAGGAAGCGATGTTTGTTTTCCTGAAGTTCTATTAAGTCACTTCTTTTAAATAATGTAATTCTTCTTTTTAACGATCATCTATTTTACTCTAGACATACAGGTATATATTCAGTCTATGCCACAGAGTGTGCTAGATAGCTCACAACAAAATAAGTCCTTACAATTCTTCATCTTCAGGAGCTTTTTTAAAATGTTATTTCAGTCATTTGTAGATTTATATCCTGTTTTTCCTCCAGGACCTCAGGGCAGTGTACATAACATTCCCTCCCTTTCCCACAACAACCACTCTGTGGGGTAAGTATATTTATTTATTGAAGTTCCCACATTGTGGCTGATGCAGAATTTCCTTGAAACCTCTCAAGGCTTTAAATAAGATAGCAACGGGAAGAGATTATTGGTTTGGTTCCAGAGAAGTATTGGTAGTAAGCAATTTTTCACCTCTCCTTCCAACAACCATCCAAAACCTCTCTTGCGAATTGATGGTCCCTCAATGGTAACATAGGCAGATTGAAGAGAAGAGTTTCTGAAAATCTGATGCAGGTATCTTTTGTGACTGATTCTTATTCTTCAGCCTGTCTTCATCCCCAACCTCCCTTCCACCCATGCCACATATTCTGCAGCCTTAACATTTGGAATTTTTTTGGGATAGGACAGAAGCAACCCCTTCCCAGAATAAGAGTATTACTTTCTTACCAGAGTACCAAGTTTCAGTTATGTTAGACTTCGTTTTGTCACTTACTATTTTATTTATTTATTAAAGTTGTATGTCCATCTTGCTAGAGGAGATTCTAGACAGCTTACAATTAAAACACATTATAGAACATTAAAACAATAAATAAGGGATTTAAAATTGAATTAAAATAAAACCAAGCAGTGAATGAGGGAGCAAAGTGTGCACAAGGAGCAGATGGGGTATTATTTACTCTATTAACCACATCCATCCTGCCACACCCCCATTGGGGCCCCAGGCCAGTTGGCACAGCTATGTCTTCAAGGCCTTTCTGAAAGTCAAAAGTGTGGGAGCAGATCTCACCTGGGGGGCATGATGTTCCAGTGGCTGGGAGTCATGGCAGAAAAGACTCTTCTGGATCCCACCAGCCGAAATTCCTTGGCTGACGGGATCTGGAGCATGCCCCTTCTGCCAGAGTGGGTGGGATGGGCTGATCCCATCGGAGTGACATTAATCTTTCCATTAAAATATCCAAATACTCTTTACATGTTAGTTTATCTTGGTTCTATAGGTTGATGAATATTTTAATTCAGACAATAAAGTCTATACTGCACTCATAAAAGATCATTGTTTTAAGTCCAAGGCAAAATCTAGTATGGAATAAAAGTGTCTCTAGTTAAGTCCCATATTTCTACTACCGGTATGTGAGATGGAATAATTTTGTCCAACATTCTCTCCTTCCCCCACTTTACTGAATACTAAAAGGCTTTCTAATGGATTCTTAATATCTTGTTAAATTGATTTTTTAACCAAGGGTTTCATTGATCACTATTAGGCCTTTAACTGTGCTAATTGGGCTGCTTCATAATTCAGCATAACATTTGGGATTGATAATATCTTATTAGTCTTTTCCGTTCTTTTTCATGATCACCTAATATTCTGAGTCTTCTACTGCCACTAAAAGTATTTAGCCATTTTCTATCTTCCTATTAGCACACTTCTATTAATCAGAAATCGCATATAATAATTCTTTTAATAATTCCTTGCATTAAAGTAAATGCATATTGTTGTCCCTGTTAATTCCCTCAGGCAACTAAAAAAACATATAAAAATGTTTAATGTTGGCAGTCTGCAATATTGTACAGGTTATCTCTTTTGTTATCCAACAGATGATGATTAGTGAAGGATATTTGTAGTAGATATTTATAGTATCACCACAGCATCACTTTGTTAATAAACAAAAGGTAGCTGGACAGTATGAATAGTGTGAATAGCTTGATTTGCTCTACTGTGCCACGGTGCAGGTGGGATTTGATTCTTCATATTAAAAAGATCTCTGCATATAGAAAACTAGATGTCAGGCAAATCTAGTATTCTTTCTCACCAATATACAGTTTTCTGCAGGGATATGGGGGATTAGGGAACTGTCTGCACAGCAGCATCAAATAAGATTGTCTAATGCTCCTGCACTGATTTTCTTTTCTTTTCTTTTTGCCTAATCCCAAAACGCTTTCCAAATCTGTGACTTCTGTCTGGGTTGGGTTTAGCTTTTTCCGGTGGCATTAGTTTTTAAGTCTTCCTGAGAGACTTGTTTATTTATTAACCATTTCCCCCACCATGCTTAATTATTTTCCTACCTAAATTTTAAATAGTCCCTGATCTACTTAAGCTACAGGAAAAAAGTTGTGCTGCTGAGTCCCCCCCCCCCCCCCCAATGCTGGCACTTTCTTAAAAAAGGATTGGTTTGGATGTGCTTGACCTGTGTTCTACTTTCTCAGATTATTCGGCCAGGTTATAAATCAGTATGCAAGTCAGAAGATGGGATTCAGATTAAAACAGGGAATGAAGTGAGGTGAAGATCTTTCATGAGAAGATCTTTTGGCATTTTGGGGTTTAAAAGAGATGGTATAGGTAGTCCTCGACTTATGACCAATTGCTTAGTGACTGTTTAAAGTCCCAATGGATCTACCTGGGGGTACTTAAGATATCAATTCAAAATTCCAATGGCTTCCCCCTCTCTTGAAGTCACATGACTGCATTTTGGGCACTCAGCAATTGGGCCACATTTTATTTATTTATTAAAATTATATGCCGCCCATTTCACTATCAAAGATTTACAACTGTTTGCAGCATCCTGCAGCCACTTGACTTATTTTGCATAGATTTTACTGAAAACCAAAACTGCACCATAACGAACCATTCGGTCACTTAATGATCCCTGTGTTTGCTTAATGACCGCTGCAAAAATATCATAAAATCGGGTTGGTTATATGACCAGCCTGCTTTACTACTTTCATGAGTTATAACTGTGATGGGCAGGCTCTGTTTCAGTCTTAACTTGAGGACAACCTGTGTTGCTGTTCCCTTCAAATTTCTATGTTCTTCACCCATCTGCATTTCAGTTTTGTCGGGTGGATTTTAAGAGTTGTGCTTTGATAAGAAACTTTTTTTTTCTGGGCACCAAAGAAGCACCTGGCTTATTATATTTTCCCCTAACTTCTTTCTTTTTGATAATTTTTACAGACTTTGTTAGAGAGACCCATTTTCTCACTCCAGAAATGATTGTCTCTGCAAACTCTTTAAATATGATTTTTTTTTAAAAAAAACACCTGTTCTGGAATAGATATGCAGTCAGAGCTCTAAAGAACTTGAGGGCTTTCATCCCAACCACAGAATTTCATAGAACACTTTGTTTTCCCTTTTTTCTAGATCACTGAGCAAAGAACAATGTAAAGTCAGGTACAGGACGTGTCAGTAGCTTCCCAGCTTTTGCTGCACATTGTTTTTGATGCTGAGAGGGACTTTCCTTGATTCCAGGAATGGTAATTCAAGTCTAACAATAGAGAGCTGATATACAGTTGATGCAGGGGTGGGGGATATTTTTGCGAGCAAGGCCTCCCCCTCCTTTTCGCAATAGTTTGGAGGAGGCATGGGAGTTATATCATCAGCAGCCGGTATGGGGCTAAACTATGCCTAGTGGAGGCTTAAAGCATTTTCAGAAAGTAAGTTGGCAAACAGCTCTGCTGGAAATTGGAAAATTGCCTGCAAATTTCATTTGCTTAGTCTTGGCAGGAGCTTTAGGGGCTGAAAAATGGGCAGTAGGTACTTACACATGGTGGAATGAATTTGATATCAATAGCTTTGTGAAATAAAAATAGACATTTGGGCACTTGCAAAATTCAGGCAAGCTGATTTCATAGAATAATAACGTGCAGAAGCTCATTAATACCCCATTTTTTGAGCTCCTGATGCTATCTCTTAACTTTGGTTAGGATTGATGCTGATATGCCCTTTAGCAGCCTTCAAGGCGGGGAGAGGAAGCACAGGCTCCTGGCTCTTTAATCATAGCCAAAAGGCAGGTCCAATTAAATGAATGTCATTTATTTATGTTCAGGATCAATATCCATCTCTTCACTTGGTCCTTTTGAGAGACTTTGAGCCTCAGTGTCTCAGAGTGATCTGGGTGGCTTCCACTGGGCTCCTAGTCAGGCTGTTGGCTGCCTAGTGTGCTATTTTACTTGGAATCAAAATTGAAGTATAAGGGAAGAACTGCCAAATCAAACATCTTATTCTTATTTTGCAAAGTTTTTTTGCAAAGATATCCTTTATTTGTTTCTTGCTTCACATGAACTTGAACCAATCTGATTTTAATTGCCATTGCTTGATACATATATCTCATTTACTCCCGATCTCTTTTCCAAGGTTGATGTAATCAAATCTTGGACATAGGCTAATGTTGGCTAAACTTGAGCAATTTCGTTCCCAGGATTAACCCGTAGGGGTGTCTGGATAATGGCTACACTTCTGTAGTTTCCTGTTTGGATCTTTTCCACAGTGGTTTTTCTTCTCGTGTGTGGCATATATATTTTTTGAAATAAATTATAGGTAACAATTATTATGCTTAGGATCTTTATCCTTTTAAAACACAGGGATTTTCAGTGGTTCTGAGATCTTTTAGCAATAGCAATAGTACTTAGATTTATATACTGTTCCATAATGCTTTACAGCCCTCTCTGAGCATTTTACAAATGTCAGCATATTGCCCCCAACAACCTGGGTCCTCATTTTATTGACCTTGGAAGGATGGAAGGCTGAATCAACCTTGAGCTGGTCAGGATCGAATTCCAGGCTGTGAACAGAGTTAGCCTGCGATACTGCATTCTAACCACTGCGCCACCAGGACTCCCTTTAGTGATTTTTTCATACATTCATTCATATAGCTGTTCATCTCACATTTATGTGACTCTTGGATGCTTATAATAAAACAAATAAAATACATAAACCACACAATATTAAAAATAAAACACATAGAAGTTAGGTGTTATCCAATTATTCACAGAGCCAGGTGATATGCTGTGCCTGATGCCTAGGGCTCCAAGCTCCAGCACAATTTACTTTGCCTTTGCATCCATTATAACTTGTGAAAGAAACAGTTATCTACTGCTGTTACTACTATTACTATTACTAGCTCCTCCTCCCTTGCCCCTTTCTTTCCATTTTATATGAGGAAATTTGGGATAGTGTAGAAACGTTTATGGAGATTCTCAATCATCCAGATCCTGGTTGTCCCGAAGGTGCTTTTACAAAAGGCAATTGGATTTGGATTTCCTTGGTTTTTTTCTTGAAAATGTTTTGCATCTCATCCAAGAAGCACTCATTGTTCAGAATTTGAAGAATTGCCACTGGAAACTCTAAAGGAAACACCCATATTGATATGTCTGTTCATGTGTTGGGGATGTGTGTGTGGAGCAGATACAAAACATAAGCAGCTGCCTTAATGCTATACTTTATTAGGCCATTGATAAGAAATACTGAAAATGTCTCTTAAGATTTTAGGCAGAAGTCTCTCTTTGTGCTTCTCTGGAGGAACCAGGGACTGAATCTCAGACCTCCTGCATGCAAAACATTATTATTATGACAGAAAAATCCAATTCTTCAAGAGTTTTGTTTCTTTCTATACTCAGAACAAAAGCTCGGCATTGAGAGTGGGATTGTTTTGAAAGTTCTGGGTGGTTTTGAGTGCTGTATCAGAAGTTTTGTTTTGTGGTTTGGTTCATTCAGTTTTTTCATATCCCTGCTGGTTGTGGGACTGCTACTCCTGGCTTGGACTGGATGGAATGGCGGAGGGAACTCCAAGGCAAACAAGCGCTTATTGAAGTACACGGCTCAGAACTGAAGAGCCATTGTGGAGTCTGCTCTGGTGCTGGAAAACAAGGGCAGGAATGTTGCCACTATCTGACCTAGGTTGGTGCTTGGGAATGCATAACTTGGTTTCATTCATAAGTATGGCTAAAACTTTTGAAGTTGTATATATCAAGACTGTTATTGTTATCTATGTTGGAATGATTTGGTTGATTTCTACACTGTGGTTTTTGTGTGTGTCTGCGTATCTGTCTGCATGCTCTTGTATCCTGTTGATGTTGAGCTTTAGAATGTCTTCAAATAAAATAAAAGGTTTTTTTATGTCAAATGCCCTCTGATATTCAACTTCAACACGAACCAAGAGTATGCATGGAATGCACGCATAACTATGCTCAATAATGTTACCAAGTCAGTCAAAAGTCTGTGAAAAGATCTCTGATTGGTTGATAGTTTTATTGTGATTTTACTCTTGTATCTTTTTAATGGTCAACTGAAGAGTACATTGAGCTATAATCCATTTTTGGCTGTGTCTAAGTTATGAAAGTGTTTTTTTAATATATATATATCACGTACAATAACTGGAAGGGAAAAAAAGTGTTTCCACTGAAAACTTAGTCTCTATAGCAGGAGCAGAAAATCTCCAAGCAATTTGAGAGATTGATGGAAATTGAAGTTCAGCTATATTGCAGAAGTCAAAGATTCTATGTATATCTACTTGTGCATGGAAAAGTTTGTGCATACCGTAATTTGAAAAACTACTGTCACAAATGTGGGAATAGATAAAAATTCATTACTATGCAAGGGCGAGGTTTCTTTGACCTGTATAGTAGGGCAATGTATCTTCCTTCCAGTGGCATCTGCTGCAACTTCCACATCAACCCCATCCCCTGTAATCGGGATCTCTTTCCTTCCTGATTGAAGTGAGGAAGAGCTGGGTTTCAGTGATGGTGAACGAATCCTTGAGAGAAGAGGAGTTTGAAGGAGACAGTGATGTGCCCCTTCTTAAGGAACCATTGCTCAACTCAGATATACTAAATAAACTACTGACCTGTCTCCAACTCTTTCTGAGGAAAGAGAAAATTGTGGAGAAAATGCAAAAAGCCTTGAATGAAACAGATTATTTGGACCTGTTGCAATCCGGTTTCAGATCTGGATTCAGTACAGAGACAACTCCTGGTTGCACTGGGACCTGGTTAGAGGGAGCACATTCTGTTTCATCTCTCAACAGCTTATTTATTTATTATTTATTAGTGATATTTATATACCGCCTCATAGTGCAAGCACTCTCTAAGTGTTTACAACATTAAGCAATGTATATTTATATTGCCCCCAACAATCTGGGTCCTCATTTTACCTATCTCGGAAGGATGGAAGGCTGAGTCAACCCTGAGCCGGTGAGATTTGAACAGCTGAACTCAAATGATCAGTCAGCTAAAGTAGCCTGCAGTACTGCTCTCTAATCGCTGTGCCACCTCGGCTCTTCAATGCTGTCAGCTTCTCCACCATATGCTGTCAGAGTGCTGTCCAGGCGTCTGGAAGCTGCTTGGATCTGGAAGGGGAGGAACAGAGAGAAACTCACCAAGGCAGAATAGCATTGGGTTTGAAGGCATGCTGATTCCAACGAGATGCCATCTCTAGTTCTGAATGTGATTTCATTTCCCATAATCGAACTGGTTTGTAATTTGGAGGTGTCAGGTATGAAAGGCATGTTGTATATGGAGCGAAGTGGGTTACAGCTCTTCTTCACTGGGTGATGCCAAAATAACAATACATGCCTAGTGGTGATATCACATAAATGCTGCCTTCTTTTGTGTTCTGACAAAATACTTACTGTGTACTGCTGTACCAAGTTTATATTCTTTTGATGAGCATGAGTGCAGCAAAGCTAATTGTCAATAGCCTCGTTTATGTTCTCAGTGATGGAAAAAAACATTGAATACATTGCTTTCTGGAGAAATATTTCTAACCTGGCCTTCTTATCATGTGGTAGCCAATTCCATTTGTAAAACTCACTGGCAGAAAACAAATTCTTTATTTTAAAAGAGGAAACAGCCTGCTTGGTTTGCTGTGTCTCTCCATCTTCCCTCCCCTCCTCTCTCCCCCCCCCCCGTAACTATGTAATTGAACTCATGTGGGACACCCTTGAGAGGAATATACATGAGGGGAAATAAGGGACATATGGACCCAGGGTGTCCCTCTTTTTAATCCTGAACATACTGATTTCTTTCTTACAGCCAGACCCATATTGAGGAGGCCAGGCCACAGCTCCAAAAGCAGCTAGTGGTTGGTCAGTGGAAGCCTCTTTCAGCAACTAACAGAGGGCAAGAGTTACAGCTCCCAGAGCCTTCTGTCAAGAGCCTGGCCAGTGGGGATGACACCCAGTCGGTGGCACAACTGAACGTCTCCCGCTTGCGCAGCTCCTCGGTAGAAATCCGTGAGAAGGGCTCTGAGTTCCTGAAGGAGGAGCTCCGTAGAGCTCAGAAGGTAAACATGAAGTTAAGAAGGGATGGAGAATTTGGCCACTAGTCTTAAACCCATATGTTGGCAAGCATAAAGCATATGCTCAGATGTTGCCTCTCAGTGGGTCCAAAAGTTTCATCTGAATTGCTCGCCAAGAAATATTGAGTTTTTGTCCATCTGCATTAGGAAATTGACATTTTGTCCTGCCGCTCTGCTTGTCTTTAGGTGTTTGTGAGCTACATTGATTCCATTCTGTCCAAAGCTATTTCATATCAATTCATGAAGTAGACAGTTGCTGAGCAGGTAAAATGCTAGAATACTATTAGGAAATTAAAACAGAAAACCAGATGATTTATGTTATTCCATTTTTTCCTGCTAGGTTTTTACTGTATAACATACGATTCCCCTCATGCCCTGTAAGTTCATACATATATTATTTAAGTCCATTTCATATTACTGATTTTGGTGATTTTCTAAATAGAACTTGGATCAAATGTCTATTTCTTAACTTGGTTTCACGAATCTTATGCTTTTACGGAATCCTTACTGCTTCCTATTCATAAATGATGATATGTTCCTTTTGAAGCAGTAATCATTACGTTGTAATGCTTCTATGTAGTTTGGACTGCAGAAAAGACTGGATACAAGACCAGGGTTTTCCATAACAAACTGGATCAGAACTGGAATTTGGGACGACACACATCCCACATTGTGCTGTCTCGGCAAACAAGAGTTCCAGTCTGTTGCTTCTCTAGATTCCAGACTGATTGACAGCTGGTTTTCTTTCCCTTCTTTCCTGCTCATATGATCTGGCTCTAGATCACAGCTGAGGACTTTGTATAGTCAGCTGAGAGTCTCATATTGCCTTTGGTTGCCCAAAGGGAAGCCCAAATTACAGTATGCTATTTAGTGGGTTTATTTGCTTTATGCTTTTCTTTATATTTGACAATCTGAAGTTGAAGTGGTAGGAAAGTGAATCCATATTTTCTAAGCTACATGTCCAAATCCAGCTTTTGCCATTGCCTCCTTCAGTTAATATGATTTTTTGGCAAAGCAGGCCCACTAAAAGTTTTGGTTGAGGTTTGTAAAACTACTTTCAGTTTTACAGGGGTAGGCAATTGTCAACAAGTTTCAGTGTATAGTAGATCTCTGTGGGTGGGTGTGTCTGTCTGTCTGTCTGTCTGTCTGTCTGTCTGTCTGTCTGTCTGTCTGTCTGTCTGTCTGTCTGTCTGTCTGTCTCTCTCTCTCTCTCTCTCTCTCTCTCTCTCTCTCTCTCTCTCTCTCTCTCTCTCTCTGTGTGTGTGTGTAAAGTAGAATGACTATCATCTCTTGTGTTTCCTCTCTGCAGGAATTAAAGTTGAAGGATGAAGAATGTGAGAGACTTTCCAAAGTCAGGGAGCAGCTGGAGCAGGAACTGGAAGAGCTGACAGCAAGCTTATTTGAGGTACTGCACTTTCTTAAGTCGAACTTGGCATCCAAATCCTGAAGGTAATGGTGTGGATCCTTTAGAAACCAAAGGTTTCTCTTGGGACACTAGGATCCATGCATCTCTTCTCACCCACAAAGTATGCTCGGATACTTTCAGCCGTACTTGCTGAAAGAACAGAATTCTATGTTGAGGTTTTTTGGATTGTATTATTTCAGATTATGCACGTTTTAATAATTTACCATTAACATTTTGACCCAGGCGATTTCCTAGAACTGTATTTTATATATTCAGGAAAGCTTTACTGTGTAGGAGCAGTAAAGCTCATATTCCACTGGAAGAAGTTAGATCCAGCAAAAGCCACACTGTGTTGTTTCTTTGATTATGTAGGCCAGCACCAACAGGAACTGGGTGTTTGCATAAGAGCACTCTCTCCTCAGTTAGCAGAGCAACCATTTCTCTTTCCCTAAAGTCAGCAGAATCTGAGCTGGTGCATTTTCTGTCTCATTACCCTGGTGTGTTGTAGTCCTCATAGGAATGGAAATTTCTCATTTTGTATGGATGCATAGCCTTTCTCTGGGGGATGAGGCTATTCATCCATCGCCTTGGGTCAGAGAGATGTGCAGTCATTCTGTTGCCATTGAACATTAGCTAGAGATGAATGAGGAATTTACTCAGTTTCCACATTTCAGGGAATTTATCCAATTTGAATTGTTATGTAAACTGAAATGCTGAAATCTGAATTTTACGATGCACTTTGGCACTAAAACAAAACGGGGGGAAGTTTTACACAAAAATTTGTGTGTTTTTTAAAAATCAAAATTGCAAACTGGTACAGAACTAGGCCTAATTCACTCAGGGTGGAAAAATGAGAAATGGAATATAATCTAAGTGGATATGCCCTAATTTTGAACAAACTTGAGAGAGGCTGGGTTCTGCAATCCACATCTAATTCAGATAGTCTTCCCTTAACAACCGCATTTGGGACAGGTAACTCCATAGGAAGGTGACATAATCTTTAAGTGAAATATCATCTGACTTACCACTGCTCCACTGTGGACATCAAGTGAATCAGCTATGGTTGTTAAGTACAGTGTCATGTGACTGCATCTTGCAACTTATTGCTGGCTTCCCCATTGCTTTTGCTTGTCAGAAACTGACTGTGAAGGTTGTAAATGGAAATTACATAACCATAGCACGTTGTGATTGTTGTAAGTTTAAGGACCAATGATAAACCTATTTGTCAGTACTGTCATAAGTTTGAACAAATGCTAACTAGGGCAGTCAATATCTGACTACTGCTTGTATGTAAGTGTGTGGTGGAGGGGAGCTTGTTCTCATCCGTTTGCAAGATCATGTTGACGGAAGCTACACCAGGATAAGACAAGTGAATAATATTTACCTGTATGGCTCCAGGTGAATATTAAATGTAAATTGGATACTGAATGCTTTGTTTATTTTTAGTTTGCTTTTAAGAATATTTTGTTGTGCTCTTTCGAACACATTCTCAAGGAAAATTACGAATATAAAAGTAAAACATGCAGGAGAAAGTCCACATTTTATAAAAGTAGTTTAAAACTGCCAGTCAAACATAAAGCTCTTTGTGGCCTGCACACTCTAAATCATGTGAGGACCTAATTTTTTTGTATTGGTGAATTAGAATTGGCAGTGACCTTTTAGCTAAGAGGATTTATATCAGCCCTATCCTCTCAAAATTCCAAAGTATTCTATGGCAGCTCCATTTAGAGCTGATAAATAAAAGATATGTCTCAGTCCAGTATTTTTTAAATAAAAATCTCATATTTAAAATACAGATAGTCCTCAATTTACAACCACAACTGAGCCCAAAATTTATATTGTTAACTGAGAAATTTCTTAAGGGAGTTTTGCCCCATTTTATGATTTTTCTTGCCACATTTGTTATGGGAATCACTGAAGTTGTTAAATTAGTAATATGGTTGTTAAGTGAATCTGGCTTCCCCATTGTCTTTGCTTATTGGAAGGTTGCAAAAGATGATCACATGACCCCGGGACACTGCAACCGTCATAAATATGAACCAGTTGTCAAGCATCCAAATGTAAATGACATGACCATTGGGATGCTGCCATGGTCATAAGTGTGAAAAATGGTCATAGGTCACTTTTTTCAGTGCCGTTGTAATTTTGAACGGTCACTAAATGAACTGTTGTAAGTGGAGGACTACCTGTATTGGTGGTATTTTGATTGCCAAGAAGCAAAAGGCCCTGAGAAGAGGAAGTGTCACCTTAGAACATACAGTATATGTTTCCAATGGGGGGGGGGGGAGGAAATACTGTTTCGTATGATTATCATACCTGCCCTTTCCACTGCTTTTTATGGTATTGCAAACCACCTGCACAGCTGCCACCAATTTATAGTACATAAAAGTGACAGATATGCAGATGGAAGAGAAACCGCAAAAATCGGCTTGTGGAGAAGAAATTGGATGGAATGTTTTTTTTAAAAAATCACGATTTAATCTCAATATTCCAACTTTCCATGTTGGCTGCACTCATTTTCCACATTACCCTTCACCTCGTGAAGTCTGCAAGAGTTCTGCATTCTGCAAGACTCACCTGTCACCATTGATCCCAAGAAAAAACTGTGTGCTTCTGCTGTATGTGATTAAATGTTCCTTATTTTAATGTGCCCTCCGCACCGTGTGTCTGTGTTGGTTCTTATGGGTGGCAGTTTGGGAAAAGACCGTTGGGCTTTTATTCCATGTTCTTTAAAAATTGTTCTTGTCATTTTTGAGAACCTGATTTCCTTGGACAAAAGCGTCCTTTTGTTTTATTCTATCTGCCGTAGGAAGCCCACAAAATGGTCCGGGAGGCAAACACCAAGCAAGCGGCCTCAGAGAAGCAGCTGAGGGAGGCGCAAGGGAAGGTGAAGAAATCCATTTCATACATTGCCTTCATCCATACAATCATGGTGACCACAAGACCATATCTACTAAGCATATCCCAAAGTCCGCGAGCCTGACACTGAAAGGGAAGCTTTTAGATATGGGCTCCCCTCAAGGTCTGGACAGCAAACCTGCTTGTACTAGTTCCCAACTGTGTGGGGAGTGTGTGTATGCATACAGAAGTTCTTTCAGATGTAAAGGTAGTGGGAGCCACTTGGGTCTAGAATATCTATTGCGGTTCCTTTCTCCTTCCTGGTTGGAGGCAATAGGTTAAAAAGGTCTTTTTACGTGGCAGAGTAGTCCAAATTAAGCTGTTGCACAGGACCATACAAAAATGCTTCTGAGGTAATATTTTTCAAATGCGTTCTGTTGCCTCCATGCTGATAACTGTAACAAAGCCCAAGCCGATTCGACACGGTTCCTCTCAGTGAATGCTCATGGGAATTGGATGATAAAGCAATAAAAAGAATGGAGTAGGGTTTGTAATAACTTCAGAAAACTGAAAACCGAACAGCTAAACATAAATGCACTGCAATCAAAAAGAGAAATCCTCTAAAGTCAAAGACCTGGATTTTGCTGAAGCAGGAGACTTGGCTCTAGCTGTCTGAAAACTCATGTTATTTCACATGTTTTAGCAAGTGTTTTCCATGCAATTCTGGCAGTTCCAGTTCAGAAACAAATCCTGCTGAGTTTGCTGGGGTTTGCTTCCAAGAAAGAGAGCAGCGGGTTGTAGCCTTAGTAGGCAGTGAGCAAGGCCATAAATAACTGTACCCCTATGGCTTGATACCAGAAAGAGTTCAGAGAGTATTCAGAAGTCAAAGAAAAGATAAGACAAACATGTTCTACCTGCTGAAATGGAGACCTATTTAGCAGCTACAGGAAGTCCTCGACTTACAACAGGTTGCTTTGCGATCGTTCAGTTACAACAGACCCTCGAAAAAGCTATTTGTGACCTAGATTCGAAGTTAAAATGTCTGCCCTCACATGACTGCATTTTGGGTGCTCAGCAACTGGCCTGCAACATTCCATGATCACCGGACCATGATTTATGACATTTTTACCATGGAAACTGGCATTTATTTCCTGTTTGAGGCAAAAAAAGCACCCCATAACAAACAATGGGTTTGCCTATCTACCATAGCATTCACTTAATGACTGCTACAAAAAGGCTTAAAATTGGACATGGCCACGTGATGACTTGCTTAACAACCATCACAACAACCACAACAACTTGTTTAACATAAAGTGACCAGATATTTTTTTTTAAAGCGGGACATTGACGGGGGGGCGGGGCCGCCTGGACGCCGCCATTTGAGTTTTGCCCTCTGCGCATGCGCAGAACGCTGCGCATGCGCAGAATGCTGCGCATGCGCAGAGGGCAAAAGGACGCAAATGTCGGCGTCCAGGTGGGTGGGTGGGTGGAGGCGGGAGGCCTTTCCTCACCTCCCGCCTCCCCGCTTCGGGAGCCGGCAGTGGCTTGGGCTGGCTCCAGATCTCCTTTCTCCCCCTGTCACTCCAGCAGCCCAGCGCTGGCGGAGGGGGAGCAGGAGAGCCCGGTGAGCAGGAGAGCGAACAAAAGTGATTCCGACCGGGAGCAGAGATGCCCGGTGAGCGGGGTGAGAGGCGCGGGGATGGCAGTGCCGCCACTGTACGTCCTACCTGGGACTTTTCCCGGTAGCTCCAGTCGCGTTCCTTGCTAATTAGCGCCCAGAGCAGAGCAGCCTCTTCCAAAAGATAACGTCTCGCGATCTTTTGGGAGGGGCTGCTCTGCTCTGGACGCTATTAGCAAGGAACGCGACTGGAGCTACCAGAAAAAGTCCCAGGTAGGACGCGCGCCCCGCCCTGCCCCGCCCACCCTGCCCCTTTTGCCGCGGCACACTTGACATGGCCTCACGGCACACCAGTGTGCCGCGGCACCAGACGTCCCGCTGTTTCGGCATTCTTTCCAAAAAAGCGTGACTTTTTGGAAAGAATGCGGGACGCGGGACACACGCTTGAAAAGCGTGTCTGTCCCGCCAAAAGCGGGACGTCTGGTCACCTTAGTTTAACAACAACTTGTGATTGAAATTACACACTGAATTATAGCCATAATTCTGAATGTATACTACCAGTATACATTCAGAAACAATCCATGCAAAAAAAGAAAGAAAGAAAATAAGCACCAAAAAGCATAATGTAGTAAATACATTGCCTCAAGGAACTGGATAAAGCCTAGCTGTTGCATCCATTGTGAGATTTCTCTTAATGTCAACACTTTATCCTAATCTTCCTCCCCAAACTATCCACAGTATCTGAAGCCAATTAGGTTTCATCCCATTCTCTGGAGGAGGAGAAAATGTCTTTGCTTCCAGCATGAGAAACCTTCAGGTATTTGAAGAGTCTTGTTCAACCAGTTTGTGCAGGACAGGGGACACCAGAGATTAGTGATACATCACTGATACTTCAGCTTCCACAATCCCCTTTTGATAACTGTAGAAGAACTTGCTGAACTCGAACTACTTGTATATTCAAAAATTCAAGAGGCACAGCTAAGGATTTTTGAAAGGGATTTGTAGCTATGAATTACAGAAAAAAAAGCTGCCATTGTAATGTGATTACAGCGCCATCTGTTGGCAGAGCTAAAGCAAATCACCTGAAAGATTTTGTGTTAGATGCTTTACCCAACCATAATGTGAGAAATACAGATTAGTCCTCGACTGACAACCACAATTTCCGTTGCTAAGCAAGGCAGTTGTGAGTTTGCACCATTTTACAACCTTTCTTGCCACAGTTATTAAGTCAATCACTACAGTTGTTAAGTTAGTATCACGTTAGTTAAGTGAATCTGCCTTCCCCATCGACTTTGCTTGTTGGAAGGTGGCAAAAGGTGACCACAAGATCCCAGGACACTGCAACCAGCAGCAATACATGCCAATTACAAGCATTTGAATTTTGATCACATGACCATGGGGATGCTGCAACAGTTGTAAGTGTGAAAAACGGTCATAAGTCACTTTCTTTAGTGCTGTTGTAACTTTGAAGAGTCACTAAACAAATGATTGTAAGTTGAGGACTACCTGTGGCCTTCTTTGCATGAACCAATATTTGTATAAATATTTTTATATTTGCCAGTATTTGTATAAAAAAAATTATGTACCAAGAAAAACATATGTAGGTAACTAATATATGCAAATAAATATGCATGTGTCCTTTCCTATTTAGTGCATTTGGTAGTTATGATGTACAGGAGAAAATCTTTATAAAGCTTATATACTTAACATTTGGGGATTGTGCAAGGAAATAAGAATAAAAACATGTAATTTAGAGGATATAAAGCTAGTAGCTCCTGAACTCAACTTCCTGTTTGCTTTAAAGAAGAGCCACGACTGATTGGCTTCATGAGCCATTAAATGTTCTCCTGGACATGACATAATCCTGGGACCAAGCCCTTTGCTGATCATTGCTGATGGCTCTTTGTTTCTCATCAGATTGACATGCTGCAGGCAGAGGTGACAGCCTTGAAGACACTAGTTATAACGTCAACGCCTTCCTCGCCAAATCGGGAGTTGCACCCGCAACTTCAGAGCCCCACCAAAACAGCCTTCAGAAAGGGACATGGACGCAACAAGAGCACCAGTAGCACTGGTGCAACCACAGTTGCTGGCCAGAGTGCACCCCAGGAGTCAGTCAACAGCGAATTCAAAGAGGTGGGTAAATGTGATCGATCCGCATCTAGCTTGAGGCCCTGGGAGGAAGCAAAATATTATCAGCCATGCTGTGTTGTGTGTGTGATGGGGAAATGCAGTAAGGCCAGGGATCTAGTGGAAAAGTCTGTTTTATCTTGCACTTACACAACCTGCTTCATTGCAGGAAGTGTTGAGGAAACTTTCATTGACCTACTTTGATTAATTCCTTGATTCTGGTTGGGTTCTTTTGATATACTAAGTCAAGCAAAGAAATAAGCAGTAATTATCGTGTATAGCTAGGCATGAATGAGCTTAAATATAACTGTAATCAAACACGAGAAATCTTGTAGGTTCTAGCCATGTTGGACCAGAGTTCCCAATATTACTGGGGAAGGATAATTTGGGAATTCTGGGAGTTGCAGTCCCAGTACATCTGGATTAGATAGGATGGCCACCTTTATGTACCTTCTGGGGTGGGGTATTTGTGCCCAAGGTCTTTTGTGACTGAGGTCGTCTTCTTTCTAATCTTCTGTCCCTCTCACACCATTTTCTTTTCTCTCCTTGTCTTTCTCTTCTTTCCCCCTTCTTTCTGCCCTTGTCACCTATCTGTCTTGGTCTCCCATTCCTTAAAGTCTGGGGTACCCACTCTCCTCTCCCTGCTGCTCTGTATCGTCCCTGCGAAGGCGATCCACATCACCTATGAGCCAGGCTGGCGGTTCCTGGCAGCAGACTCTCCTTTCTCCTCTCCTCTCTCGCGGCAGGTAATCTCTCTTAGGGTGGGGTGAAGTAGAATAGCTCTGGGACTAAGAAGGTAGACTCAGATATTTGGTCACAGCAGTGCCAAAAATATTTGTTGGTGGAGGTGGGTCATAAAGTCTGAGGGAAGCTGCTCTTCTTCTGTACAGACAGTAAAGAACCATGCCCTCCTTTTCCTGTTGTTTAGATTCACTATCCATAGCAGTCGTTGCCAGAAAGGGTGGGACTGCGACATCAAGGCTGGTAAAAAAAATCTTGATAGTTGCAATCCCAATCAGTCTGGCCGTGGAAGCTGGTTTCACTGATCTTGAGGAAGGATCAGTTCTGGGGACAAGAAATACTTTTTGGATGTGCTTTTAACACCTTCCCCTGTTCAGTTTTTTCTTTAACACTAACAGTCATTTGTTGCAAAGTTTGCACTTCGATGCAACGTTGCACTTCTGGTGGGCCGCCCATGTAACCAAATAGAAGGAAACACACCGGACAGTTTTTCCTTCGGGATGAACGGCCCCTTGTGAGAGTAGGGTACGTTCTTTTATTGGGTTCAAACAAAGGAAGGGATGAACATGATTACATCAAAACACACATGGTAAACTTTACCCAATAATAAAGTTACAGCATGGCAAACTCAACCCCTTTACAGGGGGGTATGAGTGGGAGACAGGTACAGAGGGGGGGTGATTTATGGATGCTAATTAACTGGTATCTGTCAGGCACAGCACCCATTCCAATGTCCGTTGGAGCTGATAATTTCCAGATACGGAGAGGGCTGTGCTGGCCTCTTTGCACGCTGACAAAGGTCAGGATGTGAGGTCTTGAGGAATGTCATGTATCTTTGTGACAGACCCTAAAACAGTGTTTTAGCTTACAAGCTAACAAGCCAATACTTTTTTCACATGTGAATCAAAAAGGGCAAATACAATGCATTTTGTTACAAGGATATATTATACATATGAAACAATATTGCAACATCTCTATTTTTATTTTTTAAATGAGGAGAGAGGCTAACATAAGTAGAAAACAAACATATCAAAGCACAAAGTTTTTTCCATTGTCCATACAAAAAGGACGCTTCACGGGTGACTGTCCAGAGTCCATACGATCACTGTTGTCCTCTGCATCCAGAAGGCACTTGCTTTCGCTGACATGAACGTCCTTCCTAGCAGAGGGAAAAAAGGCTTTGCATAGCTGAAATAGAGAAGGTATGCACTGGATGAAACAACACAGTGAGATAAGTAGGACAATGATACACATGATGGATGAAAAAATGCTCCTTAACCAAGAGCTATCCAGTAGCCAGACCACAGACCATCCCACCAGGCTGGCAATCGCGAATCTGAGAAGCCAGCTCTTTTAGGGAGGCGATCTAATGCTTGACCAACTGAGAGGTGTCTGACAAGTTGAAACAACACATATTTCTGACAGATTAGCAGGTATATAGTTGAAGGTTTTTTGACCACATGTGAAAAACCAACCAGCAGGAAGCAAAACATGAGCCCAATTGTAGGAAATGTTCTCATAAGAGGAACAGTTACCAGGAAAAATTCCATGGGCATTCAATTTTGTGTGAGAGAAGCAGTGCAGTTTTCAATGCGTGTACATGGAACGTTGTGTCCGCTGGCTACAAAGGGTGTGGTAAGAGACATGGCATTGACTAGGAGCTTCCTTGTGATGGGGCCCCAATGTGGAGAGTCGCCATAATCATTTTTCTCCCCTTTTGTAAACATAGCCAGCTGGGTGTCATTTATTATGGCAGATAAAGGCGTGCAAACTGGTATTAAACAACTCCCTAATAATGTATGCATATCCAGAGTTTCACTTAAACAAGAACTTGAAACGTTTACCTGTTCTGCTAACCACATCCACAGGTTGTATGTCAAACGGGTGTGCAAATCATGGGAAGGAGCTAACCTTCCTATCCTATGTGTAATAATCTCTCTGTCTTTAAGCCAATGTGAACATGGCAAATGTGCAATGCCCCTTATGTCTGTGCACGTAAGTGTCAAAGGTGTGTTTTCATGTTGCTCAACCCTTTTGGGGCTTTGCAAAATACACGGGCCATCTTCTATGGGGGAAGCTTCACAGCGTATTAAAAAGATAAGCAATATTAATATTATACCAAACAATAGGAAAATAACATCATGATAGGAAAAAGTTCTACAATCTACAGGTTTCATGAACTCCTGCCAACACGACAGGGGATAATCTGGAGGGTTTCTTCGAAATAAAAGACATCCTTCTGATGGTGCATACGGCTGAGGATGGCCCGCCCTGTTCTCCAGGTCAGGGCAGGAAACAGTCTCTTTGAGCTCTTCCTCAGTCGGAAGTTGATTGGTGCTTGGCATCTCTGGGCGTGTGTGGTGGTAATTTGGGAAGAAAAGGTCTTACGTGTCTTCCGGGAACCCAGAGAACTCGATCAGGAAGTTGGATTGCTGCGTATCCTCTTCCCCAGGTAATAAGATCAGCAGGACCTTGCCAAGTCAGGTCCGGAAGGCAGCGATAATAAACAGGAGGTTGAGGTGAAGCAACTGGAGCAGCTGCAAAATGGCGAGTTGCAGCTGAGGATGGTGGGCTGCCAGTAATATTCAAGAAGTTCAGAGTATAAAGACAAAAATTAAGCGTGTTTTGCAATGCCGGGAGACCAGGGGGCATTTTTCCCCTTTTTCCAATATACCTGTCCAGGGCGTGGTTTAAGGTTAGGTATGCCAAATTTATGCACAATGTCCCATTGGTTGCAAAAGGCAGCAAATGCTGCACTAGTGCAAGCAGGACCATTGTCAGTTTTTAGTTCTTTTGGGCGTCCCAGCGATGCAAAAGTCCAAATACAATAATTGATAACATGTTTGGTGGCTTCGCCCCTCTGGGGGGATGCCATGATATAGCCTAAGTATGTAACATGCAAATATTTCCAATGAGCAAACGGAGGATATTGAGTAACATCCATTTGCCAAATTTGGCAACACTCTGTACCCCTGGGGTTAACCCCCATGGGAAGAGAGTTTGCCTGTTGGCTACAAGTAGGGCACTGCTGAACAATGGCAGAGGCCTCATTTGGAGTGACGCCAAATTGTTTCATGAGCGCTTTTTTATTTTGATGAAAATAAGAGTGGCTAGTCCACGGAGTAATGGGTGACAAGGAAAGAATAGAAAGATTAAGGGGGGGGGCAAGAAAGGCAACAGCTGCAATAGTGTCTGCCCATTCCCCTCCTGGATGACACCAGGAAAGGGTTGGTGACTTCTGATATGGGCCAGAAAAAAAGGCAAAGTCCTAGCATGAAGGAGAGATTGTAAGGTTAAAAAATAAGCTGAGAAGATTATCATCAAGAGATGGGTAAACTTGAGTCGAGAGGAATGGAAAAACCTAGTAAACATCTATAAGATTAGCATTAATCCCAGATGCTAAATAAACTTCCAGGGAGAATCATGAACTAATTTACAAACATTATGAAAATCAGAAATAATTGCAAAGGTGCAGAAACAGTTAAAGTAAGACAAAGATCTTTAGGAAGATTAAAAGTAAATTTCCCTACAAAATCTGAAGCTTTTTAATCAAAATATTCTCCAAAACATCTGAGAACAAAAGCAATGGGTGGAAACTAATCAAGGAGAGAAGCAACTTAAAACTAAAAAAAATTTCCTCACAGTTAAAACAATCAATCAGTAAAAAAGTTTGTCTTCAGAAGGTGTGAATGCTCCAACACTGAAAATCTTTAAGAAGACAACCATTTGTCTGAATGGATTTCCATTTGCCTGAAGCATTCTAAGCTTTCCTGTCTAGGCACAGGGGGTTGGACTAGAAAACCTTTAAGGTTCCTTCCAACTCTGTTGTTCTAATCCATTCTATGGCTATTTGAAAAAACAAAAAAGACAAAACTCAATTTGTTGCAAGGACAACACAGCCAATGCTTCCCTTGGAATGTGGGCTGTTGGCAAAAACAATTAAACCTTGCATTTTTGAAAATATCCATGAAAATATTTATGAGGAAAAACAAAGGAACACAATTTCATGGAAAAAAATCACAAAACATTAAAATCTGCAAAGAGAAGTAAAATTACTTAAAGTAAAAAATAAAATCAGCTTCCTGAGGGAGGAGATCAGATCACTGGGTTGTTTAACTTTAGTTATAATGTAAATTAGGTGCTTCCTCGCTAGGAGCCTCAGCAAGCAACGTCTCTTTTGTTGGGGATAATTTATCACCAAATAGATAAGGGGGGGGGTCCGGTTCCCCCTTCAAAGCATTCTCATGTACTTTCAAACATTCCATGACAATCCGCCAAGTAGAAAGAACTTTTGGAGGAACCTCACAAAAATACTTTCCCAATTTTTTCCATGTGGAAATGTTAATTGATCCCTTCTCTGGGTAAGCCTGACAATTTAGATAAGTAAATTTCAGAAGGGATGTTAAATCAGATTTGGTTGGGATGGGAAGATTTCTACCATTATTTTTAATAGAGGACTTGGACAATTCCCTAAGTTTGTGGAGGTCTGTTACCTGATGCATAGGGAATTCTGTTTCCATACTCACGAATCTGGGAGGGTGCTCCGTCCACGACGGCCGGCCCTGGTATGCAAGAGGCGTTCCTTCGCCGGTGAGTGTGGAAATGCCAAGCGATGAGACAGATGAAGCCATGTGCTTGATCAGCCTCACACGGGGCACCAGATGCAACGTTTGCACTTCGATGCAACGTTGCACTTCTGGTGGGCCGCCCATGTAACCAAATAGAAGGAAACACACTGGACAGTTTTTCCTTCGGGATGAACGGCCCCTTGTGAGAGTAGGGTACGTTCTTTTATTAGGTTCAAACAAAGGAGGGATGAACATGATTACATCAAAACACACATGGTAAACTTTACCCAATAATAAAGTTACAGCATGGCAAACTCAACCCCTTTACAGGGGGGTATGAGTGGGAGACAGGTACAGAGGGGGGGTGATTTATGGATGCTAATTAACTGGTATCTGTCAGGCACAGCACCCATTCCAATGTCCGTTGGAGCTGATAATTTCCAGATACGGAGAGGGCTGTGCTGGCCTCTTTGCACGCTGACAAAGGTCAGGATGTGAGGTCTTGAGGAATGTCACGTATCTTTGTGACAGACCCTAAAACAGTGTTTTAGCTTACAAGCTAACAAGCCAATACTTTTTTCACATGTGAATCAAAAAGGGCAAATACAATGCATTTTGTTACAAGGATATATTATACATATGAAACAATATTGCAACAATTTGTGTGTGTCTTTTTCTCTCTAAAAGTTTCCCCCCTTCCCCCATATGGGTGCTCTAAGGTGGTTTCCTGGTCTCAGGTGAGCGGTCCCTGTAGCTCAATGATTCTCCATTGTCAGTAGAGACTTTTCCTTGGGACTGGAGGGCTGCATTCACTGCTACATTCTTTTCATAGTTCTTGGAGTGTTTGTGCTCTGCTTTTTAAAAATATGTATGGACAAGAGAGTAAGAAAAAATCTTCCCCAAAATCTTCCAATATTGGAATCTTTTATAAACTTTTTAAAATAAAAAGCAGCTAGGGATGTTGGAAGTCAGTTATTTCTGTCCCAAAGGTGCTTTTTCAAGAGGCAACTGGACTTTCTGGTTTTTCTTTGAAGACGTTTTGCTTCTCATTCAAGAAGCTTCTTCAGCTCTGAGCTTCTTGGATGAGAAGCGAAGCATCTTCAAAGAGAAATCAGAAAGTCCAGTTGCCTCTTGAAAAAGCACCTTTGGGACAACTATGACCTGGATGACTGAGAATCTCCATAGACATTCAGTTATTTCTGATTATCATTGTTATGCCTTCTATTGTGGAACTTTCTAGCCCTCTCCAACATTTGGAAGAGAACATGCTAGGAGAGGTTGGTGGCTTTCTTAAAACCTGGGGGTACTCATGGGTTTTGAGAATTGCCTTTATTTAAAGAGGAAACCTGCAGGTCCCAAAGTTTGAAGATTTTGAGAATTGCCTTTATTTAAAACAGAAGTGGGGAACTATGGCCCCTTTATGACTTGTGGACTTCATGCTGGCTCAGGAATTCTGGGAGTTGAAGTCCACAAGTTCATAAAAGGGCCATAGTTTCCCACCCCTGATTTAAAACAAAGGTCTTGTCTATAGCTGTGGCAGTTCGGTGGGCCAGGTTGAGAAACCGAAATGCCAAGATCTTTTCCACAAATCAAATATGAGCTGCTGACTTATTTACTTTGGAAAGGAGAACTCACAAATTTATGGAAGACTGGATGGTCAGTGGCTACCAGTCAAGATTGCTGTATGCTATGTCCAGTTTTGGAATCAGAAATCCCAAATGTTTAGCAATTGCTAAAAGCAAAATTGGAAGGGGTCTCTGCAATCATGTCCTATTTTTCTTGGGTTTCCCAAAGGCACTAGTAGACCTTTCTGGGAGTAATCAGCAATTGAGACTTGATTCATCACAGAATGTTTTAAATATTTTTTATTCTTAAGGGATGGCTACAAAAACCAAACAGGTATGTTTTCTCTGTTGGCCCTGCCTGCCTGCCAATGCAAAACCATGGGTGCCCTATCATCTTTACTTGCTTGGTTAAATATTTATTTATTTACATCTTGGCTTACTTACTTGACAGATAAATTTGGTGCCACCGCAATTGAAAAGACTCTCTGATCTTGTGAGTTTTCTCCCTGCCATATGGATACACGGCTAAAGAAAGGTCTCATTGCATCCTGCCTTTCCTACCTAGCATGCCTTATTTGGTAACAGTCAGAGTCTTCAGAACATAGAATGCTTCAACTATGAGTTGTTTTTGGAATCGGCCCCTTATTCAACACAACCAAGTAGCCATGCAGTCTTTTGGGAAAGACTCTCCCCCCCCCCCCAACTTTGGTGAAGGGATGCTTGCTTGCTGGGATCGGAAGGGAATTCCTTTTTGGTGGTGGTGGTGGGCAATTATTCTTCTTTTCATGGGAAAGCCATGCACACCGTTATCTCCCTATTCAGTGCAACAAAGATATGGGATTTAAAATACATATCACTTGTTTGGAAGAGCTAACATTCATATTGTCAATAGTAATAAAGTTATAGGAGAATGTACAGTTGAGCTGTCTAAGGTTTTCCTGGCCTTCTTCTGGACCTGTTGGAAGCAACTGATTTGTCATAAAGAGAAACAGGAGATTTTGCTGAGGGCCCCGCCCTCTCTGTCACTGACATACCGCTTGAGTATGAATGCAGATCACAGTCCATGCAAGGCTGCTTCCCCAAGGAGAAGAGGGAACTGATCTTCACCTCTGATAGGGCATGTGAGCCCCTGTATGTTCAAATATTTACAGACTAATAACTGATGTTCCCTTTAGCTACCTTATTGGGGTATTGCTGTAATCTACTGATGGACGATACATTGTCTCCTGATGATGCTCTCTCTGTCATGCCCTTTTTGCAGTAACCACAGCAGGAGGCAGAACTGCCTATTGCTGGCGCATGGGTCACATTCTGCTTCCTTGCCTCATCATCTGCCTAATGAATAGAACATACACTAGAAGAACATTCTGGTTTTTGTAAGGGAATATCTACTTCCTTCTTCGTGCCTATGTATCTGTGTGTATGTTTTTCTCTCCCTAGTTTTCTTCAACAGACTTCTGTTTCGTGGTTTTCTGTCGCTGCAGGTGGATTCCATCTTGTTTGCAGAATTTCAGGCATGGAAGGAGTCTCCAACATTGGATAAATCGTGTCCTTTTCTCAAGAGGATTTACCATGAAGATGTAGGCCCTTGCCTGGACTTCACCAAGCATGAAGTCAGTTTAAAGATGAGTTGCTCAGAGATTTCTGAAAGATGAAGGCGCTCCTTCCTTGTTGACATGAATTCCTTGTGTTTGTTTTCTTTGTTGCAGCTTTCGGAGCTGGTTCAGGCAGCTGTGGAGCAGAACACCCTTACCATTGAACCAGTGGCTACACAGGCATTGCCAGTAGTGAAGGTGGCAGCCATTGAATGTGGTGGACCAAAGTAAGATCATAACAGCTGTCCAGCTGCCTTTTTTTTTTTACTCCCCCTCTTCTTCCACAGATTGTATATTCTTCCTTTCAATTTGTACTGCTTGGCCCACAAAAATCAGAAGAGAAAGCAAAGGAGGAAAGGGATCAGTAACAGGAGAATGGGATTACATGAACGTACAAAAGTATAAATATTATTAGCAACAATCAGCAGTTCTAATGGACCTAAATTTAGCTAGAAAGGCGCTACAAACTTGGGGACTAGGTGAAAATTGTTTTATGCTGGTGTGAAGTAAGAACTTGACTGAAGGGATGCTTCTCTTCCAGGCATGGAAATCAGACATTAAGGGAGCCTGAGAGATATGATTAAATATTGTTGATGGTTATCCTCAACCACCACTTTGTTTGTGAGAAAATATGATTTGATCTCTAGGTCTACTATTTGTACACAACTCTGAGCAAAGGATTTAAACTGCCTGGAGTTGCCCAGTTGCTTTCTCCCATTAGACTGCATGGCTGCTAAGCTGGTTCATCTGCTGTGCAGTCCCCCCCCCCCATTGGCATCAGTGCAAGGTGGTCCACAAGAAGGGGCACTTGGTTACTTTAGACCCAAGTGGAATGGTCTGTCTGCTGGGCTGGAAATAATTTATACTTGAGACAAATATTCTCTCTGCCCCATTTAAACTTTAGGAATAGTGCAATCCAGAATTCTGCTACTCTGAGTTTGTTCTTGACCCTTTCTAGGTACAGGATGTGCACTGATGATGTTACCTAGTTAGGGTAATGAAACGTCTGCAAGAAAATAAGCAACCGCACAGAACTCCAAAGACCCCTCATATAGGATTGTAGCCTAAATAATTTAGATGTTAATCTTCCCTCAGTTTGAGCTGTGCTTTCTACACACATACTACCATTAGCCCAAGAAGAATGAATGTTGCCATTTCTAGTCTAATACTAGTTTCAACTTCTTATTTCTTCTCACAGTGGGTTCCGGTCCCAAATTATAACGTAAGTTATTTTTTTTAAGCCAGTGAAAAGATATTTACTCCATTATTAATAAGCTACTAACTCAAGTTGTTACTAACAGCTTTGTAATTGGTGCTGGCAGGATGCTGACAGCATACCAAAAAGGTAATCTTCAATTACAACTGTCTTTGAAATAGTTCATCTTTATTCCTGCACTGCTGGGTATATAATCCCAGAGGAATATTTTTGTCTACTAACTGTCAACTTTCTCCTGTAATATTAACTTGACTTGGTTTTCTGTGTTGCTGGTTACCTCCCAAATCCTATAGCTAGACTTTTTCAAATGTCAAATTTTAATGCAAGAAATTTTGAATTGCCTACAGGTGGCTTAATAGTAATAGTTTCTTTTCTGTTCTCTTTTTAAATTAAATTACTTATAAATCTACGGAAGGAAGAAAGACAAGATGCAACAAATTTAAATATTCTACAATGCTAATCTTCATAGTGATAATTAAGTTCATTTACTGTAGAATAGGAAGAGGTGATCGAATTGAGGCAGAATATTTGTAAATGCATCTTTATGATTTTTCCATTTCTTAATATTTTTATTTCTAGTAAGGCCAAATTCCAAACTTTCTGCAACCTCTATAGCAGCAACATGTTTTTAGACTGAATGCCCCAAATGCACTTTTCAAACAAGCTGCAAATAGCGAGGTTTGAATTAACCTTGAATCAACTTTGTTTCAACAGAAGCACTGGTTAGCCTCCAAGATGAAAAACAAGAAGCAGGAGGGCTGTACAAAGATAAGCATGCTGGGGAATTCTGGGAGTTAAAAAACGCTGGTTTAGATTGTTCACAGTTTTAACTGACGGAATAGGAAGATCTCCTCCCAGGATATAACAATCCCTAATATGAAGTTGACAAATTTACCATCCACTTCTAAGAAGTGTAAATTGAACTGAATTGAGTTGAGTTGAGTTGAACTTCTTTGTTAATAAGTATGCTTAGCTTTATAGCCTTAATATTTTTTACGATAAATTCATAGTATAGAGAATAACTAAAAAAAAAGACAACATACTGTGAAACCCTTTAATAGGATGCAAAAATGAAGGTCTTTTCTTGGGGTTTGCATTGTGGTGACCAGCATCATGTTTTGTTCCCTTTACTCAAGGCCTCTAGATGACATCCTGCTTAACTCTTTCTACTCCCGCCTCCCTTTTTACAGGAAATGCGCTCTGAGCGGCCTGTCTCGAGCCTGCAAGCATCGCATCAAACTGGGGGATTCTGGGAATTATTACTACATTTCCCCTTCCTGCAGGGCCAGGGTAAGTTCTTATTAGTAAAGCGCCTAGCAGAAAATAATCTAAATCTTTAGCTGGACACTATAAATGTGAATACATGCAGAAAAATTGGGTTCAGCTTGCTTACATTTGTTTTGCCTTGCTCCATGCCTTTTTTTTTTAGGTATCTTGCATTTGACGCCAACAGAATAATCTATCATCTTAAAGACAGAAGGGTTTACTATTGTCTGTGCTATTCACATATATGTTTTCTGTAAATATTTCCAAATGTGCTTATAAACAGGTGTAATGTTTGTTCTCTCTTTCAGATTACAGCCGTATGCAACTTCTTCACTTACATTCGGTACATCCAGCAGGGACTGGTGAGACAAGATGGTAAGAATTCCCCACTTTTTCTCTCTTTGAGATGTGGAAGTTGGGCTCTTCCCTTTGTAGCTAATTCACAAGGTGCACAACCAGCTTAAGCGATTATAAATGTGACCACCAAATCATTCCAAGCATTTTGAACATTTCATAAGGAAACATTCAAGAGAGAATTATCCCCCCCCCTTTGTAAATGTTACCCAAATTAGGTAGAAAAGAAAGGTAATCTAGCTGAACTAATGTGTTCAGCTAGATTACCTGAACTAATCTAGGTAATCTAATGTGTAATGAATTGAAATGTGCATAAAATCAAACTCCAGAAATAAGTTCAAGAAGGTATATGTGATGTTAAGATCCAAGTTGGGTTTTGAACTTTGCAGAATTTGGACTATTTTTAGGATAGCATATTAATTTAAAATGGGTAGGGTTTCAACATTGTTGAAGTGTGTAGCAATCCAGCCAGCACACAAGCAAATAATTCAGCAGGATTCATTATATAGAAGAAACTTCTTTATATACAAAAATATAAAACATGATGCATGTATACAATACCCATGCAGCTCTTGCAACGTGGTAGAGAGGAGAAGAAGAAGAAGAAGCAAGTACTCTCAAGCAAAGACAAACGAACTCTCACAGCACAGAACAGTTAAGCTAAGCCACACCCAGGCTCCAAGCCATGTGACATGGCTCACACAACAAATCCTGTGTCTCAGTCACCAAACAGTTCCCATTGGCTGACTTGTTGCTATGGCTATTCTAGTTCATAAATTCTTATACACTAACAAACATACAGATGCCTTCCATTCAGTGAGAAGATAAATATGTGGTTGTCCTGGGCAGAAGGAATAACCTTGTGAACAGGAGGAAGAGCCACAACTAGGATGCTTGGATAAAAAGAAATCTAAATCCAGAGCAGAAATGTAATTTGAGAAAGTGGAGCACCGATGGTGGTGGAAAAAGGAGAGATCATATTGTTAAGCAAAGGACAATGGTAACAACCCTCCCCCCACCTTTTGGTCCATAGAGAAAAGGCCATTATTGTAGGGCAAGGATCTTGCTTTTGTGTTAGTGGAACACAAATGTTACACATCAATTCCTCTACCGTCATATTTTATCAAGATCTCTTGCTAAAATATGAAGTGGCTTTTCCAAATGGAAGGGATAGATTCCTAAAATGATTCTCATGACTCCTGATCATTTGGCCCTGCTGGCTGAGCTGATGAATGTTGAGCTCAGGAGAGCACTACATTGGAGGAAGCTAACATAGAGCAAACAGGTTTGCCTTCTGCTACAACGATTTCTCATTTGCTTCTCTGTTTAATTTTTCCTTTGACCCACAGTGGAATTGATGTATTGGGAAGTCATGAGGCTTCGGAAGGAAATGTCCATTGCGAAACTGGGCTTCTATCCCAGCGAGATGTAAATGGAAGATGATGATCGGGAAGGATTTTTGCCTTCAGTGATTCTGTGGACACCCAGAAAATCGACGACAGAATGGCTGCTCATTTTCAAGATGGCACAATATTAATTGAAAATGTAAGAAGCACAGGCTTTTCCTGTTGAGTGACAGCCTCAGTTTCTTGAGAGCACCTACTCCAAGCATTTTTACCCAGTGAATATGAGCTCTCTGGCACTATGGAACGAGGCCATGTTGGAACTCCTTCCTTTTTTCTATGCATTCTTCCTCAGCCAGTGTATAATATTCTACTTAAAAGCCACTCTATATACTCACATATATAAATATATATAAAAAATATTCCTGAGGCCTCGGCTGGACCTTGGGCTCATTATCTGCTTGCCACTCTGAAATCTAAATGCTCGTGGTCATTGCTAGATAGATAAACTACTGCTCCAGCTTTCCAAAGGCATGCACCTGCTGAAAACAGCCTTCCTTGAGAGCTGCAAGGTGCAGATTCCTCCAGTATTTCTTAGGAGCTTGAAAGAAGTAGTTGGGAAAGGTTTTGCTTTTGTTTCTGATTGTAGCTCAGGGTTTTCCTTTGAGGGATCCACGGACCCTTTGCCACACTCTGCACGCTGGTATTAAAGCCACTCCTGATCAAAACCCCAGTCACGATGGAAGGATGGGGAAATGATCTAATGGATAGCTACTCATAACTAATGGACTTCTTTTTTATGCCATGGACATTCTAGAACAAGCTCTTCCCACCTGAAATCATTCCTCCCAAGGCTTCTTCAACTGTGCTTAGTTGCATTCAACATATTAGTCATGGGTCCATTGCCATGATCTTCCTTAGCCCACATTTCTGCTGTACTCCTGGTTCTCATTTAGAGGCTTGCATCTGACTAAGTATTTTCTAAACTTAAGCCCCCCCCCCACCCCTCTTTATTCACATCCAAAGATTGACCCCAGAGACTGAATTTTCTAGCAAGTCATTAGAAGGTACCCACATTCTGCAGTTTTTAAAAAGTGGGGGCTATTTGGATTTAATTAGTGAAACTTCAGGTTTGATGCTACAGTATTGATGAGGACCTCTCTGTTTTTATTGTATTTTAGGGTATGCTAAAAGTTGATTTGAATTTTTAATTCAAATATCTAGATGACCTGTTGGGTGTTAATAAAATGAAAATGCCTCTCATTTTCTTTGGTTAAAGAAGGAAACAGCTTTTCCTTTTGGATAATATTTTGAAACTTCTAAGATGAGAACAGCTGATGCAGGCTTCCTAGAAGACATAATTTCCCTTGCTAACCATCCCCTCCTACTTTCAGGCCGAGTGGTCTAGTTGGTGGTTACTCATTGTGGAAGGCGCTTGCTATTTCAGCTTCCATCCATGCATAATGACAATGAAAATTAGGTTTTGTTGGTAATCCATGAATTCACAAAGCCTCTACAAACGGAGTCTCCTGCTTGGATGAATTTAGCCAATCAGTTCAGCTTCTGTTACTGAGAGATTATTCCATTGGTTCCATTGGGCATGTGTACCTGGTTGGCAGCAGAATTTTACATACATTGTGGCTTCCTTTTGTCTCCTTATGATTGCACCTTCGTCCTGGATCTGTATGGACGTTACCAGATTTTCAACTCTACCACCACAAGAGGAGGAAGCCAGAACATGAACAGTGGCTAGAGGTTATCAACTGATTGTTGGTGGGGTTGGTGGGATTAAGTTCTGAATACGATGTGAAGCCACATTTGACAGAGTTGCCTGTAATAGCTGAATTGGATCCTACCATTTCCATTCTTGGGGAAATAATGTTTTCTTCAGTTTGCCTTGAAATTAATGGGTTGACTTCACTAATGTGTTGTGTTTATGAGCAATAGAGCAAGCACTCTTTGGGGTTTTACTGGAAGTTATTGACTTGGGAGTGTTTGATAGTGTTGCATATCAAACAGTATTTTCTTGACCCAGTTGTTGGAGTGGAATGAAAATGCCCCACTGCTTTGTTGTTCACTATCCCCTAGCTACTATCCTAATCATTTATAGTACCACTTGAGGGCTAAAGATACAGCAGTCAGGAACTCTTCTCTTGAAGGATGTATTTGGGAAATATGCTGTTGAAATTACATAATCAAGCGAACAAGTAGTAACACACCCTTTTCCTGCTATAAGATTTCTGTGCATCATAGGACACCTGCACCATGATGGATGAATAAGCCAGAGTTTTAAAATTGCTTCTTTTACAACAGAGATTGCTGCCTTTGTTATCTCACCTCTCAGACACCTAAAATGATGACCTGAACTATGTGAGTATATGAAGGACGATTTTTGGGGCCAGAGAGGCAGTCATGTAGCATCTTGCAAAGACCGCAGAATGAAATTGTCAAAGGAGGCCTTAAATCTATTATACTCAGTGGTGAACATGTATCTGATTGCTTTTCTATTGAGCTAAAATCAGAAGTGAAATAGTTTATAGCAACATTTGCTTCAAGAATATTGACCTCTGCAACTTCGCCTACAAGGTGGTACAGGAATTGACCTATTAAGGATGCGCCCCAGAGCATTCTGATATTCAATCACCTTTCCTCAGCCTGGTGTCCTCCAGATGGGTGAACTGAGAACTCTAGTCCAGCTCATCTGGAAGACAGCAAGAAGGTGGAGGTGCACTAAGGCACTGCGATAGGCAAGCAAATGATTAATGATGGTGAAGGACAACTGAAGAGGTCCTTGTAAAAATGGTGACTGCCTTATGAGAAAGTCCAGTCTGTTCATTGAAAGGAGATTTAGCATTGTTTTGAGTACAAAATGAACTATTGTGGTGAAGGATATTCTCTGAAATTTCATCTGCAAAAAGTATTTCTCACACCAAATTCACTGCAAACGCTTCCAGTTTATTTCACACTGGCTGGAGGTTTTGCACTGTCATCATTTACTTATCAATATCTGGTCCTATAAGATATGAAGGAACTGATTAGATCAAGATGGCTTTGCTAGCTGCCAGTTTTCCCAAATTAAGGAATTGGTTCCCTGAAAAGAAAAGAAAAAATGCATACTACAGCTGCTTTGAATCTTTTCTCTGGGTTGCATTATTATCTCTTCCTTACTTCTGTGTTCCTATTCTAATAAGATATGCTGATTTCTATTTAATAAATAGACTCCAGTGTTGACATGAAGCTGGTTCTTACTGCCATTGAACTGATTTCTTTTGAAGTCTGCATGTATTCCAGTGATAAAATAAACAAGGCATTACAAGCAGTATTGATTGTGTATATATTAGTTTTGAAGCTTGAATTACTATTAATTTTACTGCCTTACTAAAGAGACATCATTATGGCAAACATTTTCCCATACAATCACCAGCACTAGAATCCAACTCAGATCACCTAAATAACAGACTCAAAATTGCACCCAAAAAGAGCCTTGGCCTAAAAGTCAGCAGTATCTCCATTGGAGTCAAAATGACCCATCAGTTTGAAGCACGACACATTAACCATGGAAAAGTTGCATGTCCTGTTCAAATGGAGACATCAAAGACACCTAGCTCCAGAGCCCAAAACAATCCCTTTTGGCTTGCCTAGTTAGTTCACAGTAAGACCAACCTCCAAGGAGCGAAGTAGAAACTACTCACAGGTATGTCGTGACAATACCTTGACCATATTCTTTATTTTAGCATAAAATATGGCCTTGTTTTGGATCAGAGGAATGTCAGAGGCACAGTCTGTATAGATTAACTACTTTTTCTATTAACTGCTTGCCTGCTCAAAATACTTCCGCATCAAATACTCTGCTGTGGCATTACTTCAGTGTCATGCTTTGTAAGCATGCATTCGCCATCTGGATGAGTAAAACAAGAACTCTGTGTGTGGAGGAAAGAGAATGATTTGAGGTAGAAAATGGCTCTCTGTCATTCAGAACACACCCCAAAATGCAAATAGGCATTTTTCTCTTTAGGACTGGGCCTTGATTGATGTTCTGGCCTAGAATTTTGCTTCCTGGAACACAAATCCTAAAATCAAGGAAAGGAGATCTGTGAACAACAACCATTAAAGGTTTTCAGTATGAATTTGAACATAAGTGTTCCCTATCTCTTGACTAATATGCTCTACAAAGCACAGTCTGTCGTCCTTCTATTTTACCGGTATGTTCCTTGGAATATTGCAAACTTTGAGGTAAAAATTAACTTATAAGTGCACACACTAATAGACAGTCGATTAGGGTTATATGGGTCTCTTAGTGATGAGCAAATGTGATGAAATTAAATTATAATTCATCTCTGTGCTGCTTAGTTCAATACGTTGCCCTAGTGAAGATTTAGTTTTCCTAGTTTCAGTTACTCATGTGCTGTATATTTAAAACTGCAGATTAATGTAGACATGGGTTTTCACACAGCCTGATGAATTAACTCATTTGAAACTGTATAGATTAGAAAGAATCTGCCTCCTTGGCTTTAATTGGATTTTAGCTCCTGGTAGTTGTTTTTTTTTAAAATCTGTACATAATCTGTTGGTTCTGGGTAATTGTGAAAGAAAGTGTGAACTGTGATGAGCAACTGGCATTTTTGGAAGAGTCCTGAAATTGCTTTTTTTTCTTAAACTATTTACAGCAGCCTTTCCCTTCCTGTTGCCCCTTAAATGCATTGAGCTTCAACTCTAATTACCTAGTAATGAAACATCTACAAGAAAACAACAATAGAGAGCCGAGGTGGCTTAGCGGTTAGAGGCAGGTACTGCAGGCCACTTTAGCTGACACTGATCCGCAGGTCAGCGGTTCAAATCTCACTGGCTCAAGGTTGACTCAGCCTTCCATCCTTCCGAGGTAGGTAAAATGAGGACCCAGATTGTTGGGGGCAATGTAAATATACATTGCTTACTGGTGTAAACCGCTTAGAGAGTGCTTGCACTGTGAGGCGGTATATAAATCTCACAAATAAATAAATAAATAAATAAACCAAGATCAGAGAACACTAAGGATCCCACAATTCTAATAATCCCAAACAGATGAGGTTTGTAGCAGCTGGTCTAATGTATGAAAAGGACAATTAAGGACAAATTCATTCATTCATTCATTCATCACATTTCTATATTTCACCTACATTGAGTTGAGGAGACTGACTTCCTGGTGGGAGAATCTACAACACTCTTAAAGGTAACTGCTAACTCTGGGAACTAAATCTTGATCTAGTTAGCAATAGTGGTTAGCTTTAGAGAGAGAGGCATATACATATACTGTAAATGTGACAAATAAAATAAACTATAAAAACGGTCCATTCAGTGGTATTAAGGATTTTTTTTTACTTAAAAGGTACAGTATATTAAAACAATAAAGTGACTGACTGGAAACTTTGAGATGCTCAATCTGAAGATCCATGTAGCGAAATTTCAAATGAGTCGGTCATTGTTATGCTACTTTCAAGAACAATTATCAACAGATTGTTTCATTTTCTTGCTCAGGAGCAGCTGGGAAATAACTGATACACCAAGTATTCATGTATGCTGGATGCTTGAATAAAACTAATGCAAAGTTCCAAGGGTAGGAGATATGAGAATTAAATTATTGGCTCAACCACACTTTGGGTTGCTGAGTAGCCTTGATCCCAGAGAAATCCTGAAGGAAGGGAAAGGAGAGTTTAACATGTAACAGATTTCCATATCATACAGGCTGATTTTCCTCTGCCCATCATTAAAAAATCTGCATTTTATTTCTTTATGAAAAATTAATAAAATAATGAAAAATAAGCCACTTTACCCAATTATTGAATTATAGTAGGAGCAAAACAAGTCAAGGGCTGAGTTCACATATAATTTGATTTCTTGCTCTGAATTTAGTGGGATTTACTTCAAGAACTCATATACAGGATTATAGCATATAGTATTTGCACTGTTAAAATTCTTTATAAATCATTTTTAAAAAACCCACCTCAAAACAGTAGAGTCTACCTGAGTGTCATTGTACCTGAACCTTTGAAGGAAGCTAGGTCTGATAAATGATCTTAAAATAAAAATTATTGGAAACATCACAGAAAAAAACCCCAAAGCCACAGTGAGAAATAACAATCTGAGCTGTCAGTAAACATTGTCTATAGATGGAATCAATTATGTTCTGTATTTTAAGATCTGTGTTCTCATAGTCTTTTAGAGAGAGTGCAACTGCAGGATGGATGTTATAGCAATAACCCCCTCCTGGGAGCCAAATTCTTCACATATAGAAGGGAGCTCTAGAAGTTACTGGTCCTCAGTGTCTGCTTGCAGGTCCCATTCCATGGCATTGCACAAATGAGGGCTTCTACTACAATATTTGCGGTTGTTGCCTTACGTCCTAAGTAAATCCTCATCTGTTCATTCCTTAGTTGGTTTATGGAAAGAGGATGATTTAATTTATTAATTCTGTAAAAGGACTTCAATCCCAGTGCCATTCTTAACTCTCCCCCCCCCCAGCAAGTTTTATTCCCTTTATTCCACTCCAATTAAACCATCACAGAAATAGTTCTGGCAGAAAAGACAGGAAACAACAACGAAAAGTATATCAGAAGTAAACAAAAGAAGAAGGGGGGGGGAGGCAATGTGAGAACAGAGGGCAACAAGGGGAATTTCAGTAGCTAAATTAAACTTGAGAAAATACATAAATAATCGGCAGAAAGCAAACCACAAACATGCACAGGAATGACTGCATACAAGAATTCAAGATCAAGAATTCAGGATGAAGAATTCAAGATACAACCACTGGATAGGGAATTCAATACACCACGAATCAGAACACCTCACAAACTAATGGCAATGCCTTATCAGTGAGGAGTATTTTTGATATTTATATGAACTAGCCTAGTGCACCAATAATGCTATTTGATCATTAGGACCAATAGATGTACAAACTATTCGCTTTCATTACTTTCTTCTCAGTCTCCTTCCTCTTTGACTCTCACCTGTGCAATTCAGATACTTAACTGACTCATTCTGTCCACAGTGGAAAAGAGTTCCTTAGCTATAGATAACTAACTAAGCTTTTTCTATCGCCTGATTGGTTCCTAAATAAAGCTTATTTTTATTTTCTTTCACTCAACCAGGAGCCTCAATACTTTCTTCTGTTATAAGGAAATATCCTTTTAGGTTCAGTTCCAAGTGGGGAAAAAGACACTGGATTCACGAAGGTTGCTTGGAAGGAAGGTTTAATGGTGGACAGGAGCACATGGCTTGAGCCCCTGTACAGAAAAGGTAACTTACATGGTTGTGTGGTGAAGAGAAAAAAGAGGAGGAGATATATTGAGTTCCTGGTTTTTATAGTGTAAGTTGGGTCCCACCTCTTAGATTTCCTTTTCCTGTATAGAAATGTATCCCATTGGCTCTCAGACCCCCCAGGGGCATGCTGGGATGGCTCTTGGCTTTTGTCTAATCCAGCTTTGGCTGAATGAAAGGGCCTTGGGCAAATCCTATTGTGATTTTGTCATGCAAAAGACTTTCAGCCAGGTGAGAGGAATATGTGAGCTTAGCAGGGGTGGGGGTTTCCAAGAGGAGTCTTTTGTTTGTTTAAAAGCATGTTTCCAGATATGTTCCACAGAATATTTCCTACATTTTAATATCTCCTAGGATATCTCATTTCCCAGGAGAGGGGTGGGTGCTAACTTCCTACAATCCCTCATTTTTTTTTTCAAAACATGTGAGTGCAACACATGTTTTGACACAAACTTCAAATTGATCAGGTCAGGGAGATTTTATGGGTGCTTTCAATTTTCTCTGATGCAGAGGGGAAGACGTTGAAAGAGGCAGTTGAAAGAGGCAGCAGAAGGATTCCTTCAGTGGCTCCCAAAAGGAGAGCTTTCAATCATGATGGTCAATGGCCAGGGCAAAAGTTCTGGAAATAAATTTACAGTATCCAATTTTCCATGCCAATTATGTTCAGAGGTTTGATAACACTTTCGATGAGCTCCCAGACAGGTTTCAAGCAAGCACAGGCCCCACAATATTCCCACAGCCATGGTTTACCTTGAAATCACAGGCTGCCCATTTCCAAGGGATGGTTCTTGAATCTGCCCTAGCTCTTACTTTAGTGCATCTAGGATTTGTGAGTCCAAATTGAAGTTAGCCAGTGTGCAATCTAGGCTTTTCCTTTTTTTTTTTTTTTTTTTTAGAATGAGCCCTGGGACTCTTACTCCTGAGACCACCAGTGCAAAATACCCTGCTTTACTGGGCAGCAGTCAGGCCTTGGGTTTTCGAAGATCCTTTCTGCTAGCTCTTCAAGTGGGGAAATTGCCTGAGGGGACCTGTCCCCTTCCCCCATGGAATTAGCAGGGAGATATGACTGCCTGGGCTTTAATGCCACAAAGCAGGAGTCAAAACAACAACAACAACAAAACCAGCAAGCTAAAAGCAGCTTTGGGTGGAGGTAGGTGAGAAAGGGATAACCTCAGTCTAATTCTGAATGGCGTGTCTCTGTGTGTTTGTGTATGCAGCTACAAATTTACCTCCCACTAGACAGAAATCTAAAGTGTACAGAACTCACTGTGGCAACCACTCCCAATACAATTCTTACATGAGTACATTAAACTGATTACAATATAGATGAGACAAGAAAGAGAAACGTTACAATGAATTTCAGTGAATGAAGCAAGGAAAGAAAGAAAACAAAGAAAAAAACTTTACAATGAATTTCTGTGACTGAAGCAAAGAAAGAAAGAAAAACTTTACAATGAATTTCTGTGACTGAAGCAAAGAAAGAAAGAAAAACTTTACAATGAATTTCTGTGACTGAAGCAAAGAAAGAAAGAAAAACTTTACAATGAATTTCTCCCCTCCCCCCTAGTCTTTTCAGCTGTCTGCTGGGTATTGAAAATAGATGTTTGGTCTTTATTTGTCCATCTCAGGGTCCTTTCATTCATGACTGCTGGGTGGCCTTAGGTTTTGGTGGTAAGGCTGGTCAGTCAGGCTTGGAAAGATCTACTCCACTCTGGTTGATGTGATGTCTAGAGGACTAGATTCAAACCCACTTCTGGCTCAAATGGATGGAATGTCTTTACTGGAGGCAGTGTCTGAGCCCATTTGCTCTGCTTCCATAGGCTTCAGGATCATATGTGCAGGGCTGAAAGACATAAGAACAGGGTCCCTTCCCCCTTTTGCTGGTAATTCTACCACGAGAGGCATTGTAAAAGGATTAGAGATTTGGGGGGGGGGGGGTAGATAGCTTGCAGGCAGGGTTTGAGGAAAACAATCAACACATCAGTATCGCAGTTAAATCAATTATAACAAAATGGAGACATCACCAGGGGAAAAAAATGAACAGACATTTCCATCTTAGCAGAGAATTGGCATCCATTAAACATCACAGAAGAGCAATATTAAAACTGTTTGCATGTACATACAGTAAATGTGAGAATGAAATTTTCCTGTAAATTAACTTAAAACATTGTCCCTTAAATTTTGGCTTTTCTTAAAAACACCGAGAGGAATAGGAAAATTGAACTCTGTTCCTTGTCCCAGATCAGGTTGGCCAGTCCTAACTGGGCAAAGACATTTTCCTTTCTTTTCAGTGCTTTTAATTTTCTAACAATTTGAAATTCATATCTCTAGGAAACAGAGATATTTTACAGTTGCAATTACCTCGAGTGCGCACAAGACAAGACAAAGACGTACACAGACACAAAAACATGGACAAAGAGGATGACAGGACACACACACAAGTCCTTCCTGCCATAAATCTCAGTTAAAATTAGGGAAGGCACAAGTCTTAACAAACAAACCACGTGGTTACATATAAGAGAGAGAGAAGAGGAGAGAGAGAGAAGAAACAACAAACACCTCAACATTTTTCCTTTTCTGTTTTCTTAAGTACCTTTATTTAGCCAAATTGGCTGTTTTGTTTTGTTTTGTTTCTCTGTGTCATCCCTCAGCAAAGCCCATTTTCTACACAAGTTTCCTGCTTTTACTTTTGCACATTCCTGTCATACAGATATATTCCTGACGTCCCAGGTTCCAAGCCCACACATGGGTTTCCACCACCCTCGAACTAGAGCTTCCCATGATCCTTTAAATGTAAGGTTCACTTTGGCTTAGCTAGTGGCACGCTCAACAGTTTCAGAGAAAAAAAACTCTGGGAAGGACTTCCGATTCCCTCGTAGAAGTAAGGCCCCCTTCCTGTAGGGAATCTCTCTAGGTTTATCAGATCCAAAAAGGGGATCTGCGAGGACTAGCCGCCCCTATACAGCTAGTACTAGGACCTCCACACTCACGGGCTTCACATTTAGAACTGAAAATTCTGGGGTTTGCTTTTGGGATGTGCACATAAAAACGACAACAACAACAACAAAATTTGCTTTCCCACCCTTCAATCACATACATACACACACACACACACACAGACATTCTTCCTCCTTCCCTAACAGAAGGTCCTGTGCTCTGTAAACGCTAAACAGAACTTACACAAATCAAAACAGAGAAAGAGAAGACATTGACACATAGGCTGGTAGATGAGAAAGAAACTCTATACTACCAAATGAGGATAAACAAAAATAATTCAATATTATGAAAAGCTGTATGAGCAAGAAGTTTCAGAAAAATAAAATTAAAGAATATTTGGAAAAAAATGGAATTGCCTAAAGTACCAGAAAAGGACAAAAACTATTAAATGAATGAATATCAATGATGGAATTATCAGAAGCAGATCAAGAGACAAAAGAACAACCAAACACCAGGACCAGGTGGGCCAGTGGCAGAATTTTACAAAGATTTTACATAATGAGGTATTGATTGATGTAAAAGGTACCACATTCCTGAATGGGAGCAAATATTACTTTGATTCCAAAATAAGATTCAGATTTAATGCAGATAAAACTATAGGCCCATCTCTTCACTGAATGCTGACTATAAAATATATACTTCAATAATGGCAGCAAACTAAAAGGTTCCTAAATGAATTTATACATTCAGCTCTCTTAAGCTATTTCTAAGAGACAGATTAAAAACAAAATGAGAATGATTTTAAATACATAAAAAAGGCACAAGAAAAGGATGCTATTGATTTTGATACTGGAAGTGCTAAATATAAATATTATGGCCGACACAGAAATTAAAGGCATGGAAACTTTGAAAACTAATTTTGCACCAAGTGAGAAATAAAATATGTTAATAACCAACCTTACTGACAATTTTGTTGTCCAAAAGGTAGAGAAGAGAACTAGAGGAGATAATTAAGTCCATACTTGACTTAATACTTACAAACAAAGAAGAAGTTGTAGAAGGATTTGAAACTGCATCATTAACATAACAAAAACGATTCAACACAATTGAACACACTAAAGTCTTAGATTTTAAAATAAAGCTGACCTTAATAAACTCAAGAGAAACTTGAGAAAGATTCCTTGGATGAAAGTCCTAAAGGAAAGAAGCAACTCAAGAAGCTTTGTAAACTCTGAAAAAACTTGATTATAAAAGCCAATTGCACAAAAGCAATCAGGAAAAAAAAAACCAGAAATCCAAGAAACCAGCATGGCTGCACAAAGACCTCACTGACAAATTGAATGAATGAAGGACAGATACAAAAATGGAAACAGGGACACATAACTAAAGCAGAATATCAGCAGATAGCAAGAATCTGTAAAGAAAAATCAGGAAACAAAAGCCTTGAATGAACAACGACTTGCAACAAAGTGAAAGATAATATAAAAGATTCTTCCAATACATAAAAAAAACAAGAAGAAAAATCAAGGAAACAGTTGGACCACTAAGGAGAGAAGGCAACACAGAGAAAGCCATGAGTTGCTTAACTCATTCTTTGCATGTCTTCTTGCAAAAAAAGAAATGCAACCCAACTAACCAGAAATATAACTGGAAAGGAAAAATAAAACAGACTGTAAACTAAAGTTAAAATAAGCAAAAACAGTAAGAGAACACCAGGTCCCAGAGTCCTAAAGGAGCTGGTAAATGAAATCTCAGAACCACTGCACATCTTTTTAAAAAAATCTTGGGACACGGGGACCACCTGAGAAACTGGGAAAAAGCTAATGTGGTTCCCATCTTCAAAAAGAAAGAGAAAAAAAAAACACAACTAGACTGAGCCCTATCTAATGCAAAGAAAAGTAAAATCCTACCCCTAGGTAAGGAAAACCAAAAATATAGATAACTATTATAAATTGGTGCAACAAATTAAAACAGATTTGGAGAAGTGGAAAAGAACCACCATAAAATGAGTATCCTGCAATGGCTAGCAGACAAAACAGGGCTGGGGGGGGGAGAAGGGGGGGGAAGGGGGGGAAGGAAATATCAAAGGATTTAGGAAGATACATTAACTTGGTTAAACAAAAAGCATGATTATTTTTTCCCTAAAATGATTTGTACCCAGACAACACACTATTCAATTGAAATTGGAATTTACATATGCCATAAAGTAAAATTAAAAAGCAAAAATTACCCCCACACACATACACACATGCAAACACACATTTCCCAGTTTTCTATGGTTTAAAGTAAAATTTAGAGGTAGGTACTCACCTTCTTTCCAAGCAGCCCTTGAATTTTGAACTCAAAACCCCTTTAAAACCTACTTCCCAATGGCCAAGGCCTAATAAATTTATTTAGGCCAGGATCATTGAAGAGGCTAGCTTGGAAATCCAGCTGGCTCGCCAATTGTTATAAGGAAATATCCTTTTAGGTTCAGTTCCAAGTGGGGAAAAAGACACTGGATTCATGAAGGTTGCTTGGAAGGAAGGTTTAATGGTGGACAGGAGCACATGGCTTGAGCCCCTGTACAGAAAAGGTAACTTACATGGTTGTGTGGTGAAGAGAAAAAAGAGGAGGAGATATATTGAGTTCCTGGTTTTTATAGTGTAAGTTGGGTCCCACCTCTTAGATTTCCTTTTCCTGTATAGAAATGTATCCCATTGGCTCTCAGACCCCCCAGGGGCATGCTGGGGTGGCTCTTGGCTTTTGTCTAATCCAGCTTTGGCTGAATGAAAGGGCCTTGGGCAAATCCTATTGTGATTTTGTCATGCAAAAGACTTTCAGCCAGGTGAGAGGAATATGTGAGCTTAGCAGGGGTGGGGGTTTCCAAGAGGAGTCTTTTGTTTGTTTAAAAGCATGTTTCCAGATATGTTCCACAGAATATTTCCTACATTTTAATATCTCCTAGGATATCTCATTTCCCAGGAGAGGGGTGGGTGCTAACTTCCTACACTTCCAAAACACATACTCCTAATGTTGTTATTTCTTTCGCCACACATACTTTCTACTGTGTAAAACTATGTATTATACATCAGTTTGTCCTTCTGCATGACATTACATTTACTCACAAATGAAGGTGAATATACGTTTCCCAGGATAATGTTGCAGGATCCAATCTGGGTTGGTCACCAGGACCTTCCAAGCTTTCGGACTCATCCTGGAGCCCATCTTCAGGGAATGTCTCTATGTCAAACAGTAGCTCAGAACCTCTGTTCCCGGTGACCAACCCAGATTAGATCCTATTATATTTTATCTTGAAGTGGGTAAACCAGATACTGAAATGCAGAGTTTTCCATTTCTAAATCGAGAATATGTGTCATATAAATCTCTTCAAATGCTAGAATAATGCTTTCTCAGTTCATGGCACCTACTGCTCTGCACTTTTGTGGAAAATATTAGTTGAAGGAAAGTTAACTATTTACAAGAGCAGGCAAAGGTGTGAAGGGAGATATGTTTGAAAGAAGCAAAATCTGTTAATAAAAGAACATCCAAATATGTGAACTGGAACCAAATAAGAGTTCAAAGCTCATGGCCTATCAAATGTGGATTTTGCTGTTATGTATTTTTATAATAAGATACACCAACAGTCTCCAAAGAAGATACTGCATACCCTTGAGAGAAAAAATTGGCACATCTTCTCTGGCACATGAATCAGTTTGATGCACAAATGAACTTTTTAAAAAAACACCCTCTAAAATAGAAGAGTCTCATCTGTGGAGGATGTAAGAATCTGATGCCAATCTATGGTTAGCCTTCCCACAGAATATCTCTTTTTAATTTTTATTCCCCACTCCCCATGTGTTTCTCTTTGACTGAGCTCTAGGATCAAAAGAGTGTCTGCCTTAGTAAATCATGTAGGTATGAAACAATTCGTACATGAAGAATTCTGCCTCTTGCTGATAAATATATATCATCCCATCCTCTTTCTATTTGGCCAGGATTTGATCTAGATTTTAAGACAACTGCCATTGGGATTAATTTGACCCTAAACCAGTGGTCCCTAATCTGTGGGCCGTGAGGGGTTTGCAACTGGGCTGTGGAAATGGCCGGCAAGTGCATGCGCATGCACATCCTCACTTATGTGAGCAGTGGGCTCCATTTACATAAGTGGCAGATGTGCGTGCAAGCCGCTTGTGGAAATGGAGCTGCGTGCTGTGTGCTTGCCAGCCACTTGCACGAACCATCCCCTCTTTCCCCTCTCCCCGCCAGTTTGCAAAGCCGGAAATGTTGGGGAAATCTGCCCTAACGTTGGAAGGGACACTGGAGGTCTTCTAGTCCAACCCCTTTAGCAAGTTCTTACAGGTTCTGGGGAACCGGTAGTGGAAATTTTGAGTAGTTCGGAGAACCGACAAACACCACCTCTGGCTGGCCCCAGAGTGGGGTGGGAATGGAGATTTTGCAATATCCTTCCCCAGGAATGGGGAGGGAATGGGGATTTTGCAGTATCCTTCCCCTGGAATGGGGTGGGAATGGAGATTCTGCAGTATCCTTCCCCTGCCACACCCACCAAGCCACGTCCACAGAACCGGTAGGGAAAATTTTTGAATTTCACCCCTGCTTTAGGCAGGAAACATCACACCACTTCAGACAAATGGTTATCTAATCTCTTCTTAAAAACTTCCAGCGTTTGAGCATTTACAACTTCTGGAGGCAAGTTGTTCCACTGATTAATTGTTCTGTCAGGAAATTTCTCCTTAGTTCTAAGTTGCTTCTCTCCTTGATTAGTTTCCACCCATTGCTTCTTGTTCTATCCTCAGGTGCTTTGGAAAATAATTTGACTCCCTCTTCTTTGTGGCAACCCCTGAGATATCAGAACACTGCTATCATGTCACCCCTAGTCCTTCTTTTCATAAGACTAGACATATCCAGTTCCAGCAACCGTTTTTTATATGTTTTAGCTTCCAGTCCCCTAATCATCTTTGTTGCTCTTCTCTGCACTCTTTCTAGAGTCTCAACATCTTTTTAACATCGTGGCGACCAAAATTGGATGCAGTATTCCAAGTGTGGTCTTACCAGGGCATTATAAAGTGGTATTAGCACCACATGATCTTGATTCTATCCCTCTGTATATGCACTCTAGACAGGGGCGGGTTCCTAATTTTTTTACTACCACTCTGTGGGCGTAGCTTATTTTGTGGGTGTGGCTTGCCAGCCATGTGACCGGGTGGGCGTGGGCCTCAGGAGCTTGGCAGCGGCCGGAGAAGCAGGGGGGCATTGCCCACCCGCAACGCAGCCCCCCACAGCAGGAGCAGCAAGACCGCAGCAGCAGTTCTTCTAGGAGGCTCCGTCCGGCATGAATGCTTCTCCCCATTCAATGATCCTAGGCTCCTGCTGCCCGTTCCCCCTCCCCTCGGCAGCTTGAGAAGCCTCAAACGTGTGAAAATGCCTGGGATCATCACCGTGCGTTCGTGGCTTCTCGGACTGCTAAAGGGAGGGGAACTGAGATAGGTCCTGCCGCCCATTCTTTCAGCGTCTCACACGCTCCCTCAGCCATCCTCCCCTGCTTGGACTCACTGTGGGGTAGGAAGGCAGTGCATGCGCAGTGCTGGAAGCTCGGCTTCTGGGCATGCGCAGAAGAAAATTTTAAATTTTAAAATTTTAAAATTAAAAAATGGCGGCACCCAGGCACCGGCAACCAACCGCACCGGTACTGTGACGTCACCAGCGGGCCGCTACCGGTGCTATAGAGTGGACCGCACTGGTAGGAACCCACCACTGACTCTAGAACTGTGTTGGCTTTTTTGGCAGCTACAGCACACTGCTGGCTCATATTTAAGTGATTTTTCACTAGGACTCCAAGATCCCTCTCGCAGTCACCAATATTGAGCAAGGTACCACATATACTGTACCTGTGCATTTTGTTTTTATTGCCTAAATGTAGAACCTTACTTTTTTCACATTGCATTTCATTTTGTTAGATAGCGCCCAATGTTCAAGTTTGGCAAGATCCTTCTGTATCTTAAGCCTATCTTCCGGAGTGTTGGCTATTCCTGCTAGCTTGGTGTCATCTGCAAATTTGATGAGTTCCCCATCTATCCCCTTGTCCAAATCATTGATGAAGATGTTGAAGAGTACTGGGCCTAATACAGAGCCCTGGGATACTGCACTTCATACTTCCCTCCATGTAGATGCAGTTCCATTGAGGACTACACGTTGAGTGTGGTTGGTCAGCCAGTTATGAATCCATCTTGTGGTGATGCTGTCTAACCCACATTTTTCTATTTTATCAAGTAGTAGGTTATGGTCTACTTTGTCAAATGCCTTACTGAAGTCCAAGTAAATTATATCGACAGCATTCCACTGGTCCACTAGTTTTGTCCCTTTGTCAAAGAATGCAATAAGATTAGTCTGGCATGATCTGTTTTTGACGAACCCATGTTGGCTTTTGATTATTACTTGGTTTGCTTCTAGGTGTTCGTTGATTCGTTGCTTGATTATCTTTTCCAGAATCTTCCCTGGTATTGAGGTCAGGCTGATGGGTCTGTAGTTTCCTGGATCTATTTTTTTTTCTTTTTTTGAATATGGGAACTACATCAGCTCTTTTCCAGTCCTCTGGCAGTTCCCTGGTGCTCCAAGATCTTTGAAAGATATAGTTCAGTGGTTCGGAGATCACATCTGCCAATTCCTTCAGAACCTTGGGGTTCTGGTCCTGGTGATTTGAACTCATTTAGGGTAGACAGGTGCACACTTAACCATTTTCTTCCCTATTTTAACTTGTGTTCCTAATCTGTTTTTTGTGGTGCTGTTTTTAATAGGTTGAACTATTTTTTCCCTTTGTGTAAAGACAGATGCAAAAAATGAGTTAAGTAGTTCTGCTTTCTCCCTGTTGCTTGTCACCTTCTTGCCACTTGCCATTCTTTCAATGGACCAATTGTTTCCTTGACTTTTTTCTTGTTTTTAACATATTGGAAGAAGCTTTTTTCTGTTATGTTTTACTTTTGTCGCAAGCCTTTGTTCGTTATGAGCCTTAGCTTTCCTCACTTCATCTTTGCAGGCTCGGGCTATTTGCTGACATTCTGCCTTAGTTATGTGCCCCTCTTTCCACTTTTATACTTGTCCTTTTTATCATTCAAGTATAAAAAGTGGAAAGAGAAAATTATTGTTTCATTCCATCCCCCCTCTGCATTTCACCAACTACTCATTGAGAGTAAACCTTTCCTGCCATAATGAATATTGGTCGTTAATAATCTCAATGCTTTTTATAAAGGTAGTCGTCAACTTACAACCATTTGTTTAGTGACCATTCAAAGTTACAATGGTACTGAAAAAAGACAATTGGTCCTCACACTTATTATGGTTGGAGCATCCTTATGGTCACATGATCAAAATTCACTTGGCAACTGGAATGTATTGCACAGTCCCGTAGTCATGTGACCACCATTTTGTACCCTTCCTAGTTGGCTTCTGTTAAGCAGTCACTTAACAACTGCATAATTCAGATCGCAACTGCAGTGATTTGCTTAAAATCAGTGCCGAAAAAGGTCATGAATTGGGCATGATTCACTTACCAACTTCCTTGCTAAGCAATGGAAATTCTGGTCTCAGTTATGGTAATAAGTCAAAGACTTACTTGTACATCACCTTTTACAGTATGTGCTTACTGTCTAGTACTATATCTTCTAAAAGGGGATGGTTAAATATAATTTCTTTAACCACTTCTTAAAAGAATATTTTTTCTCTATGTTGTTTATTGGAATAAACTACATTTTGCAAACTCCAACGGGGTATATCCTGGTTCAGTTAGCAGGATTTTACAATCTGACCATCTTACACACTGTTATTGTGCACTTCTTTCAAGGAACTCAAGGTGGTGTATGTTGTCCTTTCCATTCTTATTTTATCTTCACAATAATAGGTGGAGTAGGTTAGATGCCTGATGCAAAGGCCACTATAGTAGTGAGCATCCCAGCTGAGCAAAGAGTTGAGTCAGAGTTCTTCTATTGGAATCCAGGCCGTAGTCCTTTAAATCACCAGCTCTTCTATCTCTAGGCATCAAAGGAGTCCAATTATGGAAAAATGAGTTTAGGATGATGATAAGAAATAGAGGAAGGAAAATCAAGGACTACAGGCTCAGTAGCCTTGCATTTGACATCTTTTTAGAACAGACTCTTTGGGAAACAATCTATGTAGTTCCATAGTATAAAAGGACAGTGAACACTTCTATTAGAGTTCACCATTTCATTTTTAAAAGATTCTGTAAAGTAACAAAAGGAAGCTTCTGCAATGGAAAACATTTGCAAGGTTACATTAATTATAGCAACAGCACTTAGACTTATATACTGCTTCATAGTACTTTACAGCCCTCTCTAAGCGGTTTAGAGAGTCAGCATATTGCCCCCAACAATCTGGGTGCTCATTTTACCCACCTCGGAAGGATGGAAGGCTGAGTCAACCTTGAGCCGGTGAGATTTGAACTGCCGAACTGCAGCTAGCAGTCAGCTGAAGTAGCTTGCAGTGCTGCACTCTAACCACTGCGCCACCTTGGCTCTTAAGAAATTATCTTAATTATGATTTCCATCTCTTAGATTCTTCACAGCCTAGGTGCTTTGCTTGGAATTGTGCCCACCTGCCAAAGGGAAAAAAATCAGTCTAAATTTGACTGATATAAAGCATTCTGGAAGGTTAAGAGTGGGTAGGTAGCTGTCTCAATGATTTACTTTCGGGTATATGGGTACTTTGAGATTGACCATACCTACCATACCAACCATTTCATAGCAGGAGTCCTAACATGCTCTCAAGCACAAAAGGCATTCAACAGTATAAAAGAAAGGTTGTGAGCCTTGAAACCTGATCGTAATTTTTTTTATTTTGTAGAGAATCCTGGAAGATTTGCTCATTTGTCCCCCCCCCCAAAGTGTATTTCTAATTTTTCTGGATTTGAAAGAAAACTTCCAGCGGAATCATAGTGACTTGGTTGTAGCATTTCCTTCTGGTCTACTACAGATTATCCACAGTTTTGTACTTAGAATGTTTTCTAAGTCAGAAGAAACTTCCATGGGAAAGGGGAAACCCTGGAAACCAACCCTTTTGCTCCCTTGGGTAGTTGGATGCCTTTTTGAAGAAGAAGTAATCGGTTGAGTCTCCAGCTGGCGGCGGGGCAGCCAAGAAGCAAGTTGACTGTGGAAGAACCAGTCATTCTTTTAAAAATTCTCCATGGATGTCCCTGATGACAGTCTTTTTAAAATTGGTGTCTTTTTTAAATTGGTGGGCTACAACTTCAACAATTTTCAGCAATGATTACTATCGGCTAGGAACAGTAGGAAATGCTATTACAAGGTGAATGGCAAGAAAGATGACAGCGATGACCACATCATTGAAAGTCCATCCCTTTCTTATCTGCATTTTCTGAGCTCCAGGCTAGTATTTGATTCAGGCGCTGAAATTTGGCAGCATTATTCATGATTCCCTTATTTCATCCTCCTTTTGATCCAGCCCACGTTCACCATATATTAAAGTTCATCCTAGCTTCCCCAATGCTTTTTTTATAACCTAATGTAAATCTCTCTCTAAGAATAGCCTGACCTGTTTTTCATAGCTTGCCTACTTTAGAATCTATTCATATCTTCAGCAGCATTGAGGGAAGAAGATTTGAGGTACAGACCATTAAAGTACAGACTGGAAGATTAATGTTGAAGATGAATTACCTCATTCAGTTCCGATGTGGCACTTAAAAATTTAATTGAATACATATACATGAAGTTTACAGAGAGCTGCACTATACCAGAGGTAGGTTTCTACCGGTTCGGATCGGTTCTATAGAACCAGTAGTAACTTGGCGGCCTGGGTCGCTGGTACCGGCAGCGACCCAGGCCTGCCACGCCCCCGAGCCGGTTCTCTCCGTGATGCCATAGGCGATGCCATCTTGTTTTTTGCTTCTGCGCATGCACAGAAGCTTTTTTTAAAGTACTGTGCATGAGCGGACCGGCAGCGGGAGAATCCAGAACCCACCCCTGCACTATACCTGCAAACACCAAAACAAATTATTTCATACATCTAGCACAATCTTTTGAAATGCAATTAAATCACTAAATTAACTTCTGATAACAAGAGTTCCAAGCTTATTTTTCTATATATCATTTTAAGGCTGTATGACTGATCAAGCATGGCTCTTTTGGTCTCAGAAATGCTGCCATATTTAGAATTCTCAAATCTGTACTTACAAAAAGACACAATAAAAATATAGGTTGCATAAGTCGTCAACCTGGTGCCTTTCAAATTTGTTGGACAAAGTCTAGATAAATGGGTTATTTATTTATTATTAGATGTTATCCTCCTTTATCAGTTTGTGAGTAACTCAAGATGGCAAGCATACTTACCTGTATTTTTCGGAGTATAAGATGCACCTTTTTACCCCCCAAAAGAGGGTGAAAACTTAGGTGCGTCTTATACACCGAATGTAGCCCCACCCAACCACCCCATCCTTTGGCCTCTGCCTCCCAGCAATTTACCTCCTTGCAGCAAACGGAACAGAGCCTGTTAAGCCAAGCAACTGATTATCAGCTTTCCAACCCTCAGCTGATTGACTCTGCAGGCAGGCCATGTGTTTAAACTGAAAATGAAACTAAAGCTGTAAGGAGGCAAATTGCTGGGAGGTAGAGGCAGAGGCAGAATTTTATTTTCTTGTGCTAATCTGACTGCTGAAACTGGATGCAAGGATAAGGTGACCAGACGTCCCGCTTTTGGCGGGACAGTCCCGCTTTTTAATAATTTGTCCCGTGTCCTGCGGCGTTTCAAAAAAGTCCCGCTTTTTTCGGCTGGGCCAGTCGTTCGGCGTAGAGCCGATGGAACTGGTGGTGGTCGCGGCGCGGGGCTTCTCCCGCCCGCTTCCCCCACCCAGCTGGACGCCACCATTTGGGTTATTTTGTTCTCTGCGCATGCGCAAAGCGTTCTGCGCATGCACAGAGGGCAAAATAACCCGAATGGTGGCGTCCAGTCGGGCAGGGGAAGCAGGTGGGAGAAGCCCCACGCCCGCCACCAGTTCCATCAGCTCTACGCCGAATGACTGGCCCGGCCGAACCGGCAGGATTTCACCCCTGGTTCTGCGGCGACGAACAGGTAAGCCTGCGCCAGTAGGAACCCACCCCTGGCTATGATGAAGGGGGGTGTTTGGGGTGTGTGTGCACAAAGCTGCAGGATAAGAGAGATGGACCCCTCCCATCTTGCTCCCCTAGAAACCCCCCCATCAATGGTGTCCCGCTTTACAAAAAATAAAATCTGGTCACCTTATGCAAGGAGGTAAGTCAATAACTATAAATGTCTGTAGAATGTTCAAATTATTAGACTTATTTTTTAAAGACTGCTTTATTATTGTTCTAGACAACTTAACAAAATGAAGAAGCTTTTTAAAATAAATGCTTGATCTGAAGAGGCCCAATGCTTTTGTATCTTCTTTTAAATAGCAGAGAATAATGTATACTTCCAGAAAGCCACATCAATTTTAACAGCATCTGTACAAGTATAGTCTGAAATGTAACAATGTCCTGTTTTAATATTAAGATAAGGCAGCTGAGTTAAACCCTGACTTAGTCATGTTTGGAGTAGATCTATTTAAATAATTGGGAGGAGTTAGTGTGACTACATTTAATAAAAATTTCTGGCATTAATATACTGCCATAATGTACATTTCTCCAATTATTTGCTATTTCTATGGGTCAGGCACACATGCACAGAAATACACAACAAACAGTGTATATCATCTGTACTGTTTGCTGCTTGCTGGGAGGCAGAATTTCCCCCCCTTGTTTTCCTCCCCAAAACTAAGGCGCGTCTTATACTCCGGTGCGTCTTATTCTCTGAAAAATATGGTAATACCTTCCTCCTCCTATTTTCCCCACAACAACAACAACAACCCTGTGAGGTGGGTTGAAAGAGATGAATAAGATACTTGGTTTCACTACATATTCAAGAATCATTGCTGAGACCATAGTTGAAAAAAAAAGATAATTTCAACCTTCTGCTTGAATGTTGCCAGGCAAGTCTTTCTTTTTCTCTTTACCCTCATCACTCTCTTTAGTTTTATAAAGCACAAAAAATTAGTAAAAGCTTATTTGGAGAGACAAATACCTCTATTCAAACAAGCAAAAGGTTATGATACCAGAATGTAGCCAGCAGATGGCCAATTATCAAATGGTTAAGTCCACAGTTTTAGTGATTCTAGATAGAGTCATAAAGAGTGATATACAAGTATGCCATTGAATAAATGAAATTACTTGAGTGGTTTTTCTGAGAAACCAAAAACTGAATTCCCTTTATTCAGGCTGTAAGTTTATTAGTCCACTTACTAGATAGATGTTCCATGGGCTCTATTGTGCCATTTCAAACACTAGACTTTTGTCACAGAAAAGCTGAGGTTGCTCTTACAAATAAAGAATGAAATAGCAAAGCATCTAAATTATTTCTAAATGGTTTCTTGTCCATGCTTAAGTCATGGGGTTAATATTACCTGTAGAATTTTCATCTATTACTGTATATGCAATCTAAATAAAATATGTGCATTTCATCCATGTAAAGACTATAATGATATAGCTTAGCAGCAGCCTTTCTATCTTAGTATTCCTTGCCACAATGAGATTATTTATCTAATTTAATCAGCTTAAAGATTCATCTTGGTCAAAATGTCAATTAGGAATTACCCTACTTCACCTCATCCAGAAAAAAAACCCTCTTTGTTTCTAATTACTTTTTCTTCTTTTATCAACCAAGAAACTTAAGGAAGCTCTTCTTATCCTAACAAAAGCAGAAAAGAAAATGCAATATGGCAGTTACTATCCTTGGAGGCAAATATTCTTTAACTATAATGGCATCTAAAATAAATTCTTATCAGAGGCAAATCCATTCTGTATGAAGTGCAAGCAGCCTTATGATTTCTTGTTCTCAAACTTGAATATGTATAATCACCAAAATAATAACAATAAGGTTCCCCTTGTCATGTGAAGTAACTATTCTCACCTGGGTTGGTTAGCCCCATTTTAAATATTATGTGCAGTTTGGTGCACTACACTTTAAGGATGCAGATAAATAGAAATGGGTTCAGGTAGGGTAGTAAAGATGGACACTAGGTCCTAGGAGGAAAGACTGAGCGAAATGGATAGGTTTCATTGTGAGGAGGCTAAAAGGAGATATGTTATTACAAAGTACCAAAATATCATGTCCTGTGGTTTATTATTCTAGAGTGAAGGCCAAAAAACAAGGCATTTAAGTTACAGGAAGATATTCTGATTGAATAGGGGGGGAGGGGGAGATCCTAACTACAAAAGTAGTTGATGTTAAAACAGATTATCTAATGAGAAGCTTGGCTTTGTAAATGTGTTCAAGCAGAAGCTATCAGGCATGCTTTAATTTGAATTTTTGAATATATTAATATTTGCAATGCTGCTACATTATTCTATTGTCTTGAGGGAATTATTCAAACTCAGACAATTTATAGTCCTACCTTAAACAACAGTAAAATTACTTAAACCTTTCTTAAAAAAAAGCTAAATATATTTTCCAGTTTCTGATATCAGATCTTCTGGGTGAATCAAGAATATGAAAATGTTTGTAGAACAGCAGCATAAAATAACATATATGTAATTTTAAGTCGCCTTTAGATAAGATGAGTGTCAATAAATAAATAAATAAATAAATAAATAAATAAATAAATAAATAAATAAATAAATAAATAAATAAATAAATAAATAAATAAATCTAATTCTTCAGCCATAGCTCTTTATATAATTACATCTCAGGTGTACTGAATAGCCAGGACTCTGTTGTGGCCCACCATTGGCCAGCAGAGCTGGCAGCAGATTCGGACAGTGGGGAGGTTGGGGAGGAACATGGGCCAGTCCTGGAGTCTGGGGAAGGCTCTGCGTCGAAGGCAGAGATGGGGCCAGGGCAGTCTGACAATTATCAGTTGCCTTTGGAGTCAGACAGCAGTGAGGCAGACAAACAGCTGGAGCCTGTTCTCAGTGTGTGAATCCACAGAGTTGCCAGACAAAGGGAATAGCTGGGAACAAGGGTCAACTTGGGAGTAAGGCCACAGGTGGACTATGAATGGCCCCTCCCATAGGGAATAAAAGAGCCAACGGGGAGGGAAGTTTGCAGGAGACAATTAGTTCTCTTAATTGGTTCATGACTCTCCAAAAATCCTTGCCAAGTTTTGAAGATATTGGCCTGGCAGCTCTCCAAGCCAGATAAGGTCTGTGACTGTAAATGCTCTCTTGAAAGACTTTGTTGGAGGTGAATGTGAGAAATTCACAGTAACTGAATAAAAAGGGATTTTTATCGGCACAAGAAGTTTGCTTCATGATTTGGGAACGCCTAGGTCAGAACAGACTCTGCCTAAACAACCAATCAGCTGAACAAGTATTATCTATATACATCAATCCAGCTAGATAGCAGTTTCATCTTCCTTCATTGCTTATACAATGGTCCAACACTTAAACAACTTCCTAAAATAATTTAGTTGGAGAAGAAATGTAATGTGAAATTTGAGGATATATTTCTACATAACTTTATTTCATCATCCAAGCACCCATTTGGTCAAACAAGCAAATATACTTCATCAATTTAGAATCAGAGAATTGGAAGGGACTTAATCGAATCCCCTGATCAGGTAGAGTATTTCTGAGGGTTGACAATCCAGCATCAGTTTGAAGACTTCCATTGAAGACCTCACTATATTATGTGGCAGCTTTCCTTTGGCTGGAAGCTTATACAATCAATCTTGCCTACTTCATAATTTTAACCTGTTCATTTTGGGTCTATCTTCTGGGACAATAAAAATATGTCCACTCATTCTGTGGACAATCTTCAGATATTTGAAGGTTCAAACAACTTCCGTCAGTTGACTAATCCATTGGCTAAACAAATGTAGAAACTTTAACTGATCTTCCAGATCCCTTACCATTTTGGTAGCCCTCCTCTTAAGTTGGCCAATGTCCTTTCTGAACTATGGATTACAGAGCTAAGTATTCCAAGTAGAATCTGATCAGGGCAATGTAGAGTGGAACAAAAATTTTGCATGACTTGGATCCTATATTTGCTTAGTGCAATATTTTATGATGCTTCACTAATCCACATTAAGCACAAACTCCTTTGGAACCTATTGATTCAGATTAGTCTGAGAGAAAAAAATGGTCAGAAAACCGAAAACTGAACACAAGACCCAATATTTAGAGCTAATAATCATATGGATTGACATATACCAATTAATGTGTGCATGTGATTACCAAGTATTTTAATCTCCAAGAACATGTACAATAAAAGAGACTTGTCTTCCAAATGCAAAAGCTACCATTTTATTTCAATTTATTTCTACCATTTATTTTCAATGTTTTTTCACAAACAAGAAAATTTAAGCAACCATTGAGTTTTTTTAGTTAAGGAAGGAAAAGTAACTATCACACCATTTCCTTTCCTCTGCCTATCTTATTCTAGTGGGGCTGTTATATTTGCAAAAAATTGTTATGTACAACTGTGTATTGGCCCCTTCTTTTGTGGATTGTCCCAGCAACATTGCTGTTTATTTTAAACAATGATTCTTACCTAGAGGTGCTATCAATAGATGCAGCTGCCTTTCCCAAAACTGCTGGCAGTGCAGGGTGTTTTACAGACTTAAAATAATAATAATAATAACAACCTGGTAAGAATAAAGCTATTGAATCGAGAAGGCAGAAATCCCAACATTCTGGGGCTCCTCTTGAGTTAAACAAATAGAAAATAGCCAGGCAATGCAAGGTGGCTGGAGTGGAACAAAACTGTAGGAAATTCCTGCAAGTTCTGATAGTAATGAATTGTTCTTGAACAAAAGGTGGAGAGAACAAAGAAACCAGAAGCCTTCAGATTAAGTGAGCTGTCCAATTGGAAGACTGCATAAGAGATGCTACAGGACCTTTATTTTTGTGCTCATTCCTGTTGCAACAAAGAAAATAAAGTACATTCATGGAACTAGGCAGGCATGACTAAGCCAAATGCCAACACTTATATGTGTCAATGCTAAATTACGTGCTTAAGCTGCTCACATTTAATTTTGGCTGGTCATGCCCTGAGAGATTAAGATAGCCTTTCTCTGCTACCCTCCAGAACTTCAAAACTCCCATATCCCAATCTAGGAAAGCTCAAAGGCTCTGGCTCCAAACATCTGGAGGACATCAGATAGGAAAAGTTTGGATTAAGGCAAAGTATTGTGTTATCCATAATTTAATGTTTACTCACTCCTTCTATTATGTTCTAAAGAGGCTAAAAATATGGAATGTTTCTGCTAATTCTGGAACCAGAGATTCTCAGATTCATAATAAAAAGTATATTGACTAATTAATTATTCATAATAAAAAGTATCTTGACTAATTAAGGTTAAAACCACCTTTGTGGTAGTTATATGCAGAGTGGCAAGTAGGAATTCCATTACTTGCCAATAACCAAGAAGCAATGACTAGGCATTAGGAAAATTTTTCACTGCAATTTGACATGTACTCTTTGAGAGTTAACCCAAAATGTCAAGCTTCCAGTGAGCCATCATGGCAAACTGATGTTAGAAAAACATATTGTGGCTGAAAATGGCACCCAAATGCTTTTGTGCTGCCAAAATTTCTCCAAAGAGATTGCAAGATTATGTGCATGTACCCCACACAGCTGTTTTTGTGAGCAGACAGCAGGAAACACATTCTTTTTGTGGTCAACTCATTATGAATTGTGAATCATGGGATTTCTTTGTGCTTATAGCCGCTAAGATTGTCTATATGGATCATATGTTTGACTGAAGTTCATCTCTTAATCACATTTTAATTTTTCTCCCATTTGGCTGGGTTTTTTTTTTTTTAAGATTGAGAACTTTCAGTCTGGCAAATTTTATTGAAATTACGGGTGAGTTTCATTCAATTCTTTAAAAAAACTTGTTAGAGATTTGTAACATTTTTTAGTATACAGAAACATAATAATTATTGCTGGATTTAGAAAATGTTAAATCAAGGGATAAAGATGACTTGATTTAAGACTTTGAATCAAATTGAAAGGATCCTCTCTCATGGGAAAATGCTCTTGTTTATACTTTGAAACTGATCAGATGACCTTGAAAGTTCAACACAAGAGGGCACCCAATGGCTACCTTAAAATAAATGTTTGATGAAAGAGTGAAGGAAGAGTTATTTATGTTTATTATACAGGGGTCTCCAATGCCTGGATCATGGACTGGTACTGGTCCGGGCCCCGTGGGAAATTATGCAGTGCAAGTGATGGGCGAGAGCGCAAAGCTTCATTTGTGCATGTACAGGATTAGGTTACACACACAGAACCATCTCCCCCCTTCACCGATACTGCCGCTCCATGGAGCCAGAAAAGTTGGAGACTGCTACTATAATAGAATCAGAAGGTGTTATAGAACAAATCCCATTGATTAGACTGAAATTGACTTACAGATGGTTTAAAAAATTATAGCCTATAAGAAAGAGATGAAAACAATGGACTTACAAACTGAAATTGAATGAAGATTTTAAAATATTAAAAGATAATATTTTATCTTTTATAAATAATTAATAAAAATAATAAATCAGAAGAGTGATGTGGATAATTTTCTTATATTGGATTTATAAAAAAACATTTGCTGGAGTTGTCACACTGGAACAGTGTTTCTCAACCTTGGCAGTTTGAAGATGTGTGGACTTCAACTCCCAGAATTCCCCAGCCAGCAACGCTGGCTGGGGAATTCTGGGAGTTGAAGTCCACACATCTTCAAACTGCCAAGGTTGAGAAACACTGCACTGGAATTACAAAAGGGGCCTGACAAGAATTTTGCGAGAAGAGAGAAAAAGAGTATGAGAAAGCAGATGTTAGAACTTTCTGTGATGAATTCAAAGATGGTCGGGAGAAAGAAGAATGAATACAATTCAATTTATTTGATCAAGATTAAAATAAGGAATTGTTCTTTCTGGTGGGGTTATATGGTTTTCTGATTGGGACTGGATGATGATGGTTATTTTTGGTAATTGTTTAATTTTGAGTGGGACTAGACTCTGATTATTTGAGTAGACAAAATGGGGGATCTTTTAGATATAACTAGATATAAATACAAATGGGTTCAAATTGGGTGTACTAGATAAAAGTTTGCAATACTTATTTCTGCTAATGCTTACTGGGTTTCGCTGATTAACATGGACATTTTAGAGACAGGCTTATGGAGAATAGGGTGAGGTGTGGAATGAAGAGATATTTGGCTGTATTAGTGATAACTTGTTGAGTATGCTTGGGGAGGATACAGGGAGAGGTTTTTTCTTTTATCTTTTTTGTTCCTTTTCTTTCCCCTTTTCTGCACTTTTTAAATTTTTAAAATGTCTTTCTGTACTACGTAGTTGCATTAGTTTTATCTGTATAATATAATTTTCAATGAAACTATTGAGAAAGAGAGTCCAACATTTCAGTAGCAGAAATTAAATGACTTTTTGCTCATCATTCAGTTGGATTTCTTTGCTAGTAGCATACATATATTTAGTGCACTTGGCTTATAATATTGAAATCCTTGAATTGAAATTTCTGAAAGCTTCTAAGATGCGTATTTGGTAACACTCCTTAGTGTTCTGAAATGTCCAAGAACTGACTCACCAAATATATTGCCTTACCCATCACAATGTCTCTAGCATTTCTGGGGAATACATTCACATGGACTTATTAATTTCTTAAACTAGCTTTTTCCCAGAAGCTCAGTGTGGTATATGTGGGTAGGTAATTATGTTAAATGTTTTAATCACAAGAAACCTATATCGTATGTTAGCCAAGGCAACTATTTCCAATACAGACACACAATGAGATTCAGGGCTGATCAAATTACTCGAACTGTCTAACTAGATGCCAGCAGAACTGGGACAATTTCACATATGGTCAAGAGCTACATAATTAAATTATTAGCTTTTATTTTTAAAAAACTTGAATATTTTTTTAGTTTGCTGTCACAAGCTCTATTTGTAATCATTCAGACTACTTTTTTATCCTCTGCAATTAGAGATTCCCTGTACTGAGAGAATCACAATTCCCAGCAGGGATAAGAAATAAATGAGAGAAAACAGCCACAAACACATCAATTGCAGCTGGATTGCTTCTAGAAATTTAACTTCTGATGCCATAAAGTGATGGGGGAGATTGTCTTGTTTTGGGATTTTTAAAAATTTCATATATGGATGCTTTTAATTAGCAAAACTAACAGAGGAAATTATCTATACAACCACAAAAAACAAAGTCAAGTGTCCTCTCAATATATATAAAAGACAAACTGTTGTCATGAATTGTAAGTGATTAAAGTAATTCATAAAAGGCCTCTGGAATTCCACATAAGGAATAAAACTAGAAAGAGGTTGTATTATTTTGATTTTGGAAAACAGGCTAGTTTTGAGTGCAGGTGACTGCAGGTGACTGCACTCAGATTTAAGGCAATATCTATATATCACACTGTCTGACAAAGCTTGTCTACTTTTGGTCCTTTTAAAACATTGGCCATACACTGTAAATGGTTTCTTTAAAAAAATCTATTCCCCAATGAATTAGATATTGTAAGATAGATGAGACTGATTAAGAAGAGGAAAAAATGCCAGTGATTTTGATTGCAATTGTATATACAGTAGTAATTAAGAATTACCATGCATGGAACCTGAAGCTAATATTTAAAAGTTTCTGTTTAAAGCAAGCAAGATTCTGTTTTATGTCAGGTCTTGTAGAAATTGTGACTGAACCGAGCAATGATGCAGAACACAAACTTGCTCGTCCTAGTGTAAAAATGTAAATGTACAGCCCATTGTTGTTACTAATCAGCTGTTTAGGCATGGAGAATGATAAATAGACTTTCCTGTTTGCTTATTCTAAAATCCATTCTATAAAGTGCAGCTGTCTGTCTACAGCAATGGCTGGTGAACCATGCATGCACATTCATATGCACACAGTATCTCTTATTTAGTTAGGAATCTAGTTAGGGATATACACATGGCCCAAAGTTGGTTTAGGCTGGTTGATCCAGTGTAAACAGGCATTTGAATTGTTCACTGAAGAGAGAATTGGAACTAACCTCCAGGAGGCTCAGTGTAAGTGAAGCACATTACATTTTCTTCAAACAGTATGACAAGAAGAGGTAGGGAAAATTCAAGAAACATATGCATATGCAAATCCCCAGCAAGTTTTTATCAAAATTCGGAGAAAACTTTTTGCAGCTATGCCTCTGTGTGTGTGTGTGTGTGTGTGTGTGTGTGTGTGTGTGTGTGTGTGTTGGAAACTGAGAACAGAAGCTTCATTTGATAAGAGATAATGCTTTCTTATTTGATTTCTTAAAAACATTAGAATGTAAGCATTTTCACCTGATGATTTTGGAAAAGGAGAAAGGTTCCATTAGATATCTGATAATACTTAGTTACTTGATCTTAAATCAAATTAAAAAAATCAATGCATGGGATTTGTTCCCCTAGATGGAATGTAAGTAATTTTACCTGATATTTTAGATATTATACTCTGGATTAAATATACCTCACCCTTTCCTCCTCTCTTGTGCGACCATTATTAAGGAGAATAAGTCTTTAAATTTGTTTACAGTTCATCCTTTGAAAGAACCAACTAAGCTTCCTGTATTTAATGTGGATCAAATAGATAGCTGGACTCCATGTAACCCAACTATCTCTGTCAGCTTTTTTCAAACTGTGTTTTACAGAACCCTGGAGTTCCATGAGAGACTAAGAGCAAGAAAACAGTCCACTCAAACACAGCTTGGGTTGTCTGCAGCATTTTTTCCATGGTACAGTGGAAAGGGTGGGGCTGTTTGGCTGACATTCAAAAACTCCAACCCTGTTGGGGAGGGGTATTCACATTTATGATGAGTCATTGCTTTGCTTAATTTTAACTGGGTTCTGAATTTTTTTTTTCCCAATTGAAAAAATCCTGAAGAAATTTGAAAACCCCTGGGGCAAGAGACAGAGCTGGAACTATAACAGCAAGACTTAGAAGATACAAAGATCAGCTTTCTCCTTCTTTCACACCTTCATCTGTTCTCTTTAAAAGGTCCTAACCTTCTGAGCTACCCTGTGTTGAATCTTTTCTCTCTTTTTTTCAGTACCTGACACATCTGAAATTCCTTTTGATTTAAAATAGGTTCCCTCAATCTGCCTCAACTTCAGTTTGACAATACAGTACAGGAAACTTCTTTCCAAATGTGTGTACACATACAGACTGAAATCAGACAAGAAGAATACATATTACCCCTTTCCCCAGCCCTCCCCTTTGCTAAGTCATTCTCTTCACCGAAATCCAGCTTCATTTATGGAGATAAGCATCCAACCACAGTGCTCCAGATTTCTTTAGGGATCTAAAGAGTAAGAAGACAGGTGTGAGATTCCAATAGTATAACGAAAGCCTGATTATGTAAGGCGACCCTGAGCTCTCTCCCAAGCTTGAATTTATAGCAAACACTTGTAAGAAAGACAGAGAACTCCCAGATCTATCAGCATACAGATTAAGTATTTCTGTATTTCTGTAACCCATTAGTATATAAATATGGCTGGCTGGCGTTATAAAGTTGTACTCGTGTCTCTATACTCTCCAAAAGATAAAATAAGACTGACAATCCCTATTGAGTCTCTTACCCAACAATGTCTGCAAATGCTCTCAGAAGAGGTTTTTCTTCATAAGGAACTTCATACTTGGCACACAGGGACTTTACCAATGGTGCTATCTTGTGGTAGTTGTGGCGTGGCATTGTGGGAAACAAGCTCAAATAAAACAGAAGAAGAAAGCATGAGGAAAGCTCAGGAGAAGCAGTTCTGGGGAGGGACATCCCATGCACTATGGAAATAAATTGTTCTGTCCCCAGCTGTGAAGGTATCAACACACAAACGTTTGCACGAACTTGGTTTATTCAGTGAGCCACTGCTGATGACTTCTTAACAGTGGCAAACACACAAATCAAAAATAGGCAATACTTATTGCATCAGTCAGCTTACTAATTCGGCTTAATTAGCAGCTGGCGTAGGTTCAGTCAGTCTTAGATTCAAACAAAGTCAATTAGTTCAGGTTATCTTACTGAATATCCGAAAGCTTGGCAAATGCCCAGGAGTTCTTGAGAAGGAATTTCAAAGCAGGGAACCAGGACTTCACAATACAGGATCTGATTTTGAACTATTGTTTCCGGCAGCTTCCCAGCTGCCTCGACTGTTCTTAAATAGCCTAAGGGAGTAGCCAATTAGCCCCCAACCTTACTCCCGAGGAGATCTCCTCAGGAGTAAACCTTCCTGTCTCTTGGCAGCCCTGCATGCTCTTGCATTCAGGAAAGGAGTAGCCCCTTCTTTCCCATCACTGCCAAGAGGTGCTGGAGGTTCCAAAGGCCCTGGCTGCACAGGCTGCTGGCGGGCCACAACATAAATAGAGCCTAGTCCAGGGGTCGGCAACCTGCGGCTCCAGAGCTGCATGCGGCTCTTTGGGTGGCCCTGCTGTGGCTCCCTGTCCCATCACTGGCTGGCCTCGCCCTCCCTCCCTCACTTGGCCTGAGAAGGTAAGGGCGACGGCAGGAATGGAAAAGTGGCCGGGGCTGATTCTCCGGCACTTGTTGAGGAACATAGCTACCCCCGGCAGAAGCTTCCCTTCAGGCGACCCTCCTCCTCCTCTCGCGATTTCCTGGCTGGCTATGGCAGGGCCAGGAGGGTGCGCATGCACAGGGAGACCCTCAAGCGAGCACCAAAGCATAGCAAAGGCATGCACAGAGGGCGGGCGGCTGCTCGCTTAAGGAGGGTCTTTGGATGCGGCTTCTCTCCTGCCATAAGGATCTAGCCATTGCCTTGCCGTGTCCTGGCCCACCCCCCCAGCAGCTCTTCGGCCGAGCAGGGTGGGCGTAAACTCCAGCCCGAAGTGGCAGGAAGCGAAGGCTGCCTTTGCTCTGGCAACTCTCTTCCTTCTCTCATGCGGGTTGGGGGGGCACGGCAAGGCGATGGCTGGAATCTTAGGACAGGAGAGAAGCAGCCTTGTAGCTGCCTTCACGCCACATTTGCCTGTAAGGCAGCCTTCGCTTCCTGTCGCTTCGGGCTGGAGCGCACGCCCTCCCCGCTCAGCCGAAGAGCTGCGAGGAGGGGGGATGGGATGGGACACGGCAAGGCAATGGCCAGATCCTTAGCGCAGGAGAGAAGCTGCATCCAAAGACCCTCCTTAAGTGAGCAGCCGCCCGCCCTCCATGTGTGCCTTTGCTGCACTTTGGCGCTCGCTTGAGGAGGATCTCCACATGTGTGCCACAGCCAGCCAGGGAGTCGCGAGAGGGGGAGGAGGGTCTCCCGAAGAGAAGCCTCTGCTGGGGGTGGCGATCATTCCTCAGCACACAGAGAGAGAAGGGGAGAGAGAGGGAGAAAGAGAGATGGGAGAAAGAGAGAGATGAGGGAGTGGGAGGGAGATGAGCGGGGAGGAAGGGAGAGAGAGATAGAGAGAGATGGGGAGAGGGAAAGAGAGAAAGAAAGATGAGAGGAAGGGAGAGAGATAGGAGAGGGAGAAAGAGAGAGGGAGAGGGAGAAAGGGAGAGGGAAAAGAGAGAGCGATACCTTTTTCTCATAGAAAAGAAAACATAGAGCCACAAAACCTGGGTAGGTGTAGCTGGGGGGGGAGGTCATGTGACTCGATGGGAGTGACATCGAGTTGGCCACACCCACCCAGGTTTTGTGGCTCCGGGTGTTTTGTTTTCTCTGGGAAACAGGTCCAAATGGCTCTTTGAGTTTTTAAGGTTGCCGACCCCTGGCCTAGTCTCTTCAACAGCCAGATGAGATAGCTGAATTCAGATGATGGACTGTATTGCTTCAGGATCTAAGATATGAGTACATCGCTTTGAGGTACTCCGGAAAGCTTGACTGGAGCCCAACACCTTTTGTATTCTCTCTCTCTCTCCCTATCCATATATCCAGGTCATTTTATATATATACTTGTATTATTTATATATACTTTAAAGTAAAACTGTGAGGAAAGATTTCATAATCTTGTTATTTTTTAAATTTTTCCAGAAGACAGCAATAGCTTAAAGCTTTGCAAAAACGGGTTTTAAAACTCCATGGGTTTTTTTTGGGGGGGGGGGAGGTTAGCCTTTCCATTTCCAATTAGATGGAATATTTGGATGTTTTATATCCAGGAGCTGAGGTGGCGCAGTGGTTAGAGTGCAGCACTGCAGGCTACTTCAGCTGACTGCTAGCTGCAGTTCAGCTGTTCAAATCTCACTGGCTCAAGGTTGACTCAACCTTCCATCCTTCTAAGGTCGGTAAAATGAGGATCCAGATTGTTGGGGGCAATATGCTGAACTCTGTAAACCACTTAGAGAGGGCTGTAAAGCACTAGGAAGCGGTATATAAGTCTAAGTGCTATTGCTATTGCTATTACCGTATTTTTCAGAGTATAAGACGCACCAGAGTATAAGATGCACCTTAGTTTTGGGGGAGGAAAACAAGGAAAAAAGGTCTCTGCCTCCCAGCAATTTGCCAAACAGCAAACAGTACATATGATATACACTGTTTGCTGTGTATTTCTGTGCATGTGTGCCTGACCCATAGAAATAGCAAAGAATTGGAGAAATGTACATAATGCCAGAAAGTTTTCTTAAATGTAATCACACTAACTCCTCCCAATTATTTAAATAGATCTACTGTAAACCGCTTAGAGAGGGCTGTAAAGCACTATGAAGCGGTATATAAGTCTAAGTGCTATTGCTATTGCTACTCCAAACATGACTAAGTGAGGGTTTAATTCAGCTAAACAGGACACTGTTACATTTCAGATTATACTTTTACAGATCTTTAAATTTGATGTGGCATTCTGGAAGTATACATTCTCTGCTATTTAAAAGAAGATACAAAAGCACTGGGCTTGCTCTTCAGAGCAAGCATTTATTTTAAAAAGCTTCTTCATTTTGTTAAGTTGTCTAGAACAATAATAAAGCAGTCTTTAAAAAATAAGCCTAATAATTTGAACACTCAGAGTTGGAAGGGACCTTGCAGGTCATCTAGTCATCTAGTCCCTGCCCAAGCAGGAGACTGCCTCTACCTAGGATAGAACTCACAACCTCCTGATTGTGAGGCAAGAACTCCACCTCTAGGCCACAGGAGCTGTTACCTCCTTTCAGTTTCAGCAGTCCAACATTGCCAGCAGTCTATCTCCCAGCAATTTGTCTCCTTACAGCCACCGTAGTTAGTTTCATTTTACCACGTGGCTGCAGCCTCTCAGCTGTAGGTCGGGAGGCTGATAATCAGTTTCTTGTGCTAATCAAGCTCTGCTGCTGTTTGCGGCAAAGAGGTAAATTGTTGGGAGGTAGAGGCCAAAGGGTGGGGGTGGCTGGGTGGAGCTACATTCGGTGTATAAGATGCACCCAAGTTTTCACCCTCTTTTGGGGGGTAAAAAGGTGCGTCTTATACTCTGAAAAATATGGTATGTGGAAGGCCACTGGAATGGTCAAAATGATCAAAATTCAGATGCTTGGCAACTTATGACCATTGCTGTGTCCCACGGTCATGTGATCATTTTTTGCAACCTTTTGACAAGCAAAATCAATGGGGAAGCCAGATTCACTTAACAATCATGTTACTACCGTATTTTTCGGAGTATAGGACGCACCGGAATATAGGACGCACCTAGATTTTAGAGGAGGAAAACAAGGAAAAAAGTATTCTGAACCAAATGGTGTAGTAATATATTATTTACTAAAATACCAGTGTAGCAGAATACTTTTTACAACCATGTACACTTTTTACAACCATGTACACTTTTTACAAACTTCAAATTTGACAGCTTTAAGCCTTGTGGACTTCAACTCCCAGAATTCCTCCTCCAGTCATGCTAGCTCAGGAATGGGAGTTGAAGTCCACAAGTCTTAAAGCTGTCAAGTTTGAAGTTTGTAAAAAGTGTACATGGTTGTAAAAAGTCTTGCCAAGTTTGAAGACCCTTGCACCCCTAACCCAGGGGTCTTCAAACTTGACAGCTTTAAGACTTGTGGACTTCAACTCCAATTCCTGAGCTAGTATGACTGGAGGAGGAATTCTGGGAGTTGAAGTCCACAAGTTTGAAGACCCTTGCACCCCCTTGGCAAGTTTAAGCCTTGTGGACTTCAACTCCCAGAATTCCTCCTCCAGTCATACTAGCTCAGGAATGGGAGTTGGAAGTCCACAAGTCTTAAACTTGCCAAGGGGGTGCAAGGGTCTTCAAACTTGTGGACTTCAACTCCCAGAATTCCTCCTCCACTTGGCAACCTTAAAAAAAAAACCCTTAAAAAAACCCTTTAAAAAAAGTTCTAACCTGTCGGCTTTCTTCAGTGCCTCGGGAGCCTCGGGAGCAGGCTTCAAGCGGTGGGGGGGGGGTTTGGGCAGTAGCGGAGGTGGCGGCTCGCTTCAGGTAGTGGCGGGGACGCCGGCTGGGGCAGCGGGGACAGCGGGGAGAGCAGAAATGGCGGCGGCAGGACAGCGGGGAGAGCAGAAGCGGCGGCGGCAGGACAGCGGGGAGAGCAGAAACGGCGGTGGCGGCAGGACAGCGGGGAGAGCAGAAGCGGCGGCGGCAGGTCAGCGGGGAGAGCAGAAACGGCGGCGGCAGGACAGCGGGGAGAGCAGAAGCGGCAGTGGCAGGACAGCGGGGAGAGCAGAAGCGGCGACGGCAGGACAGCGGGGAGAGCAGAACCGGCGGCGGCAGGACAGTGGGGAGAGCAGAAGCGGCGGCGGCAGGACAGCGGGGAGAGCAGAAGCGGCGGCGGCGGCAGGACAGCGGGGAGAGCAGAAATGGCGGCGGCGGGCGGCGGGGGCAAGCAGCGGTGGTGGTGGCGGCAGCGGCGGCAAGCAACAGCGGGGATGGGGGGCAAGCAGCGGGGGGGGCAAGCGGCGGTGGTGGCAGTGGCAGCAGTGGGGACCACGGAGGCCGAAAACCTCCGAAGGGTGGGTGCTGGTGGGTGGGTAGGGCTACATTCGATGTATAAGACGCACCCAAATTTTCACCCTCTTTTGGGGGGTAAAAAGGTGCGTCTTATAATCCGAAAAATACGGTAACTTATCAACTGCAGTGATTCACTTAACAACTGTGGCAAGAAAGGTCATAAAATGGGGCAAAACTCACTTAACAACAGAATTTTGGGCTCAATCTTAAATCGAGGACTACCTGAACAATAGTTTTATGTACATTGCATTTTTATTTATTTATTAAATTTATTTGCTGCCCATCTCACTCTGCAAAGTGACTCTGGGCGGCATATAAATGTAATACTTATTACATATGCTTGTACCATATAATTTTAATAAATATTACATATCCTTGTCGCATACTGAAATTCTACGGTTATTGCTGTTAGCCAACATTTTTTTCTTATTCCAGCTTCTCCAAGGTGACTATTACATCTTGTGCATGTATTTTCACTGCCAACATTCCTTCAGAAACAAACACTGCATACTTACTGGTGCTCTATTTGAAAGTTCAGATGTCCACTGAACCAGTCATTGAAAAAAGACTGCTCAATATTGCAAGTAGCTGCCAGCTGTGAAAGAAAGGCAATTGTGAATTCCAATAAATCTGAATTTAAAGAGATTAAGTTCAAATTCATTACTTTTTTCTTTTTGGTAAAGTCTGCCATTACAGTACTGTGGAAATGCTGCAATCTATTACTCTGACTGCAAAATAAATGGTAATAATATTTTGAGTTCTTCAAAATAGTGAGGTATTGCAAGAGGCAGGAAATTAAGAAATAATACCATGTTTCCCCGAAAATAAGACATGTCCCGAAAATAAGCCCCACAGGGCTTTTCGGGACATGCCTTGAAATAAGCCACCCCCCCAAAATAAGCCCCCCCAACTACTTCCGGGGGAAAGGGGGGGGACATGCCAGGAGCTGCTCTTTTTGTGGCGGCACTCTTTTGGCCCGGAAAGAGAGAGACAGATCCCTCAAGAAGTTTCCCTGTAAAGACCTGCTGAAAAGAGAAGCCGCGAACTTCCAGACGCTGGTAAGATGAGCGCCTCGTAGCCCGGCCCTCCCCTGCATTCCCCGCCACCCCCAAATTGTGCCTGATGATCTTACCAGCGTCTGGAAGTTCGCGGCTTCTCTTTTCAGCAGGTCTTCACAGGGAAACTCCTTCAATGTAAAGGAGAAGTTATCGCGAGTGCGACCAATTAACAACTTTTCGCACTCGCGATAACTTCTCCTTTACATTGAAGGAGTTTCCCTCAAAGTACTATACTATACTATACTATACTATACTATACTATACTATACTATACTATACTATACTATACTATACTATACTATACTATACTATACTATACTATACTATACTATACTATACTATACTACACTACACTACACTACACTACACTACACTACACTACACTACACTACACTACACTACACTACACTACACTACACTACACTACACTACACTACACTACACACACATCCTTTGTCTCAAGATGCCAGACTAAATTGATATTTGCAATATTAATGATGACTAAAGATTTGGCTAAATGAAATTTTTGCTAAATTAAATCCTTAACCCGGTACAGTCTGCTTTGCAAGAAGTGTGGAGCATGGAGAAACATTTTCTTTAGTTTCATCAAACCTAAGATAAAGTCAGTAGGACATTCCCAGTACTCTACCAGATGATCCCAAGCATGGTTGCTCAGAAACTCCCCTGGACTCGGTGATACTTATTCCCAGATAGGAATGAGATTTCAGTAAAGAAAGTTTACCTGGGAGCTGAGCCAGTCTCTGTGCTTCTCACTGTCAATTTCCATTGGAATATGATTCATCTGAGTAACCCAAACAAACCAATGGCTTTCCATAAACCTAAAGAGCAAGAAAGAGAGAGGGGATTGAGCTCAAAAGCCTGAAAGCTGTAATCTAGAAAAACTATGGCCAACAAAAAAGGTCAAAGATTAGATTTATGTCCAGTAATTTAATAATAGGTCAGAACAGTCTGAACAGTCTTGAACTTCCCACATTTTGTAGACATACAGTTGTTCTCTAATGTGTCATTTGTCTTTATTTTATTGATTTATATGTCAAATTTCTAAGTCTCCCATCTCCAAAATTACTTCAGAAGATTAAAAAAAAAGACAAACATAGATATATAGACACACAGATATACACACATTATATAACAGCACAGCAATCATTTGAAGAACAATACATTACAATATATATTTACATCATCCGCCATCTAATCCTCAGCCCCTCCCCTGAAACTTAAGTCCTGGAAGGAAAAACAGGTTTTTAGAGTCCAATTAACAGTGGGAAAGGGTTATATGTGGGTATAGCAATAGCAATAGCACTTAGACTTATATACCACTTCACAGTGCTTTACAGCGCTCTCTAAACGGTTTACAGAGTCAGCATATTGCCCACAACAATCTGGGTCCTCATTTTACCGACATTGGAAGGATGGAAGGCTGAGTCAACCTTGAGCCTGGTGAGGTTTGATCTGCCAAATTGCAGTCAGCCAGCAGTCAGCAGAAGTAGCCTGCAGTACTGCATTCTAACCACTGTGCCACTACAGCTATTTCCATCCATCTGTTCAGCAGCATTGATTAATGTCATCTTATAGGATTTTTCTGCTGTAAAATCTAGGTTTTGGAATACCTTATCTGTCAAAATATGGTTGAACTAAACTCTGCTAGGCTTCTGGAAAATGTTGAAGTCATGAATGTTTTTTGGGGACCAGGAGGTAAGTTGAAGCCAGAGTAGTTGTTGTGGTTGTTTATTTTTTATTTATTTATTAAAGGTTATTTATTAATTAAATGTATATGTCACTCATCTCACTCCGCAAAGCAACTCTTAATACTGTTTTGATGTTATTGTGGATTGTGTTTTAATGCATTGTTAGCTGTTTAGAGTTGCTATGTTGAGATGAGCAGCCACACAAATCAAATCAAATCAAATCAAATCAATCAATGATAAGTAAGTATATATTAGAACAATTGATAAAATCAAGGAAAGTCCTAGGAGGGAAAATTCCAACAAAATACTCCACTACTGGAAAGTGCAGTGCAGATAATGCCTGTCTATAGCAGAAACAAGCACATGTCGTCCTCACTGAACTCATTCAACAACCAAAGTTATGATGACACTGGACAAGGGAACCGAAGACAGGCCCTTATAGTTGCAGCCATTGCAGCATCTCCACAATCACATGATCACAGTTCACAATTGGCTCCTAATTACAACAGTGCAGCATCCTGCGGTGACATGACTGCCATTTACAATGTTCATTGCCAGCTTCCAACAAGCCAAGACAAAGGGGAAGCTGGCAGGAGATTGCAAATGGCAATTACATACCTGTGAGTTGCTGCAGCCACACAGGATTCACCTAACAATGACAACTGGGACTGCCATTACTGCCCTCGTAAGTCAGAATGGTCACGTGAAGTCATACTTTACCAGCCACATTGCTTAGCAACAGAGTTCCCTGTCCCAATTACCATCATTAAGCGAGGACTTATATCAGTCAGTCACAATGTGGTCTTCTTGTGCACAAACATTGGGCAGATTTGTTCGGAAATAGATGAATCTATAACTTATCTGGTCTTGAACTTCTCAGACTGTTATAAACCAGCAGAAGTACCTTTTAAATGTTTTAGTAGCTAACCCTACCTGACAAAGGTGAGGAGAAGCAGGGACCCAAGAAATCCATAAAATGGGATGTAGGTGATAAAGTAGCGTACATAGTAGCTGAAGGCCCATGCCAAGTCCTAGGAGACAAGGAAAACATTATACAGTACATGGCAAATGCTATATGTCTTTTATCTCTAGGCCAGCAATTATTTCTTTTCCAAAGAATATACATAGAAACCTTGCTTCACCCCCTCAGCTGAGATCTTCAGATGAATTTTCATTTCATGGCGAAAAATAAAAGCAATAAAAGGCATGTGATTTTTCACTTACCACCCAGAACTTGTGTTTGAACATTGTTGTGAAGATTTGCATTTGGAAATAGACTGGAATAAGGAGAGGTGGGAAAACTGTGAACAAAACAACACGCATTAGGGGAAGCAGGCAACACAAAACATAGAATGGTGTCCTGGGACTGAAAAACAACATAAAAATAAATGTCTGCAGTGAAGCTCTCCCTCTCCCTCCCCCCCTCTCTCATGAGAATGCTGAAAGCAACATAAATCTCTAGCATCAACCATTTACAAGAATGCTCAACACAGCTACTCTAGCCCTCCTTAGATAATAAACATGGTAGGTGGTGCAGCCCTGAACTGGGATGGAAGTGTGTCCATCTGCCTTTAAAAAGACACTGGGGTAAGATTACATTAATAAGAAAGATGTGGGTTGGCTGAGGGAAATGTGAGAGTGCTCAATAGGTGTTTCACTGTACTTTGATTTCAATTTTAAAATGTTTACAGCTTAAAACACTGTTTCCAGTTCAAAATGCTCCATCCAAATCAGAAACAGTTGTTCTGACTTTGCAGGAAATCTTTCAATGCTGTTCCAATAATTATGGAAGTGTTCCAAAGTTAGGCATCTTTCAACATTCGACTACGGTCAGAATAACACATTCCCCCATTGTGAGTGTGAAACATTTTAAATTCAAGATGCATTGCCTGTGCCCAGCAGCCTGTGCCCAGTGCTTGTCATGATGGCCATTTTGTAATCTTGAAGTTAGCCAATTCCCAAGACTATGCTCTGACACTTTCAAAAACGTCCACTTCCCACAAAGTTTAGAAAGAGACACGGCTTCTAACTTACAAACCAGTTTTAACACATAGGAAAAAACATCAGTGAATTGATTGTAATATCTGTGTTGGGGACAGCTTATGGAAAAATAAGCAAGAAATAAATATCAGCTCTGCCTTCTCAATAAATAACTATACTTACTAAAAAAGAAGTATTCATGTTGATGATTATAAGGGAAGTATTTCAGCTTCTTCTTTCCATACTGAAGAAGAAGACAAAAACTTTTCAGTGCTGACTATTCAAGACAATAAAACCCCACTTTGGTACTATACCACTGAAATTATGTTAGATGAACAACAGAAAAAAAACAAGACTTCAATGATGTTGGAGAGATTAAATATATTAATTTTGATAGAGACATAATTTGCTGTACCTATTGGCAATACTTATTTAAAATTGTAGGAATGTGAAGTCCTAAAACATTCATTTTCTAAATCTAAATACTAGAAATTTAGCTTTGTGCTATTTCAGATGACTTCCACAGATTTCAGAATTTGGAAGCAACATTATATTGCTTCAAAGAACTGAGATTTAGTGGCTACCATAATACAGAGGGGATAGTTTTACAAATAATAATACAACCACAGATTCAGCAACAGCATTGAATAAATGGTACTTATAACTGATCCTCAAAATTCTGTTTGTCACATCAACCTGATGATCACATGACTGCACTATAGGTGCTTAGCAACTGACTTGAATTTCTAATTGTTGCAACATCCCATGATCACAAAATCATGATTTGTAACCTTTCCTGCAGGCTTCCCACAAGCAAGTCAATGGGAAAGCCAGCATGAAATCAGAACTCACAATTATGTGAGAAGCTTACTTAACTACACTTGTGGTCCTTGCTTAATAATGGCAACTGGGGACAGCCAGATCTGCCATCACTAAGTGACAGTCACATGATGTCTTTTACAACTGCATCACTTAGCAACATAAATTCTGGTCTCAATTACCATTGTTAAGTGATAATAATAAATTTAATAATCATTTATATGCTGACTGACTTCCAGTAACTCCAGATAGTTTGCAATTGTTAAAAACAATTAAAAACAAAGAGCAGTACCAAAACAGCATAATTAAAAAGAACAACAATAGCAAAGAAAAAAACTCAAAGGGTTGTCAGTTATCTTTGTCAAAGGCCTGGGCAAAGAACTTTTACGGTCTTTAGGGCCTTTAGGAATACCATTTTGGGAGTAGGGGGACATTTGAACCTTGGGGGAAACCTTGCCCAGAGGGCAGGTGCTGCTACAGAGAAGGTGCTAATCTGTAGTCCTGATAGATGATATTGCTTCATTGAAGAATGGAGCATGCCAACCCTGCCAGATTGAGCTGACTGGGTAAGTGTTATGGGAGACTGGTGATCCCTCAAGTAACCAGGCCCTTTGCCATGTAAGCCTTATAGGTTACATAGTTTCAGAGAGAGTATAAAGCCTGTTGCAAAAGATTTGCCATCAAAGGCAAGCTGGTAAAATGTTCTTCACCATCATGAAATGGAGAGGTAACTTTTTAGAAAGAATGATCAAAAGGATTCTTAGATAACGGAAGAGAAAAGCTGCATATGACCAAGGTCTCATTTTTATTTTGCTACTTATGTCTAAGTCTGGTAAAAATGTTCTATATAACAAAGCAATGGGACAAATAGGAAAGAATAGTAGATTCATTGACTGCACACAGAGAAGGAAATATTCTTATTCAGAGAAACTAAATCACTATATCTGCATTTCTTCATCACAGGTTGGACAAATTGGGAATTAGTTTTTTTCCATGATAAGAAAACAAGGCTAACACATTATTATGAGATATGAGCAAAGCAGGAGTGATCTTTCTTGGTGCTTTTCTTTGACCTGGGGTTGACCTGGCTGGCCTTGACACTCAAAGCCACACCTCATAGGTCAAGAGCTCCACCTCCTGAAGCTTTGAGAAGGTGCTGATTTGTCTCAGCTGGCTGCTTCATTTCTCAGCAAATGGCAAAGTGAAGCTATCAAAGCAGAGGCATGGCTGACCCACTCCAGATAAGTCGAAATGCCAAGCTACTTTATGAACCTGCTTTAATTGGATTGATTTGATCAAAGCATTTTTACTGAAGGATCCCACTGAGGCAAACAGATAATTTTGAATAAAGAATGAAAAAACCATTATGAAAAAATAGACAACAAATAAGTCCTGACTGGAAATGGGATGGTAGATGATGGTGGGGAATGAGAGGAAGAAAAACTGCCTAGGAAACAATCAGACAAGGTTGGCTAACTGGTTCACCAATTTCTTCTTATTGGCCTTTGGGGTTCAATTGATTACATAAATATCACATTTTGTGGAATGTATTTAGCTAGTTACAATATAAAAATATTTTAGACTGTATTGCAGTATTTGCTTAAAAGGCACTGGAATGCATTGCACTTTCAAAGTTGCTGTAGCAACCATGGCCCAGGTTTCCAACTGGAATCAGTTAGGGCAGGAAGCTCTCTGATTTTCCTAGCTAAAGTTCATTTTTGTTCTGGAGAAGAGCAAAGTGTCCCTCAAGGACATGTCTATCACACGGGCACATTCATGGTTACTTTTCCTTGCTGAGCTACACAAGGCAAAACTCATCTGGATTTTATAAGTCATCTCTAGCTGAATATGGAAAGGAAACTTTCTTAGAGACAGTGTAAACAGAAAGTAACTCTAACTGGGTCTTCTGGTATATTGCTGCAGGATTTGCAGTAAATGGGCAAGATTCTTTGATTTTCACTTTGATTCTCAGTGGGAAACCAGATTGGGGAAAGAATTATGAACAGATTTTAGTTTGGGATTTGAAATTTCTGAACTCTTTAATTCTAGGGTACGTATTTTGCACCAGGCGATGGATACTGGAATTTGGGTTTCCAAGAAGAAGCAGAATAAATTTTGCATCTCTGAATTCTACTATGCCATATCATTAGATATCAAACCATCCCAAAGTAGACTTTTCGATTCAGGAAAAGTTGGTCATTCGGATATCATCCTACCAAGTAGTTAAGAAATTTTCAATAGAGTTTGGTAATAGATAAAAGGCAACTTGGCACTGTATATTAATCTTTATAGATGAATTGAAATATCACTATATGACAGACTTCAATGCTTCTTTTTTCCTATAGAATTTGGGTAGCAACTTTATTTTAAAAAATAAAAACAAACTAACAGAAAACAAGTAAACAAATATATGCTAGTTTTGCTACAAAAGAATTCCTCTGTCAACAGGTTGTCCTTAGTATAAAGTGAAAAGCAGCTAGTTTGGTGACATACATAAAACTGCGGCCTTACCCTTACCCACCTGCTTTTCTAATTTATCACCTGGATCAATTATTTCACTATGCTTACTAAGGTAGGCAGTTCTCTGAATCAGCTCTCTATTCAGCTAGCAGTCCTGTAATATGATTCTGAAAAAGAGTGATGCATTGCACCATGGCTGTGAGTTTTGCCAGCAAAGGGAATTGATAATAAAGCTCTCCAATATGTCATTCTGAGGAACCCCATCAGAGTGCTGCAGATAAAGCAAGAGATGAGGACTAAGAGGGAGCACACTTGTTTCAGACACTGGCTAACAGAAGTGTCTGCAATATTCCTTTTTCTACAAAGAATTAGCAATTTATTTATTGATTGCCTTGAGGGCTAGTTTTTTCTGGGTCTCTACTGCCTCTGGAATTTTCTTTGGATCTGAGGTGCTTGAATTCACATCTTTTCATCTTACCTCCACAGGTTGGGTATTTCCCAAGACAAAGAGATGCAGCATGTTCACATCTGGATCTTTCTTAAAGATGTTTGGCTTTGCATGGTGCTGAAAGTGCCGGTGATTCCACCAATTTGCTGAAGCACCCTATGGAAACATATGGAGAATCCTTTTTTTTAGTGCTGTTGAGGTCATCATTTAAATACCACCAAAGAAGAGGATTAAAAATGTAATGTCTCCCCTTGATAACTTTGTAGACAGACCATTTGGTTTTCTTGGCAATGACACAATAGTTCTCCTTTGCTTTTGATTCTTTTGATTTCTTTGATTTCTACAAGCCTATAGTTTGCTGGTTGTCTCTCATCCAATACAAATCTGAGCCCATTTAGCCTTTCTGAGATTAGCCAAGATCAGTGAGATGCTGTTCCTTAGCAAGACAATTCTTTTATTACAGGTAATAGTTTATATTCAAGATGATAAGTATTTATGAAACCAGCTGAAAGAAATATAGAGTCCCTTATCACTGTTCCGTCTAAGGTGCGCAGCCACGCGGCCGCGCGCATAATGAGAGAACGCCACGCGGAAGTTTCTAACTTCTGCCCAGCATTTTCTAATTGCAGAGGCTGTGCGCCTGCGCGGCCGCGCACATGAAAAGAAAACACCACGCGGCAGTTTTTAACGGGCGCGCGCCATTTTCTAATTTTACAGGGAACATTGTCCCTTATAACTCTTTCCTCAAAGTATCTTCTGCAACCAACTAATACTTGGCAAGCTACCAAATGTAAATATAAAAATGTTTGGAGTCCTGCTAAATAAGGATTTCTCCCTCCTTTGATAAGAGTTGCCAAAAAAAGCATGGCATGGAATGGCACAATGGTAGAATGTGGAATGTATACAGTACTTAATAGAATTAGAAGACAATTTTCTGGTTGTTGTTATTTAAGGATTGCAACATAAAAAATATTCTTTCTGCTAACATTGCAGAAAGATAACACATTTTATTAATCTTTTGTCCTTTAGAAATGGGCTGTTAGCCAGAAATCCTCCAGAAGATTAAATATATTTTTACACAATAATAAAGCAGAAATGACAATTAATAGAATTACATATGCAAAAATATAGGGCGACATGAGATCAGGTAACAGCCAGCCTATGAACACAAACAGAAGAAATACTGGCATTTACTATGTTACAGTTAATTATTATTTTATATCTTTGCAAGGAAGAATTTGATAGGTTCAGCTAATTTTTGGAGAGGTGCTCAAAATGCATCATTGGATCATATAATGTGATCTTTTGTTACAATGGTTCCCTTTTACACAGAAGTTGTTTCATGTATTACTTTTGTTCCAGAAGGCTTATTATTTTTGTGGATCCTCATGTTCTTTTCAATTCTATACCAGTGGCTTGGAAACAGAAAGACAATGGAAATAGATAATGCATGCTTTCATGATTACAAAATATAATATTCTAAAGTTGGAAGGACACCCATTTTTCATCAATTGTACAGTGACTTAAAATGTATTCTCTTTCTGCCATTTAAAAAATTGGATTGCCTACATTAGTTTATAGTATTTTATTTCTCATTTTGTAATGCTTTTTTTCCAAACAATGCATGTTTTCCACATGATATGATTTTGTATATATAATTTTTCCTCATGTATATATTGTAATTTTCAAAAAATTATGAAAAGCAAGAAGTTATGTTTGATTTGATGCATGGTATTAAAATACAAAATAAACTTCTTCCTTCCATTAAAAGTGAGGGCCTGAATTCAGTACATTATTGCTACTTAACTGCAAATTCCAACTAGATTCCAATAGTTAATAGACCAATTGCATTGATAGAGCTGTCCTCTATAAATTAAACTAATTTCCTTTAAAGCCATTGAAGGTAATAGCCATTAGAGTTTGTAACTGCAAATTCTACAAAATAATTATAGGTAGTCCTGTTTAGCAACTGACTTGTTTATGCAAATAGACTCTAAACAAGTTGCCAATCCCAATTGTGATTGCTAAATGTGTTATATGGAGATTTTTAAACAAAGCTGTTCTATGTGTTCTTCTAATCAGCTTAAAATAGATGACTTTTGTTTATTCATTTTGTGCATTCCATGTATTATCATAAAATCTCACTGGAAGTAGCCATAAATGTCATCTATCCCCTGCTCAGTGCAGGATCTGTTAAAAACATCTCTCAGAGAAGAACACACAGCTTCTGACAGAAGGCCTCTAGTAAAAAAGAGCCACATGTTGTAGCAATCTGTTCTATAGGTTCTTTAGTACGACCAGGAAGTCATCCTGATATTTAGCTTAACCTCCTTACTTGTAACTACAGCTCCTAGCCTCTCTCAATATTGGCCACGTTCCCTGTTTTTATTGTGCCTTCAAGAGTTTATTGACCATTACTATAATTAACTTATCCTCAAGTAGCTCTTTCAGCTTTGGTTTCTGGATTATAAATTCTTCCCATACAAATGGATATTAAGTTGGATCTAGCTAAAATGATGATGTGATGATTGCAAAGAAAGGTATGCTTCTTCTTCTTCTTTAATACTGTTTAGGATCTATGAATGCTGGTTACCGACATACAATTCTCTACATAAACTCTTCTAAAATTGATTACTTATTCCTTACTCTGAAGCAAATCAGGTAGGCTTGATGTTAGAATTTAAGAGTGAAATATAATCAACTGGTTCTTTAAATTTTCCTGAGTTGGGAAGCCCATTTCCTCTGAGTACCTCCTATCACAATGATGTGAAAGATCCAGAGTTGTTTCAGAAAAGAGTGAGCAACATAGCCTCATTAGAACTTGATACGATCATTCTATTGTAATTTGAAAGGCATAGGCCTTACCTTCAAGTGACCAATCACAAACTTATGAACTATATGGTTCCATACAGACTTCTGAAATACAGAGAGATGTCCAAAGTCATGCTGCAACCACCCAGCCTGGGCCTGGAAAGAAAAGGAAAGGATTAAGGAGTGCAAAGATACCTTTAAGATGGCACAGTGGGCATCTCACCATCCATGAGCTGCACATTTAGTCTCTTTACCTAAATTTGAACTACAAAAACCAGAGCTTAGTAAACTTACAAAACTACAAAGTTCGTTCCTTCCCTAAAAAGAGGAGAGGAAAATTCTGCCCCTGCTCCATACAGTAACGTCATATAACCATCTACATCTTATCTTCCATTTTAATTAATGGGACAACTGACTAAATTAAAGTTGCCCATTCTTGGTTTATAAAAAAACACATGTGTTTATACCTGTTTTCCTCTCAGAGTTCTGTATGCTTTTGTTGAAACAAAATGAATTCAAACACCACATTGCCTGCTCATAACCCAAAGAAATGTCCCCAAAGTTACTTTGAGTAGACCTACAGCAGTGACTGTCAACTGTTTTAGAGAGAAGGATGTTTGGAAAGTTCCTAACAGCAATCTGGTAAACAACATTCAGTAATCCTTCTCCAAATATTGCAGTCTGTGTTCAAAGGGGGAAAAAAATCTGAATGCAGGTAGCCCTCAAATGTATGACCACAATTGGGACCAGAATTGCCATTGTTATGCAAGGCAGTTGCAGTTAAGTAAGCCTAATTTTTACAACCTTTTTGTCACAGCTGTTAAGCAAATCACTGCAATTATTATGTGAATCACAAGGTCATTAAGCAAATCTGACTTCTTCCATTGACTTTTGCTCATTGAAAGCCAGTTGTGAAGATCACAAGGGGTGATCACATGACCCTGGGATGCAGCAACCATTGCAAATACATGCTAGTTGCCAAGCACCTGGATTTTAATCATGGGATTATGGCGATGTTGAGATAGCCATAAGTGCAAGGTCCAGTCATAAATCACTTTATAAAAATACCGATGTAACTTTGAACAGTTGTTAAACAATGGCTGTAAATTGAGGACTACCTGTAGATATTTTTCCATTTAAATATTTTTCCACAATATTTGACCCTGCTGCTGAAATCTCTGCACTCGTAGTGACCATCCAGTACCTGACCATTTTGTCACTGCCTCTTTCCCTACCCTAAATCAGATCTGCAGTTTCTGCATCTCCTCCAGTTTCCTGCTTTTGCCCAGACTCTCTTGCTTCCTGGCCTTTAGTTCTTAAAATGAGACATTAAATAGTGCAAGTGGCATTCTATACAACATTTGAAAGCTGATCTTCAGTCATTAACACTCAATTGTTTGGAACACAGGCTATTCAGTTGTCATTACTCTAGACCTGGGAAGTGATGATGAGACCTCTTAGGATTTTCTTTTACTTGGCAAAAAACAATTTTTAAAAAGTGGGGGGAGATAAATTCAATCAGTTTGCAAGTCAAAAACAGACAGTTTGCAACTATTTGGGGTGAGAGCAAAAAAAATGGGAACAAATCATCTTTCTAATAATGACTGACTGGTTTTAGTTTCTTGAATTATATTTTTTTTTCACTTTCCCCACCAAAAAGCACAGTCACCTGGAAGTTTAAGTAACTTGTGAATCTATTTAAAGAGTTCAATGACAGATGAGCATTGTGACCAAGCATTGATATCGTTCAGTATTTAGCAAACAAAATCTCACCTGAGAGACTGTGAGGATGATGGAAAGTACAAATGTTATGCTCCAACTTGTCCCACAATATGATACCATTAACCAAGCCAAAATTTCCATCACAATGATGTGAGCCAAATAAAGGGAGAAAAATACAGGATTGGATTTGAATAGCTTCATGTCCTCTGCTGTCTTTCTCAGGGCACGGAAATCTTCTACTAGCTGAGGCTGAACAGAAGAAAAAACAAGATATTGGATGTTTTATACTCAAATGGGCATCTTCACTTTTAAGCACTACACAATCTTCACCCTGCTAACCCTGCTCTGTCAGGCCAATGCTGAACTTCATGGATTCAGTGCTTGATTGTGTAGCAAGACTTCTATATAATATTCATGACCATATCTACTTCAACGGTCCTGCAAAATCATTAAATATCATACCATACTATACTACACTACACTGCATCACACCATACAGAGCCAGTTGTAGAGGCTGAGACTCCTGTTTAGAAACCAGCAGACTGTGTGTTCTAGTCTCCCCCTTAGGCATGAAAGCTGGCAGGGTGATTTTGGGTCAGTCACTCTCTCTCAGCCCTAGGAAACCACTTCTGAAAAATGGCAAACCAAGCCTGAAAAATCTTGCCAAGAAAACTGCAGGGACTTGCCCAGACAGTTCTGAGAACTGGACACAAACTGAACAGAAGAAAAAAAAATATTAATGGCTTCCGGCAGGCTCCACAATCACCGAAAGACGCTTCTCATTCGGGGGCGTCAGTCCTTTGATCAGTAAAGCTGCCAGAAAGCTATAAATCAGCTGGCTGGTGGCTGGAAATTCCCTTCCCGGGCAAAGGGAAGGGTAAAGAGTCGGTGGACACAGGTAGAGCCCCCAAAGTGCCCTAGGAGGATTCCTAGGTCACGAAAAGGGAGGGCTCCCTGGGAAGCTGCTGAGCTCCAGACAAAGAGACTCCTCCGTTTTTTTTTTCTAAACGGAGCAAGACAATTGTGTCCCGCACTGCTTTTAAAGATTGAATAAACAACAGAAAAACCTACAAAAAGCAGCAGGAGAAGACAAGAGATAAACCAGGCAAGTAAACACCACTTAACTCTTAATGCCTCTTACTGTGAAGGATACAAAGAAGCAACTCTTAAAATGGCGATGAAAGCTTGAATGGGTGTGAAAGCGAAGGTGGAAAGACAGAAAGTTTTACTTTACAGACAGGCTTGCATAGGAGAGCCTGTTTGAGCTGATTTTTGAACTGATATTGTGTTTTGGAGACTCTTCTTTTTGGCAAGAAGATTAATATAAGTTGGAATATTATTATTAGGATTTAAATAAAGCTAAATGGCATCCAAATCTGGGAAGATTCCCTCCAAAGGGGCTGGAAGCGCTGAGAGCTCACCCACTCTCCCTTCTAAATTGCAAAGTCTGGCGGCACAACCACAGTCCCTAACTCTGGCAATGTTACAAGACAGTCTTAAACTCATGCAAATTGAAATGACCAAAAATTTTAATAAGAAAATTGATGAAGCTAATGAAAAGGTTAATGATATGATTAATGATAAAATACAAGATGTTTCTGAGAAAATTGAGAAAAAAATAGAAATTGGCAACAGTGAAATCAGAACAGATATTTTGTTAGCTCTTAAAGGTTTGGCAAATAATGTGGAGTACTTTGAACAGCAGATTGAGGAAATCAGAAAGATTACTGCAGATCTGAAAGAAGATGTTCAAGATGTTCAGGAAAAAAGGGAAAGTGACACAGATGAAATCACACTGCTACATTTCCGTAACATGGAATTTGCGATCAGAGTTCGTGGAGTGAAGGAAGAGAAACAGGAAAATCTGAGAGAGCTGATGATAGATGCTCTTGCCCAAGCTGTAGGCATGAGGAAAGAAGAGCTGGGGTGGCAAATTGATAAGATATATCGGGCGAATTCAAGAGTGGCTAGATTGAGAAACCTCCCAAGAGACATTGTAATTTACTTTAACAATAGAACACTGCGAAATGATATTCTACAAGCAACTTATCAAAATAAGCTACAGGTGGGAGGACAAGAGGTGATGACATTGAAAGAAATTCCTCCAAAAATGTTGAGAGCTAGAAAGGAATTTTCCTTTCTAGTGGAAGAACTTAAAAGGCAACAATTATCATTTAGGTGGGAAGTTCCAGCCGGAATATCTTTGATCTATGAAGGAGAAAGACACAGATTGAATACGGTGCAGAAAGCAAGAGATTTTTTTACATATATCTTAAAGGCTGGGACACCAAGATCCCCAGAAGGGAGGAGAAAGGAGGACAGAGCACAAAGACATGAACTGCAGCTGGAGGGAGCTACAGCCGGGCAAAGTGAATTAGATATAACCTTGGCTGATAAGACGGTGGATTTATTTGGAGAAGAACGAATAAGAGAACAAAAAGAACGAAAAGAACAAAGGCAGACCAGGGCTACAACCAAGCGTATACAAGAATTGTCACGGCAACAGTCTCAATTGTTAACTGAAGAAGGTACCAAGCAAGCAGTGGGAGGAACAAGGCCAAAGGTAATACAGAAGCTTGACATGCAGGCAATGTTCCAGTCGCTTGAGAAGCTCCCAGATGGGAAGTAGATTTCTAACGTGGAATGTTAATGGATTAAATTCGCCACAGAAAAGAAAGAAAATTTTTCATTATCTAAAACAATTTAATAATGATGTGACTTGCCTACAAGAAACACATATTAGAACACAAGATCAAAAATATCTAATAAATTCAAGATTAGGAACACAATTTGTTTCAGCAGCAAATGATAAAAAAATGGAATAGTTATATATGTAAAGAGACATTTGATTGCTAAGCTAATTGAAGCTGATGATCAAGGAAGATACCTTGCGGTTGAACTTTTAATTAAGGGAGAGAGACTTTTGGTAATTGGTGTATACGCCCCGAATCAACAACAGGAAAATTTTTATGATCTTCTACATACAAAATTGGTACAATGGGTAAAGTGACCAGATTTTTTTTTTTTAAGCGGGACACCGAAGGGGGCGGGGCCGCCTGGACGCCGGGTTTTGCCCTCTGCGCATGCGCAGAACGCTGCGCATGCGCAGAGGGCAAAAGACCGTTAATGTCGTTTCACAAGAGCCGTTCGCGTGCAGGGCAGTTTATAAATAGCGGCCGCCAGGTAGGGAGCCGGCCGGGGTTGCACAGGGCTGGGGGAGGCTCGCTAGCCCGGCAGCTCCGGCCGCAGGAAAGAGCGGGGGGGGTGCCGTACTGGGAAGGGCCAGCAGTCGCCGCCGCCTGAGGGGGCCACCCCCCCCACCCGCCCGCCCGCTTCGCTGCAGGGGACGCTGCACCGGATCCCGAGTCGCGCCGGCTCTCCCGCGGCCACGATGCCCGCCGACCTGATGGAGAAGAGCTCCTCCTCGCCCGCGGCGGCCATCCCGGCCAGCGCCGGAGGAGTCAACGCAGGACGCCCGCCCGCCGCCCACAGCTGAGAGGCCTGCTGCTGCTGCTGCTGCGGCTGGGCCCCCAGTCCCGGCGGCGAGAAGGCTGCGGCGGCGGCCCCAGCCTGCTGAGCCAGCGCCGGCCCGAGGGTCATGGATGCGACTCCTTCGCTCGGGCCACCCCGCCCACCGCGACGCCGGCCTTTTCGAGAGGGCAGGGCTGCATCAGGCGCCTCTCCACCTTCCAGGGGCGGCCCGAGCGAAGGAGTCGCATCCATGACCCTCGGGCCGGCGCTGGCTTAGCAGGCTGGGGCCGCCGCCACAGCCTTCCCGCCGCCGGGACTGGGGGCCCAGCCGCAGCAGCAGCAGCAGCAGGCCTCTCAGCTGTGGGCGGCGGGCGGGCGTCCTGCGTTGACTCCTCCGGCGCTGGCCAGGATGGCCGCCGCGGGCGAGGAGGAGCTCTTCTCCATCAGGTCGGCGGGCATCGTGGCCGCGGGAGAGCCGGCGCGACTCGGGATCTGGTGCAGCGTCCCCTGCAGCGAAGCGGGCGGGCGGGTGGGGGGGGTGGCCCCCTCAGGCGGCGGCGACTGCTGGCCCTTCCCAGTACGGCACCCCCCCCGCTCTTTCCTGCGGCCGGAGCTGCCGGGCTAGCGAGCCTCCCCCAGCCCTGTGCAACCCCGGCCGGCTCCCTACCTGGCGGCCGCTATTTATAAACTGCCCTGCATGCGAACGGCTCTTGTGAAACTTGCCAAACTTGTGAAGAGCCCTTGCAAAGCCGTGCCCGCCGAAAATTGTATTTGTCTTTCGCCCCCCATGAGCCGCGGCCGGCCGTCCCTGCAGGGGAGAGCCCGCCCCCCAGCCCTCCCTCGCCCCTTTCAAAAAATCGGGACTTTTTAAGAGGGCGGGCGGGACGCGGGACAAACCATTAAAAAGCGGGTCTGTCCCGCCAAAATCGGGACGTCTGGTCACCTTAACAATGGGATTATAGCACTTGCATTCTTTTAGGAGATTGGAATGGTGTACCAGATGCAGTAAAAGACAAGAAAGGACTTAAGCAAAATATTTTTTTAAGAGCAAAATTGCCTAAACCATTTTTTGAGATGATGGAAGATTGGGAGCTGAGGGATATTTGGTGGGAAAGAAATAGAGGAAAAGGATTATACCTTTTTTTCCGATAGACACCAGTCCTTCTCAAGGATTGATTTTATTTTGATTACTAATAATCTATTTTCTAGGGTGAAGAAGACGAAGATATGTCCAAGAGTATTGACAGATCATAGTCCGGTTTGGATGGACTTAGAAGATAGGAATGGATATAGAAGGTCATGGAGGTTAAATGAGAATTTATTTAGATATGAAGAAAATGTGATGGAATGTAAAAAACTAATGAAAGAATTTTTTGTTAATAATATGCAAAAGGGTACGTCGTTGGAAATGGTGTGGGATGCAAGTAAAGCATACATGAGAGGTATTTTGATATACTTGAATAATAAATATAGAAGGAAAAAGGGGGAGAAAAGGAAAGAATTAGAGGAGAAGATTAAGAGACAAGAAATAGCTTTAATTTCTAACCCAAGAGATAAAAAAATTAAAGAGACGATTAATTTATTGAAGGGTCAATTTAATATGTTAATGGCTGATCAAGTAGCAACAAATTTACAATATGCTAAATTTAATACTTTCAGCAATGCTAATAAACCAGGAAGATGGTTGGCTTACATTTTAAGAAAGAAGCAAAAATCAAGAACTATTGAAAAAATAAGATATAAGGGTAAAGAAGTTTATGAACATGGTCTTATTAAAAAATCTTTCTTAGAATTTTATTCAGATTTATATATGGAGGACAAAATTAAAGAAGAAGATATAGATAATTATTTATGGAAACAGAATATTTATATAACCACAAAAGAGCAGAGGGATATGTTAAACCAATTAATAACTTTAGAAGAAATAACAATGGCAATTAAACAGATAAAAGTGGGTAAGGCCCCGGGGACAGATGGGTTAACTGCTGTTTATTATAAAAAATTACAGGAAGAAATGGGGGAGCCCCTTAAAGAATTATTTAATAATATTCAAAAAGGAGGTAATGTTCCCCCAACATGGAAGACATCTTTTATTTCGCTGATTCCAAAAGAGGGCTTAGATGGTACAGATCCAAAAAATTATAGACCAATTTCACTTTTAAATATAGATTATAAAATTTTTACAAAAATTTTAGCGAATAGGTTAATGACAGTCATGCAACAAATGATACATTATGATCAAACAGGGTTTTTAACTGGTAGGCAAATGAAAACTAATGTTAGACAAATTGTTAACTTATTGGAGTATCTGAGAAGCAATAACCAGATCCCCGCAGCATTAGTTTTTTTAGATGCTGAGAAAGCTTTTGATAGATTGAATTGGCGGTTCTTATTAAGATTAATAGAGAAATTACAATTGGGAGACTATTTTGTACAATCTATTGGGGCAATATATCGCAAACAAACGGCGCAAATAATAATCAATGGTGGATTAACAGATGTTTTTAACATAGAAAAGGGAACAAGACAAGGATGTCCCCTATCTCCCTTGTTGTTTATTTTGAGCTTAGAAATATTACTTAATAAAATAAGAGAGCATGATATAATAAAAGGAATAAAAATTAGACAGGAAGAATATAAGCTTCGAGCGTTTGCGGATGATCTGGTTGTTACTGTAACTCAACCATTACAATCTATTAGGACTCTGATGGATACAATTAATTTATATGGACAAGTGTCGGGTTTTAAAATAAATACAGCGAAAACAAAAATAATAGTTAAAAATATGACAAAAAACCAAAAAGAAGAAGTAGAAAAGGTAACTGGCTTTGAGATAGCTCAAAAGATTAAATATTTAGGGGTTAATATTATGTCCACAAATACAAAACTATATCAACATAATTATGAACCATTGTGGTCAAAAATACAGGGGGATATGGAAAGCTGGGAGAAATTACAATTGTCATTGTTGGGTAGGATAGCTGCTGTTAAAATGAATGTTTTACCAAGGTTTTTATTCCTCTTTCAAATGATACCAATACTTAAAAAAGATGAAGTTATAAAGGAATGGCAGAAGGGTATAAATAAATTTATTTGGGCTGGGAAGAAGCCAAGGGTAAATCAGAAGATTATGCAGGATACACGTGAAAGAGGTGGTTTAAAAGTGCCTAACTTGAAATTGTATTATGAAGCAGCGGCCCTCTCAGCAGTTACAGATTGGATTAATTTAACGGAAGAGAGTGTATTAAACATTGAGGGATATGGTTTGGTATTTGGGTGGCATGCTTATTTAATATATGATAAAAAAGTAGATAAAGCTTTTAAGAGCCATATATTAAGAAATGCTTTATTGCGTGTCTGGAAAAAACACCAATCTAAACTAAATGATAAGTTACCCTTATGGACAGTACCCAGACACGCGATAGAAAATATAAATATGGAACAAAAAGTTGATAAAATTACATATAAAGAACTTCTTTCTGAAGAGGGAAACTTATTTCAATTAAAATCGTTTGAGAAATTAAGAGAAGAAGGTATAATCAGAACATGATTTCAATACATACAATTACAAGTTAGATGGAGAGACGATCAAAAAACTGGTATTCTGAAAAAAGAGGACAATTTGATTGTACAAATGAAAGATAAGGGCCCAATGCATATAAAGTAAAGTGACCAGATTTTTTTTTTTAAGCGGGACACTGACGGGGGGGGGGGCGGGGCCGCCCATTTGAGTTTTGCCCTCTGCGCATGCGCAGAACGCTGCGCATGCGCAGAGGGCAAAAGACCGCCAATGTCGGCGTCCAGGTGGGGGGGGAGGCGGGAGGCCTTTCCTCGCCTCCCGCCTTCCCTTCGGGAGCCGGCAGTGGCTTGGGCGCAGCCGCGTTTCTTTCTTTGCATCCTATTTGCTCTAGTTTTTAACTCTTCGGGGATCTCTCCCCCCTCCTATTTTACTACTCTCCCCTCACCTGCATTATTAGAGGAACTGAGGAAGAGTCGTCCGGAGCTGTTCCAAGGATGAGGAAGAGAGAAAACCGGGCTTTCTAATTTGCATGCCCCAGGTAGCGGTCATTGGCTCCCCGGTCACTGTGGCTGTACCGGGGAGCCCGCGTGCTTGTCATCAATGGAGACGCGCGCACGGAAGGCACCACGGAGCAGAGGCACCTGGCGAGCGAGCGGGCAGGCGGGCAGGAGACGCGGGCAGGAGCCTGCCGCCGATGCCGCCACTCGCCTCGCTCGCCAGGTGCCTCTGCTCCGTGGTGCCTTCCGCGCGCGTGTCTCCATTGAACTCCCCGAAGAGTTAAAAACTAGAGCAAATAGGATCACTGTGGCTGTACCGGGGAGCCCGCGTGCTTGTCATCAATGGAGACGTGCGCGCGGAAGGCACCACGGAGCAGAGGCACCTGGCGAGCGAGGCGAGTGGCGGCATCGGCGGCAGGCTCCTGCCCGCGTCTCCTGCCCGCCTGCCCGCTCGCTCGCCAGGTGCCTCTGCTCCGTGGTGCCTTCCGCGCGCGCGTCTCCATTGATGACAAGCACGCGGGCTCCCCGGTACAGCCACAGTGACCGGGGAGCCAATGACCGCTACCTGGGGCATGCAAATTAGAAAGCCCGGTTTTCTCTCTTCCTCATCCTTGGAACAGCTCCGGACGACTCTTCCTCAGTTCCTCTAATAATGCAGGTGAGGGGAGAGTAGTAAAATAGGAGGGGGGAGAGATCCCCGAAGAGTTAAAAACTAGAGCAAATAGGATCACTGTGGCTGTACCGGGGAGCCCGCGTGCTTGTCATCAATGGAGACGCGCGCGCGGAAGGCACCACGGAAACAAGGAGGAATCTAGTAACAATCAAGCTAAAAAGATATATTCAGTTTAATTTTTTAAAAAATCTCGCCTCGTTATTTTTTTATAACTGATGGCAGCAAACATACCCAATACCGCTTCCGCCTATTTTCGCCCCAAAACATCAACTCTGCAAGATAATAAGTTGGGCTGAGAAAGAATGATTGGCTGCCTTTTTTAAAGAGAAACGAGAGCGGGGTTTTTGCACGTATTTCTTCCTACTCTGCGATAGGCCGGAGGTCTGCAAAAAGCCACGCCCTCCCTGCTTACTGGAGGGAGATTTAAAGCCGCATTTCATGCTGGCCATTAGGGTTTTTGGAAGGGGTGCTCAGGTTCGGCGGCCAATCATGCAATTTCCGAATTCTTTGTCGGACTCCTCAACTGCCGTAACTGGCCGGTAGTTGCCTTTAGATTTTGGGCGTTGGGTGTTGGGTGGAGCTTCGTTTTAAACTGCTGGTATCTCTGCCTTCTCCCGTCGGAGGTTTAAAAATCGGGACTTTTTAAGAGGGCGGGCGGGACGCGGGACAAATTGCAAAAAAGCGGGTGTGTCCCGCCAAAATTGGGACGTCTGGTCACCTTAATATAAAGAGATTATATAATATTTTATTGGAATTAGATTCAGAAACAGAATTAGTTAAGGATTGTATGATAAAATGGGCTCAGAATATTGGTGAACCGATAATGATGGATACATGGGAAAAAATATGGGTCAGAAATGTTAAATTTACGCAGGCACAAAATTTGAGAGAAAATTTTTATAAAATGTTTTATAGATGGCATTTAGACCCAAAAAAGTTAGCTTGTATGTATCCAAATTTAGATTCTAAATGTTGGAGATGTGAATGTGGGGATGCTACATATTTTCATATATGGTGGACTTGTAAAAAGATCAAGGCATTTTGGATAAAAATATGGTGGATTATACAAAATATTTTAAAGAAAAAGATCAAATTTACACCACAATTCTTTTTGTTGGGGATAATAACGGATTGTTCGGTTATAGAGACCAAGTTGGTTTTGAATTGTATATCTGCTGCCAGATTGTTGGTAGCACAATACTGGAAGAAAGAAGATATACCTACAATTGAAGAATGGACGTTGAAAATGATACATTTGGCCGAAATGGCCAAGATTTCGTCATATTTAAAGGACCACTCAAATGAAAGATATATATTGGAATGGAGTAGGTGGACTGAATATATTCAAAAAAAGTATCAGATCAAAATAATTTAAATAGTTTATTAATATTAGAAATTTGTGAAATGATATACTATATTTTCAAGCTTTTGGACTGTTAAAGAGTTAAGGATGAATGGGTATTTTTGAACTAATAACTTTTTTTTTCTTTTATAGTAAGTTTTATGTTAGTTTTTTTTTTAGATTTATACCTTGTGCTTCTCCTGGGAAGTCCGGGAGGGGGGAAGGGGGGGAAGGGGGAGGGGGGAGGAGGGGAGAAAAATGGGGAGGAAAAATGTTTGTACTTTGTACCTTTAAAACTTTTCAATTAAAAAAAAATATTAATATTGGTCTAGTAGTGCAAGGGTGTCAAACTCACATCGTCACGTCATCATCATGTGACGTATCGGGACTTTTCACCCTTTGCTAAACCGGGCATGGGCATGGCCAGTGCATGACGCATCCAGCCTGCAGGCCGGGAGTTTGACAGCCCTGGTCTAGTGATTAAGGCACTAGGCTAGAAACCAGGAGACTGAACTCTAGTCTTGCCTTACTCATGAAAGCTAGCTGGGTGACTTTGGACCAGTCACACTCTCTCAGCCCAATTCACCTCACAGTGTTGTTGTGAGGAAAATAGGAGGAGTATGTTTGTCACCTTGAGTTATTTATAAAAATAATACAGGTGGGATAGAAATATAATGATCTCATGATATGATATGATATGATATATGATAGATATGTGATATGATGTAACATAACACAACAAAATATATTATATGCACCCTGATTTTCAGAATGCTACATTCTAGATCAAGGATGCACAGAACACAGAGTTCTACTCTTTATTTCTGAACTCTTCTTGACTTTAGTATTGGCTGCTAAATGAAAGCTCAATAATTTGACATGACAGGTAACTATTTGGAGTTCAGAGCAGTAGGTATCTTACTGTTCAGCCACGTCTGTTCTATCAACATTCAGATGTAGATGGCACAAATTTAGGGAAGCTCTTTTACACAAGGTCTTCTCTCTATAAATGGTAAAATGGTAATGTCTCCTTTGAGATTCTTTGAGTTTCTGATCACGAAGTTTGGAGGGTTCCAAAGTATTTTGCCATTGCAAATTGTGGTGGTTGCTGTGGTCATTGTCAGGACTAATTTAATGAGCTATAACATGATATACCTTATGCTTCTCAAAATTTCCACCTAGCTGTAGGCTGTAGCAACCAATTAATACCACTTAAGCATCACCACCCTCTTTGTTTGATAAGGAAATCTGAAAGCTCATTAATGGAGCATTTGCAAGGTGATGTTTAGACATTGTCTTGTTGTCCTAATTGTAACCTCCAAAAAGAGAAAGAGGGAACAGAAGGGCTTTTGCTTGCAACTGCTCAACCAAAGCAGAGGGGCTGAATAATTGATAGCTTGAACAGCTGGGAATTGCGGGATTCTGAATGGCTGAGAGACAAGGGACAAATGAGAAAGAAGAGGCAGGGACATATCTGTGAAGCTACCTTCCAAGTCAGAGTTCAGAAAAGCTTCAAGTTACTAAAGGGCCATGGACAGGCTGCTTTCAGTCAGAAAAACTAGACCTGATCTCATGTGAAGAAGAAGGAAAAGGGAGAGGGCTGTGAGCCCTTTAGATTTGAAGATCTATATCTTCAATCCTGAGAAAGATGCAGGGATTAAGGAATTTCCAACAGATCCTACATGCACACCTATGTGCCTTCCAAAATGTTTTTTTGCTTTTCATTTTAAGTTCTATATCATCTATCTATCTATCTATCTATCTATCTATCTATCTATCTATCTATCTATCTATCTATCTATCTATCTATCTATCTATCTATCTATCTATCTATCTATCTATCTATCTATCTATCTATCATCTGATTGGTTTGATGAGCAGTAATTGAGAAGAGGTAGGGAGCAAAATCCTAGCAGGTGGAATAAGAAGTGATGAAAAATCCCTGAATATTTGCTTCCCTAACTATTCCTCCTTCTTGGCACCACTGTTTCTAATCTCAGCTGCATGCTTAGGCTTGTGTGAGGAGTCTGAGCTTTGCTTCAGCAAAGTTCACACTTCAAAGGCAACACAACAGTCTTCATCAAGATGTTTCATATCATCTTAAAGCCTCGATCAACAGTTGAGATATAGGAATAAAATTTTGCACATGTTTTGAACGGACAAATGTCCTTGCACTTTTAGTATTGCAACTGGAACTTCCAATTTTGAAACCATCAGAAGTTCAGAAGACAGGCTTCTGGATGAAAGCTAGCAAGCTAGCACATCTCTGAACAAATAGGGATGATGTCATGGTTATGACCAAAAACTGTGAAATAGAGCAGTTCCATGGAAGAGAATATATGTAGCTCAGAGTGGAATCTTTGTGTTCACTATGCTTGTTTGTTTGTTTACCAATGTTTCATTGTCCAACTGGGTAACACTAGTGGGTTTGGGATTTGCTCCCTGTTTATATACAGTACCTTGTCCCCTCGGTGGGGATGTGATTTTCTTCATGGTAGTTCCTTGATTAAGGTATTGATTGGGGTATTGTTTCCTGCAAGATTGTCTAGTGTTAATGCTTATCTGGGCATTGGTTGTTGGAGAGAATGTATTCTGGTCTTTTTATTTCCATCTTAGCCTTTTAATTGTCTCTTTTGAATGGTATGTAAGTATAGCTTAGTTCTACCTGTCTATTTATGATAGATTATCTAGTGACTTGTCTGAATGCCAAACGTCTAGGAATTGTCTAACATTTTTGGATTTTGGATTTAGCTTGGTGTAGGACAGGGGTAGGCAAAGTTGGCTCTTCTATGACTCATGGACTTCAACTCCCAGACTTTCTGAGCCAATCATGCTAGCTCAGGAATTCTGGGAGTTGAAGTCCACGAGTCATAGAAGAGCCAACTTTGCCTACCCCTGGTCTAGGATGCTCACAGTTTTTCCCATGAAACTGCTTGAGTCTCATGTAACCTCTCCAGATAAGGATAGGAGAGCAGTCCTCCAGCTGGCCTCTCCCTGCTGTCCCGAGTCTCCTCATGGCAAAATGGGTGGCAAATAAATTAAATAAATAAATAAATAAAATCCCCACAGGATAACTGTTTCCTGTGTGTCTTAATTAGTGGGGAAATCCAATTTTTTTAACTACCAGTTCTGTGGGAGTGGCTTGGTGGGCATGGTGTGACTTGGTGGGCATAGCTTGGTGGGCGTGGCAGGGGAAGGATACTGCAAAATCCCCATTCCCTCCCCACTCCTGGGGGAAGGATATTGCAAAATCTCCATTCCCACCCCACTCTGGGGCCAGCCAGACGTGGTATTTGCCGGTTCTCCGAACTACTCAAAATTTCCGCTATCAGTTCTCCGAACTACTCAAAATTTCTACTACTGGTTCTCCAGAACCTGCTGGATTTCACCCTTGGTTAATGCTGGGAAATAGAGAGGAATTATCATACTTTCAACAGCTGTGCAGATTTTTAAAGGACTAACCTCATTTTCTAATCACTTTTATGAGTAACTTATTTAACTATCTGAACATAGATCTTCAATAGAGATAGAGATCTTCAAAATAATAAGTTTGCAAAGCCACCCGGTGAGTTTGCCTTCATTCCAGAAAAAAAGAAAATTTAATTATAATCCCTAAGAACTTAAAGAATTTGAAATAAGCAGCAAAAAACTAAATAAAATGTTAATTCAAGAAAGTTATAAATGAATTAAAGGGCCACACAAATTTGGATTATTAGTACTTTTGCTATAAGATTTTGAAAACATTTAAATAAACATTACTTTCATGGGAATCAAATTCTTTAATCTACCTTATGTTTTAATAGAAATTTGAGACTATGATTTCAGATATTCTACACTAAACAGGACTAAAGATTTCAGGCATAAAAAGAAACAGAAAAGAAAACGAGAGAGGGACAGGATTGCTTTTGTTATTGGTCAGCAATAACAAAATGACAGAAAATGGTATGGCATTTGAAATACTCCAGGAGATATTTGAAGAACGGGGACAGAAACTAGCAAATAATGTCTGCTTCTATGGATTAACTCTGTCCAAAGGACATTAAAAAAGAAATGACAGACATGAAAGAGAATACCTTGGAAGATCTACAAGATAAAGACCTGAAATAAACATCATTCAATGCAGAAATATTATAAAGAAGTTGTTGAAATACTGGAAAAGCTTAAAAGATGTGGATTATAGGACAGAGATGACAAAGTAGGAATACAAACGATAAGCCAAGAGAATAACCTGGGAAATGAGGCTTTATTGGATTCACAAAAGAGGTTTGCTAAAGCCTCGAAGAAGCCTTTGAGATGAAAAAAACTGACAAGATATTAAATCCTTCATAACATCTAATTGAATTAAAGATAAAAATTGGCAGAGACAAAAAGAAGAAGTACAATGTTGGTTGGTTTGACCAAGGTTAAAATAAGACATGTTTCTATAAAATTCTGTGAATCCTTTACATACATTTTGCTGACCCTGATTTATGGATTTCCGTATGGATAAGAGATGTGTTATAGGAAGAAGAGATACATGTATGCAGTTTTAGAGATTGAAAATTACTAAATTTGTTTGTGGTTCTTGTGATGAAAAGTGGAAGTCATTTCTTTAAATATTTCTTTTCTCTTTCTCTTATTTTGCTTCTTTATTTTGCTTATTTTCTTTTATCTTGCACTTTCTATTCTTTGTTTTCCTTTTCCTTTCTGAGTTTAGTTTGCATTATCTTTTATGGAGGAGGGAGAGGGGAAGGAGGGGGAGAGAGGAAGAGGAAGAAGAAGAAAAAGAAGGAGGAGGAGGAGGAGGAGGAGGAGGAGAAGAAGAAGAAGAAGAAGAAGAAGAAGAAGAAGAAGAAGAAGAAGAAGAAGAAGAAGAAGAAGAAGAAGAAGAAGAAGAAGAAAGTGAAGCAACATTTGGCTCTTCCAAAGATTGATTCTTCTGAGTCTTTATTAAAATGAAGCACCCCTTCAACTCTATTGCATGAAATATCTTAATATAAATGCTTTATGCATGGATTTCCTTCAGCATATTTTGTTGCCTGAGAGAAGTTCAGCTAATATTAGGGAAGGAGACACATCAATGTATTCCCAACTTAAGGCACTTGCAATTTTTCAGTACCTTATCTTGATCTTCAGTTTGTCTATGTTTTATTACTTTCTTTTCCACTTTAATTTTCTTGCTACCCTATTTTTAACTTCAATCCTTCTCTCCATTTCTCTCTTACAGATGCTTCAAGAGATGCCATTTCCTTCAAGCTCTTTTTGGTCTTCCCATGTAAAAGAAAGGGAAGCCATCTCTTACTTACATTCTTTCCTCTATCTTGGCTGGGTTCCCCTGGAGCAAGTTCTCCGATCAATAATGGCTTAAGAAACTTCTTTACAAAGGTGATATCTGAATGAAAGGCCCGAAATGCATCCTAAAATAAAAAAGAAGAGATGGATAAGCATTGATATCGTAAGAGACTTTATCTGCATTATACCTCTGACATTCATTTCTGATTCTCCCTTCTGACTGCAACTATTCACTAGGAATTTTTTACCCCTATAAAAAAGTGAGAAAGTACAGGCTGAGACATGGTTAGAGTTAAACCATCTAGATTATATAATGACTTATTAATTCTCATTCATAAACCTGGTTGTATGATAGTTGTCTTCCCTTGTTATTCCCCTTCTCCAAAGTAAAGTTTCTTTATATGCAGTTATGGCCTAGTGGTTCAGATGCTGGGCTGTTGACTGAAAAGTTGGCATTTTGCGGCCCAAGCACCACATGATGGGGTAAGCTCCCATTCTTCCCTCAGTTCCTGCCAACCTAGCAATTCGAAACATGCAAATGTGAGTAGATAAATAGTTAGCACTTCAGTGGAAAGGTAATAGTGTTCCATGAGGTGCGCGCCTCAGTGTGTAGCCATGTTGGCCACATCTCCAAGGAAGCATCTTTGGTCAAAGTTGGCTCCCTCAACTAAGAAGTAGGGATGAGCACCCCAGAGTTGGACATGACTGAGCAGGGGAAATCTTTACCTTTCCTTTTTATGAACATTTGGCATCATTATTTTAAAATGGGATTTCTCATCGAAGCCTCCCTCATGTACAGAAATGCATGACTGCTAATTTAGCTCTTCTATAAGCTACACAAAAATATATATATCAGTTTTTTTAAAAAAATAAAGTCTTCCGTTTTATATATATATATTTTAGAGCAGAACTAAAGGGACAAGGTTAAGATGACAGGGATCATCAAATAGCTGAAGAGACATGAGCTTTCAGGTAAGGATTAGCCTATTAATCATTTAGTTTTGAGAAATGCTTTTAAGAAAGGAACGATCTGGAGGAAAATTATTCCTTTTTACCAGATCAATAACTTGAAGGAAAAAGTAACTCTGTATTATCTTTTTGGAGAAAGCCGAACTGTTTCTTTCCTTCCAGAAATAGCAGCAACATTTTTCTCCATAGGAGTTGAATTTGAAGGTTTTCTCCCACCTTTTAAAGGGTAAATGAAAGTCGTCCCCCCTCCACTTTTCTTGAAGGCAGCAACTTTAGTATTTTTTTGTTGAAGTCCTGCTGAAGCTCAAATTTCCCTCTATTTTCTCTGAATATGGAACAATTGGGAAGGGGGCATCATCAGATATATATCTGTGGGCTACATGTGGATACATTTATACACACACACACACACATCATATAGAGAACATATTTACCAAAGAGTTTTACTCTTTAAGAGTACTAGATCTTGGGAACATCTTGGGATTGTCATAACCTAAGGACATTTAATTAAATTTGTTAATTCAGGATATAAAAATAACTTCCAATTTGGATTTAAAGGGAGATCAAACAATTCATGAAAAGTAAGCCTATCAATAGCTTCTAATGGACCTGGCGGGTATCACGGAGACCTGGTTGGGGCCGGAGGGAGGTGTCCCTCTGGTGGAGATTTGTCCACCAGGTTTCAGAGCATTCCATCAGCCGAGGGCTCAGGGGAGGGGTGGCGGGGTGGCGGTTGTTATTAATGAAGGTCTTGGGCCAAGGGAGACCACTGTGCCACAGATAGCTGGTTGTGAGTCCCTCCTTGTGAAATGGGGCCATGGGGTTCAGAAGGGCTTACTGCTTACGTACCTGGCTCCCTGCCGCGTAGCAGCTGCCCTGCCTGAGCTACTCGACGTGATAGCCCCGGTGGCGGTGGACACACCCAGGCTTTTGGTCATGGGTGATTTCAACCTGCCATCCGTTGGTGAAACGTCTGAGTTGGCTCAGGAGTTCTTGGCTTCCATGATGGCCATGGACCTAACCCAGTTAGTTCACGGCCCCACACATGAGGGAGGACACACTCTAGACTTGATTTCTGTCTCTGGCCAGTGGTTGAGTGGTCTTGATATAGGAGATGTAGTCATTAAACCCTTGTCATGGTCAGATCACTCACTCCTTCACCTAGACCTCCATACCGCTTCCCCACGCCGCAGGGAGGCGGAACCAGTTAGATGGGTCCGCCCCAGGTGCCTGATGGACCCGGATAGGTTCCAGATGGAGCTTGGGCCACTTCCTGACGATCTAGCCCTCAACTCGGCCGAGGACCTGGTTGCCGCCTGGGATAGGGCGGCGGATGGGGCCTTGGACCGAGTCGTGCCTTTGCGGCCTCTGACTCGGCTCCGATCCCGCGTGGCTCCCTGGTTTACTGAGGAGCTGAGGGAGATGAAGCGCCGGAAAAGACGCCTAGAGAGCAGTTGGAGGGCCAGTCTCTCTGAATCTGACCGAACACTGGTAAGGTCGCATATTAAGACCTACCTAGTGGCGATAAGAGCGGAGAAATCTAACTATTTTTCCACTCTTATCGCATCATCAGAGAATCGTCCAACGGCCCTGTTCAGGGTGAGCCCTTCCTTACTCCATCAAGGAGTGCGGGAGGACCCCCTGGAAGGCAGGGCTGAGGATTTTGGATGATATCTGCATGACAAGATCGCTCAGATTCAGGAGGAACTGGACTCCAACTGGGTGGATACGGACGCGGTGACAGGGAATAGTCTTGAGAATGTTATCTGGGAAGAGTTTGACTTGGTGACCCCTGAGGATGTGGACAAGATTCTGGGGAGGCTCAGTGCGGCCACATGTTTATTGGACCCATGTCCCTCCTGGTTAGTGCTGGCTTCCCGGGAGGTTACATGAGGCTGGCTCCAGGGAATTATTAATGCTTCTTTGGGGGAGGGTTACTTCCCCACGGCCTTGAAAGAAGCGGTGGTGAGGCTTCTCCTCAAGAAGCACTCCCTGGACCCAGCAATTTTAGCTAACTATCGCCCTGTCTCCAACCTTCGCTTTGTGGCGAAGGTTGTTGAGAGTGTGGTCGCACGACAGTTTCCCCAGTACTTGGAGGAATCATCATATCTAGATCCGTTCCAGTCGGGTTTCAGGGCCGGGCACAGCACAGAAACGGCATTGGTCGCATTGGTTGATGATCTCTGGAGGGCTCAGGACAGGGGTTGTTCCTCTGTCCTGGTCCTATTAGACCTCTCAGCGGCTTTTGATACCATCGACCATGGTATCATGCTGCACCGGCTGGAAGAGTTAGGGATAGGGGGCACCGTTTTTCATTGGTTCTCCTCCTTTCTCTCCAACCGGTCGCAGTTTGTATTGGCAGGGGGGCAGAGGTCGTCCTCGAGGCCTCTCACATATGGAGTGCCCCAGGGGTCGATTCTCTCGCCCCTTCTGTTCAACATCTATGTGAAGCCGCTGGGTGAGATCATCCGTGGCTTTGGGGTGAAGTACCATCAGTACGCCGATGATACACAGCTGTACATTTCCACCCCAGGCCACCCCAATGATGCCCTTGAAGTGATGTCCCGGTGCCTGGAAGCTGTGCGGATCTGGATGGGGAGAAACCGACTCAGGCTCAACCCTTCCAAGACGGAGTGGCTGTGGTTCTCAGCGTCTCGATATAGTCAGATGATTCCATCTCTGACTATCGGGGACGAGTCTCTAGCCCCCGCCGAAAGGGCTCACAACCTGGGTGTCCTCCTGGATTCACAGCTGTCCTTAGAGGACCATCTGACAGCTGTGACCAGGGCGGCCTTTTATCAGGTCCGCCTGATACGCCAGTTGCGGTCCTTTCTGGATCAGGATTCCCTGTGCACAGTCACTCATGCCCTCGTCACGTCGCGTCTGGACTACTGTAATGCTCTCTACATGGGGCTCCCCATGAAGAGCATCCGGAAGCTCCAGCTGGTCCAGAATGCAGCCGCGCAGGTGGTTTCGGGGGCTAATTGGTACCCCCATATAACACCCCTCCTGTGCGAGCTGCACTGGCTTCCGGTGGTCTACCGGGTGCGCTTCAAGGTGCTTGTTACTACCTTCAAAGCGCTCCATGGCATTGGACCTAGGTATCTCCGAGACCGCCTGCTGCCACAAACTGCCTCCCATTGACCAGTGCGCTCCCACAGAGAGGGCCTCCTCGGGGTACCATCAGCCAAGCAGTGTAGGCTGGTGACACCCAGGGGGAGGGCCTTCTCTGTGGGAGCACCCACCCTCTGGAACCAGCTCCCTCCAGATTTAAGAACCATTCATAACCTGGCCACCTTCCGCCGTGCCCTCAAGACGTACTATTTTTACCAAGCCGGGCTGGCGTGAAAAAGGTTTTGGGGTTTATAAGACTTTACCAAATTTTACCAAATTTTAATTATATTGTCTTAAATCAGGGCCACATCTAATATTTTCTTTTAAATGTATATATATTTTAATGTTTATATTGTATTTTTACTTGGCTGTTCACCGCCCTGAGTCCCCGGAGAAGGGCAGTATATAAATTTAACTATAAATAAATAAATAAATAAATAATTATGGTAAGACTATATGCCCCCTGTTATTAGAGGCAGGGTGGCTTCTCTTTATAGAGCTCAGTGACAAACACCAGTGGAGCTTGGCTGGTTTCAAAATGTATGATCAGACCTGGTTAGTACTTGGAAAGGAAACCATCAGGGAACATCAGGGCAACAGACCGGATTTGAAAATAAAAAAATTAAATAAAACAAAACTACCGGGCTACTACAAAATGGTTGACTGCTTGGGGGCAGTAATGAGGAAATTCTCTACATCTCTGCAATCATTTTGAGTCATCTGGCACTCTGCAGACCAGTATAGTTAACCCTATGAAAGAAGGCAATGACAAATCATTTGGAGGCTGTTGCTGAAGAAAACCACAGTAATATGTCCATGTAATTAGCAGGAGACTCAAGGGAGTCTTTATCTTTTCATGCTTCTTAAAAATAGTTGTTAAGGAACACTCATGGGAGAATATTACTACATTCATGTTCTGCAAATGGGCTTTTAAAACCATACATAATAACTGGCTTCTGTGGAAGCTGAATGATCAACCAAAGGGAAATGCAGAAAAATTCTTTTTGTATTAGCTGAAAACTGTGGTAGAAACTATATTTCTAATGAAATACAAAATGCTATAGTGGTAGTCCTCAACTTATAACCATTCATTTAACAATCATTCGAAGCACGGGTGAAATCTACTTACCTTCCCTACTGGTTCGGAAGTGCATATGCCGCATGCGCGCCATCGGCACATCCGATTTTTGACCCTCTGAGCATGCGCAGAGGGCTTTGCGCATGTGCAGAGGGTTAACCAGGAAGTAATGATGTCCGGGTGGGCGGGCGGAGCCTCATGCTGCTGCTGCTACAGAGGGTTAAAACCAGGAAGTAATGACGTCTGGGCGGGTGGGCGGAGCCTCGCGCTGCCACCGCTACCAGTTCGCCAAACCACCTGCCGCCGCCGCTACCAGCACGCGTGATCCAAACAGAACCGGCAGGATTTCACCACTGGTTCGAAGTTATAACAGCACTGAAAAAAGTGACTTATAAATGGTCTTTGCACTTAGGGACGTTGCAGCATCCCCGGGATCACATGATCGCCATTTGCAACCTTCCCAGCCAGCTTTCAACAAATAAAGTCAATGGGGGAAACCAGTTTAACTTAATGACCACATGATTCACTTAACAACTGCAGTGATTCGCTTAACAATCAGGGCAAAAAGCAACTAGGAGCAACTCAATAACAACCATCTTGCTCAGCAACAGAAATTCTGGTCCCCAAGTGTGGTTGCGAGTCAAGGACTACCTCTATTATCTGGACTACCAGCTTTTTGTCTATGCAGCTGAGTTTCTCCCATTGATTAGCTGCAGCACTTCAAAAGAGAGGATTCCACAAACCTGCTACATGGTTATTTTTGCTAGAGATACCAACATTGGATATGGGATCCCTTGTATGCCATGCTCAAATATAAATGGTCCTAGCAGCTTCCCACTGAATTGTTTTATTTGATACAACAAGAAACCTGCATCCTCCATCAATGTCATTGTACTGTTTGATGTACTGATTCATTTTCAAAGATTACATGCAAAGGAGGGTTCCACTTTTCCCAGTCCCCATTTTTCCTACAAGGTTGATAATCATTATTCAGGGAACAAAGCTGGCTTTGTCATTTGAATGGCTGAATTCGTATTTCAACTGCAAGAGGATTATGTTGGAAGTGTAAGCAACTGTGAAACAGATCTACTCTTCAAGACACCCCGCCCCCTTCCATTTAGCTCACTAGCAGCTTTTCTTTTAAAAAATCTTTTTTCTCCTAAAATTAGTATAATCAGAAAATACCCTTCTTCATTCAAACAGATGCCAGGACAGCTTGTCTGGAAATTGGAAGTTTGGCAGGAAGAAGCTGTGGAGGCCTACTGCTGAGTCAGAGAACTGTTCACAGCAACTTCACATAAAAGATTCTCAGGCAAGGCAGCAAAAGAAACAAGTCTTTAGCAGGTCAGAATGGCCTTTGCAAAATATTACTGGACAGTATCATTTAGAGCCAGAGAAAATATCAGGTTCCTGAAAAATAACCATTAGGGCCTGATACTTGGATCTTTTGCTAATGGACCAAAGGATGTGTGAAGATCGATAGGAATTTATTCTAGGAACTTCAGCCAATATATTCTCTATTTCTGCTGCTTTTTAGCACTTGCATATACCATAATTTGCTTAAAGGAATTATTGTTACAATCTTACACATTTTATTATTTTCTTTAAACAAAGAAAAGGTAATTAATAATGAGTGTGGGTCTCCTTAAGAGCCATGATACCCTGGGGTCAAATGTATCCTTATGAACAGGTACTAGGGAAGAAATGATCAAATTTCTACCTCCCTGGAGGATGGAAGATGAAAGGAACAGCCTGCATGGGTTGGATTTCACTACTGAGAGAAAAATAGTCCCAGCCCAGGATCTTGTAGCTGGCCATCAGAAACTTCAAGACTTCACATTCTTTGGCACTGTGTTTTTAAATTAGGTTCTAAGGAATACCAGTTCTCTGTGAACAACTTACAGATGTGCTATGCAAGTGCAGCTGACCTCCAGTGGCCAGCTTGGAGTGTGGCCCTTCAGGCTGGGTGCCTAACTAGCTCATTGGTGCTCCTCTATCTATGATCTCCATGTGTGAGAAATACACACCCAGGCAAATGGGCTGCTTCAAAGGCAAGCCAGGTACTGAATTTACCAAGTATCTTCTTATTTGTTTTGAAAGCAACAGTCAAGATATTCCTCTTTTTAAAAAAACTGGTGTTCCATGCTTTTGAAAAGTTGAAGAAACCCTGTTATAGGGGAACATTGTATGCTTGCTTTGCTGTCTTTTCAATTGCATATTTATATATAAAAAGTAGTCTAGTCTAGTCTAATCTAATCCTGGAGTTATGATTCCACCATATTAAGTTAAATGGACACGGGAGTGTGGTGGCTTATGACTCTAGGTTGATGATTGGCAAGCTTGAGTTCGAGTTCTGGTTGCTGCCATGGGGGTGAGTTCCCGCCATATGCTCCTGCTCCTGCCACCCAGAAGTTCAAAAGCAGGTGACTGCAAATAGATAAATGGGTTCCACTTTGATGGGCAACTTAACGGGGATGTGAAAGGAGCCCCCCAGGCAATGGTGATGTCACCATTCAATCCTTTCAACCCAGAAGTGCTTCGGTGCTCTGACAGGACTGTAGTAGCAGTAGTTAAATGAACATTGTTGTTGTTGTTGGTTGCGAAGTTGTGTCCGACCCATCGCGACCCCATAGACAACGGTAGAGGACAGCCTTCCTGTCCTCTACCATCCTCTGGAGTCCATTTAATCTCACGCCTACTGCTTCAGTGACTCCATCTGCTTCAGTGACTCCATTCAGTGACTCTAAATGAACATATTCCTCAACAAATGTATATAAGATTGTACATTGCAACTTAACTTGCCCATTAAAAAGGAAAACAGTCTTTTCCACAATCCACTTCTACTGTAAAACACTGAAATGGAATACAAAGGATCTGTTTTAAGAAGCTTTGGATCCCTGGATTACAAGCAAGCAACATTATTAATATTTCATAATCCATTTAAGAACATGCAGCTGCTGTTACTACTACATACACTTCATGTTTATGGCAAGCCATATTGCAAGCACAAAGGCTGATATAGATGCCTGTAGGGTATACTTACAGTAGTACTCCTAGACCTCAAAGATGACTAGCACCAGTCATACAGATACTATTAAATACTGAATATCAGCAGAAGTCTGTTGCTTGCTCACCTGTCTAAGAGACTCCTCCCATTATATTTTATGAGTCGCTCTCTCCCTGTTTCACTTCAGCTTGCATTTCCCCTGCTACCAATCAACCTTGATCATGGGCTCTAAGCTCACTGTATGTCTTGCTCATTTCCACACATCCGGCCAAGATCCACTGTTATTATCTGGATTATCCTTGAGTCAACTCTCACTTTTCTTTCTTTGACTATTTGTTTTTTTGTGACTAGCAGACCCCTGAACATCTAGGAGGAAAAAGGAAACAAATCTGATGTCAGGAAAGTGCTGTTTTAATTTCAGGACTCTGAAACTCAAAGGTGATTTGATAGAACTACAGTTGCAGAAAAAGTGGGGGTACCATTGGTTGCTTTAATTAATATTCAGTTCATTGTTAGAAAGCATCTTCCAACTGAAGGAAGAAGGTGGAAATTTTCAGTCATCCTCTTCTGGTAGCCTCCATCCCAACTCCTAATGGATTCTAAATGGTTACACCGGAGTCAGAATGGCAAGAGTGAGGAAGAATAGTTCCCTTCCCAATTGGGCCAATTGGAAGCAACTTTTAGCCTGAAATTCTGAGCACACTTAGTTAATAAAAAGCCTTGTGGTATTGGGTTAGTGGGGCTTATTTACGAATGACTGTGCATTTATGAATAAATATGATGACGTTGTTAAAGTTTCATCTGAAAAAGAGCAGAAGGCAGAAAGGCCAATGCCCACTTTACTTTTCTTAACCAAAGATCCAAGCTGGGTTAAAAGCCATTTTATCTCCTTCTAACAAATATAAACATGGCATGATTCTTAGATTCCAGAATTTGTGTGTGATAGAGGAGCAGGAAGATTTTAATATGTCAATAGGGTACAGTTTGCTTTAAAAAGAGGACAAAAGGCAGGTGAAAACTGACCCTTTGAGATTGCTAAATCATTGGGAAAATAGGATTAGCAACTGCCCCATAGTTTATGAGGGAAACCATTGGCCTTAAAAAATCCACATTTTGTAGACTCCATCACATACCCAAAAGACTAGTTTTCTATCGTTCATGTTTTGCTTTTTTCCTGCAAAAGCAAGGAAATTGATGCAATATCATTCTGCAAGAGAACAGCAGCTATTTCTACCCGTATCACTTTAAACCCCCCCCCCCAAGAATCCTTGGATTCCCCCTCAATACACAAACCCCCCTCCCCAGGCCTAAATTGTTAGCTTATGCTCATCCAGTGACATCTTTGTATCATTGGACATTAACTCTTATGGCTTCTGAAGGACAAAATATTTTTAAAAACTCTTATCCTGACCAGGCCCTTGTCTATTAGAGACATCTAGTGATGAAAAATTGCGTCCTTCTCCATCCCAAATTTGAATCCCATAGAAAGCAATGATGGTATGTTTTTTTAAAAAAATCCTTTTGTTCTACAGTATTCCATAGCTGAGACCTTTTAGCTCACAGTGTTTCAAGTTTTTAAAAATGTTGCCTTAGAAAGCCTTCACTGTAGCTTGAAACAACAGAGACAATAGAACCCATCTCTGTGTTTCATAGGCTGATACCACAGACAAGTGGAACAACTATAAACTGTACTGTAGTATAAACAATTTGATAACTACAGTTGCAGATTGGTGGATCATCTGGACCAATATATTTAATATGACACCATTGCAAACTGGCGGGGGCGGGGGGGGGAGAATAATTGACAAGAACTTGATTCCATCTTCTGAAATCCTCCCTCCTCCTCACCATCATTTTAGCCTTTGAAGATTCAACTGTTTTGAAAAGATATGGATTTCTGGAACAACACAACATTCCACAAAAACTTTATGGTGGGCAAATCTAAATCCCAATGCTGACAGCACAGTTTTGGCTAAAAGTTTTCTTAATTCTTTAAAGCGTGCTCAGACATATGCTCCCTTGTTGAGAAAGTAGAGGAAAAACTTAAAAGGAGCTGTTTGCGAATGGGATGGTCACTCTTTATATGGAGGTGGAGGAGGAGGCGGAGGAGGAGAAGGAGGAGGAGGAGGAGGAGGAGGAGGAGGAGGAGGAGGAGGGAGGGAGGAGGAAGAAGAGGGGAAGGTGATAGTGGTGGTAAAATGAATGCATGAGTGCACTCACTAAGCTACAAGCATGTTCTGGCTATTCAGGCTTTGCTGTAGACCATAAAAGGATGACACAAATGAACAGGATCATTGTCTTAAATAAAAAAGTCAGGTCTAATATATTTAGGAATTGAGAAATAGCAATGCCATCAATGCCTTCCATGTCCAGGACTACTGAATGCTAACAATTGGTGTTCATCTCTCAGACATCCTCAGGATTTAGTTTCAGGATATGGCAGATGAATTAAAACAATGTTTCTGAGCATTTGCAGAGATCCTGTCCTTCAGCTCTCATCACCTCACATTTAGCCACTTAGAGAAGGCTCTACTGTTACCTTTCCTCCTGGTTAGTTTGGTGCCTGGTGGCCCCTTGAGGAATGTCATAAGAACCCTGCAAAAAATCGGGCTTGGCTGGAACACCTTAACAGTCCGGCACCTCTGCTGTTCTGCAGACGTTGGTCTACAAAGCACAGATTCCATTTGATGCCGGATCAAGCCCCGGTTAGGCTGCGCTTTTGTGGCTCTAGAAATCAATCCGGTTCGCAGACTTTGCCAAATTTGGTTGGGCTTTGTAAGAAAAGAACTCTGCTACTATTATTACAAGGAGCCGCGGTGGGGTTTTTTTTTTTTTTTTGGTGGTGTTGGTTGTCTAAGGTACCCAAGGCAATCCGGAGCAACTGCCGGCCCAGAAGAGGCAGCCGACTCTAGTGCTGACCTCCCGTCACCCCGGGACTACCACCTCGGTGCCGAAAAGGGAAAGATGCAAGAAATGGGCGGCCACGGTTTGCTCCCAGCCTCCGTTTTAGAAGCTCCCGCTTTTGTCCCTCAGCGCTACCGGACTCTTGGGCGAAAAACTCCGGGCCGGCGGCCACTCCAAACCCGCAGCAGAGCAAAGCAGCTTCCCCCCTCCCCGGCAGTTTGGGGTAACCCCATCCGGCGTGTCCCCACAGCTCGCCAGCCGGAGCGACCGATTTCCCAGCCCCCGCGGCTGCCTTTCTAAGAGCAGCAGGTGAGAGAAAGCGAGGGAGCCCCGGCGAGGGACGGGAGGAGCAGCAGCAGCCATTTGCTCCAGGCGAGAAGCCTTCTCCTCCTCCTCCTCCTCCGCCTCCTGTAGAGCGCTTACCGTGGCATCTTCGCCGGCATAGTGACTGATCACGCGGATTCCCCCCGGGTGCCTTTTAACCCACTGGGTGATATTGTAGACCTTTCGCTCGATCACCAACCACTTGTCCGTGCGCAGGTTATGCTTCTGGATCTCCTCCCAGGTATACGAGGGAATCGGCGCCTCCCGTTCGCCGCCGCCGCCGCATTCTTCGCCTTGCTCCCCGCCTTTCCCCATGGGCGATTCGGTCTCTTTGTCCGTCTCGTCCGTCTTTCTCTGGATCCTGCGGGGAGCTGCCTGGCCGAAAAGAGAAAGGGCTGCTCTAGCCTCCCTCCTTCCCGACGTAATTCTGCGCCTTTGCTTTGCCCTCCTCCCTCTTTGTCTCTTTTCTCTCTCGCCCACACCTTGCCTGCCTCCCGAGCGTGTGAGATTCCCCAGCTCCGCCGCCAGCTCGGAGTGCCCCCTAGGATGCCGAGGAGGATTTTCCTTCGCCTATAATCCCCACGCCAGTCGGGGTCACCTCCGCCCCTCCATCCCCGCTCCAGGAAACATCAAGGAGCTTTCCAGACTGTATCAGCAGAGCTGGTGCGCCAATCCCCGCTCTCCCCCGGCAAACGGATGGTCTGCCATTGGCTGGCGACCATCTTTCGAAGGTGAAGGCCGGCCAACTTCGGCTTACATTTGAAGACGAAGCGAGATGGGGCGACGCGATTCGGCATTGGCCGAGCTGCCTTCCAATAGATGCTGTGCGGAGGGTGCCGCCAGGCTCTTTTAGGCAGGAGGAGAGAGATTTGACGTTGTCTTTGAAATCCCGGTTTGCTTCTCCCGTTATATATAACGGGACAAACTATATATATATATGCTCGAAATAGATCTATAATAGTCTCCCTTTATTTTCATTTATCAGCAAAAATACTACACACACACACACACACACACACACACACACACACACACACACACACACATATGTAGGATTTTTTGCTGATAAATGTATGTATGTATACACACACACACACACACACACACACACACACACACACACACACACACACACACACCCTGTTTCCCCCAAAACAAGACATCCCCTGATAATAAGCCCAAGTGGGCTTTTGAGTGCATGGCAATAAGGCCAAGCGCTTATTTCAGGGTTCAAAAAAAATATAAGACAGGGTCTTATTTTCAGGGAAACACGGTGTGTATATATATTATATTATATTATATATTATATATATCTCAATATATCTATATCAATATATCAATATCTATATCTCTATATATCTATGTCTGTCTGTCTGTCTGTCTGTCTGTCTGTCTGTCTGTCTGTCTGTCTGTCTGTCTGTCTGTCTCTCTCTCTATCTCTATCTATCTATCTATCCACACATCCACACACACACATTCAGGCGGGTATAAAAGGAAACCACTTTAATTTTAAGACAGCTGGCGTTTAAAGGATGCCTTTCCCCCTCCCCCTCCCGTTGATTCTCTCGTTTTGCTGCCCTCTCATTTTCTATGAAATGAAATGCAATGTGTGTGTGTGTGTGTGTGAGAGAGAGGGGGGGGGGAGATCAGCAACTCTTCAGCTTTTGCTGAATGAACTCTTATGTCCCAGAATCTCTTGCTTTCATTCACGGTGGATGTCTGGAAGTTGTAATTCAGCATCATCTAGAGAGCCCACAACCTGAATAGATGACTGGATGACTGGATAGAAAGCTTCCTTTACCAACTCAATGTGGCTCCTATGAGCAAATCTCCATTTTCTCCCCACAATTATCATGTTGTATGGCAGACTGAGCTGAAAGAAAGTGACTAGCCATTCAGTGATTTGAACGTAGGATTACTTCATCATAGCTCAATGCTTCAGCAATTTATTCTTATATTTGCTTGTTCTGAAATGTATCTTTTATAACTGCAGAAAAGATGCATGCCAAAGAAACTGATTCACCCTTTGCTGCTCCTAAATATTCCATTTATTTTCCCCAATATAATACAATCTTTGTTTCCCATTCAAATATACAAGTACCCGTAGGAAATATACTTGTCCATAATCAGCTTTAATTCTTCTATGCACAGGTGTCAGAAAGAGATATATATATATATCCCCAGTTTTAGTAAAATAATATACAAATATCATTGTTCTTGAAGGTCATGCTCAGCTATTTCCTGTATCTCTCTGTTTTGTTTCTCTTTTGTAAATTATAAACAATTATATGCATTATGCAGCCAGTTTTAAGCGTACAATATAATCTGAGGCACTTTGTGAAGCTTAAGAGATTTGGGATGGATAAAGAGTCTGGAGAAAGACTGTCAGGAACTTTGTGCGTGCCACCTAGAACCTGGAGAATGAAAGTAATATTTAAACAATTGTTATTCTTTGTATGAACAGGTCTACGATATTTGCTGTTTAGATAACTTTAGTTCCTCTTGCTTCTCGCATTACAAGAATGCCAATTGATTTCTATATGATTCTTACGTTGTGTAATAAAAAGGCAATTTTGGCATCACTTTTATTACTAAAATAAATATTCTATGCTTCTATATACAATAATAAATAATTATAATAATAATTGAACAATTGGAGCACCACTTGAGACACTATTGGCATTGACAAAATCACCATCAGTCAATTGCAAAAGGCAAGTTTACTTGGAACAGCTTACATCCTTCAATCATATCTGTAACACTATCAAACATCCACATATGCCTCTCTCAGGTCTTTGGGAAGAACTCCGTAGGCAGACAAAAATGCCAGATCCAGTCTGACCATCTGGCTAATTGTTCAATGAACGATGATGATGATGATGATGATGATGATGATGAAGAAGAAGAAGATGATGATGATGATGATGATGATGATGATAATAATAATAATAATAATAATAATAATAATAATAATAATAATAATAATAATAATAATAATAATAATAATAATAATAATAATAATAATAATAAGTTAACAGCTGGCCGAACATACTTGACAATGAAAGATCCAGAAAAAGGCACAGAACCAAGCAACTATCGCCCAATTACTTGTCTGCCAACAACGTTCAAACTTTTTACAAGAATACTGGCAAATTCAGTAGCAATAGCAATAGCACTTAGACTTATATACCGCTTCATAGTGCTTTACAGCCCTCTCTAAGCGGTTTACAGAGTTCAGCATATTGCCCCCAACAATCTGGGTCCTCATTTTACCCACCTCGGAAGGATGGAAGGCTGAGTCAACCTTGAGCCGGTGAGATTTGAACAGCTGAACTGCTGAACTAGCAGTAGCCTGCAGTGCTGCATTTAACCACTGCACCAACTCGGCTCCTGATAGAAAACCGTTTGTATCCAGTAGAACAAAAAGGAAATTATAAAAAAAATCAAGAGGAACAAAAGATCAGCTGCTCATTGACAAAATGATACTAAAAAATGCAAAACAAAAAAAATGAATTTAAATATGGCGTGGATTGATTATACGAAGGCATTTGACACTCTACCCCACAGCTGGATTAACACCTGTCTGGAAAACTTTAGAATCAGCAAAAATATTTGTACATTTTTGAAAGGAAATATGCAAAAATGGAAAACAGTTCTAACAGCAAATGGGGAGAACATTGGTGAAGTCAAATCAGACAAAGAATCTTCCAGGGAGACTCACTTTCACCACTACTGTTCAACATCCCATTAATTCCACTGACAATAACCCAACGAAACACAAAACTGGGATACCAAATCTCAAGCCAACATGGCAAGATAAACCATCTACTCTACATGGATGACTTAAAAATGTATGCAAAAAGCCCCACTGAACTTAAATCAATACTCAACACAGTTCAACTGTTCAGCAGTGACATCGAAATTAACTTTGGACTTGAAAAATGTACTATATTATCCATGCAGCAAGGAAAAATGAAAAAATAGAAGGAATAGAATGGAAGCATAATGAAAGCATTAGCAAAGGATGACGGTTACAAATACCTAGGCATATTGGAAGCAGATAACATCTTGAATAGAAAAGTCAAAGAGTCAACACAAAAGGAATAAATCTCATTCATTTATATAGGGTTATGCTTTAAATATTTAACAATGACTTCTCATAAGATTCAAATTTATCATTTAACAGCCAATTTTCTTATAATTCTGGGTACTTCACACAAACTTCTCTCTGCTTGCTTGTTGTACACCATGCTTTCAAATGCTTAGTGGGGATTAATACAAATGTAGAAAAAGGGACATTCAACCAGGAAGAAAAAAAATTGCATTGCAAACTTCTCTCTTAAAGAGCTAGGTCACATATATCAAATGATACCCTACCCACAACTGCATGGTTGAGTTCAGCTAATCTTCCAGTTCAAAATACTGTAAACATCTGAAAAGCTTTCTCCAACCTATTTCCGTTAAGGACCACAGCTCCCTGAGTTGGCCATCCTAGCTGGGAATGCTGGCAGTTATAGTTTCAACACTCTTAAAGGTTGGGGAAAAAAAAACTAATCAGAGTTTGGGAATCAGGGATTCAAGCAATAATTCATGATGGAAAGGCAAATCTTTTATCCTTGTTAACAATGTCACCATCCTCCTAAATCTTGAAAATAACATCTAGATTGGATGCCAAGATAGTTATGTTGAATTTAGCCATAAAGCACACAATGGTTGCCAGATTGTACCAAGAGCAGATACTTCGGCGCTTCATGACCCTATACCTCTCTAGCCTCCCATTGCTTAAAGGTATCAATAGGCTATGAGCATTACTATGCAGAAGACCAGTTCACCTCATTTAGTTGAGTTTCAGCTTTGGTTGCATCCCAAATCACATCATTCTGTGAGGCATTCAACTTTGGCCACAGAAGGGAATATCAATTAACTCACCCTATTTTCTTTTAAGCATGGTGCCAGTGGCCAATTAGGCAAAAGGTTGCACATTGTAGCAACAGCTTGGGAAATCAGTGCAGACTGGAGTTGCTCTGATTAAACAAGTGTTCTGTGTCCTGGAGAGATGGAAACTGAGAGGGTAGTGTGTGGGAGAAATAAGATGAGAATTACAAATAGGAAAAGGGATAAAAAAGTGTAGGGCAGAAACTGAAAAGAAACAAAAAGATAAAGGAATGAGGAAAATAGATGCTGGCAGGTTTGCTGTTTTTTAAAATACAGAGAATCCTCTGCAGCTAAAACCTCCTGCAGAAATTCAGAGTTATCTATATAATCTATATATATAAAATACCACTCATGCATCATCATGAAATCTCCAGAACCGTAAAGCCTACAAACTTGAAACTTGGCACATATGTTCCTCTTGGCTTCTAGATGCTCACTAAGAAAGGATTTTTCAAAATGACCATCAGATCATTAGTATTTCTTATACAGTATTATATTAACACGCTCTGATGCTAAGGAGTTAGACGTTCTACTCCCCCTCCCCACCTGAAAAGAACTCTGTTCCAACTGCCAGTTCCCTTATATTAACACGCTCTGATGCTAAGGAGTTACACATTCTACATAAATTTTCAAGCTTTAAATGTCACTGTATCAAGCCCGATCGTAACTACTCATTAATTTTTAAGCTTTAACTGTCAATTTATCAAGCCCGATCACATAGTTTTGTAGCGAAGCACAGGTATCCAGCTACTAGTTTAAGATATCATTTCCTTTATTTCGAAGAATTAAAATAGCGAAAAAATGGTGCTAATTTTGTTAAAAACTGTAGGGGGAGTTTTGCAAAGAACAGAAAGTCTATTAAAAAAAAGACAGAGTAACACTTTTACTTCTCTTTAACAATCCCAAAAGCTCGCCCATTAAAAGAAACACATGGCAAATGGAAGACCTCCTCCTCCTCTTCCTCCTCTGAGCAACTGTTGATTCCTGGTGGCTGCCTGGACTGGCCCCTGTAGTAAGAGCTGTGGTGGCACAGTGGTTAGAATGCAGTACTGCACTGCTAACTCACTGCTCACTCTAGGAGTTCAATTCTGAATGGCTCAAGGTTGACGCAGCCTTCCATCCTTTTGAGGTCAATAAAATGAAGGCCCAGATTATTGGGGGCAATAGGCTCACTCTGTAAACCAGTTAAAGAGGGCTGTAAAGGACTATGAAGTGGCATATAAGTCTAACTGCTATAGCTATTGCTATTTGGATGTGGTTTGTCTTCTTCCTACAGATGAGAAAGTGACTGGTGCAAGGTTATTTAGATGGGGTTCTGCCTAAGGTAGGACTAGAATTCATGGTCTTCTAAGTTTTTAACTTGGTGCCTTAACTACTATACTAAACTGGCTCTCATAGGTCACTCGACTAGGCCTGTCAAACTGGCAGCCCGCAGGCTGGATGTGTCACATGCAGGTCACGCTCACCCTGGCTCAACAAAGGCAAAAAACATTGCGATATGTCATGATACGTCACGTGATGCGAACGAGTTTGACACCTGTGCTCTAGACCCTCCAAAAAGGTTTAAGGACATTGAACAATTTTATATATTGCATAACCAGTCAAATATGGCTGAAGAATAATCCCACCCAAGAGGGAAGAATTCAACCAGCTCTTTCGCTAATTTCATGCCTCCCTTCCTCATCAGATCCTGTTCCTTTCAGACAGAAACAAGGTGATTGGCAGGATATGTAGATTTAATAGCTGTAAGCTGATGAGAGGTTGTAAGCGGAGGCAACCGAAAGCTGATGCAATGGGAATGAGGCAGCAGGGTTACTGCCACTTTAAGAAGCTGGGTAAGAAGCTGCCTATAAAAGGGAAGCTATTAGAGGGCATGTCCCTTCTCCTCATGTTCTCTCTCGTGTATTCTCATTGCTCTTCTCTAGTGCATCAGTAGTTGTATGATAAGGTATTTAAGTACGTATAAGTTTGTGTATATTTAGCTGTATATAAACCACTATTAATTATCTAAAGGCTCTGTGTGTTGTGTGCTGTGTTTTTGATCCTGGGTTTATCTCATAATACTAATCACGCTGCCTAAACTCCGACAATGATACAGAAGTTTTCCCAGGTGCTGGTTCTTCTGCATTTTTTACCTACCAGTTTTCTATTTATTTGAAGAGGATTCCCTTTAGAAATTAGCTTAAAGAAGAGATTATTATAGAAATTCTCACGTGGAGGCTGGTGTTCTTATATATTTTTAGTTACAAGGTAGAAGTGAAATGTGAGAGAAAGGCTGTCCTGCCTTGCTTGGTGCAACGATCTTTCCAGGAATCTGAAATGAAATTTAAATAGAAATTAGATTTCTATTTATAGACATAAAATCATATAAAAGTACAGAATCGTTGGGTTGGAAGGAACCTTGGAGGTCGTGCTCACATTTGTGAATCGGTAGTGAAGGTATGTGAATACCACCCTTGTTCAAGAGGGGTTGGACTTAGACCACTTGTGGGAACGTAGAGACTCAGGGCTGATTCCTCTTTTGACTCTGCCCCCAGGCCCTGCTACTCCTTTACTTATTCTTTATTAACATCCCAAAGCAAGTTTGAATCTTTATTTTGTTTTCTGCATGCAGGCTTTCTTTATTAGTATCAAGTGGTCTTTGACAGTCTAGGCATAAACACAGACTTGCAATTTCTTCTTCCAGCCATCCATTCAAATAGTTCTTCTCTAATTTTCTGAATCTTTTTCAACATTAAATCAAATTGTAAATTATGCAGATCTCATATTATTAAAAAATATCTTATAAAGAGCATCAAAATTAAATTCAACTAATTTAATTCAAACCAACATGTACCAATGTAATGTAAAATTATTAACTTATAAAAAACCTCTTAAAGGGGTAATTATGTTGATTAATTATACATATAATTCAGAATATTGTAAGATTTGTATAATTATTATTTTTAAAGATTTTTATATAAGATTATATAATTTACATGTTGGTTTGAATTAAGTTTTGATGAGAAATTTACATGTTGGTTTGAATTAAGTTTTGAATTAAGATATGAAGAGAAATGAAATAGATTACAGTAGGTCAATTGTTAGGAGGATATAAAATTTGAAAAACTATCACCCTTCTTTATAAGACATGTTTCTATACGGTATATTAAATTCATATATTCAATTTAATGTTGAAAAGGATTCAGATAATTATTGATATTGTTGGTATGTTATAAGATATGTATAATTATTATTTTAAAGGTCTCTATATAAGATTATATAATTTACAAATGGGATTTTTTGATGCAGAGATTCTAGAATGTTATTAACCAATGGATGGAAATGTAGTGATAAGACCAGAATCTGTTAAAATATGGAGAATGAGGTAAAATAAAAAGAAAATAAAGTTAGAAATGGGGAAAGATATTAAAAATTTAGGGCACCTAGAAATGGCAGAATAAAAAATAATTACTTAAGATATAAATTGAGGAAAGAGAGGAGTATGACCTAAAATTAAGAAGTACAAGAGATAATGAATAAGTTTGGAAGATAAGCAATGGTGAATAATTAGAAAGAAAATTGAAAATTAAAGGTGGTAGACCCAGGCGACAAAAATAGGAGGTAAGGAGGCAGCATTAGATAATAGTAGATATACCTAGAAGAATATATTATATATTTAAATATGGATAAAGGGAAGATGTTAGTTTAAGAATAGCACTGATGTTGGAATGAAGTCAGGGTTCTCGATTGCTCTTCTGTTAACCACATTTGTATTTGTATTTGTTTATTTGTCAAGCATATATGATTATAAGCAAAGTATAAACAGTAAAAACATGATTGAATATATATGTAATAGTACAAGCATGAATAAGAGTAAAAGAGGTATGAATATATGGGTACATTTGGACAGGAACGATAGGCACGATTGTGCACTTAGGCACGCCCCTTACATAATAGATTAGGATCAGAAGTACTCGGGGAAGGACAAGAGGGAGGAAGAGGAAGTAGAAAGGAAGGGGAGAGAGGTAGGAGGGAAGTAGGTAAGAGGGAGAGAGGGAGAAAGAAGGTAGAGGGAAGAGAGAGGGAGGAGAGTAACATGAAATATAGAAGGAAAACAGACGGGAGATAAAAGTATAAAAGGTGCAAATTTAGGATATTTGTTTATGGCATTTTGGATAAATGTATAAGTATGTAATGTTTTGATATTATGGTTTATGTATGATGTAAAGTTTGTGAAAAAATAAAAAAATAGTTCCTCTCACCTGCTTATTATGTTCCCTTTTCTGTGCTTTATGTACTTACTTTTGTTTACCCAGAAAATAAACAATATGATGGGTGTGTATGTCTGTGGTGCTCATAATTGAAGGGGAAAAAACAAGACTTTTTAATAAGTAGAAACCACACTCTCTACTTTGAACCAACTTTATTGTAACTGCACAAGGAAGAATACCAGATGCTGTCCATTTGGCAGTGGACTCTCCCCCTCAAATCTTTGTAGGCATGACATCATCTTGTCAACTGGTGAATGGTATTTATTTCAAAGATTTTTTTTTAAACTGGAAAACTATGAAGACATCAATAGAGATCCCTCTGAGGAGAACAAATGCCATGGGTTATTACTGTTTGAACATCACGACAAAAGATTCCATTCAGATCAAGAGTGTACATGGATGTGAGTGAGAACTGTCAGACAATAACAAATCAGGATCGCTTTGTTTCACACACTGCACAATTCCAATGGAACGTTTCCACAAAGGCCCAAGAATCTATGTGGAAATTTGGGTAGATTTCAGGGTGATTTATTTCAACGTCTGGTTTTGAGAGTAGGATTGCCTCAGGTTTCTCAACACCTTTGTTGTACATTCTTATGTACATTCTTATGTACAGCAATGTACATAATACATGTGTACATTGTGTATTATGTACATTATACATAATACAATATATTATGTATAATGTACATAATACACAATGTAATATATAATAATATAACAATGTATATAATACAACCCCCAATACACATATACTCTATGAAATGGAAGCCCACAGGTATGATCACATACCCATATTATAATCTCTGCATTAATAATACATATTGTCTTTTGGAAGTGCCTTGGGTTCTGTTATAAGGAAATATCCTTTTAGGTTCAGTTCCAAGTGGGGAAAAAGACACTGGATTCATGAAGGTTGCTTGGAAGGAAGGTTTAATGGTGGACAGGAGCACATGGCAGGAGCCCCTGTACAGAAAAGGTAACTTACATGGTTCCAGGTGTGGTGAAGAGAAAAAAGAGAAAGAGGAATGCTGAGTTCCTGGTTTTTATAGTCTAAGTTGGGTCCCACCTCTTAGATTTCCTTTTCCTGTATAGAAATGTATCCCATTGGCTCTCAGACCCCCCAGGGGCATGCTGGGGTGGCTCTTGGCTTTTGTCTAATCCAGCTTTGGCTGAATGAAAGGGCCTTGGGCAAATCCTATTGTGGTTTTATCATGCAAAAGACTTCCAGTCCAGGTGAGAGGAATATATGAGCTTAGCAGGGGTGGGGGTTTCCAAGAGGAGTCTTTTGTTTGTTTAAAAGCATGTTTCCAGATGTGTTCCACATAATATTTCCTACATTTTAATATCTCCTAGGACATCTCATTTCCTAGGAGAGGGGTGGGTGCTAACTTCCTACAGTTCGATGCACAGATTTGGTGGGGGTGGTGGGGGCTAATTAGTTGCCTTACAGTGGCCGAACAGATACTCTATACAGTATTGTCAAATAGTCATTTGGGTGTAGAGGTGAGCATTTGGGAAAGACAGGAATCAGTACCACCAATCAATGGTCTTATCTGGTGGGGAATTATAGGAAGGGTCATCCAACAGATCTGAAAGGCACCAGGTGGAGAAAATGCCTTTAATTAGGAAGAGCGTGCCAGCTTTCTTCCTCCTAAACAAAAGCATCAAATGGAAGGCAAGGCATTTCCTAAAAAGAGAACCTATTGGGAATGTGGGGAGGTGCCCAGAATTCGACTTTTTTTTTAAAGGACCACGAAGATATTACGGTATTCTCACGAGAAATGAAGCGCTGCGGCAGGGAAAACAAAAGGCACCACGTAGTTCCATCAACGCAACCAGCTCCCAGAGCGTAGGCACCCAGCTACCGCGGGGGATCCCTTCCGGGGCAAAATCAGGCGACATTTTCGGTGCGAAGGCCGAGAAAGCGGCCGTCCAATCGGGCTTCGGAGGGGCGGGCTTGGAGGCCGGCCCAGGCTGATCGTTCGGTAGGGGACAGCGCTCAGTCCTCCCGGACCACTGGCTGCGAGAGAGAAAGCCACTTTCGGTCCCTTGAGGCTGATGTTGCTGGGATGGATCCCTCTCCGCGGTTTCTCAGCTGGGACGAAATCAAGTCTTACTCGAGCCGGGCGCCGGAGCGGTGGCTGGTGATTGACAGGAAGGTCTACGACATCAGCCGGTTCCACAAAAGGCATCCGGGGGGTTCCCGCGTGATCAGCCATTATGCTGGACAAGACGCCACGGTGAGAGGGAGAAAAAAAAAGAAAGAGAGAGAGGGAGGGAGGGAGGGAGGGAGGGAGGAAGGAAGGACGACTGTCTGAAGGAGATCCCTCTGAGCTGTCGGGGACCTGGGAGGGAACGTGAGAGGCGGGGCGGCAGAGATCCTTTGTGCGCATCCTCTGGTTTGATGATGGAGGCTGGGAGAGCACTTGCAGAGAGCTTGACTGGCAGCATGGATGGAGAGATGCTTCAGGGACAAGATGTTTGGGACCTGCAAAGCAGAGTATCTGAAGCTAAATGAATTAGCTTCCATGTATCACAGTCCACATTATGCATTCTTAGAAATTATCTCCATGCTGCACAGGTGTTCCCAGGAAGAGCACTGTGGTCTGCACCTTCCTTGAATTACGTTGGAAAGCTCCACCCAGCCAGGCTGAAGTCCTTTGTATGGCAGAGCTGTCCTGTTCTCCTAGCAAACAGAAAGTTATGATCTATTTGTTATTTGGATCAAAATTAGAGAAGGGGCCACAGTAAGCCTCTGCTCTGGCAACAAGGTGCAGAAGAGCTGACGGCAGCTCCTGTGTGGTGAAAGAAAGAGCACTCTGCACATGTTCAGAAGAACAATGGCTTAATGGCTGAGTTCTGAGGTGAGCAGTGATTCAAAGGAAGGTAATAGACTGGAGACTTTCTAAAAATTCGGAGTTATAGAATGACTACCAGGATGAAAGAACTTGTTTAAAAGTTCATGTAAGGGAAACTTTTTAATGTGACATAAGTTTTCCTGGACTAAAGGAAAGCTTGTACAGTACTATATTTTCACTCCCATAGACCCAAATCCAAGAAAATCATTGCTAGAATGTTCTCTCCACTGTAGAATGTTTATGATCAAAAGTAAGATGAGAAGGACAAGAACAAAGAAGACTGTGTATGTGTGGAATGTAGAAATTTACCTCCTTATGCCAAAAGCAAAAACTCAATCCCTGGATCAGAGGTATAGTAAATAATTTTCTGCAACCACACGAATGACTGAGTAGACACTGACCAACATAGTAAAGGACTTGTATGTTTCCCCCCCTCCATTCCTCAGCCTTCTAGAGTTTTGGATTTTAGCTTAGTCCATCACTTCTGGAAGATGTTCAGTTTGGAAGCTATATTTTAGCTGGAATTTGCCCCAGATCTGTTGCAGCTCCAGTGGCTCTCTGAATGTGGTAGATCTCTGACCATGTGCAGGGAGTCTTATTGCCACCTACAAGCCTTCCAGGTAGCTGAAGCATGAGTCACTTGGGCTATGTTCACTGAGAGATAGTAGAGCAATTGGACTATGAAGATATCTCTAGCTCTTTCTAAGAACACCCATGTGGGTAAATAGCATCTTAGACCAGGAGTCTCCATTCAATTTTCAGTCAGTGGAAATATTGAGAATTCAGAGAATGTAGAGCAGGCCCTTACACAAAGTGGCTACTACTATAGAGGGCATGGTCAGTCATAGTTATCAGAAGGTAACATGCTGAGGTTTTTCCTGCCACCACCCAAGATGCTGTCTATTATCATAGCTACCTTTTCTCTGGGTACAGGGTGAAACAACTGTGGTCACCCACATTATTATTTTCTTCGAATGCCTGGGGTTTTTGTGGCCTCAGAGTCATTCCTAGAAATAAAGATAACGCTTGACCCTGACAATTTACAACATCTAACTTACGAAATGAAAACAATGAGAAAAAAAATCAGTAGTACATGCTACTGGTAAATGCCGGAGAGGCGTTAGCACACATGTTAGCATCCATAGGTACCATAGGCATTAGAATATATGTCCAAGAACAAATGAAACTTTGATGTTATATATGGTGACAGCAGGAGGAATACTTATGCATAAAAATGGAAGTGTACTTTAATTCCCACAATGGATGAATAGCTGCAAAAGTTGATTGAGTTAGCAGAGATGGTTAAATTGACTCCGATTAAATAAAATATTTTTCTTTTTTTTCTCCCCCTTACTCTCCCATTTTTCCTCTTCCCCCTTTCCTCCTTATTTTCCCATTATTTTCATTTTCCTTTGTATTTATGTATTTTATATTTTGATAAATAATAAAAATAATTGAACACAGGCTTTAGAACAGGGGTCTGGCCTGTGGGGCTGGCCTGGAAATATCAAAGAACCGGCCTGTGGTGCCTCTGCCGACCAAAACGGGCTGCGGGGGGGGCACGTGTGGCCCCCACGTGGCCCGTTTTTTGCCTCCACGGCCTCCAGCAGCACTCTGCCAGCCAAAAATGGGCTGCACGGAGGCCGCCGCCTATCGCCGCCTCTGTGCATCCCATTTCCGGCCTCCGTGCACCCCATTTTCAGACCGTTCCAGGTGGCGGGCATAGGCAGCAGCGGCGATTCCCGCTGCCTGGAACGGGCTGAAAACGGGACATGCGGAGGCCAAAAATGGGGCACACGGAGGCCGAAAATGGGGTGCGTGGAGGCGGCGATAGGTGGCAGTGGCGATCCCCGGAGCCTAGAACAGCTGATAGGTATTCTGGGAGTGTTTAATGTTTAATTGGACTCTTGGAGGGATTCAGATTTTTTTGTGCACACAGTGAACCTATTATCAAAACCCAGACCTTGTGATTTTGCATTGCAACAATCTTTCAACCACTCAGAATTTCTGAGAAATATTAGGGCAAAGCATCTCTCTGTATTTCTGAGAAACACTTCACGGTCCTAGTTCAGTGATGGTTAACCTTTTCGGCACCAAGTGCCGAAACTGGAGCATGCACGCGCCGGAGCACCGGAACCCAGAAGAGAGCAGCTGGCCAATGCACATGCACGCTGGATCAGCTGTCTGGTGCACATGCATGTGACAAAACCTGAAAGAGCAGGTGGCAACAGTGTGCGTGCTCACAGAGAGGGCTCTACGTGCCACCACGTTCGCCATCACGAGCCTAGTTTATCACAAACATAGCAAAAGCAAAGCCTATATTAGCCTCTGGAACCATGTTGTTCAAAGGTCCACAAATTGTCTTAATAATCTAAGACAATTTAGTTTACCAGAGAGAAATAGATGCTTTAGTCTTAATGTAGCTGGAGCACAATGCTTTTTGTGTAATCAGAAACAAAGCTGCTCATGTAAAGAAAGCAAATATTGGAATAATTCCATTTTAAAAAAAATAAGACCTTTTTCACTGGCATGCTAAGAAAAGCAAGCAAGCTTATTTTTAAAAGAAAAAAAATGTATACAATCAGACCCTCATTTGTGTCTTGCCGACACACAAAGCACTGTGATTCTAAAAAAAGTGCTGTGGAAATAATCTGCCCATCATTGCTTCCTTCTTCTTCATTTCAGACATTATTGCCAGGTTTTACATCCACCATTGTGATGATTGGTGGAAACTTGTGGTACCACAGTCTTCAGCTCTGGCTGTGACCCACCCACTTTCCCATTTCCAGTTAAAAAAAACTGACCAGGAAATGACAGTCTTTTCACTCTCTCACTCTCGCTCCCTTCAGATAAGTTTTACCAGGGAAGGTTTGATGTTTTTTCTCTCTGATGAGATCCGGGAGCTCAGCTGGAAGCTGCAGTAGCAACAATAGGATTAAAGCCCTTTCTTGGCGCCACACCAATTAAAGGACTAATATTGCCCAATATGTACAACAGCAGGTCACCATGTCTGGAGCTGGCCTTTCTGGGCTTTGGTACATATCTGGAGAAAATTACTCCTATGGTAGAGTAGGATGTTGGCAGCTTAGAGAGAGTGTGAGCTATGTACAAATGTAACAATGAAAATCTCAAGCATTTCAAGAAATTTAATCTGGCCCATGTATTCATGGACTCAACACCAGGGGTGTTGCCACTGCTCGGGGGGCTCAGGAACGTGCTTGACTCGGGATGCGTGGACCCAAGCTTTGACACCTTCCACTTTCACAGCCGTTGGGGTGCTCAGAAGAACCTGGTGTGGTGTAGATCACTTGGGTTGGGTGCAGGTGAGAGATAGTTCTTTAATCCTTACCCACTGGCCTGACTCAGCCAGTGGTGGTGTGTCAGCAGCTGGAGGTAAAGTGGACTGGACCTGTTTAGAGATAGAGGACAATACCTGCACCAGATTATGCAAATATGAGGAGATGTTTCTTTCCCCTTCACTAGAATCTGGCAGGGCAGAAGCAACAAAGGATCTCCCATACATCGTTTCAAAGGGTGACAATCAGGGGTGGGTTCCTACTGGTGCGGTCTTGCCTGTTCGTCGCCGCAGAGCCGAAGAAGCTGTTGGCGTTCGTGGCACGGGGCTTCCCCCGCCCGCTTTCCCTGGCCACCGGGACGCCGCCGTTTGTGTTATTTTGCCCTCTGCGCATGCGCAAAGCGTTCTGCTTGTGCAGAGGGCAAAAGAACGCAAAAGGGGGCTTGTGGAAGTCCTGGCTTGAAGCCTCTTCACCCCCTGGGTTGCCCTCGTCCTCTATCAGGCCGTTGCTGTTCAAGGGGGCATTCTCTCCTCCAATGACCAAATTGATGACACCGGGCACACTGATTTCTATGGATGGAGTTGGGATTAGCTGAAGCCCCCTCCCTTTGCTTTGGGGATTTAGAACCGCCACTAAAAGAACAGCTTGCTTCCTCATCTTCTTACCTTCTTTCTTCTCTTCCTCCTCCTCCCTTTGGGCATAAACAGTGAAGGCTGTCTGAACGAGGGTCTCTAAATCCTTAGCAGTTGGGGTTTCTAGTTTCTGTAATTTCTTATGTCAGGAGTGCTTTGGCCCACGAAAGTCATTTTCAGCAAAACATCGTTGGCTGGGCTATCAGGATCGAGGTCAGTAAACCTACGAAACCCATCTTTCAAAAATCTGTTGGGGATTCATTGGGATTTTGAAGGATCTGATGAATGCAGTTTTTGGGACGCCCAGTTTTAGTCCTTGAAAAATAGAGTCCCTGGCTCTCTGGAGGATGAAGGTGCCCTGCTCTGTGTTGGGGTTGACTTCAAAGCTGGGGTTAAAAAGAACCAGGGGATCAGGCCATAAAGCTTGGGCATCTTGATTAATTTGAATTGCCATGTTGTCTGGCAGCTTTATAGTGTGCCATTGTGGTTTTCAGAACTTGTTGTTTCCCCTCAGTAGACAGGAGTGCCAACAGGAGAGTGAATATGTCAGGCACATTAGGTCTATGAGTGGCCATCACACTTTGAACAAGCTCTACATAGCTTTGGGGGGGGGGATTCCCTGTAATGGGGAAGTCCTGCTTTCCAATTGAAAAGATAAGTGGTGGTAAAGGGTGTATGAACAAACACCAGTCCATCTTTCATAGGAACTTGTTGAAGGGGAGCTAGGACTGAGGGACCCTGTTGGGGGTCTCCCTGTGTAGGTATGTAAGTTTGTCCAGTCCTGGTGTGAGGAGGACTTAAAACCATTAGATCTTGATCTGCCTGGGATGTTGAATTTTGTGGATTCGGCTTTGTTGTTTGGAGCACATGAGCTTGTGGATCAAGCTGAGGGGCTGTTGGATGCACCTGATCCTGCAAGGCAGACTGTGCCGGAGTTACCTGAGCTGTTAAAGGCACAGTTTACATCAGGGGAAGGGGGAGCAACATAATATGGTGGGGGAAATTCCTCTTCCTCTTCAGTCACTTTGGGTAGTTTTTTCCTTTTTTCAAAAGTGACAAGGGGGCAAATTTTAGAAGAGGGCGTTGGAGTTAGCCCTCATGCTTTCTGAATGTCTAGGTGAAAAAGGAGATTGGAGAAGAAACTCACGTAGAGATCCTCTTCAGTTCATCCGATGGTGGCCAGAAAATCAGCAAATTTGTTGACAAAATCTAAATCAAGGCTGCCTTCTGGAGGCCAGGTTCCAGAGGTGGGTTCCACCCGGTTCAGACCGGTTCACCTGAACTGGTAGCGAGACCTGCTGGTGACATCACGATGATGTCACAGAACTGGTTTGGTCGGTGGCGGTCTGTGGGTGCCGCCATCTTTTTTTGAATATTTTTTGAATTTTTTGGGAGGGATAAAAATTTTTCTTCTTCTTCTGAGCATGCACAGAAGCCGACTTTTTGGCACTGCGCATGCATCACTATCTTGTTTTTATTTATTTATTTATTTATTTTGTTATTCTTATATGCCGCCCAACTCCCAAAGGACTCAGGGCGGCGTAAAACAAAGGGAAATACAAGAATAAACAAAATTACAAAAATTTAAAAGCAGTACAAAATTTAAAAACAATTTAAAAACAACAACATCCATTCAGCAACATACATACTTGGGGGGTAAGCTCGAATGAGTTAAGCTGTCCCCCCCACCTGCAGGAAGAGCCATGTCTTGATGGCCTTTCGGAAGGCCAGCAGAGTGGGGATTGTGCAGGTCTCTGGGGGGAGCTTGTTCCAGAGCACGGGGCCAGCCACAGAGAAGGCCCTCCCCCTGGGGCCCGCCAGCCGGCATTGCTTGGCCGACGGGATCCGGAGGAGGCCAACTCTGTGGGCCCTAACCGGTCGGAGGGAAGTATGCGGCAGAATGCGGTCCCGGAGATATCCTGGTCCTAAGCCATGAAGGGCTTTAAAGATGGTGATCAACACCTTGAATTGGACCCGGAGACCGATGGGCAACCAATGCAGCTGGCGGAGTATCGGTGTCACGTGGGTGTACCTTGGCACACCCACCACAGCACGCGCAGCCGCATTTTGCACCAGCTGAAGTCTCTGGATACTCTTCAAGGGTAGCCCCATGTAGAGCGCGTTGCAGTAGTCCAAACGCGAGGTGACAAGGGCATGAGTGACCGTGAGTAAAGCCTCCTTCTCCAAATATGGCCGCAGCTGGTGCACCAGGCGGACCTGTGCAAAGGCCCCCCTAGCCACAGCAGAAAGGTGACAGTCTAATTTTAGCTGTGGATCTAGGAGGACCCCCAAGTTGCGGACCTGGCCTGAGGGAGTCAGTTTTGCACCCTCGAAGACCAAGGAGGGACAGTTATCATGGTCCTTAGGAGGCATTATCCACAGCCACTCGGTCTTGTCGGGATTAAGTCTGAGTCTGTTCCTCCCCATCCAGATCTTAACGTCGTCCAGGCATCGGCACATTACATCAACTGCCTCCCTGAAGTCAGACGGGGTGGTGATGTACAGCTGGGTATCGTCAGCGTACTGATGGAAACGCACCCCATGCCTGCGGATGATCTCACCCAACGGTTTCATGTAGATGTTAAACAGGATGGGCGAGAGAACCGACCCCTGGGGCACCCCACATGATAGGGGCCTTGGGGACGATCTCTGTCCTCCTGCCAACACCGACTGCATCCGATCGGCGAGATAAGAGGAGAACCACCGCAAAACGGTGCCTCCCACTCCCAACTCGCCGAGCCGATGCAGAAGGATACCATGGTCGATGGTATCGAAAGCTGCTGAGAGGTCAAGTAGCACCAGGATGGAGGAGTTCCCCCCATCCCGGGCCCGCCAGAGATCATCCATCAGAGCGACCAAGGCAGTTTCTGTACTGTAGCCGCGCCTGAAACCCGACTGGTAAGGATCTAGATCAGTGGTGGCCAACCTTAAGCATACCATCCGCCAAATTTTTTCACAGACGAGTTCCGATCCGCCATTTATTATTTATTTATTTTTTTGGTCGTTTTTGTATGCCGCCCCACTCCCGTAGGACTCAGGGCGGCCATACAACTTTCTTTCTTTCTTTCTTTCTTTCTTTCTTTCTTTTTTTCTTTCTTTCTTTCTTTCTTTCTTTCTTTCTTTCTTTCTTTCTTTCTTTCTTTCTTTCTTTCTTTCTTTCTTTCTTTCTTTCTTTCTTTCTTTCTCAAAATTTTTTATTTTCTCCATCACAAAAGTCAGTATCTTATTCAACATGTGCCTCATCAGTCATCAGTCTGTTCTACTTTATTCCATTACACTCCCCTCTTTCTATCTCCAACTTCTCCTCCTACTTTCTAACTCCTTCCCTCCTCCTCAACCCTCTCTACACCTTCTCTTCCTCCCCTTCTACTTCCTCTTTCACTTTCTTTGCCTTTCCTTGAGTGCTTTTATACTAAACTCATTTTATATTTGACAGACTGATGCTAATCTCAATTTTAAACTAATCATATCTCTTTTTTAAAAAAAACATCATTATAGTTATATTATTATTTTTTTATGTTATACTCTCTTCTAGGTACATGCTGCTATTTCCATCTTACCTCCCCCAAAAAAGAAAAAAAATCTAATTTCTAGTTTTGTCATCTGGGATACGCACCAGTTAATTCCAAATTTCCATCCAAATTGATCACTATTCGCTTAACTTTCCAAGATAGTTACTGTCTCCTGCTTCTTAATTTTAAGCCAAATTGCTTCCTTTAATTCTTTAATCTCTTTATTAATCGCTTCTGTTTTTTATCCTTTGTTCTATCAAAAAACTAAATGCCCAATTATTCTTTTAATTTCTCATATTAATCATCAAAATTCTGTCTAATTTTATCCACTCTATAAATATTGAACAAGTAGTAAAGAAAAATGAAAATATAAAAAGGAAAGGAAAAAATCCAAATCAATTAACTTATCAACTCTCAGCTTAATAAATTTTAAAGTAATTAACATTCATAATATTTCCTGTTCATTATTTAATATTTAAGTAATTTCCCTTAAATTCTAGTGATATTTATTCCATATTTCTCTTATTGTCATTGTTTTATCCACATTATTCCAAAAGATTCAACATTATAAATCTTTATAAAAAGAACAAAAGAGAGAAGAAAAAAAATAATCGTAGAATTTCTAACGAGTTATATTACTTATACACAATCATAATATATCGTTTCATTTACTAATCATCAAAATTCTTTCTAAATTTATTCAATTGCATATTCAACTCTTAAAATAATACATTTTTCCCCTTTAAGATTTTTCATTTGAACAAATTTCATATGTGAAAAAATAAATTGAAATGAAAAAAATACACAATCATAATACATCTTTTGAGCTCTAATACTTATATTTATCATTCATACTTCTCATCTTAATTAACTTTGTTATATCTAAAATATCAAATCTTTTAATTTGTTAAACAATATTAATCTGTATATTAAAAAAACTGAAATTTTTTTTTACTCTTAATAAGATAATTTTAAATTAAAAAAAAACATTTCCATAATATTCCAATATCATCATCCATTCCCTTTTAGTTTCTCAACTACTTCGTTTTTATATATATATTTCCTCCACCCCATCTGCTTAAATTTTTTTATCTTTCTTTTAATTTTGTACCAATAAGTTTCTTTCTTTCTTTCTTTCTTTTTCTTTCTTTCTTTCTTTCTTTCTTCCTTCCTTCCTTCCTTCTTTCGTCTTTCTTCTTTCCTAACATCTTTTTCTTTCTTTCTGTCTTCCTGCCTTCCTAACTTCTCTCTCTCTCTCTCTGTCTGTCTGTCTTCTTTCTTCTTCTTCTTCTTCCTTCCTTCCTTCCGTCTTCCTTCCTTCCTAACTTCTTTCTTTCTTCTCCTTCCTTCCTTCCTTCCTTCCTTCCTTCCTTCCTTCCTTCCTTCCTTCCTTCCTTCCTTCCTTCCTTCCTTCCTTCCTTCCTTCCTTCCTTCCTTCCTTCCTGGTTGTGGAGAGGGGCTGGCTGAAGAAGATCCAGCGGCCAACCTACCGAGGCTCCTGGAAGACGGGCAGCCGTCAGCCCAGCCGGGGGAGGAGGAGGAGGAGGAGAAAGGTGGCGATTTAGCCCATCAAGCGCACTCCGCTCGGCGGCTCTCGGACGGGACGGCAGCGTGCGCGGAAGGAATGCCGGAGGACGGCGGCGAGCGCACGGGGCTCTCCAGGCAGCGGCAGGTGACAGCGGGCGCCTGCCGAGTCCTCTCACGGGCAGCCGCGACGACCCTGCCTCCGCTGAGGAGGAGGGGGAAAGGGAAGCGCTCCCACAGAGCGTCCCGACTGCAAGTTATCGTCGCCCATCCTGCCCAAGCGGCCGCGCGACGTGACCCCGGAGCCGGATGTGCGCAAGGGCAGGAAGAGAGAGAAAAAGAAAGAAAAGGTGACTCTGTTTTAGCGAACGAAAGTGATTCGGACTGCGGCGCAGAGGCGCCCGGCGAGCGGGGCGAGAAGCGCGGGGATGGCAATGGTGCCATTGCCATCCTCGCGCCTCTCGCCCCGCTCGCCGGGCACCTCTGCGCCGCGGTCCGAATCACTTTCGTTCGCTAAAACAGAGTCACCTTTTCTTTCTTTCTTTTTTTGGTGGTCATCATTGATTGATTGGTTTATTTAGGTGGGAGAATAGCAAGACCACAAGGAGATGCCGAAGGACGCAGGGCACGTTCCCAGCTGCAGCTGCAACACGGCACTGGTGCAAGGCTGCGGTTTCAACACACAAAGCGCCTCGAGGACACGGGCGGCCTCAACAGAGGAACACGGCAGGCTTTGACACACACACACACACACACTCACGCACGCACACACACGCGCGCACACAAAAATAGGGAGCCGCGTTTCTTTCGCCCCCACCCCTGCTGCTCCGTCTTCCGCAGGGGTCTCCGTTCCAGCCGCTGGCGAAAGCCTGCCCGACCTTTTCTTTCTTTTTCTCTCTCTTCCTGCCCTTGCGCACATCCGGTTCCGGGGTCGCATCGCGCGGCCGCTTGGGCAGGACGGGCGACGATAACTTGCAGTCGGGATGCTCTGTGGGAGCGCTTCCCTTTCCCCCTCCTCCTCGGCAGAGGTAGGGTCAGCGCGGCTGCCCGTGAGAGGACTCGGCCGGCACCCGCTGTCACCTGCCGCTGCCTGGAGAGCCCCATGCGCTCGGCGCCGTCCTCCGGCATTCCTTCCGCGCGCGCTGCCGTCCCGCTTGCTGGGCAGAAAAGCTTCACCTTTTCTGTCCGTTGGATGATTGCAATGCGCCACTTGCAATCATCCAATGCGCCACGTTTGGCGCATGCGCCATGGTTTGGCCACCCCTGATCTAGATGATCTGTTTCATCCAGGATCTGCAGAAGCTGGGTCACCACCACCTTCTCCACAACTTTCCCTAGAAAAGGTAAGTTGGAGACTGGACGGTAGTTTTTCAAATCGGCTGGATCCAGGGAAGGCTTCTTCAGGAGAGGTCGCACCACCGCAGCTTTTAATGACTGCGGTACGGATCCCTCCCGCAAAGAAGCGGTGACCACCGCCTGGATCCAGCCGCGTGCCACCTCCCTGCTGGCCGAGACCAGCCAGGAGGGGCACGGGTCCAATAAACAGGTGGAGGTACCCATCGCTCCCATAGCCCTGTCCACATCCTCGGGAGAAACAGGCCCAAACTCTTCCCATAATGGTGGACTAAGACTCGCCCCTGTCAACTCTATGGACTCTGCCCTGCCGGAGTCCAAATTTGACCGAATCTGAGCGACTTTATCCGACAGAAACTCAGCGAATTCCTCAGCTCTGCCTTGTAAGTGTTCCTCGCTCCCCCCTTTTGCAAGGAGGGAGCGAGTCACCCTAAACAAGGCGGCTGAACGAGAATCTGCGGACGCAATAAGAGCGGAAAGATAAGATCGTCTTGCCGCCCTTATCGCCACTAAATAAGATCTGATGTAAATTCTTAATAGTGTTTGGTCAGACTCGGTCCTTTTGGCCCTCCAGCGGCGCTCCAGACGTCTCTTCTGGCGTTTCATCTCCCGGAGCTCCTCGGTAAACCAGGGAGCTTTCCGGGATCCACTGCCACGGAGAGGTCGCTTAGGCGCAATTCGGTCTAACGCCTCTGATGCTGCGGTGTTCCAGGCAGCCACCAGGGAATCAGCCGAGTTGTGTACCAGGGTTTCAGGTATTTCCCCAAGCTCCCTCTGGAATCCTTCCGGCTCCATTAGGCGCCTGGGGCGGAACCACCTAGTCGGTCCCGCCTCCCTGCGGGGGAGGAATGGGGTTGTGAAATCCAGCCTCAGTAGGAAATGATCTGACCATGACAGTGGGGTGATGACTATATCCCTTATCTTCAGATCATCTCTCCACTGCCCCGAGAGAAACACTAGGTCAAGCGTGTGACCACCCTCATGAGTCGGACCCTGAATTACTTGGGTCAGGTCCATGGTTGTCATGGAATCCATGAACTCCTGAGCCGCCCCAGAGGTTTCGCCAGCAGATGGCAGGTTGAAGTCCCCCAGCACCATAAGCCTAGGGAACTCAACCGCCAAGCCGGCTACTGCCTCAAGCAGCTCAGGCAGGGCCTTACTTACGCAGCTGGGAGGCAGGTACGTTAAGAAAAGGCCCACCTGAACCCCTAAGTCTAACTTCAGAAGGAGCGTCTCACACCCAACAATCTCCGGGGCAGGGATCCTACGAGGATGCAGATTTCCACGCGTTATAATTGCCACTCCTCCCCCCCTTCCCTGGGGTCGAGAATGATGCTGCACCGAGAAACCAGCTGGGCATATCTCGGAGAGGGCTACTCCCCCCTCCTGTCCCAGCCAGGTCTCGGTAACGCACACCAGGTCTGCCCCCTCCTCTGTGATTAGATCACGTATCAGGGGGGCTTTGTTGATAATTGACCTGGCGTTAAGCAGCAGCATCCTGAGCCCAGGGCCCTGAGAACCCTGGTTGCCAGGTGTCCGGGTTGAGCAAGATGGAACCGGATCAGAGGGGCCGGAACAAGGGATCGCTTGTATACAGCGAGGTCTTATTCCCCGAGAGCGGCCCTCCCCTCTGCTCCCGCTATATCTGCCTCTTCCCATTATGACCGAGATGTTCCGGCTCTCGCCCCCATCAAAGACCCCCTCCCCCTCCCCGCTGCCCCCCCTTTCCTGCAGGCCATACATACCATCTTCTCCAGCCAGGGTAGTTTCGTTTCGTCCTCCCCCGCTTCTGTTAAAAACATTCAGCGGGTGGGGGTGGACATCTAGACCCCGGCTCTACCAATTTTCAATGATCATACAGCACATACATATCTATCTCACTCATCCACAATCCACACACTCAATCCCAATCACACTTCAGAGAGGGAGGGAATAAGTTAAAATAGGATTGAAGATTGAGGCGGAAGGCAGGTCTTCCATATAAAAAAGGGTGCGTGCTAGGAGAGCAAGTCCTGCACATTTCCTCAGCTTTCCAAGATGTTCTAAAGTCTGAGAGTGGGGGAAACCTCCCTTCTTCCAGTCGTCTTGAGGGAACTGAAGTTCCTGTCCCCATAGTCTGCAATTGTCCTCCAGTCCAAGAAGGGTTCCACATTGTCCACACAGATTGCTGGATTTGTTTACATAACCCAAGACTAGCAATGGGAGGGGGGCAAAACATAGAAAGGCCTGCACTGCTGATTGAAGGCAGGCACCTCCCCCCCACGATGGTCAGTCCCCAGAAAAAAACAGAGGTAATCAGGGGAACTCTTGGGATCCTCCCGTCTGCTTAATAATTCCTTCAGGGGTTTCCAGTTCTTACAGCCCACCAAACAAAGGAGCAGCGGTGGCTGCTTGGATCTATAGCTCGGAGGACGCTAATCCTTAGTCCGTTCTAGCATTCAAAGCAAAAACTGCTCAAAATGGCCCCGGCTGATTCACAAACAGCAGCCCGTCTCCGTCCCCAACCAAGGGGGAGGAGAAAGATCACTCCAAGAAGTGGGCTTACCGCCGTAAATCCTCACAGCAAAAGTGGTAGATATGAAGTAAGTGGCAAAACGCAGGAGGCTCAAAAGTCACGGAAACTGAGGAGGCAGACAGAACAACAAAGAGGGATGGCGAAGCTCTCAGCCGCCGATGATCGGGCGCGCCATCCGAGCTCGCCGTTGCCTCTTCCGGATGGTGTCCGTCTCCCAAGAGTCTATTTAAGGCACAGCACAGCACAACAAGATGATTCGACTCAGCAGATTCAGTAAACTCAACAGAGTGTTTCCAGCGCCTTCCGCACCTCAGTCCAAATTCAGTTTAAGGTTTCCCAGAAGAGCGGCCCCCACGGCGTTCCACACTCAAAATGGGCGGCGGCGGTTCTTCGCTTGTCTTTCGGAGCAGGGAGAGTCTGGCGGAGGTCTAGCGGTATAAACCGCAAGCAGCCGATGTCGTTGCCACCACCTCCGAAAACCAGGGAGATTCCTCTCTCATCCCAAGACGGTAAAAGCTCCGGGGGTAGGCTCTAATAGCTAAAGCCCAGTTCTTACGATTTTTCTCAAGCGGAGCCGGTTTTAATCCGCCATCTCCGCGCCGTGGCTCCTCCCCCTTTTTGGCTTTGGGGGGGATTTTTTTGGGATTTTTCGGCACGAGGTGTGGCCCCGCAGCGCGGGAGGAAGCAAACTAGCAGTAAGGTAAGTTAGAACCCACCCCTGCCAGTTTCCTACATTAGGACCAATAAAGTAGGTTGACCAGATGGATGTGGAGAGGGCTTTCAGCTTCTCCTTTTTAAGAGCAATATTTTTCTCTAATAGGCTTTACTGTGTTCCAATCAGCGGTGAAATGCTCCCGGTTCACTTTTTCCTGTCTGTTGTCGGAGAGCCGATTGCGCAGATAGCATTCTGTGCATGTGCAGAGGGTAAAAGAACTCAAATGGCGGTGGCCCGGCGGGTGGGCGGAGTGCCGCGCTACCTGTGCGATTGGCTTTCCGATGACAGACAGGTAAAAGCAAACCGGGAGCATTTCACCCCTGGTTCCAATGGGCTAGCACGCAGTCTAGAGGGGAACACGGCTCTGTTTTTCTTACAAGATTACTTGTTCCAAACAGGCTGCCAGTATGGTTGCCCATTTTTGTTTCTTTCTGAGGGGATTTTTGGACTTTTTCGAAAGCTTGAAGCCTAGCAAAAACTCTCTTTTTCCACAAAAAGATTTCTTGCGCTCGTCAGCTCGAAGTTTTGGCTAAAGATCCTTCTTTTTCCCTAAGGAAAAAATCCTCTACTCACCTAGCAGAGTACAATCTTCCCCACTACTCAGTTCAAGCCTCAATAAGGGCATTCAGGTCTGGCTGGAATCAGGATCAGCAGGCGGCTGGCCAGGCAGATGTCACTGGTTCAAAGTTGCTGGGAGCGCTCTTTGATGTCGTCTCTGGCCCACGCAGGTTTCTCCTGTCCACCGTGTTGAAGGCCTGCCAAGCCACAAAGGAATTCAGCTTTATGGGAAGCCAAAATGTGGGCACCTTGAAGGAAAATGATGCCTCCAAGTCCCATGCACGTGGGCGCCAGATATAAGGTCTGACAATATGTTTAAGCTACAATAGAGCCAAAAATGAAACTTAAATGGAGGCTTGAATAATAACAGTCAGTATTTAATCTTGATCAAGGTTAAAGACCAGGTGGTTAGCTGTTCCTAATACATACCCTGTTTTCCCCATAATAAGACATCCCCTGATAATAAGCCCAATTGGGCTTTTGAATGCATGGCAATAAGGCCAAGCGCTTATTTCAGGGTTCAAAAAAATATAAGACAAGGTCTTATTTTGGGGGAAACACGGTACAAAGACGTGCAGGGAAGAGCTACATTTTCAGAGAACATCTGAATCCTTTTTGTACATTTAGAAACGTAGTTAAATCCCTGTTTCTGGCCTCTTAATTAGGTTTCTGTATTCCTGCAACAGAATAACAGCTTCCTCAATTAGTGCTATCAGTGTTATCTCTTCCTTTGTTCTCATGATTGACCACTTGGCCCTCTGGTGTTACAGGGAATTGAACTCAAAGGTGTAAGTATTAGCAGCTCCAATCTGAGATATGTTCTAGGCAGGAGAAGAAGAGATAAGAAGATTGATATGTGCTCAGATCAAATAGCATGAACATATGTTTTGACAAATGCTAGATATTTTACAGAGTCTAATAACAGCATTTGTTTGATACAGGAAGTTATTTGTAGAAAATACACCTATAAGGGTCTAATGTGGCATATTTGTGTTACAAGTTCAAAAGGAATAATATATATGTGTTACAGGAAACAAATGTTTACAGCATGCAAGAATACAAAGTATTCCAGTATATTATATTCTAGTATTATTTAGTATATCCTTATTATCATTTCCCTACGTATGTATGTATGTATGTATGTATGTATGTATTTATGTATTTATGTATGTCTATATTTGCATCTACATAAAAGAATGAAATCATGTTATTGATTCATGACGCTTGTGATAAAACTGACTCATTTGATCAGTTGTTACTCAGCTGTTTTATCAGTCTGAAGTTCTTTTGTTTGATAATAGACACTTATACAAAATATAATAATCCAGGAAAACAGGTTTCTATAGCAGCATCTAGTGGCCAAAAGCAAACAGTGTAACTTAGGGATTTAATTGTCTTGGCTTCCATTCAGATTCCTTTCAGGAACTGCCAAAATAAATACAAAGGATTTCAAATCAAAAGGAGAAGCCATTGAGACCAATGTGCTGGCTGGAGACTAGTGCTTAAGACTAGATGCTTAAAATGATTAAACCAAGGCAGAATCTAAACTAAATGAGGCAGAGCAGGGAGGGAGAACCAGACTCTTTTTGGTGGGGTGTGTGTGTGTGTTTTTTTGGTAATTTTAAAACTTGGACTTCGGTGAAGGTTACAGGAGAAACTATTTGGACAACCATGTGAATAATGTCGGGATAATGTCAATTTATTATAGGAAAAAAATAGCATGCTTCTAAAATGAAACTAATAAAATGGAAATCTTTAACCACCACAATCATGTTTATTCAACATTTTGCTGACTCAATGAGAGATAACAAAATTTGCTCCAGCTTTAAGAGTTGAATAGATTCCTTCAATTTCCTTCCCCCCCAGATTTATGGTTAGATTCCTTTAATAAAAAGCAGACATCTTCCAAAACAAAAACCAAAAACTTGTCTTACTGATCATTCTGTGTGCACACACAGCCCTATTATTTTTGCCTTGTTCCGTTTTGGTTTTGCAGGATCCTTTCACAGCATTCCATTTGGACAAGAATCTAGTGAGAACATACTTGAAGCCTTTATTCATTGGGGAGCTTGCAGCAGATCAGCCCAGTTTTGAACCCAACAAAAATGTAAGTTTTTCTGAGAACTGCCTTGAGAAAGAGATCTTTGCTGATGCTATGAGGAATCTGCAGTAAAAAATTTGGGAACAAAGTCAAAGATTGGTGGCCTGCCCAAAATGGGAAATACAGAAACATACTGTAAGGAGGAGTGATATATGTTAAGAGGCAGTTTTCAGGTGAGAGAAGACTGTGTAGTACCAGAACAAAACAAAAATGATCAATTAGAATCTCAAAATGGGGACAAGATCTAGGAGATGTTTGGAGCAAGAAATATTAAATGTCTAAGATGTAAAATGTCTCATATATTCATGTGCTGACTTTCAGAGCAAAGAAATTTAACTTGGAATGATATCTCAATAGGAATGGGCTTTCTAAAAAGTGTACATAGATGAACATGCACATAGCCACACTCTCTGCATTACAGAGTCTTTTGTCATGAAACTAGAATAAGGATGGCATCACTCTAAGCAAGTGATGGCGAACCTATGGCATGGGTGCCACAGGTGGCACGCGGAGCCATATCTGCCGGCACGCAAGCCATTGCTCTAGCTCAGCTGCAGTGCGCATGTGTGTGCCCGCCAGCTGATTTTTGGCTCGTGCGGAGGCTCTGGGAGGGCGATTTTGGCCTCTGGAGGGCCTCCAGGGTGACCCGGGGAGCGTTTTTGCCCTCCCCAAGCTCCAAGAAAGCCTCTGGAGCCTGGGGAGGGAAAAAAATGGGCCTACAGGGCCCACTGGAAGTCGGGAAATGGGTGAGTGGGGGGGGGTCATGCACGCATGTGCAGGGGGGTGGGGTGAGTGGGAGGCTTTGAATTATGGGTGTGGGCACGCACGCGCGTGCAATAGCGCACGCACGCACTATTTCGGCACCCGAGGAAAAAAAGGTTCGCCATCACTGCTCTAAGCTATATTGAGTAGCACCAGGACAAAAGCCACATTAGTCTTTAATTCTATTAATGTAAAAGTTGATTGAATTACTTGCCAAACATATATTGAATATTTCCCCTTTGTATGGCTTTTATTGTTATATTTTGGTCATAATTTTTGGAATACTTTAAAGGCTTCAGACTATTGTGGTCTTTAGAGGTGCCCACGGCCCAAGGTGTTAGATTGTCCACTTCTGAATAAAAAGTTGTCTTCAGAACAAAGGAAGTATCACACTGTGGTTTTTCATAGAAAGAACTTGTGGAGGACTTCCGTGAGCTCCGTGCCACTGTTGAAAAGATGGGACTACTGAATTCCAATCATCTCTTCTTCCTCCTGTCCTTTCTTCACATCTTGCTGCTGGATGTATCAGCCTGGCTCAATATGTGGTATTTTGGAACATCCTTGGTGCCATTCCTCATCACTGCTTTGCTACTTGGGACTGTCCAGGTAATCTGTTATCAGATGAAGCAGGCCAGGGCTTGAAGCTTCAAAAAAACTGAAGAGCTGTGGTAACTTTAGACCTCTGTGAGGAGAGGTATCTATTTGCATTACCCTTAATGTCTAATTCAGCTTTCCTCTCGAGATAAACGAATATGGTAATCATAGCTCTTTTCGTTTGGTCATCCTTGGTTTCCCATTTTGGACAATTGTGCCCATTATCCTACGGTATGCTCATCTATGCAAAGAAAGTTCCCACCAAGTATGTTAGTAATATTTTTTTTTGTTCAGAACTCCCTTCTGGAATCTACTTTTTCATGAAACTGTTGATTTAACTCAGGGCTGTCAAACTCCCGGCCTCCCGGCCGGATGTATCATGTGCTGGCCATGCCCACACCCAGTTTAACGAAGGGCAAAAAAGACCTGACACATCACATGACACAGCCATGACTATGTGAGTTTGATACCCCTGGTTTAACTCCTCAGATCTAAGTCCATCTGCCTGGTTAAACTTGTTTATTGTATTATTCAGATCTCTTCTCCTTCTCTCCTCCCCCCTCAACCTTCTCTCTGTGTAATTTTCTGGGAGCAAAGACTTCTCAGGTTACATGGTAAAGTATTGTGTGCAGTCATGGCATTGTGGTCATGCTAGCTATGGCAATGTTTTCCAGGCCCAAGCCGGTTGGCTGCAGCATGATTTTGGACATCTTTCTGTCTTTGGCAAGTCTAAATGGAACCACTGGATTCACAAATTTGTGATTGGACATTTGAAGGTGAGTATCATGAAAATGGCTTTGCTCTTAGCCATGTCATGGCATTGGGGCTCAAGAACGATTGGGCCCCTTGCACTCAGATTTTGCTCTGCCTAGTCAGGAAATAAATATCTGAAGAAGCCTCTTGCATTTGCCTTGTTTTGCAGGGAGCACCAGCCAGCTGGTGGAATCACTGGCACTTCCAGCATCATGCAAAGCCTAACTGCTTTCGCAAGGATCCTGATCTCAACATGCATCCTTTGTTATTTGCCTTGGGAAAGATACTCTCTGTAGAGGTGAGACTTGTGGGATTTGGGGAATATTGTGTGAAGAGGGAAATTTTTGCATGCATCCTGAAGCATCAACCCACATACTTTTAGATCTTCAAAAATTGTTACCACTGTGTACTTTTGAATCTAACAGAATGGAAAAATTATCAATTACATCATTGGGATAGTGACATGAATTAAACAGGAAAATGAAATCTTCAAAAACTCAGTTTTGTCCTGGGCCTCTTTACATCAGTTAATAGTTAAAATGCTGTTGAGGTTTATTTTGTCATTTGGACTGATTCAGAAATTTTCATACAATTTCAAATAAAAAAGCACAGTTATGTAGATTTATGTGAACACTGGCCTTTTTTGTATATATTTGACATAAAAAAATAGCGGATAAGATTAAGTATAATAATTGATATTGCTCAAACCTACAGCTTTAAAACAAAAGACTAACTGTGTGTGTTGACTTTAAATGTTTTTAAATGGCTAGGTTTTAAATCTCATGGAAGTAAGGATAGCTGACTTAAAATAAATGAAAATATTGGGAAATCTGAGTGGCAAATGGGACGATTTTTTTTTTACTACTTCACGTCAAAGTTCAGTTTAAAAAGAGAACACCAGAGGTGAAGGTACTTTCTAGTTTACTTCATAAAGAGTCAGGAGTATGACCGTTTGTACTTTGAGCTTAAGTTGTGGGTTTGTCAGTGCCATGAGCTTTTGGTGCAAAGAGCAATTTTGAAATAAAACTTGTAGAGCTGGAGATGTTTAGACAACCAGACAGGTACATACGCAGAACCTTTTTGGAATGTGATGGCTCACTTTACTCCCAGGAGGAAAGCTTATTTCCTTTCAGGGAGAAAGAAAGAAGGGCTTGGGGAAGGAGGATATATTTCAGAGAAATGTTTCCAGAAAGGGGACCTAATTCTTAGACAGATGCATCTATATCTTCTCATATTGAGAATAATTCTCTGGGGGAGTAAATCCTGCCTCCCCAACCTTGTAGCATTTTTTTTTGAGAATGTCAGCATGCTATTAACCTGGATTTGCAAAAAGCCTTTAGGAAAATTTCTCATCAGAGACTCTTGAGGCAAACCTAGCAGCTATAGATAAGAGGGCCTTCCCTTTGCTGGATTACTTGTTGGTTAAAAATCAGAAAGTGGTGAGGTGGCCAAGGCTGTATACTATTCTAAATTGTTCAGGATAGTAAAAACCAAAAGTGTTGGGGGCACCTTATCTTAGAAAGAAGGCAACTGAAAAGGAACATGCCTACACATCATGTGTAATGTGGAGAGAATGTAGACAGAGAGAAATTTTCTCCTTCTCTGAAAAGATAAGACCAGCAGTCATTCTGTAAAGTTGTTTGAAAGGAAGCTTAAAATAGACAAAAGGAAGCACTTCCTTGAACAATGCATAATTAACTTGTGGAGTTTCTATCACAAGGCTGCATAGTGGCAGCTAACAGTTTGATTCAAAAGGGAATTGTTTACATTCATGGAAGACTAGTCTGTTAGTACTGAAGAGTGAATGTTATCACTCAGTTGTTGTGGTGGTGATGGTGGTGGGCATACCAGTTAGGTTTCCATGTGCTGCTTGGAGGCATCTCAGAAAAATCTGCTTGGCCAGAAACAAACTGCTGGAGTAAGATGAACCACTTAAGGGCTATTCTTAAGTTCTCACTGTATGAGTTTATCCCCAAGTAAGTATGAATAGATTTGTTACTGCACTTTCTAATGTGTTATCTGGAATGAATTATTCATAATTTCCTTGACGACAGCTGCAGGAGCAGCAGCAACAAAAACCTATTAAAGGATTCCAGTTCTTTTAGTGGCTAGATTATGGATGAAAGAAATCATACAAAGTCGCACACAGTACCTCCTTTTAGGCTCATACTATTTTGATTACTTATGCGAGAGTAGTTTGAACTCTTTCTTTGTCTGGGGGATTCCTTTCATCCATTAAATTTTTTTGCTAGCCAGATTTCACAGAAGAACCTCATTGGTTGTTAGCTGTCACCTTATTTGCCAGGATAAGCCTGAGTAGAAATAAAGCAAAGTTGAAGATTGTGGTGTGTTTCCCTTTTCTTCAAATGGTGAAAAGTACCAGGACAGTTTACTGGTTTTAGTTTCTTTTGGGTGGAAAACACTTGGAGACTAATGACATCTTTGCAATGTTCTTTATGGAAATATAAAGGCAAAGTGCAAGAGAAGGGAAAGAGGGACTTAAACATGATAGAAAACAATTTGCCCCCTTAGTTTCCTGTTTCACCCATCATGTGGGTTTAATTGTTTCCACCTAGAACCATATGCCATTCTCACTTCCTTCCAAGATGACAATTGGTTTCCCCTCTTTTTTTCTTTCATGTATATTCTTCCGTCTTCTACATATAACCTACTGGGAGCCACACAGGGGTGGGTTCTAACTTACCTCACTGCCGGTTCACTTCCTCCCGTGCGCGCGCATGCGCGCATGCGCAGTACAGGAAAATCCAAAAACATTAGAAAAAGCCAAAAACAAGATGGTGACGCATGCGCAGTGCCGGGAACTCGGCTTCTGCACATGCGCAAAAGAACCCCCCCCAAATTCAAATAAATAAATAAATAAATAAATAAATAAATAAATAAATAAATAAATAAATAAATAAATAAATAAATAAATAAATAAATAAATAAATAAATAAATAATACATTTCGAAAAAAATCCCCAAAAAAGATGGCGGCGCCCACGGACCGGCACCGACCGATCTGGTTCCGTGATGTCATTGTGATGTCACCAGCGGTTTGCTACCGGTTTGGGCAAACCAGTCCAAACCGGGAGGAACCCACCTCTGGAGCCACATATATATTTACTGATCATGAGCTCCCAAGGAAATAGGGGAAGTTGCCAATGCAATATTCTGGAATTTTGTATGCTGCCTTCCTGTGGGACATCTTGCTAATCTGGTTGCTCCTTCTTTTCCTGGGAGTGTGGCTTTGTCATACAGGCTGAGTGCAGATACACAGGATCCAGCTTCTCTTGTAGACCAAGAGATTACAGCTTCTTGTATTCTATACCTATCTCTACCCAGAGGTGAAATCTACTTACCTTCCCTACTGGTTTGGAAGTGCGCGCTTTGTGTGTGCTACCATCACATGCACTTTTTTATCTGCGCATGCGCAGAAGGCTTTGCGCATGCACAGAGGGTTAAAAACAAGAAAATGACAACGTTCAGGCGGGTGGGTGGAGCCTTATGCTGCCGCCACTACCGGTTCTCCGAACCACCAGTGGCCACTGCTACCAGTGTGCCCGAACCGGGCCAAACCGGTAGCATTTCACCCCTGCCTCTACCTCTTCAGTCAGTGGTGTGCTATGTATTAGCAACTCCTAAAACATATTGCATGTGGGTTTTTAAAACTGATGGCTTCATTGAAGAAACTGCAATTGCTTTTAGACTGGGTTTGAATCTCATTTGTATTGTGCCGATGTATTGTATATGTACAATCTTTTATAGGTCAGAGCTACGTAAACTCTGGCACTGCTAAGATATCTTTAACTTTGGCTCAAATAACTTTGGCACTGATGGTAGAGAGTCATTGACGGACTTATATTTGCCAGGACAAGTTTGGGCATTTATTTGGTATGATTTGTTGAATGTTGACTTGCTATGAACCTTTCTCCCTATTCACAGCTTGGCATAAAAAAAAAGAAGTTCATGCCATACAATCACCAGCACAAATACTTCTTTCTCCGTGAGTATCATTTTCTTTCTGAGATATTCATATTCTTATTAAGGGCACATAGGATACACATAGCCGATGCTTTCCCTCCCCCACACCCGGGGGACCCTCTCCAAAGCTTGCGGGCGCACCGGGTGCGCCATTGTGCACCTTGTAAATGTCACCATAAGTGTCGGGGCTGGATGCCGCAGCTGGGACCAGCAGCGGCCGAGGCACGGTGGCTGGGCGAGGGGACCATGAGCGCCTTGCGGGATGTCTCGCTGCAGGACCCACGGCTACGCTATGAGCTCATCCAGCGCATTGGCTCCGGCACTTATGGTGATGTTTACAAGGTGCACAATGGCACGCCCGGGGTGCCCAGCTGGATTTGGAGAGGGTCCCCCTGGGCATGGGGGAGGGAAAGCCGCTGCCTCCGGGGTGGAGAGGAGCCACAGAGGCAGCTGAGCGAGCAGAAAGGAAGGCTGGAGGATCCCGAGCCATCCAAGCCGCGGCTTGCAAGCCCGGCCGGGCTCTTCCTCTGCCGCAGAAAAGGTCAGCTCTGTGACGCAGGCTGGCTTTGCTACAAGTGTAGGCAGGGCGGACAGGATCCCTCCCTGCTCGCTCCACTTTCCTGGAGTGACTGAATGACCACAATGCGCTTATTTGTCCGGGTTGCCAGAGAGTTTGGCACACGCGGATCTTGCGGTGCTGTGGGCTAAGAAAGAGGGAAGAAGAGAAAAGAGAAGGAAGGAAGACCAGAGATGAAAGGAAGGAAGGAAGAAAGGAAAACCAGAGGTGAAAGAAAGGAAGGAAGGAAGGAAGACCAGGAAGGCAGACCAGAGATAAAAGGAAGGAAGGAAGGAGAAAGGGAAGAAGAGGAAGAAGAGGAATGTTAGGGTGGGAGGAAGGAAGGAAGAAAGAGAAGGGTGGGAGGAAGGAAGCAAGAAAGAGAAAAAAGTGAGAGAGGGAAAGAAAGAAAGAGAAAGAAAGAAAGAAGAGGAAGGTTGGGAGGGAGGGAGGGAGGCAGGAAGAGAAAAAAGCGAGAGAGAGGGAAAGAAAGAAAAAGAAAGAAAAAGAAGAGGAAGGTTAGGAGGAAGGAAGAGAAAAAAGTGAGAGAGGGAAAGAAAGAAAGAAAGAAACTGTTGAAAGAAGAGCCTTGCAAATTAAAATTGTTGTCTTTGCAGGGGTTTTGGAAAGGGTGGGTGAGCAGGCCCCATGGAGGAAGGAATATGGGGCTGTTTTAAGAAGAAAGCTTAAAAGAGGAAATTGGCTTTGGGGACTCTGGCAATGTTTTTGGACCAATCATGGTTTTTTTTGCCCCCTGTTTGCCTCCTGAAACTTTGGAGTCCTGGGAGAAAGCTACTAAACAGGGATTACTTTGGTGGAAGCTTATCTGATTTCTAGTTTTTTGACGCTGCAGGCCACAATTTCTCAACCTCAACAACTTGAATATACCTGGACTTCAACTCCCAAAATTCCCTAGCCAGCTTTGCTTTGAATTCTGAAGTTGAAATCCAGGCACCTTAAAAGTTGCTGAGATTGAGAAATATTGCTGTACACTTGTTGGGTTATCAAGTCTAAATACAGAAGTAGACTTGTTGTGGAAGATTTTATTCCTTGTGCTCTTGCAAAGACTGCCCTGAGAATTTCTGATCTGGCATAATTACATATTGTTTTTGTGATTAATCACTATGCTTTAATTATGTTCAATTTGTAACAGTGAAAATACATCCTGCATATTAGATATTTACATTACGATTCATAACAGTAGCAAAATTACAGTTATGAAGTAGCAACGAAAATAATTTTATGGTTGGGGGTCACCACAACATGAGGAACTGTATTAAGGGGTCACGGCATTAGAAAGGTAGAGAACCACTGCACTAAAACATGTCATCCATCTAGTTATATTCCTGTCAAGTATCATTAGAAAGAGACCTTTTTTGCAGCCTGTGTACAATATTACTATAGCTGTTTCATGTCACCCTATTATAATCTCAAATGTCTCTACCCATCAAATTATATTTAATACTCTGTGGCAAACTGCACCATACCTGACAAATGAAGCTTTGTATCCCAGGGTTAACCCAGACATGGTCCACCTGGCTCAATACTATCTGAATCCCCTTTTAATAATTGAAAATATTGTGGATGTAGATGCATATGACAATGGAACTGAGCCACAGTGAACCAAATGGGATCACCATGGTTACAGGAGCTGTGGTGGAACAGTGGTTAGAATGCAGTATTGCAGGCTAACTCTGCCCACATCCAGGAATTTGATCCTGACTGGCTCAAGGTTTTATTTATATATTTTAACTGTTTTAAATTGTCTTTTTAAAATTGTTTGGAGTTTTTTACAAAATGTTGTAAATGTTGTAAATGTTGTAAATGTTGTTTACAAAATGCCCTGAGTCCTGAGGGAGTAGGGCGGCATAGAAAAACTGCCAAATAAATAAATAAATAAAATAAATAAATAAAGGTTGATTCAGCTTTCTATCCTTTTGAGGTTGGTAAAATGAGAACCCAGATTGTTGTGGGCAATATGATGACATTTGTAAACAACTTAGAGAGTGCTGTAAAGCACTTTGGAGTGGTAAACAAATCTAATTGCTATTGCTACATACATCCTACTTATTGTGGGGAAATATTAGCATTATTTTACATCTGTTGGGCATGTGAGGCTCTGAGGTTTGATCCATTAGAACAATTCTTAGGTCTTCCTGACAGAGCCAATGAGTGAGTGTGTAATTCTTCTCTGGCTTGCAAGAAAGTGAGACCACTACATCTGAATCTTAACAAAGCCCCCCTCCTCTTTCTTATTTAGTAGGTAGGGAATAGGGAAAGTGATACCATTAAATATCTATAAAGGAGAATATTTATGGCTCAGCACTGATGATGTTACCTAGTTTGAATAATGAAATGTCTGCAAGAAAACAACAAAGCTTAGAAAGCGTTACGGACTCCTCATTTTAACCTTGAGCTACAAATATTCTACTTTGCTTTGAGTTGATTTTACGTAGACATGTAACTTTGCATTCTTCCTTAGTTGGTCCACCAGCTCTGGTGCCTTTCTACCTGCAGTGGTATGTTTTCTACTTCGTTGTTCAGCGCAAAAATTGGGTGGTAAGTAGTATTTCCACTATGGTTTCAAAAGGAGGTTGCATTTCTATTGTAGCATAATAAAGGGAGCCACAGCAAAAATGTAGGTGAGTTTTTAGGATTTTGCAGATGCATTTTGGTATGGGATTACACCATACTATTTGACAGAATATTTCTCTGTTTTTTGTGGCAGGATTTGGCTTGGATGGTGACCTTCTATCTTCGGTTCTTCATAACATACTCATTTCTACTAGATTTCAAGAGCCTCTTGGGTCTCTTTCTCCTGCTCAGGTGAGTTCCATTTGATCCCACACTTTTCCTGATTTCCTTGGGCTGCCATGCCATGTCCTTGTAGGCAAAGCTTTCTGCCTTATGCAGCCATGTGTATTGGCTTTCAAATTCTGCAATTCCCAAGACATTCTAAGAGTTGATTCTCGCACAGTTGGGAGGACACCAATCGGGGCAAATTGAATAAATACATACATCAATATTCAGAGCCAAAACCAGAATTTTGCTTTCTCTCTTGCTTGAGTGCTCTGATTCAGACCAGGAATGGAACGCCTCAGCCTTCCCTGAGAGGATGTTGCAGGATGGAGCATGTTCACATACAATGCCTTTTTGCATCTATAGATGCACTGAGTCTTCTCAGAGTTGCTTTTCAGCAGATGGCAACATCTAGTCAACCTTTGTTGATCTTGGAATGGCCAAGATTCCGAGCAGCTTTGGCCATGGTTATAGTACTTGGATTGGAGACCCCCTGGAAGTTTCAGAGTTGTTAGTTAGACCTGGAAGTTTTAAAATCTTTCTGGAAGAAGAGAATGTCAAATCCCTTTTATCACATCGCCAAGATATGGCATGTATATACTCATATAGAGTTGAACTCAACAAGAACATGTCTTTTCCTTTCTTTTTCTTTTAATCAGAGTTAGGGTCAGGATTTTCTCTTCACATCTTCACAGCCATTATACTGACATTTTCTCAGTGGAAAACAAATGCTAAATAGGCTACAGCCCAAGTCTATTTTTACCATGAAGGTTGATGGATTATGTGCCATCAAGTTGTTTTTGACACTTTTGACAACATAGATTTTCTCCACGAGAATAGAGATTAATCTGCTCTAATTCACAGGGAAATCTACAACTCCAAAACTGGAATTCTTCCTATCCTATCAAAAAGAGAACCAATTTGGTGTGATGATTAAGGTTCTGAGCTAGAGACTGTGAGTGCCAGGTCCCCCTTAGGCATGAAAGCCAGCTGGGTGACTTTGGGCCAATCACTTTCTCTCAACCCAACTCATCTTTCAGGGTTGATATTGTAGGAAAAATAAGAGGAGAAACATCACATACACCATTTTGAGTTGTACAAAATAAAGATGGGAAATTATTGTTAGGGTTATTGTTAGTTGTTAACAATCAAGATTATTGTTATAATTATTATTAATAATAGTAGAGGTTCGTAATATGCCACTGTTACTCTGAATAATAATGATCATGAATTCTTCACTAGCTCATTTTTTTCCTAGAAAAATATATCTCATATTTGGTTAGTTTGCTTTTGTTTAATTTTCTTCTAGTTGCATTTTCCCCTAATTCTGCTCCTCTTCTGGTGTTTCTCTTCTACTTCCAAACTGCTTTATTTGTACTTTTGTGTAGGTTGCAAAAATTTTAATCTGCTTTTATTTTTGTTGCGTAGAATCATAGAAAGTCACTGGTTTGTCTGGGTGACACAAATGAACCACATCCCAATGGCCATTGATTATGATAAGAACATGGACTGGGTTTCAATGCAGGTGAGATGCACATCCTCCCCAACCTTTATTTCAGGTGACATAACTTATTCATATAAGAGCTGAAGTGGTGCAGTGGTTAAATGCAGCCATTGCAGGCTGACTGCTAGTTCAACAGTTCAGCTGTTCAAATCTCACTAGGCTCAAGGTTGACTCAGCCTTCCATCCTTCCGAGGTCGGTAAAATGAGGACCCAGATTGTTGGGGGCAATATGCTGAACTCTGTAAACCGCTTAGAGAGTGCTGTAAAGCACTATGAAGCGGTATATAAGAAAAGTGCTATTGCTATATATAAATGCGATATAACAGATGGAGTGGAAGAAGGCAAAAGGGAAAAATGAAATTCTCCTTCTGAGGAAGAAGACTGGTGTGAGGCAAGGACTGTCTGATCTCAAGTTTTGATAGTCTTTAGATACGAGGTATGATGAAATAGATTTTGCCCCTTAAAACCGCCCGCCCCCCAAATATTTGGACATGCAGACCAAGATCTGTCCTGGGATTAAAAAAATTGCACAAGATTAGTTAGGTACCTGCAGATCCTTGAAGGGTTTTTGGGGTTGAGATCTGGTTGAGATTTTCTGCTACTCTCTGAGATTACAGAGGCTGTATTAAGAAATACGGTTTACCATTTAAGGAATAAGCCATATGTTTGGATTTTTTTTTTTGCCAGGGGTAGGATGATCAGAGTCATTGCAGGCATAATCTGGAAGTCATTTTGGTTTTCTGCAGTTCAGATTGCAAGTGAGAAAGCATATTTGCTTTGTAATAGTCTTGATAGCATCCATGGGTGTAAATTGTTCAACTTGCGTTTTCCTTGTGGGTGCAATTCAGGGCCAAATTAAAAGTCCATTATAAGCAGAATATTTATAAAGTGAAACATGCTATTACACCTTGTTTGCAGGTCAGTGAGTTCTAAGGATATCAATTTATCCCATCCAGAAAAGTTGAACCTAAGCCTAGCTCTGATTCAGAGACCAACCCTTACGTGGCACAAATAAAACCAGGGTTCTAGAAAGTGGAGACAAGTCTTTAAGATGTGATCATTGTAATACTTTTCTGCTTATATGGGACTCACCATGGAGTTATCACACGATCTTTATTTAGATCCAAAGTACAAAATTTTCTTCTTGTTTAGAGTACAGATTGAGAGAGCTGCAGGAAATGTCCAGCCAGAAACAAAACCAATACATTCTTAGAGTTCGTTTATTCCTCTCTTTCTTCCCTTTTCAGCTTCAGGCAACATGCAACGTAAACCAGTCCTTATTCAACGACTGGTTTACAGGCCACCTCAACTTCCAAATTGAGCATCAGTAAGTACATTTGTCTTAGGGGAAATGGAACTTTGGGAAGAGGTTATCACAGTTTCAAATAACCCAGAGCCTAGAAAATAAAGGGAATATTGTTTGATAATTGTGTTTGCTACATCTTTCACTGTTGTTCTCACCATATTTGTCTTCTGAAGTTTCACATATTAGCTTTTCTGAAGTTTCACATAGGATCCCGAATGAAGAGGAACATAAGTATTATGCAGAATAAAAATCTTCAATAAGATCTCCCAGGTTCTTTCAAACCCTATTATTCTATGTTCTAATAATTCATCAGACACATTCCAAGGAAAATCAAGTTGACTTTTGCATCTTTCATTGTTGCTTTACCTAGAACAAATTTCCACTACCATCTTTCCTGAGAACTTAACCTGAATCCTCCTACTTTCTCCTACAAAGCCTGTTCTTTGTTCTTTGTCCCTTTGCCTGCTTATTTTCCAAATGTTCATACTTATTTTTCCCTGAGGAAATCAAGCTTCCACTCCCCCCTCTTTCACTCCTCCTGATATCCCAGACCTAATATCATAACCAATTTACTCTCAACAAAACTGAATATTTCAATGGGGCAATACTTTCCTTCTGCCCTTCTCCTCTCTCGCCAGGTAGGCCTTTTGTCAACATGGTCTTTCCTCATATATAGCACCCTCTCCTGCTCTTCTCCTTAGTGTTTTGAAGTAGTATGAATGGCTGGCCTATAAAAACTCCACACGACTCAGTTAGTAGACATACAGACTTGCCAGGCTCCAACAGAGATGAACGTGGCTAGAAATCACATTTTTTTAAATTGCAGGAAACAGGAGTTAATTATTTCTCATTGAGAGGAAACAGTTCTGGACCTTTCTGCACTATAGCAAGTTGTTCATGCAGATCAACTCTCATAATTTATAACCATTCAGATTTTGAATATTTCACACTGTCTTGCGATCCACGCTTTTTGGAGAGGAGACAGATTTCCTCTCACCCTCGTAGTGTCAATGATAGATGCTTGTTATAGACTCCTCATTCTAGGCCTCCAGTTCAGATAGTTCAATCTTTCAGCCTCTGTACCCTGACAAGACCCATTGCAATAATTTGTGAAGATGTTTAAGAGAAAAAAATGGCAAGACATAGCCTTAGAAGGAAAACCCAGTATGAAATCAATCTTAGATATATCTCTGCCCGTTTTGCTTAAGAACTCAATCAAACTAGGCAAGAGATGTCAGAACTCTGCTTAGGTGCTTCTTCTAAACCTTTCTGTTCAGCTCCCTTGGGAAGAGGCTGTTGGGCTTGAAGGTATGCTTATCTCATTGTTATAAGAAGGGGAACACTAGACTGCATGACATCTTACAGGTCTCTCTTTCTTTCATGTAGCCTTTTTCCCACCATGCCTCGACATAATTACTGGAAGGTGACCCCCTTGGTGAAGTCCATTTGTGAAAAGCATGGCATCCAGTATCAATCTAAGCCTTTATTCACAGCCTTTGCAGATGTTGTATGGTAAGCATTGGCTCTTATAACAAAGTTGAACCTTTTTTTTTGTCCCAAAGGTGCTTTCCCAAAAGGCAACTGGATTTCTTGTTTTTTTCCTTGAAAACGTTTCACTTCTCATCCAAGAAGTTTCTTCAGTTCTCAGCTTCTTCAGCTTCTTAGATGAAAGTGAAACATTTTCAAAGAAAAAAACCAAGAAAGTGCAATTGCTTTTTGGAAAAGCACCTTTGTGATAACCATAACCTGGATGATAGAAAATCTCCATAGATATCAAACCTTTTTTGGCAAAGCAATTTCACTGATGAGAATGCATTTTTGGAAAGACTAAGGAAAATAACTTTGACAGACATATGTAAGAACTATTATCTAGACGAAGGAAGTTGAAACTCAATCTAGAGAAATGAAATAACATTCAGAATCCGTTCGGGCAGATGTCGCCTTGATTCATTTAACCATAAGGAAGAGGAAGAGGAGGAAGTATATTGACTTATGACCATAATGTAGCCTGCTCATCACAATTGTAAGTCATGACTGTCATAAAACATGTTGGTCACAGATATAGAATTGTCCTGTGTGGTCTGGCATTTATGCAATTATGGTAAGATGGGGCTATAGATGTCTCTGTAATATGGGCACTGGGAAAGCACATGTTCTATTATTTCAGTGTGTCCAGAGTCACAGGAGCATAGTCTCACTGGGTTAGGAATCTTCCTGTATCAGCCTTCAAGGAGAGCTGAGGGGAGGGCGTTTAAATATGATAAGTGCTGTTTATTTATATTTATTTATTAACTTAGTTTGCTGCTAATCTCACTATGAGGTGACTGAGTGGCTTACAATGTTAAAAAGAATAAAACAATACAGAAACAAATTATCAGCTATAACTAAAAGATGGGAGGGAGAGAGTAGGATGAGCAGGTGGTGGTGGAATGTGTTCTTAATCTATCAACCACCTATAGCCGTGATGGCGAACCTATGGCACGCGTGCCACAGGTGGCATGCGGAGCCATATCTGCTGGCATGCGAGCCTTTGCCCTAGCTCAGCTCCAGTGCGCATGTGCGCGCCGGCCAGCTGATTTTTGGCTGGTGCGGAGGCTCTGGGAGAGCATTTTCAGCCTCTGGAGGGTCTCTGGGGGGGGAGGGTGTTTTCACCCTCCCCAGGCTCCAAGAAAACCTCTGGAGCCTAGGGAGGGCGAAAAACGGGCCTACCGGGCCCACCAGAAGTCCGGAAACGGGGGAAGGGGGGGTCGTGTGTGCATGCACAGGGGGTGGGGCAGCATGGGGGGGTTTGCGTGTACATGCATGGGGGAAGGGGCGTGGGGGCATTGAATTATGGGTGTGAGCACGCGCATGTGCGCAATAGCGAGCATGCAAGCGCTTTCGGCACCCGAGGAAAAAAAGGTTCGCCATCACTGACCTATAGTGTGACGATCCCCCCCATTGGCTAAGTATCCCCTGGGGAGGCAGAGTATCTGTTTGTCCTAGCTAGATGCAATTAGGGCAACACATAGAACAGTGGTTCTCAACCTGGGGGTCGCGACTTCTTTGGGGGTCGAACGACCCTTTCACAGGGGTCGGGAGACTTTGCCTGGATGCTGCCATTTGGGTTCTTTTACCCTCTGCGCATGCGCAGAATGCTTTGCGCATGCGCAGAGGGTAAAAGAACGCAAATGGCGGCAGCAGGGCGGGGGGTGCAGCGGCGGGGTGGGGTGCGGTGGGGGCGGCAGGGTGCGGGTTGCGGCATTAGGAAGGTTGAGAACCACTGACATAGAAGAATCATTGCAGCATGGATAGCAAAATGTGGATCTGGCAACCAAGGATCATAACTCTTTAGCAGAAATGTCCTTTGGCTTGTCCAGTGAAAGAAAAGGTGAGGTGTGCTGTTTCTTTTGTGCTTCGGGTTCTCTTAATGCAGGAAAGTCACCTCAGATTGGGAAGCAGATGAGAACATACTTTCTATTAAGATACTGCTTATCTGGAGTTTATTTTGCTTACAAGACAGTTTCTTATGGACCTTGAGTTGAAGTTATCTGGATTCTTTGACTACTGCTGGTATGGAACTCTCAGAGGAGTCAGGGCCAGGCTCACTTTCACTGTTATTGGTGAGGAAGTGTGCTGACAGCTTTTTCTTGTATGAGTCAAACAAGAGACAGCTGCTTGAGATGGTTTAGAAGGTAAGCAGTTTAATAGGGCAGATGTTGGTGCTGGGCATCCATATTGCTACCAGCACTCTGTGTGTGTGTGTGTGTGTGTGTGTGTGTGTGTGTGTGTGTGTGTGTGTGTGTGTGTGTGTGTGTGTGTGTGTCTCAGAATTCTTGTTTTGAGGTCTAGCTTTTTTCTCAGATTTCTCAAAATGTGTTCTGTATTTTTATAGATTTAACTTCCACCCTTAAAGTGTGTTTTGGCTCTTCACTCTTGACATGGCTGGCAGATTTATTGGCATGCACCTGCCTGCAGATTTACTGCTACATACATTTTTATGGCTCTTATCAGGACCATTTGTTACTTTCCAGTAATGAGGTCAGAGACTACCTTATTCTTAAAGACTCTGAGTTTGGATGTGATGAGTCTGCCATAGAATGGATTTCTAGGAGGAGTTGCTTTTTTGTAACACAGCAGTAGTTGGCTGCATTAACTGTTTCCAGATGCCCTGTTGACATTGTAGGAGAGGCTGCCAAAGTGCCCATGGGGCCAGCTTCTGCTGCCATTTTAACCCTCCGATTGTCATGGAGGATTTGCAAATCAAGGGCTTGTAGGAAGCTGTCTGCCTTGAACTGCAGTATGATTTAAATTTTGCACTATAAAGATTTCTGCAGAGAAAAGGCAGACCTCATGGAAAGTTGAGTAATGTGTATAGATAAATATGATAAAGGAACAATATATTTAATGTTACACATTTTGACTGCTGCAAGATTGGCTTTCGCTCAAAAGTGGAAAAACAAAGAAACCCCCCACAGAAGAAGAGATATTGTATAAAATATTGTCTTGTGTAGAAAGGGACAGACTCACGATGGAGCTAAAAGATAAAAATGAATCAGAGTATTTTGAAATCTGGGGCAAATTATATGACTGGTGGGAATTTAAGAGGAATGTTGGGATTATGAACTAACGATAAACTGGAGATATATAGAATTTTATATTATTAAAGAAGAAAAATGGTATTAATATTAGATAAGAAAGGGAAATATACTTCGATAGAGATAAAGATGTATATTTAGGAAAAGAAGTAACTCGATGAAAATATGTAAACTGGATTGTCCGTCATGTACATGTCTTTTTGTTTTTCATGTTTGTTTGTTTTTTAATTGTATTATAAATAAAAAAACTTTTTATAAATAAATAAAGAAAGAAAGTTGAGTAATGTGGTTGTGGGAAGTGCATGTACTGTCCCCTCACTCACCCGGCTGCAGTTCATAACACTCACCTGCCTGCTTGCAAGCTGCCTGAGACTTTGGATTTCCTACCAGTTTCCCCATTGACTTCGCTTGTTGGAAGCTGGCAGGAAATCGCAAGTTATAGTGGTTGTGGGAAGTGCATGTGGGAAGTGCATGTGACTTGTTCAGGAGGTTGTCTCCCCTACTTCCCTGCTCTGGAGGGTACTTGGGCTGAAGCTTTGGAAGGCTGAGGAGGAGCCTGACTTGTTCCTGAGGGATTAAGGCAGTGTTTCCCAACCTTGGCAACTTGAAGATGTCTGGACTTCAACTCCCAGAATTCCCCAGCCAGCGAATGCTGGCTGGGGAATTCTGGGAGTTGAAGTCCAGACATCTTCAAGTTGCCAAGGTTGGGAAACACTGGATTAAGGAGATCCTGAAACTCTACATCTGTTACTCATATTTAGTGTTATCTCTGTGGTGGGGAGATAGTCAATCCTCATCTGTTTCTCTCCTTATTGGAGGTATTGGACCCCAGTATCATTACTGGGGCTGGTCCAGGTTCTCTGGATGGCATTTTTAGGCCATAGGACTGAGTCAGAAGAGATAAGGACTGTCATAGGTCAGCAGCTTATTACAGGAGCTGCTAGTTTGTCACCACCTTTGGTTCTCCAATTGTCTTTGAGGAAGTCTTAGAGTTCTGAGATTGCACCGGTAGGGGTAGCATATAGAAAGAAAATGCAGGTGTTCGAAGATATCCCATGTATATTCGGCTAGTGAATGGCATGCAAATCGATGTAAGCACATGAAGAAATCTCATATGATTAATTGGTTCCCACAAGACACAAACAAATGTGTGAACCGAATCTATTGAAAAGTATAGCCTTATACTCTGGTTTCTCTTCAGATCGTATACATCTTTCCCCTTTTATTATTGAAAATTATAACCTCAAAATGTGATGAAAACCCTGCCATGGCTTATTGACTGAATGGTTTATTCACACATGCAAGCCTCTATTTCACGATACAGATAGTCCTTGATTAATGATCACTCATTTAGCAAATGTTCAAAATTGTGATTGTGCTGAACGAATACCATAGTACTTACAACAGTCCTTGAAATTCTGAGCATTGCAGCAACTTCCTCTCCTCTCCCGCCACCCCCAGGTCATGTGATTGTCATTTGAGCATTTGGCAACCAGTCCACACTTACAACAGTTGCAGCATCTGACGGTCACGTGATCATTCCCAGGAGGGAAGATTGCAAGTTGCTTCTGTTGCTTTTTTCTGTTGCTTTTTTTCCTGAGGAACCTGCTACAGAAAATGAGATCTCAGGGATTTTGTACTTCATAGCACGCACTTGCCTACAGTGTTCCCTGCCCAAATTGTGTAGCAACCCCCTTCACCTGGCTGTGCTTGCATGGTGTCACGCAGTGGTGAGTTCCTACCAGTGCGGTCCATTCTATAGCACCGGTAGCGGCCCGCTGGTGACATCACAGTACCGGTGCGGCCGGTTGCCGGTGCCTGGGCGCCGCCATTAAAAAAATTCTTTTTAAAAAAAATTCTTAAAATTTTCTTCTGCGCATGCCCAGAAGCCGACCTTCCGGCACTGAGCATGCGCTGCCTTCCTACCCCACAGTGAGTCCAAGCAGGGGAGGATGGCTGAGGGAGTGCGTGAGACACTGAAAGAACAGGTGGCAGGAGCTATCTCCATTCCCCTCCCTTCAGCAGTCCGAGAAGCCATGAACGCGCGGTGATGATCCCAGGCATTTTTGCACATTTGAGGCTTCTCGAGCTGCTGAGGGGAGGGGGAACGGGTGGCAGGAGCCTAGGATCATCGAATGGGGAGAAGCATTCAGGCCGGATGGAGCCTCCTAGAAGAACCGCTGCCGCGGTCTTGCTGCTTCCGCTGTGGGGGGCTGCGTTGCGGGTGGGCAATAACCCTCCTTCTCCGGCCACTGCCAAGCTCCCAAGGCCCACGCCACCCTGTCACATGGCTGGCAAGCCACACCCACAAAATAAGCCACACCCACAGAGTGGTAGTAAAAAAATTAGGAACCCGCCCCTGGTGTCACGGCATCCCTTCCCCCACCCAGCCACAATTGCTTGCACAATGCTGTACTGTCCCCTCACTCACCCGGCTACAGTTCATAACACTCACCTGCCTGCTTGCAAGCTGCCTGAGACTTTGGATTTCCTACCAGTTTCCCCATTGACTTCGCTTGTTGGAAGCTGGCAGGAAATCGCAAGTTATAGTCACATGAGATCCTTGCTTAATGACCTGCAATCTTCACTTAATGAAGGCAGTGGGGACTGCCAGGATTGTCATGGCTAAATGATGCAATTAGATAATGTTGTGCTTTACAACCATATTGCTTGGTGATAGAAATTCTGATCCCAATTGCTGTTGTATGTTGAGGACTATCTGTATATCATTTCATGATGAGTTATTATGTACATAAATAAGTCCCGTGGCTCTCTCCAGCAGATAGTACTGCCTTAATCCCTGTAATTTAATTATCTCCACTCCATGTTCTTCCATCTTGGATGATCCTTACATTTCTTATCCTACCATTCACATTTGTTCATTATTGTATACCCCACATTTCCTTGCTAAACTGTTAATGCGTCTTTGTGATTTCTCCATAGTGCCTGAGTTGGCTTTACCTCTTTTCTACTCTTTCTTCTAGCTCTCTCAAGGAATCGGGGCAGCTCTGGTTGGATGCCTACTTGCACAAGTAGGAGCCAAACACCATCCTTTGTGGGGCAGTTTTTCCCATCCTCGTCATCTCCGCAATTGAAGAAAGCAAGTGCCTGGTTCAGTCGGGGAAGGTTACCCTTGTGAGCTGAATTCTGAAATGTGGTGTTGCTGCTCCAAACATTCTCATGTTTCCCTTTTTAACTTGTGCATCTACCAACTCTCCTTGCTGTCTGAGGATCTGAAAGTTTGTTCAAAAATGCATATTCTCCAGCCTTCAGGACCAGAAAGCAATACCAGGAAAGGCCTTCACTGCCACTTCACTAAACTTGGTGTTTAGCAAAACAACAACAACACTACCTTAGTTGCCTATTCATTGTGGAGTACAAGAGCCTATTTTGTGGAAGCAGTTGAAAGGAGAGAACCTGGAAAGAGAAATTCAGGAGCTGGGAATAGAAACTCCTGGTAGGGGAGATTCAAAATTGAGCCATAGCTTAGCACTGGAGAAGTTTGGAGAAGGAAGAAACAATGGAGACTACAAGGGCCGAGAGCCTTGATCGAAAGCAGCATATGAAGGAAATAAATCAATGATCTATTTGAATAGAAATCAGTGTAATTCGCAAACACTAGAGAATAGTTAGGCAAGCTTAACTATGGGGAAGAAAAGAGGATTGTCTTTTGTGCCACAACTCCCTGACATTCCTGGATGTACTTTACATAAAAGGATACAGAACATAATATAATTATCCACATGCCTCTTCTATAAGTGTATCAAGTTAGTGAAAGGAGACTAATGAATGTTGATGAACTTATTATTAATTATTAGTGCAAATAAATGCTATTAGTCTTTGAGAAAATCTGCTGTTACATTCTGGAGCTGCAAGAGGAGAATTAAAACAAATCTTTCGGTATTGCTTATTTATTATGGCCACTTTCTATGCCTGAATTAAATTTTGTTCTCCATAAGGGCTAAACCTCTAAACTTTATGACTTGTTGACTTCAACTCCCAGAATTCCTGAGCCAGAATGGCTACCAACCACCCCCAAAGTTGTATGCTGCTCTTTGATTCTTATGCAAGTTGACAGAGCCAAGTCTTTGTGCTCTTCCTCAGAAAAGTAGGGACCAATATCACCTCTAGGGGCAAAATGTTCCATAGGGTGGGGCAATGGCAGAGGAGGCTGTCGCCCTAGATCCCATCAATCATATTTCTGAAGGGATCCATAAAATACCCTCTCAGCATAACTAGGTAGTATGGGCTCAGGTAATTCGGGTAAAATAGCTTCTCAGGTAACTGGTCCCATGCCATGAGTGGCTTTAAAGATAATAACCAACACCTTGAACTGAAAACAAACTGGCACCCAATGCAGTTCACACAGCAGAGTTGTTATAACACAGTCCTTGGGGCACCCAGAACAGCTCACTGGCTCGCATTCTGCACCGCACCAGCTGCAGCTTCCAGATACTCTTTAAGGATAGCCCCATGTAGGACACATTGTAGCATAAATTGATCCATACTACTAAATGACCCATACTACTAAATGAGCACTGAGGGAAATATTGTTTCTGTTGTTAAATGGATGGATTGTACTGCGTTTTATTGCATACACTTTATATGGGCGTTACACAGATTAATTATCCATGTAGTACAGTTTTCAATTACTTCACTGCCTTGAAGCTAAAAAGAGCCAAGTATCTCCCCCATTAATTTTTCCATAATCATGTTAGGAATATTGTGTCCAGTTCTGGGTAATTCAATTTAAAAAGGACAATAAGAATTGAAGCAAGTGCAGAGAAGGGCTATCAAAGTAGGGAAGGATCAGGAAACCAAGCACTACAGGGAACCATGTAAAAGGAATATCTATCTTCAGCATGGAGAAAAGATAGCTTACAGAAGATGTGATCGCCCTCTTCTAGTATTTGAAGGGCTGTCATACAGAAGAAGAGTGTACTGTACATGTCCTATTGCCCCAGAGACCAGTACCAGAACCGATAGGTTAAAATTACATGGAAGGAAGTTCATATAAGCTGTTAAGAAGAATGTTTCCAGCTGTGTAGACTTAGTCAAGAGAAAGTGTGTTATATGAAGTGGTGAGTTTTTCACCAGAAGTATTCAAATGAAGGATGAGCTGCTCAGATATGCTCAAGTGGATTCTGTATTAAGGATAGCTTCATACTTTGCTCTGCATTGCTTCCTGATATCCTCACTCAAACTGTCAGCAGATGTACTGGATCGTGCAGAAAGATTTGGGTGGAGGTCCCCAGATTCTCATGATGTATGAAAATTCTTGCTTGTTTGACAGCTGAGTTCTATGAATTCCTGTGACTTTGCATTGCTTTGATCTTGTGGTGTTACAGCTTCTGCTCTAAGTTAGTTCACTAATTTATTCTGTGAATTTCAAAACAATTTTGAAATCTTTTCCAAAGTCATAGTTTACATGTCTATCAACATTCTACAGACTTGTTTGGAAATGCCATTTAATTGTTTCTTAGTTTTGAGCAATCTGTCACTGCTGCAATATAAATATTTTTTTATGTGCTAACACAGCTGGTTGCCAGCAGGCAAGATAGTTAATTGGATGCCTGCCACAGTCCAGAAATATGCAAACTCAGACAGATGTTTTAGAGGTGAGGAATCCCTTTTACCTATAGGATTTGTATAGTATTTGGGTGAATACTAGAGGAAAAAAATTGACATTGCTATACGTGTGTACCATCCAAGCAAGCAAAGGAAATAGATGAACTTTTTGCTAATCAGTTAAGTGTGCAGTAAATATGCCACTAAAGTAATGGGGGACTTTAACTTCCCTGACATTAACTGGGAAACAAACTTTCTAGTGAGACAAACAGACTTCTGACATCCCTAGCTAGCTGACAACTTTGTCATCCAAAAGATGGAGGACGGAGCTAGAGGATCAGCTATGCTGGATTTGATTCTTACTAACAGCGATGAAATGGTTGAGGGAGTGGAAGTTTAAGAACTTTGGGGAAGAGTGACCATATCATACTTGAATTAACCATAATGCAGGCACAGGGGACCAAACCAAGTTAGCCATGTGTTTTAGATTTTAACAGAGCTAACTTCAACAAACTAAGAGAGAGAATAGGGAAGAATCCATGGATAGAAATCCTAGGGGAAAACCAGTCCAGGATTCTTGGGATACTCCAAAAAATGAGATAATAAAGGCCCAAGCAAAAACAATACCACAGAGAAAAAACCCCAAGAGATTCCAGATGAAACCAGCATGGTTATATAAAGAGGTTTCTGAAAAACTGAGGGACAAAAAGGATAAGTATAAAAAATGGAAAGAGGGACACATAACTAGAACAGAACACTAGCAAATAATCCAAATCTGCAAGGATGGAGTCAGGAAGGCTAAGGCTTAGAATAAGCTAAGACTTGCAACAAATGCTAAAAAAATAACAAAAAAAGTTTCTTTCACTATGTAAGGAACAAGAAGAAAGTCAGGGAAATAATCAGTCCACTAATCAGAGAAGATGGCAAGAAGGTGACAGGTAGTAGGAAGAAAACAGAACTGCTGAGTTCCTTCTCTCTAGCTGTCTTTATGCAAAAGGAAAAATAGTACAACCTATCAAAACCAGCACCGTGGGAGACAGAACAGGAATGCAGATCAAAATAAGCAAGCAATTGGTAAGAGAACACCTATCCACTTTGGACAAGTTGAGATCTCAGGGTATATATCAGGGTACTGAAGGAGCTGGCAGTTGTGACCTTGGAACCAATGAATAGCAATAGTAATAGTACTTAGACTTAAATTCTGCTTCGTTATTCAATTATTTCTTCAAAGTGCTGATTGTTGCATCCCGGCTGGAAGAACTCCAACAGGGGAGTATTTCCTCCCAAAAGCAGTGTAAAAAGCTTAAAACAACCCTTCCCCTTTAAGAAAGTCAAGCCCCAGCAAAGTACCAGCAAAGGAAAACAAAAACTCTGGAATCAGTAAGTCTGCCAAGTCTGCCAAGAACCTTTAGCTGTTACAATGTAATAAGGGTTAACTGAGAAGCAGTTTCTGTAAGCAGGGCAATAAAGAAACAACACCAGAATGCCTTCCTTACCAGATTAGCCCTGTAAAGTGGAAAAAAATACAAAAGGAGATTTCTTCCAACAACCAGTTCTCCGAACTGCTTAGAAAGTTAACTACCAGTTCTAGCGAATAGGAGTGAACCGGTTGAATCCCACCTCTGACTATTGCTTAAGTATATGTCAGCAATGTGTTGCAGCTGCCAAAAAAACCCTAATGTAGTCCTAGGCTGCATCAACTATACATCAAGATCATGAGAGGTGATAGTACCACTCTATACTACACTAGTGAGGCCATACTTGGAATACCGCATGCAATTTGGGGCACCACAATACAAAGAAAATGCTGAGACCCTAGAAAGAGTGCAGAGAAGAACGACAAAGATGATGAGGGGTCTGGAGGCTAAATCATATGAATGAACAGCTAAGGGAACTATGTATGTGTAGCCTCTGCTGTTATGCTTTTGAAACCTGCCACTGCTTCAGGTAGAGTGGCTGAACTTCAGAGGCTGAAGTCCTTGAGAGGGTGTCAATGGATGCCGGATGCAGGTTTGGGGTTTTGCTTGTTCTGGTCTTCAATACAACAAAAATCACCTGCTCCAGGACTGTTATCCTTAAACGTCCCTGGCTCTACCCCTCCCCCTGTCCTCCTCCTCCCCTTCAAGTCTAGTAGGGCTATAACACTATGTTACCATTATAGCAGAAAACACACACAGCATTGTATTGCATCACTTGACAAGTTTGACTTGTTTGACAGGGACTATACATAGAATAGATCTGAAATATTTCTGAACTTTTTTTTAAAAAAAAAGAAGCTATGGCATTTGCTATTAAGCAAAATCAGCACTTTAATAAAGGCAACTCAGTGTGTATGTATATGTGTGTGTGTATGTATATGTGTAACATGTTTTGCTGATAAATGAAAATAAAGGGTGTGTGTGTGTGTGTGTGTGTGTGTGTGTAATGCGCCCAAAAGTAGCTCTACCAAAGGAGGAGACTTTCTCAATAATCTACCGTATTAACTGCAGCAATTGTGCAGGTCATTATGTAGGAGAAACAGCAAAACGACTAGGAACTAAGGTGCATGAACACAAACTAGCGGTCCATCGCAAGGAACAGCGCTCCCAGATTTGGAGTTGATCCAACAATGGCCCATTAAGTCAAGGCACTTCCCTCAAGTTATTTCTCCAGCCCTTCTGGATGCTCATTGCTCCATTCACTTTTGCATTTCCAAATGGACATCCTTTTGTTTGGTCCATACTGGGGGGAGCAAACAGGGAAAAAATAAAAGAAAAACAGAAAAGAAAAAAGATACAAAGAAGTACCTTCTGATCTATTTTACAGCAGTTGCAAGTACAAACTGTAATTATAAATTTACTCCTTACTCTATATTTACAACATCACTCTCTTCTTTCTAATTTGCCTATAAATCCTGTCTAATCATCAAAATTGTAAATCATACATTCATTTTTTCCTTGTTTTGTGCAAAAAAATTCCTATAATAGGTTTCTAGTCAGCATTAAACGTACATGCCGTGTTTTCTCTAATCAAAGAAATCGTTTTAGCCATCTAGGAAAGTTTCATCATCGTTACCAACCATTTCTCCACTGTGGGCAGTGTCGAATATTTCCACCTTTGTGCATACAATAATCTCACTGCAATTATCGTATATGAAAATAAAGGCCCATGACTTTTTTTCAGTTGTTTGTCCACCAGTCCCCCCAAAAAAACCTCTGGTCTCAATTTTATATTAATCTTTAAAATCTAGGACTTCCGGTTTGGAGCGCTTCATCGCGGACGTCCCTCGTTGGACGCCTTTCCGATCTTTGTTAAAAGCCGCCAGAACAGCTGTCTGGCGGCTTTGAAATCTCTTCCCCGGGCAAAGGGGAGAGATGAGAGCCTGACAGGTGGGGTAGAGCCCCCCCAGCACCCTAGGAGCCATCTGGTAGGGCGCGAAGGGAGAGCTCCCCATGCAGCCTGTCTCCAGCTCCGAAGATCAGGAAACCTCTGCTTTTGCAGAGCTAGATGTCGTGACCAGCCGCTGCTTCAAGAATGGGATTTATAATTATATTTAAACTACAGAAGCAGACAGAGAGAAACAGGCGTGAGATGGGCAAGTACTGAAACCTCTTTTTTCCTTTTTTTTTCAACTCCTGGGCAAGCTTTCACTTCGGCAAGGGAACAAAGGAAACAGAGTAACAATATGGCGATTGAGAAGTGAAAGTGACTTTCGTTTTCCCAGAGGCTTTTTTTTTTCTCTTTCTCTCTCTTATGGAAACTTTTAACTTGGAAAAATGATTTTTTCTCTCTCTGTCTCCTAACTCTGGATTAAAGTTATAATAGAAATATTTCCAATAATAAAAGACTACCTGATTTTTAAACTGGAAAGAACTTTAATCAGGCATCTGGTTTTTTCTCTTTTTTGTACTCTTTTGAAACACCAATGGCTTCAAAGTCTGGAAAGATTGTTTTGACTAAAAGAAATGACTATTCATCTGGATATATTTCTAAAATGCAACTTAACACTGAGCTAACACCTCCACAGCTTTTGACACCTGAAAATTTATTAAATAATTTAAAGATTATGAAACATGAACTTACTTTGGAATTTAACCAGAAAATAAGTGAGATAGACAAAAAAATGCAGGCTGCTTTGAAGAATATGAACCAACAATTAAGATTTGATGTGTTAGAGGTTTGCAAAGGCTTAGCAACAAATATTGAAGTTTTGGCAGAACGTATTGAAACAAATAAACAAGCTTTGGCAACTTCGGTGAATTACATAGATAAAATCCAAAATGACATTGCAAATTTTGAAAAAGAGGTCTTAATGACTCAGTTCAGATCCATGGAAGTTGCTATAAGGATTAGAGGTTTGAAAGAAGGATTATATGAAAATTTAAAAGGCAGGATGGTTGACATATTGGATCAGGTGTCTGGAATTTCTAAAGCGGAATTGGCTACACAAATCGACAAAATATACAGAATCAATTCGTGGTACGCTAAACAAAAGCATTTACCAAGGGATATTGTCATATATTTTACCACAAGAGCTCTACGGAACAGAATTATACAAGCAACGTTTAACAATAATCTTATGGTGAATGGTCAGGAACTAAAGATTTGGAAAGAAATCCCCTCTAAAATGCTTAAAGCCAGAAAAAGCTATACTTTTTTGATTGATGAATTTAAGAGATTAAATTTACAATATAAATGGGAAGCGCCAGTTGGAGTAGCAGTGAAATTTTCTGGAAAAAGATACCGGCTCAACACGATAAAAAAAGCTACTGAATTTTATGTCAATGTTCTAAAGGCTGATATATCCAAGATTCCAGAGGAAGGATGTATGAAAATAAAAGAGGAGGAGGAGGGGAAGCCACCTTTGATGGATCAAAAGGAAATAGATTCAAAAATCCAAAAGGAGTGCCTGAATCAGATAGCTGGGGAAAAGGAGATGGAGGTTTGGGATTAGACGGGAGACGACTCGACAAATTCGAATTTATTGAACTATTAAAAGATGAACTATCAAGATACAAAACGATGTGATGTTGAAATATATTGGACGGATAGAGACTAATATGATTGTATTTTATCTTTTCCCTATCTAATGATTACTTATGCAATATTTAGTTAAGTTTTATATAATTTTGAGGTTATTTTTAATGTTGATAATATTAGATATATATAGTTTGTTGAAGATTTGTTTATTCTTCTTTCATTTTCTTTTTTTGTTTATTGAAGTTAGTGAATTAATTTAGAATAATATTATCTTATTAATATCATGATGAAATTTAATATTTGATGATCACTTATGTAACATTTAGTTAAGTTTTATCTTAGAGGTTATTTTTAATGTCAATAATATTAGTTTAAGATTTGTGTATTTTATATTTAGTTATTACTTATGTAACATTTACCTTGTATAAGATAGAGGACTGAAGGGAGGAGGTAGGAGGTTTGTTTGTTTGTATTGTTAAAGAGTTTTCTCTTTCTTTCTTTCTTTTTTTTCCCTCTTTTTTGTATCTTTACTATTGTATACAAATGCGATATATTAGCAGTGTATAATTTGGAGTTGAAGTTTTTTAAAAATAGTGTTCTTTTTTTCCTTTTTTCTTTCTCTTTTTATTAACAATTTAAATTTATTATTATGCCCTGTATTATCTCTGGGAAGTCCGGGGGGGAGGTGGGGAGGGAAGGGGGTGGGTTTGGGAGGGGGGGAGAAAAAAACAAAAATGTTTGTATTTTATATTTAATATTTTGCTACTACTTATGTAAGTTTGTACTAATAAAACTTTTTTGAATAAAAAAAAAATCTTTAAAATCTTCTGAATCAGTGCATGTATTTGAATCTAGAATTTTCTAGCTTTTTCATAAGTCCAAAACTTGACAAAATATCCCTTCTTCTTGTTCACATTTCCAATATAAATTTGAAGTTCCTGGATAATTTCTAGATTATTTCTCTTGTGACATGTACCAATAATACATCATTTTGTAAACATTCTCTAAGATTATAATACAGTATAAATTTCAATACTTTCACCCACATATTTTCTTAGAATTCCCATTGTATATTAAAATCAAAAATGTTAGCCCATAGTGTCATACATTCATTCACTTGTTCTTTTTTTGTTGTAGGAAGTTAGCACCCACTGCTCTCTTAGAAAAAATTAAATATCCTACGAAATATTGAAAAGGAAGAATATGTTTCCCTGGATGACAAAAAACAAAGTGATACCATACCCACATCTTCAATGGTCATTAGAAAAATCCTTGAATGTTCTGAAATGTGTAAACTGACAATGGGAATTTATGAAAAGGAAGACACAGAATTTTACGATGCCTGGTATAATTGGTATAAATGGTTAAACCGTAACAAAAAATTCCAAATTTGGTTATAAAAGGTGAACTATAAAGAATTTACAAATGTTCTCAACTTCATGTTATATGTTTATAAGTAGAGGTTTATGTAAATAAAGTGGAAGAAATATATATTGTTTATATAATAGGAGATTCAATCCATTAAATATAGAATAGAATAAATAATTGCGATTGTTTAAATAAAAATAGTAATATAGCAAAATGTAAAATATAATGGAAAATGAAACAGCTGTAAAAGTGGTTAGTTTTAGCTATGTTTGTATGTATTTTATATGTTATGTGTTTTGTATTTTTTTCTTTTTTTGTATGTTGTTATGTTGTTTTTAACCAGAAAATTTAATAAAGATTATTTTTTTAAAAAAAGAGAGAAAACATGTTTTAAAGACAAAGCAGCTTCCTGCAGCTCCCTATCCCCCCTTCAGCTCCAGGGTGATGAGATTAAGACCTTCACCCTTAGGACATGATAGGATTAGCCCTCTGCCCATCTCACCACATGGCACCTGTATCAGCCAGCATCAGCCAGCAAGGCTCAAGCAAACTTGGACTCAGGACAGCCTACAGAGTTGCCCCTGCATGGCCCCATGGGAGTCTGACAGCCAATCAGAGTGCATTTCTTGCACAGGAGCAGAGGCCCCAGGGCAGGGCCCAAGAGAGGGCATAAAACCAAAGGACTTTCAGCATCTCGCCCCTTCTCTTCTTCTTCAACATCTTCGAGGCATGTGATCAATGTTCCCTGTAATATCAGAAAATGGCGCGCGGCAGTTAGAAACTGCCACGCAGCGTTCTCTTTTCATCTGTGCAGCCGCACAGGCACACAGCATCTGACATTAGAAAATGGCAAGCGGAAGTTAGAAACTTCCGTGCGGCGTTCTCTCATTACGTGCGCGGCCACGTGACCGCGCAACTTAGAGGAAACAGTGCATGTGATCCCCCTTTCCCCAGGACCTCAGACCATGTGGTCCTGCTGTCCACCATTAAAACCATCTTTCCAAGCAGTCACCATGCTTCCAGTGTCTTTTTCCCACTTGGAACCGAACCCAGAAGGATATTCCTTACAACATTGTTTTAAAATTTAATAAGATTTTATACATTTTAGCAATAATGTGTTTATCATTTGTATACAGTTCTGTTTTAAATTTAGTCTTACAATGTTAATCACTATAAATTCTTGTGTCTGCTTTAAATCTGTCTAATAATTGTAAATAAGAGAACCATTGACACCTATATCCTTTTGCCACCAGTTATTCTCTTAATTTTATTTACCCAATTTTCACCCTTTCCCTCTCCCGCCAGTGCTGCCCAGACTCCTTCAAGCAGCTGCAGAAAGAGAAAAGAGAAGGGGATTGGCAGCAGGGAGGGCATCTTCACCAGGCAATCTTTTTTGTGCTCTTTCTGGCTGCAGCATACTCTGGTAAGCCAGTACCCAAGAGGAGTCTCCCTCAGCTGTGAACTTACTACATCTGCAAAAGCAGTGAGGATGGGCTACACTCATACTGAACATTGAGTTTGGCACACAGAGATTTCACCAGAGGAGCTACCTTGTAGAAATTGTGTCGAGGCATGGACAGCGAAAGCTTGTATTTTGTTGCACAACTTTTGGAGAGGACCTTTTTTTAGTTCAGGGGAAAAAGCTGCAGAAAGATTTAATTTCCTTGCTTGCTGCATCCCTTTATTTTTCACTCTGGAGTCAAGGCAAGGTTTTTAAAAGGGATAGAGATTGGAGAGCAGAAGTAGAGTTTAATTTTAGCACCTAACTGGGGTAATGGAGGGGGAGGGAAGTCTGTCCCTCCTAGGGTTTTTTCGGGAAGAAATGTACCTTTCTTTGAAGGGGGGGGGGTGATGGAGGGAGGGCATAAAACAAGGGAAAGATTTTGGGAATTTCATTCTGAAGCTGCCTTTTATGCAAGGGCTGGCTTCCCAAAGCCAGGCAAAAAGCAGGACAGCTTTGCAGTCTCCTTAAGGCCAGTTGGTAGGGGGCCTGCTGATCACCTCAGAAAGGAGTGCTTTCCTTCCCCATTCTTTTTCCCTGGAAAAACAGTCAGCTATGTGGTGGGCCTGCATGCAGGGTGTTGTAGGCCCTGAGAGGCCTGAAACAAACGGGCTTGTGCCTGCGCTAGGCTTCCCAGGATCTCCCCCACCCCTCAGCTCCACTTAATAACTCCAGGCATTTGTTTAGCGAATGCACTGGAGAAAGCAGTGATGACTGGTCATTGTTTGAGGCAGTTCATTTAACAGATTAACAGAGTTGGAAGGTACCTTACAGGTCATCTAGTCCAACCCCCTGCCCAAGCAGGAGACCCTACATCTGCCTCTACCTAGGATCGAACTCACAACCTCCTGATTGTGAGGCAAGAGCTCCACCTCTAGGCCACAGCAGTTGGGTATTTAATTTAATGTTGTCTTGACCTTCCACCCTAGAGGGCAGGCTCCATTAACTTGCACAGTGCATCCAAGACAATGATATTGAGAAGAATATCATTCTGCTATATAAATAGCAATCCACATATTTCCATATATGCAAATAGTCTGCATATGCTGAGCACACTCTCTATCAAAGGATGCCTGCTGAATTTGAATTCCCAGAAAAGTGGGGCCCTAGCGGTGAGCCCCACTGATTTCAAAAGAATTTGTTCTCAGGAAGATGAAATGTGTTACTAATCTTAGCATTTAGTATTAATTTAGGCAATAGCTTCAGGCAAACTAATACTTTCTGTCACGTGAGTTTAGTTATGGTGGCTATTCTTTTCTGTATGTATGTGGAAGCACCATGAATACACCAACATACTATACTGCTGCTGAGTCCTCCTATGCCTCTGCTTTAGCATCAGATCAGAAGCTGCTGACATAGTCAAAGTCAGGCATTATTGTCCCCCCATTATGTTCTGCATCAGCTTCAGCATCTTCCTGCTGAAATGTTTCCGTGTACTTCATTTTCTTTCATTTCTTGGGGAATCTCTCCTACGCCTTAATAATTTCTTGCATGGATTATTTGCTTCAATCCTTCTTCCCCCCTTCTTTTTTCCTTTGCAACAGAATCCCTTTTTCTAGCTGGTAAGGCTATGAGCTAATCCAGGCAAAGAATCAAGGCTCTTTCCCAATGGCTTTGGTGAGCAGAAAACTTAGTTGGCAGTCATGAAAATGCTGTATTAAGGGAAAGATGGTGCCTCTAAGCAGAAAAATGGAAATGTTCTCACTTGAGCCGGGATATGGCTCATATGAGACAAACCATATGGCTTCCATGCAGAAATAAGTAATTATGAGAAATAAAACAATAATAATTAGAAAATACACTTTGAGAAAACTCACTTTTTGATATTTTTTAAATAGGCTGTCTGGGACAAACTTCGTTATTTTATTAAGGGTTTTCTATAAGGGCTGATTTTTAACCTACTACCGTGTTTCCCCGAAAATAAGACATGTCCCGAAACTAAGCCCCACAGGGCTTTTTCGGGACATGCCTTTAAATAAGCCCCCCCCGAAAATAAGCCCCCCCACTACTTCCGGGGGAAAGGGGGGGGGGACATGCCGGGAGCCGCTCTTTTTGCGGCGGCACTCTTTTGGCCCCGAAAGAGAGAGAGAGATCTCTCTCAAGAAGTTTCCCTGCAAAGACCTGCTGAAAAGAGAAGCCGCGAACTTCCAGACACTGGTAAAGTGAGCGCCTCGCAGCCCGGCCCTCCCCTGCATTCCCCCCCAAATTGATTATCTTACCAGCGTCTGGAAGTTCGTGGCTTCTCTTTTCAGCAGGTCTTTGCAGGGAAACTTCTTCAATGTAAAGGAGAACTTCTCGCGAGTGCAACCAATTAACAACTTTTCGCACTCGCTACTGCTGGGAGCCGATGAATTATTGATGGCAGCAAGTTCGAGGCAAAAGAGGGGCTTAGCTTAGTCGGGAGGATCTCTGTGCTTCTTTGTAATAACGGGTGTTGACTCCTGCGTTTTAAAGCCACCTCTTGCCAGTCGCCCTTTGGCACGGCTGGCGCACAGAGATCCTCCCGACTAAGCTAAGCCCCTCTTTTGCCTCGAACTTGCTGCCATCAATAATTCATCGGCTCCCAGCAGTAGCGGCGGCGGCGAGCAAGAGAGCAGCAGCCGCAGCAGCCGCTTCAATAAGAGAGAGCAGGAGGAAGCAGGGCGGGGAGGAAAAAGCTGGTGCGTGAGCCGTTCTTGCCGGCTGCCTGCAGAGAGGAAGCAGCGGTGACAGCGGCGGCCGCTGTGCCGGTAGCAGCCAGAGCAACGGCGGCACCGGTGGCGGCGCATTCGGGACTCTCCCTTCTCGCCACTGCCATCCCCAGCATTATGTTCCCGCAACACGTGGCGGCCGCCTCCCCGGCAAGGGCCGATGACGGTGAGGAGGACACGGGAGGAGGAGGACAGAAGGGAGGCGGAGGAGGCGAGGCAGGGAGGAGGAGGCGCAGGCAGGGGAGGAGACGCGGAGGATGAAGTGGGAGCCTGTGCCGCGCTCTCCAGCTACCTCCTGCTTGCCTGCGCGCTGAGCGCCGCCCCGGTGGGTCTCAAGTGCTTTTCGCTGGGCTCCGAACTCAAGGGGGAGCCGTTCCGCCTGGGCACAGCGGCCAGCGCTTTCTACTCGGGGCTCCTGCTGACCGCTGGGATCTCGCTCTTGGGCTCCGCGCTCTTCTGCTGCCCCTTCTGCCGCCACCTCGGTCGCTCGCTCGCCGCCCCGCCCCATCCTTCACCCCAAAGCTCCAAACTCCGCAGAACCGCGAAACGCACCACTTACTGGAGTTTGACAGCTCTGGGGTTTCCCTCGGCTAGGGGAAAAAATCTTGCATAGTGCAGAAACTCTTCTCGCTTCGAGAACTTGCTAATTCTCGCGAGAAGAGTTTCTGCACTATGCAAGATTTTTTTCCCCCTAAACAGATTAGCCGAGAGACCACGGAGCTGCCGAACTTCAGTAAGTGGTGCGTCGCGGCCTGCCTGCACCCCCAAAATAATAAGCCATCCCCCGAAAATAAGGCCAGGTGCATTTTTTGGGGGGTCAAAAAATATAAGCCCCTGTCTTATTTTCGGGGAAACACGGTATTAGAAAAGCTTTCCTGACAAACCTCAGTTGTGTCCAGACTTCCCTCTTTTCTGCTCTCTTTTCCTTTTCAAACATCCCATTTGTTACCATCCAGTGGAAGACAGGTAAGAAAACGGGAGTAAGATACTCAGTAACCATTGCCTGTAAAGGTGGCACGTGGAGCCATATCTGAGGGCAAGCGAGGTGTTGCCCTATGTCAGTTCCAGCGCATATGCATGCGCTGGCCAGCTGATTTTCGGTCTTCTTTTCAGCCGTTTTCACTCTCCCCAGGCTTCAGGAAAGCCTCCTAAACCCTGGGGACGGTGAAAAACAGCCCAATGGGCCAACCAGAAGTTCGGAAACGAACCTCCGGTTGGCCCGTTGGCCCATTTTTCACTCTACCTTCAGGAGGCTTTCCTGAACCCTAGGGAGAGCGAAAAACAACCCAATGGGCCTACCGGAAGTCTAGAGACTTCAGTGAGGCCTGTGCACATGCGCAGGTTGTGGGCAGCACGGCGGGTTGTGGGCATGCACGGGGCGCAGTGTGGGGGTTGTACACATGCACAGGGGTGAGGGCATTGCATTATGGGTGTGGGCACGTGCGTGGATGCTATCGCACCCAAGCCAAAAAAGGTTCATCACCACTGCCCTAGAATATACATAATCCCTGAAATAAACATTTCCCAAGACATAAACAAATTTGATCTGAGTTTAGGTATTTGAGCAATTGCAAGATAAGGATGTAGTTTATTAGTGATATGTCTCTGTCAGCCCCCGCCCCCCGCCAGTCCCTGCAAGCTACCCGTAAGATGTGTGTTTTGCCACTATAATGCTTAAGCAAATGAAAGCTGTTTCAGATTGTGTCAGTCTCCTTTCTGTATAGCGAGTAGAAATTCTCAACCTGTGGTATTCCAGGGATGGAGAGAAGGCAGACAGAGATTAATCAACAGTGACTCTTTGAATCCCACCTCAGTTTGTTCTCCAAAATAAACAATTACTGGCACAGCTGATTTATTTTTCAAAATACAACGACTCACACCGGCCAACAGCCTGCTTCTCCTTCGTAGTCGAAAAGCCGAACATCTTAGGCTCGCCCGAGTCGGAGTTTTCGGAGTTTTCGGAGTTTCTTCAGTGTCTGCGTTTGTCCCACGAGAGCAGCGCCAGTGAAACTCTGTCGGCCAATCGAAGGCGGAGAAGGGGGAGACTCCCTCGCTCGGACTCGCCCAGTCCGCCCTCCCGATGGTGCTGAAAAGGACAGTGCCAAGTTCCTGAAGCCTCAGTCGGGGGGGAGATGGCTTCCCAGCAAATCGAAACCGCGGTCTGGCCGAGGAGGGAGGCTGATCCCGCGGCCGATCAGTCCCGTCCTTCCGGGTGGTTTACTTGGGAAGAGATCGGGCTGCGTACTGGCCAGGGAGACTCGACACGGGAGCGCTGGCTGGTGATTGACAGGAAAGTCTATGACATCAGCCGGTTCTACAGGAGGCACCCGGGGGGCTCTAGGACTATCGGCTCGTTCGCAGGGCAGGACGCCACGGTAAGGCGTGCGGCAGGTGACGAGGCGAAGACTCGGGTAGCCACAGTTTCTTTCGCTTCCATAAAGTGTCACAGGGAATACCATAGCTTACACAATTCTGATATTTGTAGCTATGGGCATGGCATTTAAATATCTTTTCCAAGGCTCCTGTGGTAGCTCTACTAAGCGCTAGTCTGATTTATTTATTGCTTGTTCCTTTACCGTTCAGGGTTGATTCTATTTGTCATTTTCAGTCTCTTCACTATCAATGTCATTGTACGTTGTTGTAATTAGTTTGGTCTTCTTTATATATTTAATTTTAATCCCATTTTCCACTCTGCTCCTTGACTTTTATTATTAAAACTTGCAGATTTTCTCTATATTCAGCTTCACAGCAGGGCTATCAGCATAATATAGGCTATTCATGTTTGTTCCTCCAGTGTTAAAACCAGTTGTTGTTGTTGTTGTTGTTGTTGTTGTTGTTATTATTATTATTATTATTATTATTATTATTATTATTATTATTATTATTATTATTATTATTATTATTATTATTATTATTATTATTATTATTATTATTATTATTATTATTATTATTATTATTATACAATTGTATCACAGCGGCCAGTTGTTTCGCCGGATTTGGCATTGATTACTAGTCGAGCCCCACCCAGGGGCCTAGGACGTCGTAATGTATTTTCAAAGTATATGTGCGGAACCGAGCAGTGCGGCTTTTTGCATTTGACTGATGGTGATTTTGTCAATTTTGAGCTGTTTTAAATTTAATTCCAGTGCTTTTGGGATAGCACCCAGTGTTCCAATCACCACTGGAATTACCACTGCTGGTTTGTGCCATAATCGTTGAATTTCGATTTTTAAGTCCTGGTATTTTGCGATTTTTTCGTGTTCCTTTTCATTAACCTTGCTATCCCCTGGTATTGCAATGTCAATGATAGTCACCGTGCTTTTCTCGACCAGCGTGATGTCTGGTGTATTATGCGCCAGTACCTTGTCTGTTTGTATACGAAAATCCCACAAGATCTTGACCATCTGATTTTCAGTGACTTTTTCAGGCTTGTGTTCCCACCAGTTTGTAGCAGTATGGATGTTATAATTTTTGCATAAATTCCAGTGGATCATTTGTGCAACAGAGTTGTGCCGTAATTTGTAATCAGTCTGCGCGATTTTCTTGCAGCAGCTGAGCACATGGGCTACAGTTTCATCAGCTTCCTTGCATAATCTGCATTTAGCATCATTTGAGGATTTATCAATTTTGGCCTTTATGGCATTTGTACGAATTGCCTGTTCTTGTGCGGCCAGGATCAATGATTCTGTTTCTTTCTTTAAAGTACCAGATGTTAACCATAACCAAGTTTTTTCACTGTCCACTTTGTCTTTTATTTTTTCCAGAAATTGGCCATGTAATGCTTTATTTTGCCAACTCTCCATTCTTGATTTTATCACATTTTTTCTGTATTCTTGTTTCGTCTGTTGGACCTTCAGTAGATTTTTGTTCTTTACTTCAATTAATAGATGTTCTTGACTTTCTTTTAAATAATCCGCCAATGCATGCTTTTCTTCTTCAACTGTTTGCTTTACTTGTAGTAGTCCTCTGCCACCTGATTTTCTGGGCAGGTAAAGTCTATCAGTGTCACTATGTGGATGTAAACTGTAGTGCATTGTCATTAGTTTTCTGGTGTTTCGGTCCAAAATGTCCAAATCAGCTTGTGTCCAGTTAATTATACCAGCCGTGTATCTTATGACTGGTATTGCCCAGGTATTCATGGCCTTGATGGTGTTTCCACCATTTAATTTAGATTTCAAAATTTTCCTAACTCTGTTGGTGTACTCTCTTCTGATGATAGTTTTCACTTCTCCATGTCTGATGTTATCCAACTGCAGAATGCCCAGATATTTATAGGCTTCATTTTGATTGCATTTAATTAATTGGCCATTGGGCATTTCAATTCCGTCACATGTAGTGATTTTGCCCCTTTTCATAGATACAGTGGCACATTTTTCATGCCAAACTGCATTGAGATATCTGTGCTGAATATTAGGACTGTGTTGGTCAGTGATTGGATTTCTATTTCTGACTTTCCATACAGTTTCAAATCATCCATATACAATAAATGTGATTTTTTTTCGGCGTCTTTGGCTATTTGGTATCCAGGTTTCATTTTTTTTAAGATTACTGATAGTGGGATCATTGCGATGATGAAGAGGAGGGGTGAAAGTGAATCTCCCTGAAAAATTCCTCTCTTGATATTAACCATTCCATAGTTCTCATTCCCTACTGCCAACTCAGTTCTCCATTGTTTCATCGCTCTTTCAGTGAATGATGTAATATTTTTGCTGATGCCAATTGTTTCTAAGCATTTGATGATCCAGCTGTGTGGCAGTGAGTCGTACGCCTTTTTGTAATCAATCCAGACCATATTCAAGTTCGTTTTTCTGTTCTTACAGTTTTCTAGTATCATTTTGTCAATTAGGAGCTGATCTTTTGTGCCCCTGCTCCTTCTTTTGTTGCCTTTTTGCTCTACTGGCAAGATGTTATTTGTTTCCAAATAATCCATTATGTTATCTGCAATTATCCTGGTGAGTAATTTGAAGGTTGCTGGCAAGCATGTTATTGGTCTGTAGTTTCCAGGTGTTGTTCCTTTAGTTGCATCTTTCTGAATCAAGTATGTTTTTCCAGTTGTCAACCATTCATCAATTTGACCATTTTGTAGCATTTCGTTCAGTTGCTTGGCCAATATTCCATTTAAGGAGGAATCACACATAAGAAGAGAAGTTTGACATGATGGCCTACATGGTCCCTTTTAGAATCTATTATGTTATGAGTGTGTGATTTTCCCAACTCTGAAGGACTGAGCCAAATCTTGCAAATGCCATTGTTAATTTAAATAGAAGTGAAAGAAATAAAACAGGAATCCTACCTACAAAATGGTGCAGTGAAATCAGCACACAGATTCTCTCTTTCTCTCTTATATTCACACGGACATATTATTCCTGATATACTGTACGCTATTCTTTTAGAACCAGAAAAGAAAAGAAAAGAAAAAACAATTTAAACCTATGATCTATAGGTTAGCTTTTCTTAGAATTTATTTTATTTTATTTATTTATTTCTACGCTCTTATAGGCCGCCCAATCCCGTAGGACTCAGGGCGGCGTACAACATGGATAAGAAACGTACAGTAAAAAACAATTGTAGCAATTTAAAAATAAAACAATATTAAAACATTATTAAAAACACAATTCATGGGGGAATCTGATCTCCTTGTTCACCCCGCCTGTCGGAAGAGCCATGTTTTCACGGCTTTACGGAAGGCCAGTAGAGTGGGGATAGTCTGGATCTCTGGTGGGAGTTGGTTCCAGAGGGACGGGGCTCCCACAGAGAAGGCCCTTCCCCGCGGCCCCGCCAACCGACATTGTTTGGCCGACGGGACCCGGAGGAGGCCCTCTCTGTGGAACCTAACTGGTTGTAGGGAGGTATGTGGTAGGATGCGGTCCCGAAGGTAACCTGGCCCTGAGCCATGTAGGGCTTTAAAGGTCAAAACCAACACCTTAAATTGCGACCGGAGACTAATAGGCAACCAATGCAGCTGGCGGAGAATGGGTGTTACGTGGGTGTATCTCTGTACACCCACCACAGCTCGCGCAGCTGCATTCTGCACCAATTGCAGTCTCCGGATGCTCTTCAAGGGTAGCCCCATGTAGAGCGCGTTACAATAGTCTAGCCGTGAGGTGACAAGGGCATGAGTGACTGTGAGCAAAGCCTCCCTCTCCAAGTAGGGTCGCAATTGGTGCACAAGACGAATCTGTGCAAAGAATTGTTGGTAAAACATTGCAATTTTCTTGTTTTTACAGTTTCACCAAAAACAAATGTGAAGATCAGAACAAGAAAATCCTTCCAATTATATTTAAGTGTAATTATTAAATCATAATCCATTATTGTGGCAATTAAATAACCAATTTGTAAGTTTTTAATTAATCATACACAACATTAACAAGGAGCCAGTAGTTCAGTCATGCAATACTATCTTGTCTGTCTTCCCTTTTGCAAAGAGAGAAACCGGATCTATATCACATGATTATTTGAAGATACACATACTTATACATCTTTTCGGTCAGTTGGGAAAACCAGTATCTGTTAATACGGACTGCAAGTAGGAGCTCAAAAAACAAAACACATCTCTCTCTCACACACAACAACCTGGATGCAGAAAATAAGAAGATAAGATAAAAGTTATGTATTTTTTTCCTGTTACCTTTTACTTACTTTTTAAATTTTTAAAGCTTTTTAATAAATATTTCAGCATAATAGTAAAATCAAATACAAATTAAACTCAGGAAAATGAAAAAGAGAAATAATTAAAAAAATGGAAGTGTCTAAAGGTTGAATTATGGCAACTGGACTAGACTTTGTTAATCTGAGAGTCAAGATTCAATTGAAATTGATATATTTTAAGGTATGTGTGTATTGATATATAAATGGAATTGTGGAAAAAATAAAAGAAATACAAAGAAAAGATTCAATTGAAATTGATGTGGCAAGAGTTGGTACATTCCAATGATTCTCTGCCTAACTAATTTTTACTCTGACTGATGAAGATGCTTGGCAGAGCAACAAAACATCTCAGATTAACAAAGTTTGGTCCAGTTGCCATGATTTCACCTTTAGACACCTTTGGCCTGGATGGTTGAGTCTTCATTGACATACATTAAAAAAATGGAAAGAAAAAATAGAAAAACAAAAGGGAAAGAAGTAGAATAAATAAAAAGAAAAGAACTATATTTAAAGAAGTGACTTCCAATCTTCAGTATGCCAAGCAAAAAGAAATTTGATAACTCATTACCTGCTATAAAATTACAAATAAATATCTATCCTTCCCATCCTTCTATATGCATAATGATAAATGATCAACTTTTCAGTCCTGGTGTCAGCAAAAAGCCCATAAAGGGTTACCACAGATTTATAAAAAGCATATTTTATTTTAATCTTGATCAAACAGAACAACTTTATATTCCTTTCTTTTACTTCTAACACTCTTGGTTTTTAATTTATTCAGATGTTCTTGTTCTTGTTGTATCACAGAGGGTTTTTCAAGTCTTTAGCAGACCTCTTTTGTAGATCCACTGGAAAGTCATTATCCAAATCATTATTTTGATTTGTTTTTTGTATTTCCTCTTTATTTTTCAAAGCCTTAAGCAGCTTCTTCCATGTCTTTTATTTACTTGGTCCACATATTGTATTTTTGAAAATTTTACTTTCTTTAGGTTTATACTTACTGTAAATGTCTTTAAAAAGAAGTATAGATTTTTCTCAACTTTAAAATTAAATAAAAGTTGGTGCAGAACTAAGCAAACTGTGCATGTTCCACCTATAAATAAATTGAAATGAGAGCAGAAAAGCAGGAATTCTATCTGCAGAGTAAAGCAGTAAAACTGGTTTATATTGCTGAGAAAAACTATCTATAAATACTACTTTCTAGAAAGTAAGTATTAAACAATTAAATTATGTGATTTATACATTTTTCTGTCTTTGATGTTTTCTGCAAAACACTGCAGTTTCTTTGTCCTCTGTTGCTCCAGACTTTACTTGAAGCCAAAATCATTTTCTGAATAATTATAGTTTAGAATTAATCATAACCCTTCAGAGCCAATTTCTGAAATAATAGTGCAAGCGTCTCAATATCTTGGGTCAAACACCTCCTGGGAATTATGTCTGTCATGATTAATTGGAGAGAAGAAAGATAAGAATCAAATATTATCTATCAGCCTAAACATGTTTCTTCCAGGTTGCCTTTAAGATGATTCTTATAATATTTCATTATCTTTTTTCTTTATGTTTTGGCATTAGGATCCATTCACAGCCTTTCACCTTGACAAGACTCTAGTAAGGAAGCACATGGCGCCACTTTTGATTGGGGAATTGGCACCTGATCAGCCCAGCTTTGAGCCTGATAAGAATGTAAGTTTGGAGACAGAAAATTAAGATAGTGGCTTATGGTGTTAACCTTCAAAGTCTTAAATATTAGTGATCAGTGATCACCTTTGTCATTAAAACTGATCTGCTATTAAAGTCAACAAAAGATATTTTATAAGGTGCTCCTCAATCTTTCTGCATTGTCCTTGTATTTCACTCCAATCTCTTGGCATTTATAAAAACAGTAAAAGTCCATTTCCTTCAGCAGACTTTTAATTATGAAGTGATCTTAGTATCTGCCACTCCATTCCCTTCCACTCTCCACCTCATTGCCCTGAAGATGTACTTGATCCTTCCCAAATATATCTGAAGGCTATCTTCACTATCACTCACACTCAGCCTCCTCTCATCTTTCTGTCTGCTTCCACTAAGCAAGCAGGACTCGAATCCACAGATGAGAATAACATGGAGAGAACCCTGTTTGCTTATTTATGCTCCACAAATTCAAACTGAACCCAAATAACCCCCCAAGATGAGGCTTCTGTCATCTCAACAAGACATATCCAGGTAGTGTCCAATGTAGAGTCAATGTATAGTTTTATCCTTTTCATCCTCCGGTTGTAGAGCAAACTCTTTTTATGTCCCATCAGATGATTTTCCATCTGATTTTGCCAATCAAGATCCAAGGTAATTTTAAAAATGCAGCTGGGCAATAAGATTGGGCAAGTAAGCTCAGTTCTTTCAGGCTTCCTCAACCTCCACCTAATTAATCCCAGCCTGTCTTCTCAAGATTATTAAGCAGGTGGTTGCAATGCAGCCTCAGAGAGTCTGGAGAAAATGGTTTACCTGGACCCTTTTCAGTCAGGTTTCGGGTCTGGGCACAGCACTGAAAGAGCATTGATCGTGCTTGGGAATGACCTGTGGTGGGACTTCTGGCCAATGGGTTTCTAATGATGTAACCTGATGGAAGTCATTGAATGGGCAGCTGTATAAAGTGATTAAAATAGGTAAATAGAGCCCAATAACAGTTCCATAAATATTTAATCAGAAATAATAATTAATATTAATTCATAATATTAATTACATATTTTATAACAGTAATAAAATACTACACTAAAGTAAATACTAATGAAATTGGAATACAGTACAACTATATTCTATAAATGAATTTAATGTGCAAATAGATTACAATAAATATATAAATAAAAATAGTACTGAATAACACAACACTCAGTGGTTTTGTTTAAACTAGTAACTCTCCAACCATAGATAAATATGTGCATTGGAGGAATATATAAATTGGTGCCGCCTTGTGGACACTCAGTAAAGCTATACCAAACTATACCAAGCTATACCATAAAATCATCTTTGACCATACCAGTTATTTCTCCCTTCCTCCCTCCCTCCTTCTCTGTTTCCCCATTAGTGCTTTTTTGCCAAGATTGTTAAATCCAGATTGACATTGATTTCTAGTGTCCCAAACATGAGATCTAAGTTGTCTAGCAGTCACTAAGAAGAAAAATAGTTTATTTATGCAACAATTTTTCATTTGTTTTCTTCCACATTTAATATTTTTGAAAGAATATCAAAATCAAATCAAATCAAATTTTGGGGTCACATGCTTTCCTCTTCATTCCCCTATAAAAAGTTTGGAAGGAAAAGGATAATTTGGAGGGCAATTCCACCAAGAGTTCTTGATGTTAACTGTTGATGCCACTGGCTACCTATGCTGTATCCATAAACTCAAAACTCCTGCAAATTTTCTGATTTTTTCCCCCCCATAGAAATTATTAGTAGAAGATTTTCGGGAACTGCTGTCCACTGTTCAAATGATGGGACTCTTCAAGCCAAACAAAGTCTTCTTTTTCCTGATCCTTCTGCATATTTTACTGCTGGATGCTGCTGGCTGGTTTGTGTTGTGGTATTTTGGGATATCTATAACACCTTTTCTTATTGCCACAGTGTTGCTGACCTTTGCTCAGGTAATATTCTTGCCTTTATTTTTAGGCAAAATTGCATTTTCCATTAGTTCGGCTTCCTACAGTAGAATGTCTTTTAGCCAAATTAAAATAATTTCTTTATAAAGAAAATAACACATATTCAATTGTCATGGGCCTTCAGATGATTGCATTCAATTATTTGGAGGAATAAGGATTGAAGAAGACAAAGCAATTCAGTTAGATAAAAAGCCACTTGTGTTTTGCCCAACAAATGATTCTGTAGAAAAGAAGGATATTGGAGGCTTTTAAGAAGAGACTTGGCAGCCATTTATCTTTTAACTCTGTTATTCTATGTTCTATGATGCCATGTCATCTTATATCTCAATCATTCTGAAGGACAGTAAGTAATGAAACAAGAATAGAGCATTAAAATGCAACCATGTCTTCTCACGTCTAGCACAAAATATGAGATACATTTGTGGAAGATATCTATGGTTATATTGTAGAATTGCGTTCTTGTGCCTATCCTGTTTGGAAGGTTTCTCTGGGTGGCTGAACCTTTGATTGAATAAAAAAATCCTAGAATGAATGAACCTTTATTGTATCTATCCCAGCAGTTCTTGCATAGCTATTACAAATACCATTGGATATAAGTTGTAGGAGTGACACAAAAGGTGGTCCTTCTGTTGTGATCCACCCTTTTTTTTAGTCTCAAGCAGGCTGGCTACAACATGATTTGGGACATCTTTCAGTCTTCAGCAATCCAAAATGGAACCACCTTTTTCATGAATTTGTGATGTGCCATTTAAAGGTAAGTAAGGTATATTATTCTTAGAATGTTCCACGGAATTGAAGGGAAAGAATATGGAATATTGCAAATATACATGAAAAAGTTTCATGAGTAAATATCAAATGTGTTGTGTTATTTATAACAGAGGTGTCAAATGGGATTCTCATTTTCCCATTCCCACCCAAAGAATACAAAGAGTTCTCTTATGTTAAATCAAACCATTTGTTTGTCTATCTCATTATTAACTGCAGACCAAGAATGAAATTTCATTTATAATAAACAAGATGAATGTGCAAATTAACCAAAAGCCAATCCCAATTTAAGATCTGAAGATGGCAAGGCCTGATTCATACAGGAGATCTGAGATCAAGATAATGTCAAATAAATTCAGGATAGTTGTGTTTTTGACTTGAATGGGAAACCATCAAAATGCCTATAACTGTTTCTTTTGGGGTACAGAATAAAATGAAAATAACATAGATACTTTTGAGGGTATCAACACTGCAAAGTTTGGGTGAATAGACTGAAAGAGTTCTATAGAATTCTGGTATAGATTTTGAAACATTCCTCTTCTACTGTTTTAAGGCAGAAATAGTAAGATTGAAAAAAAGAGCAGCACAGTCTCTTAGTTGTCCGACAAAGATTCTGTCAGCCTCCGAAAGTCTTGCTTACTTCGGCTGTCATAGCAACGGTGGGAGGGGTGGCTGGGAAGGTATTTGGGTGGGGGCTGGGAAGCTGCTGGAGATGACCCTGTTTATCTTTGAAAGGGGAGGGAAGTTCTCACAAGTTCTGCCAAGCCTCAGAGACATGTTTATTGCTTGCTCAAGGTCAACGGCTTCATCGGACCAGATGTGGCCGGCTGGGCGGGTAGTGTGCCCACATGACACCTTGGCACATGAGGATTGGATGGTTTGCCCAGGGGGGTTATGAGGGAGGGTTTTGGGATGCTTTGTATATGCATTTTTGCGCGCTTTTGCTTTAGAACTTGCTTTCCTTTTGTTGCTATCACTTCTTGTCTAGTAAAATTACTCATCTCTATAAACATGGAATTGGGGTTTTTATTTCCTGGACTTTGAATGGAGGCACACCTGACAGATTCTATAGAGCAGTCATACTGAAGTAAAACAGAAAACACTCTAGTCAAATTTAACTAGAAACCATAAGGTCAATTTGGCATGGAAAAAACAGTGTTTTAAAAGTAGACATTCCATTCCATAAGTTTCTAAATAATGTAATTGTTTTCAGAGGTACCAGAGTTTTGTATATTTAGATCCGAATACTGTCCATCCAATCAAAGGTGCTGAATATGTACTGTATATTCCAAGGTTGCCCAAATTGGAAAATTGACCCCAATTATTAGCTTTCAGTATTTAATACTTAACAATAGGTAAGCATGATAGTTCCAGATTCTAAAAACTAAATCCTGTCTCATTAATTAGAAATTGGATTTCCTGTAAAGGTATTCTAAGAATCAAAGAACTCCACAGAAATGTTGTAAAGAAGGAATTTATTTTCTGAAAATATTTTCCAGATTTTTAAACTGGAATTCCTCTCAGAATATAAATTTAACTGGTAATAACATACATTTTGAGAGCATTCACCTTTTCCTCAAAGGTTAAATGATCCCCATCTATTGACATCTGAAGAAACACCCCTACCACAATTTTATTTATATTACATGTTGTATCCTTTGGTATATACATATGCCAAATATTTAATAGATTCAGTGCAAATATGGAATTCATATTTAGTGAATGGGTAACCCAATTTTTACCTATTAGCATCAGTTCTGATTTGGACAATAGAATATTCTGTTATTTTGCATCGATACTAAAATAACAGTATGAGTTTTAGAAATAAACAAAAGAATGTGGGCATTTGTATTCAACTGAGTTATGTAGTACTCCATAGATATGTCTTTGCTAATGTTGTCTAATAGCACAAACCAAAAGTTATTAAATATCAGTAATTACATTGATTATTAAATATTGATTGAAGTATTAATTAATATAGATATTAAAAAGCAAGGGTGAAACTGGACATCCGTGTCTAATTTCTTTAAATAGTGGAAAAGTGGGAGAAAATGTCATTAAAATTTACTTTAGAAGTATATATATATATTCTTAATCCATTTTATGAATTCCAAGGGATTTTCAAATCTATTTAATATAATACACATGAATTGTTTGTGTATTTTATCAAAAGTTTTTCAGTATCTAATAATGAGATTACAAATTGACCTTTATTTTAAGTCTATTATATCTACAATGAATCCTATATTATCTGTTCCATGCCTAGTTTTTTTCACCCTGCTTGATAGTTCTTAATAACAAATGGTATCACTTTGCTATAATCTATTTCATAACTTGCTATTAAAATATTTGTATCAACATTAGCAATGAAATCAGATGAGAATTAGCATACCAGGTATTATCTTCATCTGGTTTTAGTACAACTGCAAGATAAACTGATTAAGGCAGTGATAAAATTATCTTATTAGTAAGCCTGATTAAATACCAGTGATAAAATTTCCTGAGCAATAAGCCTGATTAATTACCAGTGACAAAGGAAGGAAAATACTGGACCTAAAGCTAACAGGGACTGTACTACAGGGGAGCCAAAGAAAAATAAGAATAAAATGGTATGGAGGCAAGAAAAAGCAAGACTCATTAAGAGAGAGACAGAGCAGAATAAATGTAGGTCTCTATTTTGTTTTCTGTTCCTCCCCACAGAGCAGCACCTCTTCTAGTGCTTTGACAGGCAGGTTTTGAAAGGTGATAAAACTCATTTGCCACCTACTCATGTTAATATCAGAGAACTCATTACAATACTCAAATTCTCCCCAGTTTTGTCCATATTATGCAATGAATACTTGAGATTATTGAATGTTAGAAAGTGCACTTAATCTTCAAATTTCAAGATTTATTTATTTATTTATTTATTTATTTATTTATTTATTTATTTATTTATTTATTTATTTGTCAAACATGTACAGGATAGTAGGTGTTCGTATAAACATAACATAAGCAAAGAAGTACAGATAAATGAGGACAATAGGACAGTAGGTCAGGGACGGTAGGCACAGTGATGCGCTTATGCACGCCCCTTACAGACCTCTTAGGAATGGGGAGAGGTCGACTGTAGACAGTCTAAGGTTAAAGTTTGGGGAGTTTGGGGAAGAAACCACAGAGTCAGGTAGTGCATTCCAGGCATTGATCACTCTGTTGCTGAAGTATTTTCTGCAGTCGAGTTTGGAGCTGTTTACATTAAGTTTGTATCTATTACTTGCTCGTGTATTGTTGCAGTTGAAGCTGAAGTAATCATTGACAGGAAGGACATTTTGGTATATGATTTTATGAACTACATTTAGATCAGATCGAAGGCGATAATTCAGAGTCAGCTGATTCAACACCTCAAACGTATTTGAAAATCTGATTCAAAGGTTCAGTGGAATCTCCTCTGTATTACCTCTTCAAAGCAGAATACTGTGGCAGTAAATAGTCAAGCAATCTTTTAAAAGAGCCTGAATGGTTTTTTTTCATTCTTCCTCTACAGGGACTTTCAGCTAATTGGTGGGCTTTGCACCATTCCCAGCATCATGCTAAACCCAACTGTTTCCAGAAGGACCCAGACGTTTCATTTCATCCTGTTATTTTTTCATTAGGGGAACCTCTTTCTTTGGAGGTAAGAAGCAACTGCTTAGATGACAACAGATTTTACTGAACCCTGGCCGCTCTCCTTTCCGATCAGTGTTCAGAACAAAAACTGTTAAGCCATTTCATTGTCAATTTGTTAGAGTTGAACACAGTATAATTCTTCTGGATTTATTATTTATATTTATTAGCAGAGTTTGATAAAACAGGTCTCATAGAAATAGTAGATTAGTAGGGTTGGACAAAATGTTCACCCAAGGTGGCCACAACAAAAGTGTATTTCTCTATATGGACCCCTCCTTTCTAAGGCTGGGTGGCTTTGTCCAAGGAGAGACTAGAACTCACAATCTTGCAGTTTCTAGCCTGATGCCTTCAGGGGTGGCCAAACTATGGTTCTTTGAGGACCTGTGGACTTCAACTCCCAGAATTCCTGAGAATTCCTGAGCTAGCCATAGTTTGGCCACCCCTGCACAGGTTCTCCTGTGGTAGCTCATAGCTATAGATAAATATTATGAATTGGATTACTGGGTGAATTATTTCACTGGATTGACTTAACAGTCAAGTACAAAAGGATTCTGAGGAGAGCAGCAAGTTTTTATGGCCATGAATGCAATCCTAAGAAGGTGTGTTAGGGAAGCAAAGTAACAGATTGTCTCCCTGTCCAAAAATCCCGGCAGCTCGGGTAAGATAGAAGATGGAGGGTAGTATGGAGCTTAAGCATCTATTTGTTTGTTCCCGTTTGCTCCTTCTGTGGTTAATATTATGAATTGGGCTGACTATTTATCTCAGTGGATTGTTTCAGATTTGATAAGCATATTCTGCCTTGGCTCTTACTTAAAACAAAGAAAATATAGAATTATTTATGCCTCACAGGCAGAAATACCGGTATAATTTGTTTAAATCTCTGATGGTCGTGAGGTTCTGAGGATGTGGCAGTTAGTAAAAATCTCAAAATGAAGAAGCTGCCTATTTAGCTGAGATTCTGGATTCCCTTTTTGTTGTTAATTCACCCCTACTGAAACCAGTCAGGACATTAATTGTGGCAGCTATAGGATGATGTGGCTGAAGAGCTGATATTGGGACAATGGAACACTTTGAATCCATCAGATCCAGGGCCATCAGTAATGCTTTCCTTTGGGACCTTCTAGTAATGGAGAGATTAGTAAACATTTATCTAGTATTTCTGCTACCAAAAAAGGACAATTCCTTTCCTGACTAAGAAATCTTATGTTTAAGAATGTTCTTTCCATATTTCTATCGCAGGGCTTAATTTTAAAAGCTATCTCACGCTGACATGTGTTTCTGCATCTGGAAATTTTGAAAATAAAGACTGCAATCTATTCTAACTACCACAATTACAATCTATTATTGTGACAGTTGTGTGCATCTCACTTTTTTTTTAACTTTTTTTCCTGCCTGAGTATTTATTTCACAGAGCAGATGAAAAGGATGTTACAGAAATGGAGCCTTAAGTTATAATTACCTAGTGAAAGTTATTTTTTTTCATGACTTACTTTCTTTTGCAGTTGGGTTTGCAGAAAAAGAAATACATGCCTTATAACTATCAGCACAAGTATTTTTTCTTCAGTGAGTATCTATTCCCCCTCCCCCCCACCTGCTAAGTGCAAATGAACTTTTTCTTGTGTAAAAAAAGCTCTGGATAATCTTTGGACTCTTATCTTTTCCACCATGAGTTCATGGACAGATTACATATGCATTCTACATAATCCCCAGTACAGTGCAGATTAATAACAACTCTGTTATTAATGATAAGATAGTAGAAGGGAAGAACAAAGAGCAGTGGCAGCAACTACAGAACATTGCAGATGAATTCTTTCCTTTCTCAGGACACACAGATTCCCATGAGTTTAACATATACAGAATATTTAAGGTGGAGGGAGGCATCCTGATTCTAAGTCCACATCTTCAAAAGCAGACTATGCCTAAACAGTGCAAAGAGAGAAATGACAAGCTGAAGAGGGTACTGCACTTTCTCATGCAACTGCTCAATTATTTGATGCTCTATAGGCATGACTGAGGACCATCCATAAATCAGATTAGAGTGGAAGAAAATTGCCATGGAAGAGAGAGAGGGACATAATGGAGAAGATAGTCCATCCTCTTCACCAGTAGTTGTTTTTCTTTTTGAAACTACTTTATTCATAAGATCATAAATGGTGCCTGCTGGATCTAACCCTTGGCTCATCAAGTTCAGCAGTCCATTCTCACAATAACCAACCAAGGAAATCCATTGGTGTTCCTTCAGATGGCCTTCAGAGGCTACCACACTGCCATCCAAGCTAATAGCCATTGAATCTCATGAATTCCATGAGTTGGTCCATCCTTTCTTGAAACCAGCAAGCTAGTGGCCACCACCACTAACTCCTTACAGCAGTTCAGAGGGAACCTCTGTCATAAGTTTTTTTAAACTGTCTCCAATTAGATTGAGTGTCGAGTCTGAGCCTCAAGAACCACAAAAGCGTTGGATTCTGAACAAGTTTTTTTTTAAAAAAATCTTCCAATAAGGGTTAGGGAGATATTTTATTTTGAAAGAAACCCAAGATATAGAAGCAAAAAATGTGAAATTTACAAGTTTATATGTCTTTTCTATTGCCTCTAATTTATATTTTATTCTATTGCTGTTTCTCTTTTGTTACATTAATTACAATTATTATAATGATTACAATTATTATACTCCATTACAATACCGTATTCTGTGGTACTATTATATAATAATGTTTTCTTCTTACAAACACTGTTCTCCCTTAATTCCTCTGTCTGGAATTTCTTCTCCTTTTCTTATCTGCTATTGGCCAGGAAGTAGAGTACTTGCAATTTTCCTTGTTTTTTAAAATATATTTTTTATTTTTTAAAAATATACATCCATATTGTATGTGAACAGAGTTGGTTCTGGGTATCATTCATATTAATCCAATTCACAATAACAGTATTAGTAATCTCTATCACATTTATAAAATTTAAGTAATCATTATATTGTTCAAACATACATAAGCAAGAAATGCCTAACTCCTCATCTTTATCTCTATCATCACCTATGTTTTTCTTGTTCAATGTAAACATTTCTCTATTATATATGAATAAATTTGACTAGGTATCATTCATATTGATCCAATTTACGCTAACATTGTTAATAATCTCTATCGCCTTTATCAAATTTATATAATCCTAATTATATTATTTAAACATACATAAAAGGAAAATGCCTAACGTCATCTCTTCTCCTCTTTAGTGCTTGAATTCTTATCCATTTTTCATATCATTCATATTGATCCAATTCGCACTAACATTGTTAAAATCTCTATCACATTGATCAAATTTATGTAATCCTCATTATATTATTTAAACGTACATGAAATAAAAATGCCCAACATCTGTAATCTTTCTAATCTTTCTATTATTTTTATTCATTCTATAAACAATTTATATTCTAATATTTCCCATATCTAATTTTATTTCCGCCTCCTTAGCTTAGAATCAGGCTACTTTAATATTTAAAGGGCAATTTTTCTATCCATCATCTCTTCTTCTCTTTAGTGCTTCAATTCTTATCCATTTTTAAATTTGCCTCCCACACTCCTCATCTTTATCTCTGTCTTCATCTATCTCTTTTCTATTCAGTCTAAATATTTCTCCCAGTGCAATCTTGTGCTGCCAATTCTCCCAGTTGTCTGCCCATATCCCAATCTCCTTATCAAAGGTATCTTCCTGTCTCTCCAATTGTTGATTTGTCTGTTTTATTTTCTTCAATCTTTCTTTCTTTGTCAGCTGATTTGTCAATCCTATTTTTTGCTCCAGTCCTTGATTCAGTTGTTGATGTAGCCAATCAATCTGTTCTTTCTGCTCCTTTTGCTTATCATTTATCTGGTCCTCCTCTGTTGCTTTATTTGCTGATTTTTCTGATCCACAACAAGGTCATCTCATTAAGAAATCCTCTCATTTCCACAGCTGTTTCTTCAACTCCAGTCATAATAGTGATAAAAGTGGAATAAACAATCACGCCTCAATCAAATTCAGAGAGTTTAAAACCATAGAAGCATGGTTTATTAAATGGAGCTCTCCTCTCAAATTTTCATGCTGCCTTTTTTCCAGCAGATATTTGTCTCACTCAATCTCCATTTCTTTCAAAACCAGGTCAATTGTTTAAATGGGCCAATTCCAGCATTTACTCAATACTCTGATAGTCCAAGATATTTTCCAAGTTCCTTAAGTCTACTCTGTGGTTTTAGTCTTTTATTCTAGCTTCCCAGCGTCTCTTTTATAAAATGTCTTTCTCTTACCTCTGGTAAGCATAAGGGAATAAACAGCTAGAAATCACAGCCACCAAATATCAAGTATTTTCTCCTCTGTAAATTTCCAGGAGTCTAGGAGTCACTTTTCCTTTCATCAGTAGATGGCGCCCTCAACTTACTTTTCAGCATAGATCTCTCTAAACATATTTTCTTCGGCAGCTTAAACAGTTATATTTTTAGAGTCTCTTCTCTAGGATTTTTTTTATCCTTGGGGTAATTTGTAAAGAAAAAAGAATCATGACACCCAGTAACACAGTTTCTGTTCACTGTTCTCTTCTCTCCTTCACTTTAAGGGGCATGCAAAAGCGCACAATCGTGCCTGCCGTTCCTGTCCTAATGTTCACATATATTCTTACCTCTTTTACTCTTATTCATGCTTGTCCTATCACATATATATTCAATCATGTTTTACTGTTTATACTTTGTTTATAATCATATATGCTTGACAAATAAACAAATACAAATACAAATACAAAATACAAAAATACTGTCTTAGGTATATTAGGCAACTTTCCTAAGAGCCGAGATGGCGCAGTGGTTAAATGCAGCACTGCAGGCTACTGCTTGTTCAGCACTTCAGCTGTTCAAATCTCACCAGCTCAAGGTTGACTCAGCCTTCCATCCTTCCGAGGTTGGTAAAATGAGGACCCAGATTGTTGGGGGCAATATGCTGAACTCTGTAAACCGCTTAGAGAGGGCTGTAAAGCACTATGAAGCGGTATATAAGTCTAAGTGCTATTGCTATTGCTATTCCTTGTTGTGCCTCTATGCTTCTTTTCCTCTGGACTATTAACCCCTCCCCTCTTTTGAAGGAAAATGCCTTTTATTCAGGTGATTCCAATATAAGAGAATATTTGTAGCTCAGGGTGGAATTGTGGGCTCCTTGGTGCTCCCTGAGGTCAGTAGTTTTCTTGCAGACATTTCATTACCCAATTAGGTAACATCATCGGTGCTAGAAGGTAGTGGGGTTTGTTCTATTTATATATACTAGTAGCTTGCCCTATCTCTAGTTTTAGGTTTTGTATTGTTGTAAGTCGCCCAGAGTTGTGTTTTACAAAATGTCTCTTATAAATGAATACATAAACACTTGAAAGCTGGTCTCGCTGGATTTACCTGGGCTTTCTTCTAAATAAATCTGAATAGATTAAGATAGTATTGTCCACTTATCACAAGGAATAACAGAGCTTCCTTTAGCTCATTCAAGTGTATTTTAGTAAATTGGTTCTAATGGAGCCAACACAAATAGTTTGTGTGGCACAATTCAGGCAGTGTCTGCCATGTACAAGTTTTGGGGTTGATTTATTTTTGATGATGAGATTCACAAGTACAATTATAATTGTTAAATAAAATGTTAAATACAGAACATTTGAGGAGTGTGGTTGATGCTTCCTTTATGTTTATAAAGGATAGTTAATGGCTATATGCATCTTTTTCCTTATACAGCATTGCCACTGATTGTAGTGCCAACTTTTCAAGTTTACTCATTGTACTTTATACTCCAACGCAAACTCTGGAGGGTGAGTACACAAATAATCCAAACCAAATATTAAAATAGTGAAATTCCCACCCCTCCATGGTAAGTTTTTAGATTTAGAATTTTATTTCCTTAAGAGGGCATGAAAAGGCTAGACCATTTTAGGAGCATATAAAGTTGCCATGGGGATATTGTTAGTAGAAAAGTCAATGCCACCCAATTCTAAAGTGCTTCCAGATGAACTATTGCTGGCTATCAAAAGGCCTTTTATGAAGAAGGCATTAGATTTTTGTCTGGGAAAAGAAACATGTAGAAGGCATGATGGGGAAACTTTAGAGGCAATTGGACAATGACATTGGTTGAACTAAGAATGTACAAGAATTACAATCGAGTTTTCTCAGGTAGTGATTTTGGAAGGTTTTGATTCAGAAATGATTTATGGTGGCTGGAATACAAATATAAAGTTATAGTTCATATTTCTTTTTTAAAAAAGATCTAGGGCAGTGTTGCCGAACCTTTTTGGCACCAAGTGCCGAAACGGGAGTGCGTGTGCATGTGTGTGGGAGCACTGGAAACCAGAAGAGCAGCTCCCTGGTGTGCATGCACACACCGGGAAGTTGAGCTTCCTGTTTCCGGCGTGCGCATGCATGCCAGTCACCTGGTCTTCCAGTTTCTGGCATGCATGCGGGTGTGAAGACCAGCTGGCTGGCATGCATGTGCATGCCAGAAACAGGAAGCTCAGCTTCCCAGTGTGCACATGTAAAGAGCTTCTCAGTCCGCACATGCGTGCCAGGAAGCTGCTCTTCCGGTTTCCTCTGCTCCCGCGCATGTGAAGACCAGCTGGCACATGTGCGTGCCGGAACCCGGAAGAGCAACGGGCGATGACTGGTGTGCCCGGAGAGATGGCTCTTGGTTCCACTTCTGGCATGCATGCTATAGGTTCGCCATCACTGATCTAGGGGGATTGGAAATGGAGTTGGACTTATTTTTTTCTAATAAAAGAAGATGACAGAAGAGACTTTTCCAGCCTTATTTAAAGTGGGAATCTGCTGTGCACTATTGACAAGCACCCTAATTAAAAATGTTTTTTTATGAGCGCAAACAGATCCACATACACAGAAATACTTGGTGTGGTGCTTACAACCATACATGGTCTCTTGTATTGATAATCACTATATAAAAAGCTTGTATTCCCTGATTAATTAAAAAAAACCATTATAACAACATGCAAAGAAACTTCTCTCCTTCTCCATCACTTTCTGGAATGATGTGAGCTCAAAATATTGTAATTTTTTTAAAAAAACAAGCATACTTAGTCTTGTCTGGTGAATGTTTCTATAGCTCTTTTCAATCAGTTAAATCTGTTTAAGCAGCCAGGGTAGACAATGGTTCTGTAAAAGTGGGCAGTAAACAGAGCAGAGTTTTCAGAAGATATACATCTGGTTCTCAGTAAGATTCCATGTAGGGTTCCTACTTGGAGCAAGAAAAGATGCTATTCTAATATCCATTCCTTTTCTTCTTTTCTACAGGAAATGGCATGGACTCTGGCATATTTTATCCGATTCTTTATTGCCTTCAACCCCATATTGGGATTCAAGGGTGCTTTGGGATTCCTCTTTCTTTTGAAGTACTGTACATCATAAACACCATACTATTTTCTTTGTGTTTCACCATTCGTTCACAGACCCTGACTATTCTCTAGATTATCCTTTCCCAAACTTGCCCACTTCCATATGCGTGGGCTTCAACTCTACCATTGACAGTAATGGCTTTGTTGGCTGGGGAATTCTGGGAGTTGAGTTGAGTGCCCAGGCTATGGAAGGCTGTTCTGAACTTACCCCAAAAAGTCCCCCTCATTTTTAGGACACCGAAACTCATTTTCTTTCTGTTGAGGACAGGTGCACATGCATTCATCACTTATTGACTGCAGCATACATCATTTTACAATCTGCATATGCCAAAAGTTAAAAATGATTTTGATCTTAGAAAGTTACAGATGGACTAAAGGTCCAGATAAAATTGGAATATTATAACTTTTACAATAATATTTTGGAATTAATTATAAAGTAAGTACAAACAGTTTCTTATGGTAAATAGATCCTGTTTTGGTTTTACAGAACATAACATAGATTTCAAAAGCTCGACACAAGAGGGGACTAAAGATTTTAAGTAGAGGAAAGATATACAGGCATGCAAGATAGTAAAAAATGTTATGAAAATAAAAATATTGAAGGAGACTTTTGTAGAACTGATTTAGAAACTAGTAGCAATAATATCAATAATATCAGCAATGATTATGCTTTAATGGAGAGACTATATTCAAAGGATATTATCGAAGAAATGCCGTTTTCAGAACAAATTTTGACAAGATGGAGACTGTATTGAAATTGGATTTATAACTGATAGGCTAAGAGCATAATTTAGAAAAGCAAGTTGCACTGGATCTTCAAAAGAAACTGGCTGAGGTTTTAAATTTAAAAAATGAAATATAAACCAAGAGAATGAACTGGAAAATTTTTTCCAGCTGGAATTTAAAATGTTGTTTGTTAAAACCTTGAATAATTTTGTGTGATAGGACAAAAAAAATGAAGAGAAATAAAATTTTATTGCAATATTTAAATAAACAGGAGTCTCCATCCAGTCCTTGAGCTGTTCGGAACTGGGCTATGGAAGTGGTAGGCATGGAATGAAGAGATAAATGTTTGTAATTTTACAAAGGGTGAAGAGTTATTAAATTTGTTTATACTTTGTGATGAAGGTTGGAAGTAACCTCTTTATGTATTTCTTTTCTCATTATTATATGCTTATTTTTCTTGCGCTTTTTATTCTTTCTATTCTCTTTTATTTCTTTAAATTGAGTTTATACAGTCATTTAAAAATAATAAAGGGTATCGTGAAGGGCTGGAGGGAGTAGTAAGAACAACCTCACCAATTTGCCTTCCTCTAAGAGGGTCATATGTCACCATTTGCCATTAGATAGCTATCTGGGATGTAGCCAAGCCACTCTGTAGTTTCCATTTGGGATCAGTTTCCATGGTATCTGGTCAACCTTCCAAATTTGTCCACTAACTTAGAAAGATTGGTGGTTCTGATCTTTGATTTGAGTCTGACTCATTGTCACTGGGGGAGTGTTAGAAATGTATTGGTTTCCATAGAAAGGCATAGTTAGGTCTAGTAAATGACATGCATTCTAAGCCTAACAAACAAACCAATAAATTTGTCCCACTATTCTACTTAACGGCTTATTTGTGTAGATATAGTTTCACTTTGCCTCATTTGCCTGACTTTGCCTCATTTCTGTCTCTCAGTGTTCTCGAGAGTATCCTATTTACATGGATATCGCAGATGAGTCATATTCCTATGCACATTGATCATGATAAAAACATGGATTGGTTCTCTACACAGGTAACAGAGATCTCAAAGATAAAATTGATGGCTGTACATGATTAAACTTTAGCTTGTCTGTATAATTTTATTATATGACAATAATTCACAGATCCATAATAATCCAATTACCACAGGATCAACTATAATTTGCATATGTTAAAACTGAATTCCTTTTTGGAAGTTATTTTTTACCTATTATTATTTCTTTTACAGTGCTTTTCCTATCATAGAAAAGTTTGAAGTTTTTTTACAGATTATGATTGCCCTCGCTTTTGTTTATAAAAATGGAAATGAGATGAGCAGAACAAATACCCTTTGGCCTCATTTTAAGATAATAGCACTAATCGAAAGAGAAACCAGCCAGTGCAGGAATCATTTCTCTCTTTTCTATTCCCAGCATCGGTTTTTATCCAGATCAGGACATACTTTTTAGAAAAGGAGGCCTGTGAGTTCAAATCATACCAGACAACTTGGTTCAGTCTGGAATAAGTAAGGGGAAGATTTGAAAGTAACTGTTGAAAAGAAATGTTTCACAAAATGAAAACTAAATATATTATTAGAATTACATTTTAATTCTCCGCATTTTCAAAGCTGTATACTGTATACTGGTGACTATCAGATTTGATACCAAGTGAGTATTTAAACTCTACTATTAAGGTAATATAATTTAAGCTTTCCAAAATTCAATATATTTGTCTAGAAATACTAGTTATATACTGATACATACATACAAACCAACATGAATATAAATCATGGACATTTGCTTGGAAATTGTTCTTCCTTCGTTCACAGTATGTCTGGACTAAAACCTGTCTTTCTCTCTTCTCCCAGCTACAGGCAACATGCAATGTGAACCAATCTTTTTTCAATGACTGGGTAACGGGACACCTGAATTTTCAAATTGAGCACCAGTGAGTACTGATTTAGGGCAATAGGACAGATTTTAAGCTATCAGTGAGAAACTGCTTCATAGTTTGAATAAGACAAAAAGACAGTAAAGGATCACAACTTCTTTGCCTTCCTTTCTGCCTATAGTCTCTTCCCTACAATGCCTCGGCACAACTTTTGGAAGGTGGCTCCTTTGGTGAAATCCATGTGTGCCAAACATGGTATTGAATATCAGTCAAAACCTCTCTCCACTGGCTTTGCTGACATTGTGCAGTAAGTATCAGACTGCAAAGACTATCAGGTCAGAAGAGGAGTTGGGGATCTAGGAAACATTCAATATATAAAGGTTAGCCAAACAGCAAATCAAATGAAGGATCTGCATGGTTTTGCTCTCAAGAGTAGGGGAAAGGAGAACATGCAATGATATAGACATACTTATATACCGTATTTTTCGGAGTATAAGACACACCGAAGTATAAGACGCACCTTAGTTTTGGGGGAGGAAAACAAAGAAAAAAGGCCTCTGCCTCCAAGCAATTTGCCAAACAGCAAACAGCAAACAGCACAGATGATATACACTGTTTGCTGTGTATTTCTGTGCATGTGTGCTTGACCCATAGAAATAGCAAAGAATTGGAAAAATGTACATTATGCCAGAAAGTTTTCTTAAATGTAGTCACACTAACTCTTCCCAATTATTTAAATAGATCTACTCCAAGGTAACTAAACTCTAATACTAAACAGGACACTGTAACATTTCATACTATACTTGTACAGAGCTGTTAAAATTAATTAAAATTTCTGGAAATATACATTATTCTCTATTATTTAAAAGAAGACACAATAGCACTGGGCCTCTTCAGAACAAGCATTTATTTTAAAAAGCTTCTTTATTTTGTTAAGTTGTCTAGATTTACAGGGGTCTCCAATCTTGGCAACTTTAAGACTTGTGGACTTCAACTCCCAGAATTCCACAGCCAGCAAAGCTAACAAAGCTGGCTGTTGAATTCTGGGAGTTGAAGTCCACAAGTCTTAAAATTGCCAAAGTTGGAGACCCCTGGCTCTAGAACAATAATAAAGCAGTCTTTAAAAAATAAGTCTAATAATTTGAATATTCTACAGACATTTATAGTTATTCACTTACCCCCTTCCATCCAGTTCAGCAAAAAATAAAAATCTGCTGTGTCTCTCCCAGCTATTTGCCTCTTTGTAGTTAGTTTCACTTTCATTTTCCCACGTGACAAACCTAATGAGCTGTAGATCGGGAAACTGCTACTGACTTGCTTGGCTTTACAGGCTTTTCCCTCTTTCCTGCAAGCAGGTAAATTGCTGGAAGACAGAGGCAAAAGGGTGGGAGTGGCTGGGTGGGTGGGGCTGCATTCGGTGTATAAGACGCACCCAAGTTTTCACCCTCGTTTGGGGGGTTAAAAGGTGCGTCTTATATTCCGAAAAATACGGTACATGTGAATATTTCAACTGAAGATTAAGTCCATTGGGTAGAGGTGTCAAAAGAGATCTGGTGTGCAAAGTATGAAACCGTTAATGAGAACCAAGATTTTGGATGTAGATCCTTTAAGAAAACAAACCAAGCCTAGTATCAGAAAGAGATAAATGCTAGTCATTAAGCATGTGCTCTATCACATGCATCTTTCATAAAATTAGTTAGTATTAAACAATTAGTTATCAGTTAACATCAAAGAGCCTTTCACAGGTGGCAGCACCCAGCTGTACTTGGGTGATCTTGAAAAAAGCTAAGCAGCATCTAAATTGGTAATATTTTGATAGAAGCCATCAAGAAAAGAATGTAAGCTAGACTGTTAAGCTGCAAAAATAACCTAGAAACAGGCAATGGCAAACTATTTAAATGTTGCTTGCATGAAAATTACACACCCAGGTGGCCTCCTAAAGATAGGAAGACTCTGCCCTCTCCCTATCACCATGACTATGAAATTTGGGTGCTTGGATAAGGTGCTACATTACGATAATATGGTCCATATAAAGCATCAATGCAAGCTAGAGAAAACTGTCAAGACATGTCAAATACCTAAAAGGAGAAATAACAATCAGAGATTTTTGTGCTATTCTGTCTGTCCTCAATTTACTGCACTTGAATTCACTTCTCTGCTTGAATCTGAGGCATGCTTTTTCTAAGTAGGGCTTAACTCTCATGGCAATGAAGAGAATCTTACTTTCTGTTATTTTCAGCTCCTTGAAGGTTGCGGGTGAAATCTGGTTCAAAGCATATCATCTTGAACAGAAAACACAAAATCCTAAAATCTGCCTTCAACAAGGGAAGAAGGGTGAAGAGACAAGATAGATCTGAGATGGACCTGACAGGCTTCAGGCATAGAAAACTTAAAGTAATTTGTAAATGAAAGATAATTCTGAGAGCCTCAGCTCAACTTTGGCATGTTTCCTAATGAATATAAGCATTGCAAGCAACACATTTTTTTCCTTTTCTGCTTCTGGGTCTTGGATGTATCATAAATAAATAAAGTTTCTTAATACTTTTCATTGAATTGCTTTGTTTCTGCTCTTTACACTTGAGCTCTGTTTTGCAATGGTCATGAAAATAAACTTAATAGCTGTTGCAGTGGATTCTGGACTACGATATGAGATTAAACTGCATCAGCAGATACAAAACGCAGCTAAGAAACTAATCCATATTTCTTCTACTTTGTTTTCAACATTTGGAGATTCCATATTATTTACCTGATGTTTCTCTCACCCAGGGCTTCCAATACTGGGAGAAATCTAGTAATTCTTCCACATTCATTAATAATAAGAGAAATGAAAAAGTATCTTACACCACCAAACAAATAATATCACCAAGATGACCATGCACATCTATATTTCTGTGCTTTTCTTCATTCTAGGGCAGTGGTTCCCAACCTTTCTAATGCCGCGACCCCTTAATATAGTTCCTCATGTTGTGGTGACCCCCAACCATAAAATTATTTTTGTTGCTACTTCATAACTGTAATTTTGCTACTGTTATGAATCGTAATGTAAATATCTAATATGCAGGATGTATTTTCATTGTTACAAATTGAACATAATTAAAGCATAGCGATTAATCCCAAAAACAATATGTAATTATGCCAGATCAGAAATTCTCGGGCCAGTCTTTGCAAGAGCACAAGGAATATCATCTTCCACAACAAGTCTACTTCTGTATTTAGACTTGATAACCAACAAGTGTACAGCGATATTTCTCAATCTCAGCAACTTTTAAGGTACCTGGACTTCAACTCCCAGAATTCAAAGCAAAGCTGGCTAGGGAATTTTGGGAGTTGAAGTCCAGGTATATTCAAGTTGTTGAGATTGAGAAATTGTGGCCTGCAGTGTCGAAAAACTAGAAATCAGATAAGCTTCCTGTCAGATAGGAATTTTCCTATCAAAAGGCGATTTTAGGATCTTGCTTCCCTGAAGTCATTTATATTTAGAAAATAAAACCAAGATTCAAATCTAATTAATAAAATATTTATTTCAGTACAAAAGTAACAAAAATAAACCCTTAATAAGCTACATCTTCTCAGCTAAGTATTTCACATCTGCCTCGGGTGAAGTATTGAAGAAGAAGGGAAGTGGGAGTAGACAAAACTCCTGGAATGCACGCATGCGTAGTAAAACATATCACATGTCTGCTTGATTAGAAATTACAGTAAACCTAGAAAACAGTAGAGTTGCACAACTGGCAATTATTCACATCCTGACACTTCCAGCAAAGTAATCCCTGTTTAGTAGCTTTCTCCCAGGAGTCCAAAGTTTCAGGAGGCAAACAGGGTGCAAAAAAACCCATGATTGGTCCAAAAACATTGCCAGGGTCCCCAAAGCCAATTTCCTCTTTTAAGCTCTTTCTTCTTAAAACAGCCCCATATTCCTTCCTCCCCCATGGGGCCTGCTCACCCACCCTTTCCAAAACCCCTACAAAGACAACAATTTTAATTTGCAAGGCTCTTCTTTCAACAGTTCCTTCCTTCCTTCCTTCCTTCCTTCCTTCCTTCCTTCCTTCCTTCCTTCCTTCCTTCCTCCCAACCTTCCTCTTGTTTCTTTCTTTCTTTCTTTCTTTCTTTCTTTCTTTCTTTCTTTCTTTCTTTCTTTCTTTCTTTCTTTCTTTCTTTCTTTCTTTCTTTCTTTCTTTCTTTCTTTCTTTCTTTCTCTCTCTCTCTCTCTCTCTCTCTCTCTCTCTCTCTCTCTCTCTCTCTCTCTCTCTCTCTCTCTCTCTCTCTCTCTCTCTCTTTCCTTTCCTTTCCTTTCCTTTCCTTTCCTTTCCTTTCCTTTCCTTTTTTCCCCTCTCTCACTTTTTTCTCTTCCTTGCTTCCTTCCTCCCACCCTCCCACCTAACATTCTTCTTCTTCCTCTTCTTCCCTTCCTTCCTCTCCTTCCTTCCTTCCTTCCTTCCTTCCTTCCTTCCTTCCTTCCTTCCTTCCTTCCTTCCTTCCTTCCTTCCTTCACTTTTCTCTTCTTCCCTCTCCTAGCCCTCAGCACCGCAAGATCCGCACGTGCCAAACTCTCTGGCAACCCGGACAAATAAGCGCATTGTGGTTATTCAGTCACTCCAGGAAAGCGGAGCGAGCAGGGAGGGGATCCTGCCCACCCTGCCTACACTTGTAGCAAAGCCAGCCTGCCCCACAGAGCCGACCTTGTCCGGGGAACCGGCCAGCCAGCCAGCCCACCCCACCCTCACCTCGCCTTCTCCAAAAGGCGCCCTCCGCTTTGGGGCAACCCTTTGGAGAAAGCTCCTGGTGCAAGAAAAAGGGCTGGCCCCAAGAGACCCGGACATGCCCCGGAGAGAGCAGCCCTGGAAACCCGGCCATAATTTCCTGCTTCTCCCCCAGCCCTCTGCACCCCTTCCCCAGTCCAATCCATACCCCACCCGGGAGATGGGGGCTGCAAATCCCCACCACCGCGTAGCGATCCCATCCACAACTCCTTGCTCCCCATTGCGCATCTCCAAAAGCGTGCTTTGGAGAAGTTGCCCAACAGGAGGAGGGTAGAGTTGGAAAAAAAGGGGGGCTGCCAGTCATAGGGACCCCCTATTAGAAACCCCCCCCCCTGCTCTCTCTCTTCTCTCCTGGAGACCGCCAGCTGCAGAGCCCACCTCTCCATCATGTTGCTGGCCGTCCTTTTCTGCGGCCGAGGAAGAGCCCGGGCGGGCTTGCAAGGCGGGGCTTGGGTGGCTCGGGATCCTCCTGCCTTCCTTCCTGCTCGCTCGGCCGCCTCTGCAGCTCCTCTCTGCCCCAGTGGCGGCGCCTTTCCCTCCCCAAGCACACCTGGGGGGGACCCTCTCCAAAGCCAGCCGTGCGCCCCGGGCGTGCCGTTGCGCACCTTGTAAACATCGCTGTAAGTGCTGGAGCGAGACGTCCCGCAAGACGCTTATGGTCCCCTCGCCCAGCCACCTTTTCAAAGATTCCCCTTTGCGGCTGGAGGACAATTCCTTCAAACTTTTCTGTTCCTCCTTCATTCTTTGCAAATTTGATTCATGAGAAGCGTCAAACTCTCTCCTTCCTTACACCCATTTGTCCTCTTGGGTTTATATGTCTTCTGCTTTAAGAACTATATTTTATATTTTATTAAATCCTCCCGCCCAGACACTCCCTGCTACCCCCTCCGACATCTCCGTCTCCTCACTTGCCATGTCCCACATCTCCGACTACAGCCAGGACTCGCAAACCGGGCCGACCGGAGCTCGCAGCGGCAATTTCTTCCTGCTGGTGTCGAAGGGAAAGGGAGTCACAGGGGGAACGGCCAGCCAACAACCACTTAAGTTTAATAGCGCATGACGGCGGGAAGGAGGACAACCAGGTCGGGCTCGTTTGTCTGCCCTCTCGCCCTCGGCTGGCACGGAGACCCAGCAAAGAAAGAGGCAAACAGGGAGGGAGGGAAGAGAGAGACTGAGAGATATTAGCACAGGGCTAGCCTGATCATACTGAGCAGGCCGGCGGCGATGGACCATGCTCCGGCACCACCTCCTTCTCCAGTTCCCTCTGGCTTAGCTCCTCCTGCCCCCGGCGGTGGCGCCCTCAGCACTGAGGCTGTATGATCAGGCTAGTCCTGCACTAATATCTCTCAGTCTCTTTCTTCCTTCCCTCCCTGCTTGCCTCTTTGTTCGCTGGGTCTCCGCGCCAGCCGAGGGTGAGAGGGCAGACAGACGAGCCCGACCCAGCTGTCCTCCTTCCCGCCATCGTGCGCTGTTAAACTTCAGTGGTCATTGGCTGGCCGTTCCCTCCCGTGACTTCCTTTCCCTTCGACAGCAGTAGGAAGAAACTGCCACTGCGAGCAGGAGACGGGCAGCCACAGATATCTTAAGCACTGCCTTGCACTCTCTAGCGCACAATCCTGCGACGCCCTGCCCCTTAGCTGATGCCTTCAAAGCTCGGCCGCCAGGTGTCACAAACGCCTCTCACCAAATGGCATCTCTCCCGACCAATTGGAGGGCTCGGGCGAGTTGAGCCAATATGGCCAGACTTGTGGCAGGGGCGGGGGGCTGAGGATGCCAGGGCAACCCCTGGGAAATGATCGTTCGACCCCCAAAGGGATCCTGACCCCCAGGTTGGGAACCGCTGTTCTAGGGGCTTCTTCTTTGTTGGAATATTCATGAGCTTGAAGAGTCATGTGGTAACTCAGTCAGCCAATGAGAGTAAAGTGCTACTGAGCATGTACAAAAGAGTTAAGCTATGAGATGGACATGTTCTCCAGTCTCGGTCTCCGTGATCCACTGCCCCGAGAGAAACACTAAGTCAAGCGTGTGACCTCCCTCATGAGTCAGACCCTGAACTACTTTGGTCAGGTCCATGGTTGTCATGGAAGCCATGAACTCCAGGACTGCATTCGAGGTTTCGTCAGGCAATGGCAGGTTGAAGTCCCCCAGCACCATAAGCCTGGGGAACTCAATCACCAGCCCCGCTATCACCTCGAGCAGTACAGGCAGGGCCTTGTCTGCCCCCTCGTCCAGTATTAAATCCCGCATGAGGGGTGCTTTGTTGGTAATCGACCTGGCATTCAACAGCAGCAGCTTGAGCCCAGGGCCCTGAATTCCACAATCACCAGGTACTCGGGCTGAGCTAGATGGAACCAAACCAGAGGGGCCAGAACAGGAAATCGCTTGAAGACAGCGAGTTCTCGTTCCCCGAGAGCGGCCTACCCCTCTGCTCCCTCCATACCTACCTCTCCCTGTAATGACTGTAATGCTCCCGCTCTCCACCCAACCAGAGATCCCCTCCCCTCCCCCACTGGTCCTCCTCTCTCCCCGTAGGCCATACATTCCATTCATAACAAGCCGGGGGTCGGACTCAACCCCCCCGCTTCTGTTTCCACACTCAGCAGAGGGGGGCAGAATCCTAGCACCCGACTCACTCATTCTACCACACCAACTCTCAACAGTCCCTCCCAACCAGTCACATCCTCATACGTTCACAGAAACACACAAACACTTCTAAGTGTTGGATGAGAAGCGAAATGTATTCAAAGAAAAACCAGAAAGGCCAGTTGCCTCTTGAAAAAGCACCTTAGGGACAACCATGACCTGGATGACTGAGAATCTCTATAGACATTTCCCAGTTTTCAGAAATACTGGATTCCTGCTCCCCTAATCTCATTTTTTATCCCCCTGTGTGCTGATTGTGGGGGTTAAAATCCCAAACATCTGATGAGCACAGCACTACAGAAGATACCTTAAATAATAATTACAGTGGATCTTGATGGCGTTTAGTTCTGAATAAAAAGAGTTTGGAGAGTGGAGTCCTTGATTTATGACTAGTTGCTTAATGACTGTTAAAGCTACTGCCTGTGCAGAACTAACCATCATAAAATGTTGCACCATCCTCTTGTGGTCACCTGATTTCATTTCAGGTGCTTGGCAACCATCTGACATTTATATTTTTGAAATCTGGTCTATATTTTTTAATCTACTTGGCTCTTTAAGATGAGATCTAGTATTGGAATTGCAATAGCAATTTAGTTCTTTGTTCTCATCAAATCTTTACATTGAACACAAAAGGTCAGCAAAGAGCTAGAGAACAGTCAGGGTTGATCTCCTTTAGGACTGACCGGTTTGATCGCCTTGCAGTCCAAGGGACTCTCAGGAGTCTTCTCCAGCAACATAGTTCAAAGGTCGCAATTCTTTGGCGCTTAGCCTTTCTTATGGTCCAACTTTCACAGCCATACATTGCAACTGGGAAAACCATAGCCTTGACTATATGCACTTTTGTTGGCAGGGTGATGTCTCTGCTTTTTAGTATGCTGTTTGGTTTGCCATAGCTTTCCTCCCCAGGAGCAAGCGTCTTTTAATTTCTTGGCTGTAGTCTCTATCTGCGGAGATCTTGGAGCCCAGAAAAATAATATCTGTCACTACCTCCATTTCTTCCCATTTATTTGCCAGGAATTGAGAGGGCCGGATGCCATGATCTTAGTTTTCTTAATGTTGAATTTCATGCTAACTTTTGCACTCTCCTCCTTTACCCGCATCAAGAGGTTCTTTAGTTCCTCTTCACTTTCTGCTATTAGAGTGGCACAGTGGTGGGATTCAAATTTCTTTACTATCAGTTCTGTGGGTGTGGCTTGGTGGGCATGTCTTGGTGGTCATGTGACTGGGTGGTCATGCGACTGGGTGGGTGTGGCTTGGTAGTTATGTGACTGGGTGGGTATGGCTTGGTGGTCACATGACTGGGTGGGTGTGGCTTGGTGGTCACATGATTGGGTGAGCGTGGCTTGGGTGGGCGTGGCCAACTTGACATCACTCACGTCAAGGGGCGCCTTGCCTGGCCTCTCCTCGCCTCAAAGGACTCAACGAGATACAATTTCCCTGTCTATTTATTTACTACTACTGAACATCCAAAATACACCATTTAATCCTATGTATATATGCCATATGTGTACATATATATTACATAGTATAGAGTGTGTATAGACACACAAAAAGATACATTATGTACTATATATACTGTATGTGTATGTAGAGAGAGAGAGAGAGAGAGAGAGAGAGTGAGAGAGAGAGAGAGAGAGAGAGAGAGAGAGAGAGAGAGAGAGAGAGAGAGAGAGAGAGAGAGAGAGAGAGAGAGAGAGAGAGAGAGAGAGAGAACTCTTCTAAAACTATACACATTCAACTTCACTTACTGCATTTGGAAAAACACCCAGAGTCCACTTTCTGCCACACATTTAATTATAACTTCTGTACATTAGAACATTACACACACCTTCAGATGTTCTTCCCTAGCCTGCACATGACTGTTAGAGCAAGAAGATTTCATGGATTGAGTAAAATGTGGTGAAACTCACAACAATGCTCTTGCTTAGCAACCAAAATTTTGGGTTCAATTGTGGTCATAAGTCAATCTCTGCCTTCCTCTGCATGGCAGCCTTGTCCTAGTAAACTCCTTCTCCTTTCTGGCAATTTTCCTCTCTGTTAGAGGCACCAAAATAATCCAGATGATATAAGGTTTCCTGCTGGACCAGAGGGTTGGACTAGATGGCCTCCAAGGTCCCTTCTAACCCTGCTATTCTATGATCTTATGGTGTTGTATTTCCCATGACGAAGAGATAACACACATGCATAAACATTCATCATCTGGAAATAGCGTAGAATTTACAACCTTTTGGACAATTCAGAGGAATTGTTGTCTACTTCAGAAATCTATACATAACCATATTAAAACTTTTCTCAGCATTGAAATAAATAATAACAGCTGGATTCTGTTTATTTTGAATTATAATGAATGCTTAATTAAGAGTCCTCTTGTGGCATTTTAATGGAACCATAGGAATCCAGCCTGAGTTGGGTGCACAATTTTGAAAAAGCAACCTGTAAACCATGGACTCAAATCACAGTTAAAATTTTAGCAATTACATCGATCAAGGGAAGAGGCCTATAACTGAAATATGGTACTTTAAAATCATTACTTTCTGATGTAACACAATACTTCAGTTAGTGCAGCCCAAGATTATTCTTTTCTAGATCACCCTCATACTACTTGCTCACATTTGTCTATTCTGAATATATTAACCTAAATTTGTACAGAAATAGAACTGTTTAGCTAATCATGTTCTTCAAGGCTACATCCTAATAGATGGACATCCAAAATAGCAACCCTAGCATGTATGTGCAATGTCATGATTTTCAACACCTACTCATGCCATTGCTTTGTTATTTTCAGATCTTATCTTACAAAGTAAGCTGATCTGCGCTATTATATGAGTAGTATCTGTAATCATATGGTTTTAATTATTAGGTGGACAGATTGCAATGTGTTTTATTGCAAATACAGGTGTAACACAGATTATACAACAGATGCCTGTGTAGTAGAGTTGTCCTTATTTCTTAGCTGTTGCAAGAAACATTTCCTGGAAGCTAATGAAGATCCAAGAACATTGATTTACCCATAATTATGTCATTGGAATATTGTGTCCAGTTCTGGACAATTTAATTCAAAAAGGACAATGACAATTGAAGCAAGTGCAGAGAAGGGCTGGCAAATTGGGGAAGAATCAGGAAACCAAGCACTACAGGGAATGTTTAAAAGATCTGTGTATCTTTAGTCTAGATACTTACAGAAGATGTGATAGCCCTCTTCAAATATTTGAAGGGCTGTCACACAGAAGAAAAGTGGACATGTGCTATTGCCCCAGAGAGCAGGACCAGAACTAAAATTATAAGAAAGGAAGGTTCAGGCAAGACATCAAGAATAACTTTTCAGTCAGTAGAACAGGTTGATATGTGAAGTAGTGAGTTATTCAAGTAGAAACAGTTCAATGTAGGCTTGATGCTCAGGAATGTTCAAGTGGATCCTGTGCTGAACAGGGGGTTGCACTCAATGACCCCTAAGTCCCTTCCAACCCAATAATTCTATGAATTCACACACACACACACACACACACACACACACACACACACACACACACACACACACACACACACACACCTTTCTCCCCTCCAGAAAAGTGACACAAAGCAAAATAATGCTAATGCCCCACATGTTTACCATTTTTCTAAACAGTCTTTTGGAGAAGCTGGGTGGATGAGTGAGGAATAAGCTTCTGAAGGCATAAAGAATACCCCAAAATGCAGTACCAACTTTGCCCTGGCATAACAGTTAACTAGGATAAAACAGGTCCTGTTCCTTTTTGGCCAGCCAAAATGTTTTAGCTGTCCCCTCCCCAAGTTTCATGCATCAATTGATTGTGTATACTTATCTTGGAAATCCTGGGGCTTTCCCCCTTCCATAGGGATTGGGGTTAAGGTTATTGATGAATGATTTACTTTTGTGAATTTATGTACTATGCCATAATCACAAAAAGGGTATTGCAACAATATCTGCAGTAGGCAAGAACTTTTCAGATATGAGATTGTAATATTTAGCTGCATACAATAAAAGCAGTAAGAGCCAGGTTTTTAAAGCTGTGTTTTTCAACCACGCAATCAGAACTAAAACATATGAAGAACAGTTGCAGGATTTGGGTTTGGCTGGTCTAGAGAAAAGAAGGATTAGGGGGGATTATAGGACAGAAGTATTCCAGTATTTGAGAGGCTGCCACAAAGAGGAGGGAATCAACTTATTTTCCAAAGCACCAGAGAGCAGGACAATAAACAATGGATGGAAACTAATCAAGGAGAGAAGCAATTGGAATTAAGGAGAAACTTTCTAACAGTGAGGACAATTGACCAGTGGAACAGCTTCCTGTCAGAAGTTGTGGATGCTTCATCACTGGAGGTTTTTAAGAAGAGACTGGACAGTCACTTGTCTGAAATGGTATAGGGTCTCCTGCTTGAGCAGGGGGCTGGACTATGTAGATGACCTTTAAGGTCCCTTCCAGCTCTATTCTGATTGATTGATCATGGTGTAGGGATGAGGGCCAGGGGAAAGGTGTGTGTGTCAGAAAACTGCCCTACCCTAAACAGGCCCCTCATGCCTAAATGATCTCACTCAGTTCACACAGCCAGAATGATTTAAGATACCTTCCCCAGCTTGTACGTGATCTCCTCATCTAGGTTGCAAGAACAGGATGCTCATTAAAGCTGGTGGGGGGGGAGATGGTGGTGGGGAAATTCACCAATGAAAATGCTGTAGCTCTTTTCTACCTTTGGCTGCTTGGAAAACTGTATATAAGCAATAAACACTGTGAAGGCAGTCAGACATCTTTGCATCCAGCCATGATTTGTCTCTAATTCCATCATCATGGTACAGTGAGCATGAGAATAAAGGAGGATCAAATTAAATGAAGCATTTGAAATATAATGTTCTGGTTAGTAGTGAGCTATTATGTGGATTGGAGGAGTTGGGGCGCCAGTCTGAATGCAGTGGGAGCTGCCCCCCCATTGTTGGTCTTCAAATTGTAGCTCTTCATGTCTTGATAGTAATAGCACAGTTGACAAAGTAGTAGCAGAGGTATAGATTAGGACTGGGCTGTGTTTCAGGATCAATTCTGAAAGCATGCTTCAGAAAATATAAGAGCCAGCCTTTTTTCTATGACATAGTTTGCTTTATTGAGGTGCTGCTTTTTGAAGAACCTCCTCTAAACTGAACCCAGAGCACAGAAGTATGATGTACATCATTTTGGAGATATGGATCAGGAGAACTATCATTGGAGGATGGATTATGTAGGAGGATTAATCTTGCTGTTTGAAAGTAGCATCTCATGTGCACTGTTGACAGGACACGTCATTGCCATACGTTTTGTTATTATGGCACAATATTCAAAGTGGAGCTTTGAAAGAAAGAAAGAGTGGTGGTGGGGGAGGAAGTGGGGAGATTGAGTAAGGGCCAGAGCCTCTGAATTAGGGGAAATGGGGTGACGTGTGGCAAAGGGAGAGCATCCCTGGGCCCTGGGCCCCGACCCAAGGCGAAGGGCGAGTGGGCAGCATGCTTACCTTTGGTGAGCTGAGCAGAGTGGGCGAGGCGTGGAGGTGACTGGCAAGGTGATTAGCTGGGCTGCAGAGCAAAGGCAACATATATAGGATGGGGATGGGTGGGGCGAGCGTCAAGCGGGCCGGTGGCTCAAGCCGGCAGGCGGGGTGAGTGAACGGCGAGCAGGCAGGTGGGATGAGCGAGCGCGCAGAGAGCAGGCAGGCAAGGGCGAGGCCAGCCAGAGGTGGTATTTACCGGTTCGGCAAACCAGTTTAATTTGCTGCTACCGGTTCGCCCATACCGGCCTGAACTGGCTGAATACCACCTCTGATTATGAACTCTAGCTGACCAGATTATGTGGGCTAAAGTGAAATATCCAGACTCTCTTCCAATTATTTTAGGAGATTTTAATAAAGCAAACTTAAGGAAAGAGCTACCAAAACATTTTCAGCATGTCAATTGTCTTACTAGAGGCAAGAATACTTTACACCACTGTTACACAACATTAAAAGATGCTTATCGATCTTAACCACAAGCAGCTGTGGGTCACTCTGATCATTGTATGATTCACCTTGTACCTGCTTACAGACAAAGACTTAAAACCATGAAACCTACAATTAAATCAGTAAAGACTTGGACTGAGGAGGCAAAGCTGAAGCTACAGGCTCTCCTTGACTGCACTGATTGGAATGTGTTTGAAGATACCACTGCAGACTTGGATGAACTCACAGATACTGTAACATCATATGTCAGTTTTTGTAAAGACCTATGTGTGCTGACCAGAAACCTGAGAATATAAAGTAACAATAAACCTTGGTTCACAGCTAAACTTAAGCAGCTACATCGTACCAGAGAGGAAGCCTACAGAAATGACGATAGAATGCTGTACAATCAGGCCAGAAATGTATTAACAAGAGAGATCAGAGCAGCAAAAAGAAGCTACTCTGAAAAGCTAAGGAATCAGTTCTCAACAAATGAACCAGCAAACATGTGGAAAACTCTTACAAATATCACCGGTTACAGCAAACCTCCATCACATGCTGAAGGAAATCAACAACTGGCAGATGACCTGAATGTTTTTTACTGTAGGTTTGAGAGAAAACTACTGCCACCCATCTCCACAATGCCCATCTCAGGCACACCAACATCAGCCAAGCCTCCTACAACCTACCCCATCCCATTGGGCCAACCACCTCTGGTGATTACAGAGAATAAGGTGCAAGGTCTATTTCATAGACAAAAGCCAGGAAAAGCACCATGCCCAGACAAGATAACTCCTTCTTGCTTAAAAGCTTGTGCTGACCAACTGGCCCCCATCTTCACTCGCATATTTAATAAATCTCTAGAGATGTGCTATGTTCCTTCTTGCTTCAAATGCTCTACTATCATCCCAGTGTCGAAGAAACCCTCCATCAAGGAAATGAACGACTTCAGACCAGTTGCTCTGACATCTGTTGTTATGAAGACCTTCGAAAGGCTAGTGCTGGCCCACCTGAAAACCATCACGGATCCGCTGTTAGACCCCTTACAATTTGCCTACCGAGCAAATAGTTCGACAGATGATGCTGTTAATATGATTCTGCACTACATCCTACAACATCTTGAATCTCCAAAGACCTATGCAAGGGTCCTCTTTGTAGACCTCAGTTCAGCATTCAATACCATCATTCTAGATATTCTTCTAAATAAATTAAATCAGCTAACTGTACCTGACCACACTTGTAAATGAATCATAAGCTTCCTAACAGACAGGAAGAAGCTGGTGAAACTAGGCCAGGGGTCTGCAACCTTAAACATTCAAAGAGCTGCTTGGAACCATTTCCCACAGAAAATAAAATACCGGGAGCTGCAAAGCCTGTGTGGGCGTGGCCAACTCGACAACACTCCCAACAGGTCACATGACCTCCCCAGTCACACCTGGTGGACATGGCCAATTCGACATCACTCCCACCCAGCCACTCCCAACCAGCAACAAAAACATTTTGCAGTCAATTTTCAAACTGAATGAAAAAAGGACTATTTTACTGAACAATGTAAAATATAATTAAAATATTTATGGATGTTTGTTTTAGATGTATGTAGATCTGAAGACAGGACTCCAAATACATATTTTTTCATGTTGGTGTACATATCGGGGATTGCATTCCATGTATCGAAGATAAGTTTGTCCACTTTGGGAAGGTTTTCAATATCACTCCATTTGTGATTCTGAGGAAGACTGGCCTTCTGACGGGCAACATCTTCAAGATTAGCATTCAAGACTTTGAACTTGGACACCCATATATCTTTGTCAGCTATGTCGGCCAGTTCCATCTCAAGATCAGGTTGACTTTGTTCTGCCCCAACTACAGACCAGAAAAAACGTAGCACACACGCAGTTTGTTCAACCCTATGTTTACTTAATTAATGACTACTAATAAACTTGCATAGTAGTTGACACACACAAACACAAGTTAAAACAGTCTTTTCTTGAAAAAACCAGCTGTTAATTAAACAGCATTAACAGCTAGCATAAGTCCATAAAGTTATAAATTAACTCTAAGCAATTGGTCCTGGATATCTCAAGAAGCTTACAAGGGTTGGCAAAATGCCTAGAAGCAGTCCGTAAGAATAATGCCAAAGCAGATAAGTTGAGCAGATGTTTTCAAAACCCGAAGGCACCTGGACGAACAAATGTTGTTTCCTGCAGAGTTTTTTCTGTCGTTGTCATTCCTTAAGTAGGCTAGGGGAGGGGCCAATTAGCCCCAAGCCTTACTCCCAAGGAGACCTCCTCCTGAGTAACCATTCCTGCCTTTTGGCAGTTGTGCGTGCCCGTGCATTAAGAAGAGGAGGAGTCTCTTCTTCCTCATCACTGCTGTGAGGTGCTGGAGGTTCTGAAGGCCCTGGCTGACTCTCTGCCTCTGGCACTGAGTCCTCGCCAGCCTCCTCACGGTCCAATTCAGGTGACAGCTGCACAGGCCGCTGGCGCATCACATCGGACCTCTTCTCGGGCGGGATCCACTAGCAGCTGCACAGGCTGCTGGTGGGCCACAACAGACTTACACCTGCAAATGCAGTCACATTCAATAGGGATGGATCGATGGTCAGGGGAGTGACAGGGAAGGAAAATGTGTTTTTTTCCTCTCTGAAGTCATGGAATCATTTTCCAAACGATGTTTGCATTGCAGTGATTGCAGACTGCAAATAGTCCAAATTTATAATATTGTGAGCGTCTTTGTACTCTCTCAAAGAGGGGAAGTGATACAGTGTACCTCTCTGTAAGTCTCTGGCAAACACTGTCAACTTGCACTCAAATGACAAAACCGCCTCCAGCATGTGCAGGGCTGTGCCTTCTTTCTCCTGAAGAGTTGTGTTCAGGGTATTCAGGTGCTCTGTCATATCTACCATGAAGTGTAGCTTTTCCAGCCACTCTGGCCATTCCAGGTCAGGAAAAGTCAGGCTTTTGCTGCCCTGGAAAGTTTTCACCTCTTCCAGACATGCAGTAAAGCATTTCAACACCTCCCCTCTGGACAGCCACCGAACTTTGTTGTGCAGAAGGAGATTAGAATACGTACTTTCCACCTCATCCAGTAGCAAACAGAACTGACGGTGATTAAAAGCTTTTGCCATTATTTTATTGACAATCTGAATGACAACATTCATTACTTCTGTGCATTCCGGAGGGAATGTTTGGGCACACAATGCCTCTTGGTGCAGGATGCAGTGAAATGTCAGCAGCTTCCTACCCAGCGACTTCTGCAGTAAAGCCCAAAAGCCCTTCTTCACTCCTGTCATACTCGGTGCCCCATCAGTAGCCACTGACACCAGGTGGGTGGTTTTTACTTCTTTGGTTCTTAGATAGTCCAAGACAGTCTTCTCAGAGAGAGGCATATCTCTGATTTTCTGCACAATTTCCTGCTTGTTTTTAAAGTCCAAGAATAGATGTTCTGAAATATTAAGAAAATATTCTTCCATATATTCTCCATCTGTGAATGGCTTCCCGTACCTGACTATTTCCTGGGTGGCCAAAAAACTAGCATATGTAGTGGAACTTGCTGACTTCATCCACTTCTTGAAATGATTTTTGCTCAGATCAACCTTCCGCATCAGTTCTGAAATGACTTTTTTTCTCTCATATCCTTCCGGATATTTTTCAGCAAAGGCTGAGTGTTTATTTTGGAACTGTCTTGCAGCATTCCACTTTTTGTTATTTTCCATTTTCTCACTACATATTAAACATACTGGTAAACCAGTCTCGTCAGCAGTGAAAGCAAATGACTGTGCCCATGCACCATTAAACATTCTGTTTTCCTCTGATACTTTTCTTTTCTTGCATTTATCCATGGTTGGCCTACCAGGGGTAAAAAAGCTCAATAAATCACATGCTGGCGGGTGTCGCACATTGGCGGTTGTGACCAGTGGTGGGATTCACAACCGGTGATCTCTCCCCCTCTCTCCCCCCTCTCTATGTATCTCTCTCTCCCCCATCTCTCTCCTCTTCTCCCTCTTTGTTTATCTTCCTCTCTCTGATTGTGAGCCGTTTCGCTGGAGGTGAGGCTTCTCGCTGCCACACAGACTGGAAATGGCATTGGGCAGGCCATGAGCCGGAAGCCATGAGGCGTCAGGCAGATCATGAGCCGGAAGCCATGAGGCATCAGGCAGGCCATGAGCTGAAGGCCACAGAATTCAATGTTAAATGCAGCAGAGAGAATCTGAACTTTTCTCCTTCCATTCACAGCAGAGCTGCTGGTCCCTTTATGGCCCCCCCAGCCCCCTCCCTCCTGGGGACTATCTTAAAGAGACAGGCTGCTGCAGCTCCACTGTGAATGGAGGAAGAAAAGTTCGGATTCTCTCTGCCACAGAATTCAATGTTAAATGCAGCAGAGAGAATCCAAACTTTTCTCCCTCCATTCACAGCGGAGCTGTAGCAGCCTTTAAGGTACTTCCCCTTAAGGTACTTTGACCCCCAGGAGGGGGCCAGGGGGGGACCATAAAGGGAGCAGCAGCTCCGCTGTGAATGGAGGGAGAAAAGTTTGGATTCTCTCTGCCACAGCAGTCACTATGAGCCCTTCTCGTGCTCATACAGAAATTTTTTCCTATCGGGTTCTCTGGGTGTGGCTTGGTGGGGGGTTATGTGACTGAGTGGCCGTGGCCGTGAGTGACATCAAGTTGGCCATACCCACTCAGTCACAGGATCCTCCCACCAAGCCACGCCCACAGAACCGGTAGGGAAAAAATTTGAATTTCACCCCTGACTGCAATTATTATATCTGAAAATAAAGATCCATAACTTTTTTTTCAATTGTTTGTCCACCAGCCCCAAAAGTAAAACTTCTGGTTTCAATTGTATATTAATCTTTAAAATCTTCTGAATCAGTGCATATATTTGAATCTAGAATTTTCTAGCTTTTTCATAAGTACAAAACATGACAAAATATCCCTTCTTCTTGTTCACATTTCCAATATAAATTTGAAGTGCCTGGATAATTTCTAGATAATTTCTCTTGTGACATGTACCAATAATACATCCTTTTGTAAAAATTCTCTTTAAGATTATAACATAGTGTAAATTTCAATACTTTCACTCACATATTTTCCTATAGTTCCCATTGTATATTAAAATAAAAAATTTAGCCCATAGTGTCATACATTCATTCACTTGTTCTTTTTCTGTTTGAAAATTTAATAAGATTTTATACATTTTAGCAATAATGTGTTTATCATTTGTATAAAGTTCTGTTTTAAATTTAGTCTTACAATGTTTATAACCATAAATTCTTGTGTCTGCTTTAAATCTGTCTAATAATTGTAAATAAGAGAACCATTGACACCTATATCCTTTTGCCACCAGTTATTCTCTTAATTTTATTGACCCAATTTTCACCCTTTCCCTCTCCTGCCAGTGCTGCCCAGACTCCTTCAACCAGCTGCAGAAAGAGAAAAGAGAAGGGGATTGGCAGCAGGGAGGGCATCTTCACCAGGCAATCTTTTTTGTGCTCTTTCTGGCTGCAGCATACTCTGGTAAACCAGCGCCTAAGAGGAGTCTCCCTCAGCTGTGAACTTACTACATCTGCAAAAGCAGTGAGGATCGGCTTACACTCATACTGAACATTGAGTTTAGCACACAGAGATTTCATCAGAGGAGCCACCTTGTAGTAATTGTGTCGAGGCATGGACAGCCAAAGCTTGCATTTTGTTGCACAACTTTTGGAGATGACCTTATTTTAGTTCAGGGGAAAAAGCTGCAGAAAGATTTAATTTGCTTGCTTGCTGCGTTCCTTTATTCTTCACTCTGGAGTCAAGGCAAGGTTTTAAAAAGGGATAGAGATTGGAGAGCAGAAGTAGAGTTTAATTTTAGCACCTAACTGGGGTAATGGAGAGGGAGGGGTCTGTCCCTCCTAGGGTTTTTTGGGGGAAGAAATGTAGCTTTCTTTGGGGGGGGTGATGGAGGGAGGGGATTAAACAAGGGAAAGATTTTGGGAATTTCATTCTGAAGCTGCCTTTTATGCAAGGGCTGGCTTCCCAAAGCCTGGCAAAAAGCAGGACAGCTTTGCAGTCTCCTTAAGGCCAGTTGTTAGGGGGCCAGCTGATCAGCTCAGAAAGGAGTGCTTTCCTTCCCCATTCTTTTTCCCTGGAAAAACAGTCAGCTATGTGGTGGGCCTGCATGCAGGGTGTTGTAGGCCCTGAGAGGCCTGAAACAAATGGGCTTGTGCCTGCGCTAAACTTCCCAGGATCTCCCCCACCCCTCAGCTCCATTTAATAACTCCAGGCATTTGTTTAGCGAATGCACTGGAGAAAGCAGTGATGACTGGTCATTGTTTGAGGCAGTTCATTTAATGTTGTCTTGACCTTCCACCATAGTGGGCAGGCTTCATTAACTTGCACGGTGCATCCAAGACAATGATATTGAGAAGAATATCATTCTGCTATATAAATAGCAATCCGCATATTTGCATATATGCAAATAGTCTAAAGTGACCAGATTTTTTTTTAAGCGGGACGGGGGGCGGGCCCGCCTGGGCGCCACCATTTGAGTTTTGCCCTCTGCGCAAAACTGAACACTGCGCATGCGCAAAGGGCAAACAACGCAAATGTCGGCATCCAGGTGGGGGGGAGGCGGGAGGCCTTTCCTTGCCTCCCGCCTCCCCTTCGGGAGCCGGCAGTGGCTTGGGCTGGCAAGCGACGAACGGGAGGCGGGGAAAGGAGGCAGCCGGCAGCTCACCTGCGAGGCGGCGCTCGGGGGCTAGGTCTCTGTCGCGAGCTCCAGGCATCCAAGCGCCGCGGTCTCCTGGTTGCCCGCCCGGCCCCAGGGCAATGGCGGCAGCGAGGCGACTGGGGGAAGGAAAGGGAGGGGGACGAGGAAGGGCTGTTTGCGCCGCAGCGGCACCTCAACCCCCTTTTTCTGAGATGACGGCAGCGGCGACGGCTCCTCGTCCCTCACCCCAACACCCGCATCCCAACAGCAGCGGCGCCTCCGAGGGCGGGGCTAGGGATGGGGCAGGGGAAGGAGAGGAGGAGCAGCCCCCCTTCCCCCTGCCCCCAGCTGGCACCTCCGTCAGGGAAACCTTCCCTGATGCTGTCCCCTGCTTTCAAAGAGCCCGACTTGCTTCCGGTTTTTATTTCGGTGGTAGTACCTCTCTTTTGTGCTTCCCCTTCTAAGGTGACCAGACGTCCCGCTGTTTCGGCATTCTTTCCAAAAAAGCGTGACTTTTTGGAAAGAATGCGGGACGCGGGACACACGCTTGAAAAGCGTGTCTGTCCCGCCAAAAGCGGGACATCTGGTCACCTTAAAATAGTCTGCATATGCTGAGCACACTCTCTGACAAAGGATGCCTGCTGAATTTGAATTCCCAGAAAAGTGAGGCCCTAGCGGTGAGCCCCACTGATTTCAAAAGAATTTGTTCTCAGGAAGATGAAATGTGTTACTAATCTTAGCATTTAGTATTAATTTAGGCAATAGCTTCAGGCAAACTAATACTTTCTGTCACGTGAGTTTAGTTATGGTGGCTATTCTTTTCTGTATGTATGTGGAAGCACCATGAATACACCAACATACTATACTGCTGCTGAGTACTCCTATGCCTCTGCTTTAGCATCAGATCAGAAGCTGCTGACATAGTCAAAGTCAGGTTTTATGGTCCCCCCATTATGTTCTGCATCAGCTTCAGCATCTTCCTGCTGAAATGTTTCCGTGTACTTCATTTTCTTTCATTTCTTGGGGAATCTCTCCTACGCCTTAATAATTTCTTGCATGGATTATTTGCTTCAATCCTTCTTCCCCCCTTCTTTTTTCCTTTGCAACAGAATCCCTTTTTCTAGCTGGTAAGGCAATGAGCTAATCCAGGCAAAGAATCAAGGCTCTTTCCCAATGGCTTTGGTGACCAGAAAACTTAGTTGGCAGTCATGAAAATGCTGTATTAAGGGAAAGATGGTGTGCAAGGATGCACCCGTCCCCTTCCTGTCAGGTTTATTGTTTTATATGTCTTGGTATGTGTTTAATTTTCTTTTCTTATATCTCCCTGACCTTATATGTGTTTAATTTTCTTTTCTTATATCTCCCTTACCAAGGGTCACACCCTCTGTTTCACTTTTCTCTCTCTTTAAAGGCTTGCTTTTACTTTTACAATATCTCCAAGCTCTGCAGGATTGTTTAAGATTTGCTTTATGAGATAAACAGAAAGACATTGCCACGTTTCTTGAACAAACTAGTAAACAGTTTATTTAAATACAACTTCTCAGTAATTGTCAAGTGAATTTGTTACAGCCACCAGCTATTTAATTCTTTCTTTTTCTTATCTTCCCCTCAGAGACTCTCTTTGCTTTCCTGACTAAATCTAAGCGAATCCAATTCTTCTTTGTTTCTAGGCCTATAGATAAGAGCAGGTTTCACCGTTTATCTCTATCTACAAATTACTCAATACATATCAATCAATCTTGTTCCCTGACCTTGGCTCCTGCTTCCCACAGAACTGCCTAGGGCCTATCTTTTATCTCCTGTCAACTTCCCTCTTGGACAGTTACACTCAGGCAGAGATTCTCTATAAATCTTCCCTCATGGAAGTTACACAAAACACACAGACTGAGCTCTTCTCAGCTCTTCTCACTACACCTTCCTTCCTGGAAGTTACCACATAACAGAGAGCTTTCCAGCTCTTCACACTAAAACTTCCCTCATGGAATTTACCACATAACAGAGCTTCCCTCAGCTCTTCACACCCGGTGTTTTATAGTTCCTGGCCCTGCTATCTATGCTCTGATTGGCTGTCTCTTATGATGTCATCTATCCCCCCTTCCTTCTGGAGCACTGGGATAAACACCTCCCCCTTTCTACTTGCCATACATTTTAAAAGCTGTCTGGCTCTATACTTACTTGTTTAAACAGTTCCTTTTAACAACATTTTTTAACTTTATACAACAACTTACTATTTTACATTGTATGTGGGCACCACTACTGCCTCTAAGCAGAAAAATTGAAATGTTCTCACTTGAGCCAGGATATGGCTCATATGAGACAAACCATATGGCTTCCATGCAGAAATAAGTAATTATGAGAAATAAAACAATAATAATTAGAAAATACACTTTGAGAAAACTCACTTTTTGATATTTTTTAAATAGGTTGTCTGGGACAAACTTGGTTATTTTATTAAGGGTTTTCTATAAGGGCTGATTTTTAACCTACTATTAGAAAAGCTTTCCTGACAAACCTCAGTTGTGTCCAGACTTCCCTCTTTTCTGCTCTCTTTTCCTTTTCAAACATCCCATTTGTTATCATCCAGTGGAAGACAGGTAAGAAAACGGGAGTAAGATACTCAGTAACCATTGCCTGTAAATGTCCCTTATTCAGGGAGGTATTTATTTAATTGTACTTCAAACGTTTAAGGTCTCCCAATGCCCAGCGAACCACTATTCCCAGGGATAGTGGGACTGTGGAAGTCCTGATGTCAGATTTTCATTCTCAAGCCAGAGCAGTGAATCCTCTCAATTCTTTACCAGTTTCAACCTATTGTTGGCTTATTGCCTATGTACCACCCATCAGCTGGTGCCAAAAAGCAGATTTTTAGAGAAGGAAGCTTTGAGAAAGTTCATTGTGCATCGAGATTTAGAAACATTGATTATTGATTATATGCCACCAAATTGCTTTTGATTTCAAGGGAACACATAGGTTTTCTCCATGATCCCTAAAAAAGACTTTCAGGTGTTCCAATGATGCATTCATCGCCAATGAAATTGAGTCCATCCAACTTGATTTTGGACATCCTCTTCTTCTCTTTCCTTCCATCTTTCCCAGAACTACAGCCTTTTCCAGAGAGCTAGGTCTTCACATAATGTGTCCAAAATAGGATAATTTGAGCCTGATCATTTGTGTCTCTAGTGAGAACTCAAGGTTGATTGGTTTGATGATCCATTGGTTTCTGATTTAACAGATACTTCATTCATTGTTTTATCTTTCCCTCTACCTTGGTGCTGAAACCGTTTATAAAATTTTAGGTTGACCTACTGAAAAATGTTAAACATGTAAAATTCTGTCACCATGCTGTTTTAATTGTATTTGGACTACAGCAAATTTTCCTGGATTCTTCAGCATTTTCTCTTACAGTTTAGAAAAAAAATTATTTCATGTCCCATTAGCCGAGATCCAGCTGTGGTCCACAATTTTCAATCAGTTGTTCTGAAAAGTTTGTTTCTAGGTTTCAAAGTAATTTTTGGGGCCTGTTGCAATGCAATCACTTCATTAGACTAAATACAAATTAGATAGAAGAACTGTAAGGCCCTAGAGTATACATAATCCCCAAAATAAACATTTCCCAAGACACAAACAAATTTGATCTGAGTTTAGGTATTTGAGCAATTGTAAGATAAGGATGTAGTTTATTAGTGATATGTCTCTGTCAGCCCCTCCTCCCCGCAAGCTACCCGTAAGATGTGTGTTTTGCCACTATAATGCTTAAGCAAATGAAAGCTGTTTCAGATTGCTTCAGTCTCCTTTCTGTTATAAGAAGTTAGCACCCTTCCCAAAAGAAGGCATGCCATCCAATTTGAAGATCATGTCCTTCAATCTATAATATTATTTTGTTTTTCAGTTGGATCCAATCTTTAACCCAACTCATAGCTGCAGCTTGATGGTATAACTCCCAATCTGGGAGACCAAATCCTCCTTTCTCCCTAGTCCAGTTTTCCAAATCCTTCTGTATTTGTTTAAGCAATTTGTTATAGTTATCTTCCTTTATAGTAGTACATTTTGCTGTCAGCCATATCCCCAGGTATTTAATTTTTTTGCTCTTAAGATCCCCAATTCCCCCCCCCAGTTCTTCAATTTGTTTATTGTTAATATTTTTGGTCAACATTTTTGTTTTTTATTTATTTATTTTCAATCCTGCTACACCACCAAATTGTCCTATTTCCTTTAATAATATTTGCCCACCCTCTAGTGGTTCTTCTACAATAAACACCACATCATCAGCAAAAGCTTGCAATTTATATTCCTCTTTTTTGACTTTAACACCTTTTATGTCCTGATTATTTCTAATTTGTATCGCTAATGCCTCCATTGAAAGTATATACAATAATGGGGATAGGGGGCATCCCTGTCTCACCCCTTTCATTATATTAAAACATTTTGTTTGTTCTCTGTTTATTATTATTCTTGCCATCTGGTTTGTATAAATTGCTTTAATCATTTCAATAATTTTTTCGCCGAAATTCATCACTGTCAACTGTTTTATAAGAAAATCCCAATTTAAATTATCGAATGCTTTTTGCGCATTGATAAATATCAGAGCCACCTGCTTGCCTAGATGTGCCTCATAGTATTCCAGAATATTCATTATAGTTCGTAAATTGTTTTTGATGTGCCTATAAGGAAGGAAACCATTTTGGTCCAAATGTATAATTTGAGCAAGTATATTTTTCATCCTTTCTGCTATTATTGCTGCGAATATTTTGTAATCTGCATTTAACAGCGAGATTGGTCTGTAATTTTTAATCTTTTGTATATCCAAATCTTCTTTGGGTATGAGTGTTATCAATCATTCTGTCCAGGTTGTCGGTATTTTGCCTCGCTCTATGGCATCATTATATACGTCTAACATTAGTTTTTCCAGTAGTTTTTCATTTTCCTCATAAAATTCTGCCGGAATTCCATCTGGCCCTGAGGTTTTATTATTTTTTTGTTTTTGAATTGCCCTTTTTAATTCTATTGTTGTTATCATTTAATGCGTCTTTTGTTACATCAGATAATATAGGAAGGTTAATTTTCCGTAAATATATTTCAATATCCTCCTCTCTTATATTTTCCCTATTGTACAATTTTTGGAAGTATCTTAGTGCTATGTTTTTTTAGCTTCATTTTGATGTTGTATCACTCCTTCTTCATCCTCTAATTCCAATATTAATTTATTTTCTCTTTCTTTTTTAAGTTTATATGCTAGCCATCTCCCTGGTTTATTGGCGTTTTCAAAATAATTTTGTCTATTTAATCTAAGTTTTTGTGCTACTTCTTCTTGTGTAATCAAATTTAATTTATGTTTAATTATATCTTTTTCAGCCTTAATTTCCTGATACTGAGGTTCTTTTTGCATTTTAGATTCTATTTTCTCTAATTTCTCCTGTAACTCCATGTATTGTATCTTTTTATTCCTGTTTCTTCTAATCATATATGCTATCGTTGAACCCCTCACATAGGCTTTCATAGTATCCCATAAATTTTGTATAGTTGTGTCATCATTCCAATTTTCTTTTAGGAACTGTGTCAATTCTTTTTCTATGTATTGAATATATTTTTCTTCTTTTATAACCCTCTGGTTCATGGTCCATCTCCCTTTCCTTTCCACTTCTTCTTTCAACTTACATGTTACCGGATTGTGATCTGCCTAGATATTTGGTGCTATCTCTATGACGTCCTTTCCCAATTCCGGATTCATCCATATCATGTCGATTCTGGACCATGAACCATGAGGGTTAGAAAAGAATGTGTACTGATTTTTTTGCGGGTTGGCTTCTCTCCATATATCTCTTAGATTTATTTCTCGTATCATTTCAAAAAATGATTCTGGTAATTTTCTCTTTTGGTAACTTCTTTTTTTTTCTGTTTTGTAATCCTTTTTTGTATCTACTACAGCGTATGTATATATTTTCCAGTTCTGATTTTATTATTTGTTCATGTAAATTCTTATAGTATTCCTTTTGATTTGTATTTGGTGCATATATGACCACTAATAATATTTTTTTCTGTTTAATCAATATTTCCAATAATAACGTTCTCCCCTCCTCATCTGCATATCATTTTTTGGGTTTTAGCCAATCCTTAATATATACCGCAATACCTTTCTTTCCCCGCCCCTAATTCTTCCCTAATTTTGGGAATTCTAAAATTCCACTGTTTTCTTTTTTAATATGAACCTCTTGGAGGCATATAATGTTCATATTTTGCTTTATAAGTTTAGTGAATGTTTGTCTCCTTTTGGTTGGAGAGTTTAATCCATTTATATTAATGGATATTAAGTTGAGTTCTTTTTCCATTTCTTATTGTTTGGCTGTTGCCCTTGTCACTATCTTTGATTTTACTCCTCCTTGGTTCCTTGTCTTTACCCCTTCTCTTTCCTGACTTTCTGTTTTTATTTTTTCTATCTCTTCTTGGTCTAATTCTTTTTCTTCCTCTCGCTGTTCCTCTTGACTTTTAGGCTCCAATTCCTCTCTACTATCTATCTCTTCTTCTTCCTCAATATATTTTCCGTAGAATTCTTGAGCTTTTTCTAAAGTATCGATTTTAACCTTTTTGTCTCGCCACGTTATTAACATCCCCTTTGGAACCAGCCAATGAAATATTATTGTTTGATTAATTTGGTGGAAAGGAAGGTATAGATAAACAGTACCTAACTCTTCACATATTAACTGCAGCTAGAATTACCTTTGCACAATACTGGAAGCAAAAAAAGGTTCCCCCGGATGAAATAGTGATTAGTAAGATTTTAGAATGTGCTGAAATGGATAGGATGACGATGGAATTAAAAGAAAAAGGAGAATCAGACTATTATAGAATTTGGAATAGATTTTACAATTGGCTAGAAATTAGGAATCAAAGTAAGAAGCAGAAAAAACTAAAACCTGAATGATAAAATATTCATGTATATATGAAACTATAGGTTAAATTACTAATGGCAAAAAACATGTACTAACTTAAATGGTGAAGTAGGAAAGTAGTATATATATATATTGACATGAAATACTGTAAAATATATTGTAGAGTGCTCTTACTGCTTATATTTGTACGTATTCTGTATTTGTTCATTTTGATTTTTGTCTTATTATTTTTTACTTTTATTTATTTATTTTGTTTTGTTTTGTTTTTTTGTATTTGTATTTTGTATTTGTGGTTTTAACATTGGAAAATTAATAAAGACTATTAAAATAAATAAATAAATAAAAGAAAAAAAAAGTTAGCACCCACCCCTTTCCCAGAAGAATGAAATATTCTAGGAAATATTAAAAAGGCAGAATATTATATTTCCCTGGATGAGAAAAGGAGAAACATGTTTTTAAAGACAAAGCAGCTCCCTGCCCCTCCCTTCAGCTCCAGGGTAATGGGATTAAGACATGGCCCTCAGGACATGATAGGATTAGCCCTCTACCCATCTCACCTGGGAAGATTACATCACCCAGCAAGGCTCAACCAAGCCTGGGACACAGAGAGCCTACAAAATTAGCTAAGACCCCCGCCCCCTGGGAGTCTGATACATTTCTTGTACAGGAACAGGAAATTCTAAAATGGGGCCCAAGAAAGGGTATAAATCTCTCTCTCTCTCTCTCTCTCTCTCTCTCTCTCTCTCTCTCTCTCTCTCTCTCTCTCTCTCTCTCTCTCTCTCTCCCTCCCCCCTCCCTCCCTCCCCCTCCCCTCCTCTCTCTCTCTCTCGTTCTTTTTTTTGCTCAGGACCCACGTAGTCCTATCCACCATTAAACCATCTTTTCAAGCAGCTTCCATGTTTCCAGTGTCTTTCTTCCCACTTGGAACTGAAACCAGATGGACATTTCTTCCAACACTGTATAGCGAGTAGAAATTCTCAACCTGTGGTATTCCAGGGATGGAGAGAAGGCAGACAGAGATGAATCAACAGTGACTCTTTGAATCCCACCTCAGTTCGCTCTCCAAAATAAACAATTACTGGCACAGCTGATTTCGGTCCCATCACTACCAGCTGGGGAGGGCAACTTTTCAAAATACAACGACTCACACCGGGCGACAGCCTGCTTCTCCTTCGTACTCGAAAAGCCGAACATCTTAGGCTCGCCCGAGTTGCCTTTTCGGAGTTTCTCAGTGTCTGCGTTTGTCCCACGAAAGCAGCGCCAGTGAAACTCTGTCGGCCAATCGAAGGCGGAGAAGGGGGGGGGGAATCCCTCGCTCGGACTCGCCCAGTCCGCCCTCCCGATGGTGCTGAAAAGGACAGTGCCACGTTCCTGAAGCTTCAGTCAGGGGGGGGGGGGGGGGAGATGGCTTCCCAGCAAAGCGAAACCGCGGTCAGGCCGAGGAGGGAGGCTGATCCCGCGGCCGATCAGTCCTGCTCTTCGCGGTGGTTTACCTGGGAAGAGATCGGGCTGCGTACTGGCCAGGGAGACTCGTCACGGGAGCGCTGGCTGGTGATTGACAGGAAAGTCTATGACATCAGCCGGTTCAACAGGAGGCACCCGGGGGGCTCTCGGATCATCTGCTGCTACGCAGGACACGACGCCACGGTAAGGCGCGCGGCAGGTGACGAGGCGAAGTCTCGGGTGGCCACAGTTTCTTTCGCTTCCATAAAGTGTCACAGGGAATACCATAGCTTACACAATTCTGATATTTGTAGCTATGGGCATGGCATTTAAATATCTTTTCCAAGGCTTCTGTGGTAGCTCTACTAAGTGCTAGTCTGATTTATTGATTGCTTGTTCCTTTACCGTTCAGGGTTGATTCTATTTGTCATTTTCAGTCTCTTCACTATCAATGTCATTGTACGTTGTTGTAATTAGTTTGGTCTTCTTTATATATTTAATTTTAATCCCATTTTCCACTCTGTTCCTTGACTTTTATTATTAAAACTTTCTGTATATTCAGCTTCACCTCAGGGCTATCAGCATAATATATAGGGTATTCATGTTTCTTCCTCCAGTGTTAAAACCAGTTCCCCTTAATATATACAGTATATTCAGCATATAGGTTGGATATAAGGGTCAAGTATCCAGACTTGTACCCCTTTGCTAACCTGGAGTCAGTCTGTGTTTTACCATCTTCTGTCTGTACTGTGGCTTCCTGACTTGTATGTAAGTTTCTCATGAGGACAATGAGATTCTGGGCTTCCCATTTTTCTGAACACTTTTCAAAAGTCTTTCTATAATATATGAAGCACATATTGACTTCTTTTTGCTAGTCTTTGGCTTTCTTGATTATTTACAAAGCATTCCATTTATTCTGCTCTTTGCTCAGTTTGTGGAGCTACACTTTAAGAAAGGTCCAAAACAGGAGCCACAAAGAGTGATGTGGTTGTTGAAGGAATTGTTAAACTGAACTGTTTAGCCTAGAGAAGAAAAGTCTTAAGCGGGACTGGGTAAACAGGCTTCAGTTATAGGAAGACTGGTTCCAGCTTAATGTTGAGGAAGCAAGTGTTGTGTGAGAATGGAACCACTGATTGAGGGAAAGATGTGGGCTTCCTTTTTGGATGTCTTTAGGCAGAGACGGAGCAGCCTTCCATTTAAGGAGGAATCACACATAAGAAGAGAAGTTTGACATGATGGCCTACATGGTCCCTTTTAGAATCCATTATGTTATGGGTGTGTGATTTTCCCAACTCTGAAGGACTGAGCCAAATCTTGCAAATGCCATTGTTAATTTAAATAGAAGTGAGAGAAATAAAACAGGAATCCTTCCTACAAAATGGTGCAGTGAAATCAGCACAGAGATTCTCTCTTTCTCTTTTATATTCACACATATAAGAGATTCTCTCTTTCTCTTTTATATTCACACACACACATATTATTCCTGACATACGCTATGCTTTTAGAACCAAAAAAGAAAAGAAAAGAAAAGAAAAAACAATTTAAACCTATGATCTTTAGGTTACTTTTCTTAGAATTGTTGGTAAAACATTGCAATTTTCTTGTTTTTACAGTTTCACCAAAAACAAAAGTGAAGATCAAAACAAAAAATCCTTCCAACTATACTTAAGTGTAATTATTAAATCATAACCCATTATTGTGGCAATAATGTAAGTTTTTAATTAATCATACACAACTTTAACAAGGAGCCAGTAGTTCAGTCATGCAATACTATCCTGTCTGTCTTCCCTTTTGCAAAGAGAGAAACTGGATCTATATCACATGATTATTTGAAGATACACATACTTATACACCTTTTCGGTCAGTTGGGAAAACCAGTAGCTGGCCTCTGTTAATATGGCTGCAAGTAGGAGCTCAAAAAACAAACACATATCTCTGTCACACACAACAACCTGGATGTAGAAAATAAGAAGATACGATAAAAGATATGTATTCACATGGAGCCAGTTTGCTGTAGTGATTAAGGAAGGCATCAGGCTAGACATTGGGAGATTGTGAATTCAAGTGCTGCCTTGTGCATGAAGCTGGCTGGCTGATTTAGATTTATTATTAGAGTTGGAAGGGACCTTGTAGGTCATCTAGTCCAACCCCCTGCTCAAGCAGGAGTTCCTACACCGTTTGAGACAGATGGCAGTCCAGTCTCCCCTTGAAGGTCGCAAGTGTTGGGGCTCTCACAACCTCCGCTGGCAAGCTGTTCCACTGGTTGATCGCTCTCACAGTCAGAAAGTTTCTCCTCACTTCCAGGTTGAATCTCTCCTTGCTCAGCTTCCATCTGTTATTCCTTGTTTGGCTTTCTGGTGCCATAGAGAACAGCCTGACCCTCTCCTCTCTGTGGCATCCCCTCAAGTATTGGAACACTGCTATCATTTCACCCCTGGTCCTTCTCTTCGCCAGACTGGCCAAGCTTAGTTCCTGCAACCGCTCTTTGTATGTTTTATTTTCCAGACCCTTTATCTTAGGCTAGTCACTTTCTCTCAGCCCTAGGAAGGAAGCAGTGTCAAGTCACTTCTGAAAAACCTTGCCAAGAAAAATGCAGGGATTTATCCAACCGTCGCTGAGAATTGGACATGACTGAACAGAAGAAAATAGTAATAATTTTATCATCATTTTAAAAATAAGACTGCACCCTGTCATTATACTTTCAAAGCAGATTAGCCAATTTTTTCCCTGTTACCTTTTATTTACTTTTTAATTTTTAAAGCTTTTTAATAAATATTTTCAGCATAATAGTAAAATCAAATACAAATTAAACTCAGAAAAATAAAAAAAGAGAAAGAATTAAAAAATGGAAGTATCTAAAGGTTGAATTATGGCAACTGGACTAGACTTTGTTAATCTGAGAGTCAAGATTCAATTGAAATTGGTGTGGCAAGAGTTGGTACATTCCAATGATTCTCTGCCTAACTAATTTTTACTCTGACTGATGAAGATGCTTGACCGAGCAATGAAACATCTCAGATTAACAAAGTTTGGTTCAGTTGCCATGATTTCACCTTTAGAAACCTTTGACCTGGATGGTTGAGTCTTCATTGACATACATTAAAAAAATGGAAAGAAAAAATAGAAAAACAAAAGGGAAAGAAGTAGAATAAATAAAAAGAAAAGAACTATATTTAAAGAAGTGATTTCCAATCTTCAGTATGCCAAGCGAAAAGAAATTTGACAACTCATTACCTGCTATAAAATTACAAATAAATATCTATCCTTCCCAAAACTCATCCTTCTATATGTATAACGATAAATGATCAACTTTTCAGTCCTGGTGTCAGCAAAAAGCCCATAAAGAGTTACCAGAGATAAAAAGCATATTTTATTTTAATCTTGATCAAACAGAACAGGTTTATATTCCTTTCTTTTACTAATAACACTCTTGGTTTTTAATTCATTCAGATGTTATCTTTTTTGTTGTATCACAGAGGCTTCTTCAAGTCTTTAGAAGACCTCTTTTGTAGATCCACTGGAAAGTCATTATCCAAATCATTATTTTGATTTGTTTTTTGTATTTCCCCTTTATTTTTCAAAGCCTTAAGCAATGCAAGTGTCTCAATATCTTCGGTCAAATAACCTCCTGGGAATTATGTCTGTCATGAATTGAATTAGAGAGAAGAAAGATAAGATTGGTGCCGTCTCGTGCACCAATTGTGACCCTACTTGGAGAGGGAGGCTTTATTCACAGTCACTCATGCCCTTGTCACCTTACGGCTGGACTACTGTAACGCGCTCTACATGGGGCTACCCTCAAAGAGCATCCAGAGACTCCAATTGGTACAGAATGCAGCTGCGCGAGCTGTGGTGGGTGTTTCGAGATACACCCACGTAACACCTATTCTCCGCCAGCTGCATTGACTGCCTATTAGTCTCCGGTTGCAATTTAAGGTGTTGGCTTTGACCTTTAAAGCCCTACATGGCTCAGGACCAGGTTACCTTCGGGACCGCATCCTACCACATACCTCCCTATGACCAGTTAGGTCCTACAGAGTTGGCCTCCTCCAGGTCCCATCAGCCAAACAATGCCGGTTGGCGGGTCCACAGGGGAGAGCTTTCTCTGTGGGAGCCCCATCTCTCTGGAACCAACTCCCACCAGAGATCCAGACTATCCCTACTCTACTGGCCTTCCGCAATTTAATTTAATTTAATTTAATTAAAAGTTCTTATAAACTGCCAAATCCCGTAGGACTCAGGGCGGCGTACAACAGAGATAAGAATGGTACAGTAAAATAACATTTAAAAAAACATTACATTGCATTAAAAACAAAAAAACCCCATTCATACATGGGGGAATCCTCTCTTCACCCCGCCTGCCGGAAGAGCCATGTTTTTACTGCTTTGCGGAAGGCCAGTAGGGTGGGGATAGTCCGGATCTCTGGTGGGAGTTGGTTCCAGAGAGATGGGGCACCCACAGAGAAGGCTCTCCCCCATGGGCCCACCAACCGACATTGTTTGGCTGATGGGACCCGGAGGAGGCCCACTCTGTGGGACCTAACTGGTTGTAGGGAGGCATGTGGCAGGATGCGGTCCCGAAGGTAACCTGGCCCTAAGCCATGTAGAGCTTTAAAGGTCAAAACCAACACCTTAAATTGCGACCGGAGACTGATGGGCAACCAATGCAGCTGGCGGAGAATGGGTGTTATGTGGGTGTATCTTGGTACACCCACCACAGCTCGCGCAGCTGCATTCTGTACCAGTTTTAGTCTCTGGATGCTCTTCGAGGGTAGCCCCATGTAGAGCGTGTTACAGTAGTCAAGCTGTGAGGTGACAAGGGCATGAGTGACTGTGAGCAAAGCCTCCCTCTCCAAGTAAGGTCGCAATTGGTGCACAAGATGGATCTGTGCAAAGGTCCCCCTAGCCACAGCTGAAAGATGTTGCTCCAATTTTAGCTGTGGATCTAGGAGAACACCCAAATTGCAAACCTGTTCTGAGGGAGTTAATTTTTCTCCCCCAAGAACCAAAGAGGGACAGTTGATATAGTCCTTGGGGGGAAATATCCAGAGTCACTCAGTCTTGTCAGGGTTGAGCCTGAGTCTATTCACTCCCATCCAGACCCTCACATCGTCCAGGCAGCGGCACATTACATCAACTGCTTCACTGAAATGACACGGGGTGGAGATGTACAACTGGGTATCGTCAGCATACTGCTGATACCTCACCCTGTGTCGTCGGATGATCTCACCCAGTGGTTTCATGTAAATGTTAAACAGGATGGGCACAAGGACCGAGCCCTGTGGCACCCCGCAAACCAGGGGCCTAGGGGCTGACCTCTGCCCTCCTGTCAACACCGACTGCGTCCTGTCAGAGAGGTAGGAAGAGAACCACCGTAAAACGGTGCCCCCCACTCCCACCTCCCCGAGACGACACAGAAGGATACCATGGTCGATGGTATCAAAAGCCACTGAGAGGTCAAGTAACACCAGGATGGAGGAATGACCTCCATCCCGGGCTCACCAGAGATCATCCATAGAAGCGACCAAAGCAGTCTCCATACTGTAGCTGTGCCTGAAACCCGATTGAAAGGGATCCAGTTAATCAGTGTCCTCCAATAACCGCAGGAGTTGGAGCGACACCACTTTCTCAACAACTTTACCCACGAAGGGTAAGTTGGAGACTGGACGGAAGTTCTTTAAATCCGCTGGGTCCAGGGAAGGCTTCTTGAGGAGGGGCCTCACCACCGCAGCTTTTAAGGGCTGCGGGACAGACCCCTCTCTCAAAGATGCGATCACAACAGCCTGGAGCCAGCCGCGTGTCACCTCCCTGCTGGCCGAAACCAGCCAGGACGGGCACGGGTCCAATAAACCAGCGGAGGTGCTCATCACTCCTATGGCCTTGTCCACATCATCAGGAGTGATAGGCTCAAACTCCTCCCAAATAACAGGACTAAGACTCGCCCCTGTCGTCTCGGCCTGCCCTATCCAAATGGAGTCCAGGTCTGTCCGAATCTGAATGACTTTGTCCGCCAGAAACTGAGAAAATTCCTCAGCTCTGCCCTGCAAGAGATCTTCGCCACCCTCCTTAGCAAGAAGGGAGTGAGTCACCCTAAACAGGGCGGCTGGGCGGGAGTCGGCGGATGCAATAAGGGCAGAAAAATGCAAACATTTTGCCGCCCTATCACCACTAAGTAAGACTTAATGCAAGTTCTTAAAAGTGTCCGGTCAGACTCAGCTTTACTAGCTCTCCATCGTCGCTGTAGGCGTCTCTTTTGGCGCTTCATCTCCCGGAGTTCCTCAGTAAACCAAGGAGCTCTCCTGGATCCGCTGCCACGGATAGGTCGCAAAGGCACAATCCGATCCAAAGCCCCCATCGCCGCCCGGTTCCAGGCAGCCACTAGAGCCTCAGATGAATTGTGTACCAAGGATTCAGGTATTTCCCCAAGTTCCCTCTGAAATCCTTCGGATTCCATTAGGCGCCTGGGGCGGAACCACTTAATCAGTCCCGCCTCCTTGCGGTGGAGTGGTGCCATGAAATCCAACCTCAGAAGGAAATGATTTGACCATGACAAGGGTACTGTGACTAAACCCCTCAGCCTCAGATCATCTCTCCACTGCCCTGAGAGAAACACAAGGTCAAGTGTGTGACCACCCTCATGAGTCGGACCCTGAACTACTTGGGTCAGGTCCATGGTTGTCATGGAAGCCATGAACTCCTGGACTGCCTCTGAGGTTTTGCCAGGCGATGGCAGGTTGAAGTCCCCCAGCACCATCAACCTGGGGAACTCAATCGCCAGCCCGGCTATCGCCTCAAGCAGAACAGGCAGGGCCTTTGCCACACAGCTAGGAGGCAAGTACATTAGCAAAAGGCCCACTTGCACCCCTAAGTCCAACTTCAGAAGGAGCATCTCACACCCAACAATCTCCGGAGCAGGGCTCCTTCGAGGACATAGATTCTGGCGAGCTATAATAGCCACTCCTCCACCCCTTCCCTGGGGTCGTGGCTGGTGCTGAACTGAGAACCCATCTGGGCACATCTCAGAAAGGGGCACCCCCCCTTCTGGCCCAGCCAGGTCTCAGTTATGCATGCCAGGTCAGCCCCCTCTTCCAGGATTAGATCCCGAACAAGGGGGGCCTTGTTAGTGATCAACCTGGCATTCAACAGCAGCAGCTTGAGCCCAGGGCCCTGACATCCCTGGTTACCAGGTACTCGGGCTGAGCTAGATGGAACCAAATCAGAGGGGCCAGAACAAGGAATTGCTTGAAGACAGTGAGTTCTCGTTCCCCGAGAGCGGCCTACCCCTCTGCTCCTGCCATACCTACCCCTCCCTGTTATGACCCTAATGCTCCCACTCCCTGTCCCACCAGAGATCCCCTCCCCTCCCCCACTGGTCCCCCTCTCTCTCGACAGGCCATGCATTCCATTCACATCAAGCCGGGAGTCAGACTCTAACCCCCCTCCAGTTCTGTTTCCACACTCAGCAGGGGGGGGCAGAATCCTAGTCCCTGACTCACTCATTCCCTCAAAAAAATCTTAGCCATCCACCTTAAACATACATACCAACAATCACCCCCAGGGTAAAAACTTTAAAATAACAAAAGTTAGTGCAGGAAGATCATAGAGAGACAGCCTGGTTAATAGTCCTCGACCAAATCCAGTTGTTTACACGCTTAATGGTCGTATATGTAACGGCTAAGTGGAAAATGTCTCTGCTCAGAAAAGTCTTCGTAGTGGGAGTAATGGTCATAAAACTACAATTTCCCCTACTAGTCTTTGCACGATTGTAAAAAAAATAGCGTCCGAGATGTTGGCTTTCCTGCTTTATAACTTCCCAGTTCTCTTTCACCGTGGATCTCAAGTCAGTGGGGGAAGTAGTATTCAATATAATTAGAACAGCAGAAAGGAGTGCATGGAAGGGGGGAAACAATGAACCGAATCCCCTCCGCGATGATTAATCCTGGGTTAACAAATGCTGAGTCGTCGTCGGCTCCCCAAATAGAAGCTACTGCCACCACCGCCACTGTAACAGGCCAAGAATGAGGAACTGCTGCAACCCAACCTGTTGGATACGCTCGGCCAACCAGCTGGAACGTTGTCTGCAACATCCGGGAGGAACGCCAAAGCTGACAATGCTGGCTGGGCGAATCAGCCCCTCCCCTCGGCAGACAGTCAGACCGGTGATCTCTATTCCACATCATATCCAGCCTTTAGGGTGTCCTTTAGCTTTAAATCTTCTTATTGTACAACTCCTCTTTCAGTCCTCTTACTGTTCACATCCAGTCTCAGCTCATCCAAGCATGACTCCCAACCAAAGTCCCGTTCTCTGCTCACAAACAGTCATGCCGGGAGGTGCTTCCATACGCCGCACTCGATCTCGGGCAATTATAGATAGTATCCTCTTGCCATCGTAAACGCCCACAGAAGCCGTCCTCTGGGGGACAAACTCCTGCTCTCCACCTCTGCTGCTCCTGTATGTTTGTTTATTTTTTTATTTTTATTGTTTTTCCTCTCATTATTCCTCTCGTTGTTAATTTGAGCCGTCCCAGCCTCAACACCTCCAGCTCGGCGCCGCCATCTTAACGAGGCACCGTCCTCTCACCTCCCGATCCGAAAGCTGACACACCACCAGTTTCACAACGAGCGAAGTTGCCACGTTGCTCACTGGGGTCTCTGATGTTTCGCCTACTTCCCCAATGATGATAGTTCTGGGAAGGAAGCCCCAGGGTTCGGGAAAAGTGGTGAGGTTGGGTTAAGGGGGAGCAGAGCTCAGCTCAGTTCTGTCTTACCGCTCGTGGCTCCACCCCGGAAGTCCCAAACCCGTAAAAACATGGCTGTTCCGGCAGGCGGGGTGAAAAAGATCTGATTCCCCCATGAATGAATGGTTTTTAAAATTATATAATGTCTTTTTAAAATTAGTATGTATTATGTATATTGTTCTTATTCTTGTCCTGAGTCCTACGGGATTGGGCGGCCTATAAGAACTTTTAATTTAATTACATTAAATTAAATAATCAAATATTTTCTATCAGCCTAAACATGTTTCTTCCAGGTTGCCTTAAGACGATTCTTATAATATTTCATTACCTTTTTTCTTTATGTTTTGGCATTAGGATCCATTCACAGCCTTTCACCTTGACAAGACTCTAGTAAGGAAGCACATGGCATCACTTTTGATTGGGGAATTGGCACCTGATCAGCCCAGCTTTGAGCCTGATAAGAATGTAAGTTTGGAGACAGAAAATTAAGATAGTGGCTTATGGAGTTCAAGGTCTTAAATATTATAGGTCTTGACCCAGTGATCACCTTTGTCATTAAAACTGATCTCTATTAAGGTCAACAAAAGAGATTTTATAAGGTGCTCCTCAATCTTTCTGCATTGTCCTTGTATTTCACTCCAATCTCTTGGCATTTATAAAAACAGTAAAAGTCCATTTCCTTCAGCAGACTTTTAATTATGAAGTGATCTTAGTATCTGCCACTCCATTCCCTTCCACTCTCCACCTCATTGCCCTGAAGCTGCACTTGATCCCTCCCAAATATATCTGAAGCCTATCTTCACTATCACTCACACTCAGCCTCCTCTCATCTTTCTGTCTGCTTCCACTAAGCAAGCAGGACTCGAATCCACAGATGAGAATAACATGGAGAGAATCCAGTTTGGCTTCTTTATGCTCCACAAATTCAAACTGAACCCAAATAACCCCCCCCCCCAAAGATGAGGCTTCTGTCATCTCAACAAGACATATCCAGGTAGTGTCCAATGTAGAGTGAATGTATACAGTTTTATCCTTTTCATCCTCCGGATGTAGAGCAAACTCTTTTTATGTCCCATCAGATGATTTTCCATCTGATTTTGCCAAACAAGATCCAAGGTACTTTTAAAAATGCAGCTGGGCAATAAGATTGGGCAAGTAAGCTCAGTTCTTTCAGGCTTCCTCAGCCTCCACCTAATTAATCCCAGCCTGTCTTCTCAAGATTATTAAGCAGGTGGTTGCAATGCAGCCTCAGAGATTCTGGAGAAAATGGTATACCTGGACCCTTTTCAGTCAGGTTTCGGGTCTGGGCACAGCACTGAAAGAGCATTGATCGTGCTTGGGAATGACCTGTGGTGGGACTTCTGGCCAATGGGTTTCTAATGATGTAACCTGATGGAAGTCATTGAATGGGCAGCTGTATAAAGTGATTAAAATAGGTAAATAGAGCCCAATAACAGTTCCATAAATATTTAATCAGAAATAATAATTAATATTAATTCATAATATTAATTACATATTTTATAACAGTAATAAAATACTATACTTAAGTGAATATTAATGAAATTGGAATACAGTACAACTATATTCTATAAATGAATTTAATGTGCAAATAGATTGCAATAAATATATAAATAAAAATAGTACTGAACAACACAACACAGTGGTTTTGTTTAAACTAGTAAATCTCCAACCATAGATAAGTATGTGCATTGGAGGAATATATAAATTGGTGCCGCCTTGTGGACACTCAATAAAGCTATACCAAGCTGTACCATAAAATCATCTTCAGCCATACCAGTTATTTCTCCCTCTCTCCTTGCCTCCCTCCCTCCCTCCCTCTCTGTTTCCCCATTAGTGCTTTTTGCCAAGATTGTTAAATCCAGATAGACATTGATTTCTAGTGTCCCAAACATGAGCTCTAAGTTGTCTAGCAGTCACTAAGAAGAAAAATAGTTTATTTATGCAACAATTTTTCATTTGTTTTCTTCCACATTTAATATTTTTGAAAGAATAATTATCAAATTTTGGGGTCACATGCTTTCCTCTTCATTCCCCTATAAAAAGTTTGGAAGGAAAAGGATAGTTTGGAGGTCAATTCCACCAAGAGTTCTTGATGTTAACTGTTGATGCCACTGGCTACCTATGCTGTATCCATAAAGTCAAAACTCCTGCAAATTTTCTGATTTCCCCTCCCCCATAGAAATTATTAGTAGAAGATTTTCGGGAACTGCTGTCCACTGTTCAAATGATGGGACTCTTCAAGCCAAACAAAGTCTTCTTTTTCCTGATCCTTCTGCATATTTTACTGCTGGATGCTGCTGGCTGGTTTGTGTTGTGGTATTTTGGGATATCTATAACTTCTTTTCTTATTGCCACAGTGTTGCTGACCTTTGCTCAGGTAATATTCTTGCCTTTATTTTTAGGCAAAATTGCATTTTCTGTTAGTTTGGCTTCCTACAGCAGAATGTCTTTTAGCCAAATTAAAATAATTTCTTTATAAAGAAAATAACACATATTCAATTGTCATGGGCCTTCAGATGATTGCATTCAATTACTTGGAGGAATAAGAGTTGAAGAAGACAAAGCAATTCAGTTAGATAAAAAGCCACTTGTGTTTTGCCCAACAAATGATTCTGTAGAAAAGAAGGATATTGGAGGCTTTTAAGAAGAGACTTGGCAGCCATTTATCTTTTAACTCTGTTATTCTATGTTCTATGATGCCATGTCATCTTATATCTCAACCATTCTGAAGGACAGTAAGTAATGAAACAAGAATAGAGCATTAAAAAGCAACCATGTATTCTCACTGTCTATCACAAAATATCAGATATGTTTGTGGTAGATATCTGTGGTTATATTGTAGAATTGCTTTCTTGTGCCTATCCTGTTTGGAAGGTTTCTCAGGGTGACTGAACCTTTGATTGAATAAAAAAAAACCTAGAATGAATGAACCTTTATTGTATCTATCCCAGCAGTTCTTGCATAGCTATTACAAATACCATTGGATATAAGTTGTAGGAGTGACACAAAAGGTGGTCCTTCTGTTGTGATCCACCCTTTTCTTTTAGTCTCAAGCAGGCTTTCTACAACATGATTTGGGACATCTTTCAGTCTTCAGTAATTCAAAATGGAACCACCTTTTTCATGAATTTGTGATGTGCCATTTAAAGGTAAGTAAGGTATATTATTTTTAGAATGTTCCACGGAATTGAAGGGGAAGAATATGGAATATTGCAAATATACATGAAAAAGTTTCATGAGTAAATATCAAATGTGTTGTGTTATTTATAACAGAGGTGTCAAATGGGATTCTCATTTTCCCATTCCCACCCAAGAATACAAAGAGTTCTCTTATGTTAAATGAAACCATTTGTTTGTCTATCTCATTATTAACTGCAGACCAATAATGGAATTTCACTTATAATAAACAAGATGAATGTGCAAATTAACCAAAAGCCAATCCCAATTTAAGATCTGAAGATGGCAAGACTTGATTCATATAGGACATCTGAGATCAAAATCATGTTAAATAAATTCAGGATAGTTGTGTTTTTGACTTGAATGGGAAAGCATCAAAATGCCTATAACTGTTTCATTTGGGGTACAGAATAAAATGAAAATAATATAGTAGATACTTTTGAGGGTATCAACACTGCAAAGTTTGGATGAATAGACTGAAAGAGTTCTATAGAATTCTGATATAAATTTTGAAACATTCCTCCTTCCTGTTTTAAGGCAGAAATAATAAGAATGAAAAAAAGAGCAGCACAGTCTCTTAGTTTTAGATTTTTAGATTTATTATTAGAGTTGGAAGGGACCTTGTAGGTCATCTAGTCCAACCCCCTGCTCAAGCAGGAATTCCTACACCATTTGAGACAGGTGGCAGTCCAGTCTCCCCTTGAAGGTCGCAAGTGTTGGGGCTCTCACAACCTCCGCTGGCAAGCTGCTCCACTGGTTGATCGCTTTCACCGTCAGAAAGTTTCTCCTCACTTCCAGGTTGAATCTCTCCTTGGTCAGCTTCCATCCATTATTCCTTGTTTGACTTTCTAGTGCCATAGAGAACAGGCTGACCCCCTCCTCTCTGTTGCATCCCCTCAAGTATTGGAACACTGCTATCATGTCACCCCTGGTCCTTCTCTTCGCCAGACTGGCCAAGCTCAGTTCCTGCAACCGCTCTTTGTATGTTTTATTTTCCAGACCCTTTATCATCCTGGTTGCTCTCTTCTGCACTTTCTCGAGGGTTTCAATGTCTTTTTTGTAGTGTGGTGACCAAAACTGGATGCAGTACTCTAGGTGTGATCTGATCAAGGCTTTATAGAGTGGTACTAGTACCTCTCTGGTCCTTGATTGTATCCCTCTGTTTATGCAGCTCAGGACTGTGTTGGCCTTTTTGGCTGCTGCTGCACACTGCTGGCTCATATGTAGTTGGCTGTCTACCAAGACTCCAAGATCCCTCTCGCAAACGCTGCTATTGAGTGTGGTTTCACCCAGTTTGTATGTGTATTTTTGATTCTTCTTACCTAGGTTTAGAATTTTACTTTTCTCCGTGAGTTGTCTGACAAAGATTCTATAGAGCAGTCATACTGAAGTAAAACAGAAAACACTAGTCAAATTTAACTGGAAAAAGCAGGTTATGTGCTATAGTGACTACCAGTACTTAAAAAAAAAGACTGAAGAAAGTTTCTATATGAGAAAGAGAGTCAGAGTTGGGGGAGGCAGAGTCAAGAGAGGAATCATCCTGGAATCGTTATGTTGCCACAAGCAGTCCAAGTCCAGCTGTCCTTGAATTCCATTAACTTTATCCAGTGCCAATTTAGTGTGGACCATAAAGTCAATTTGGCATGGAAAAAACAGTTAGTGTTTTAAAAGTAGACATTCCATTCCATAAGTTTCTAAATAATGTCATTGTTTTCAGAGGTACCAGCGTTTTATATATTTAGATCCTAATACTTTCCATCCAACCAAAGGTGCTGTATATGTATATTCCCAAGTTGCCCAAGATGGAAAATTGACCCCAATTATTAACTTTCAGTATTTACTACTTGACAATAGGTAAGCATGATAGTTCCAGATTCTAAAAACTGAATCCTGCCTCATTAATTAGAAATTGGATTTCCTGTAAAGTTCTTCTCAGAATCAAAGAACTCCATAGAAACTTTGTAAAGAAGGAATTTATTTTCTGAAAATATTTTCCAGATTTTTAAACTGGAATTCCTCTCAGAATATACATTTATCTGGTAATATACATTTTGAGAGCATTCACCTTTTCCCCAAAGGGTAAGGTTTAATGATCCCCATCTATTGATATCTGAAGAAATACCCCTCCCATAATTTTATTTACCATATTTTTCGGAGTATAAGACGCACCTTTTTACCCCCCAAAAGAGGGTGAAAACTTGGGTGCGTTTTTATACAGCGAATGTAGCACCACCCACCCAGCCACCCCCACCCTTTGGCCTCTATCTTCCAGCAATTTACCTACAGGGAAGAGCCTGTTAAGACAAGCAAGTCATTAGCAGCTTCCCGATCCCCAGCTGATTTGCCATGTGCTAAAATGAGACTGAAACTAGCTGCAAAGATGCAAATAGCTGGGAGAGACACGCAGATTTTTATTTTCTGCTGAACTGGATTGCAAGGGGGTAAGTGAATAACTATGAATGTCTGTAGAATGTTCAAATTATTAGACTTATTTTTTAAAGACTGCTTTATTATTGTTCTAGAGCCAGGGGTCTCCAAGCTTGGCAATTTTAAGACTTGTGGACTTCAACTCCCAGAATTCAACTCCCAGAATTCCACAGCCAGCTTTGTTAGTTTTACTGTCTGTGGAATTCTGGGAGTTGAAGTCCACAAGTCTTAAAGTTGCCAAGGTTGGAGACCCCTGTAAATCTAGACAACTTAACAAAATAAAGAAGCTTTTTAAAATAAATGCTTGCTCTGAAGAGGCCCAGTGCTATTGTATCTTCTTTTAAATAATAGAGAATAATGTATACTTCCAGAAATTTTAATTAATTTTAACAGCTCTGTACAAGTATAGTCTGAAATGTAACAGTGTCCTGTTTACTATTAGAGTTAAATCCTGACTTACCTTGGAGTAGATCTATTTAAATAATTGGGAGGAGTTAGTGTGACTACATTTAAGAAAACTTTCTGGCATAATGTACATTTATCCAATTCTTTGCTATTTCTATGGGTCAGGCACACATACACAGAAATACACAGCAAACAGTGTATATCATCTGTGCTGTTTGCTGTTTGGCAAATTGCTTGGAGTCAGAGGCCTTTTTTCCTTGTTTTCCTCCCCCAAAACTAAGGTGCGTCTTATACTTCGGTGCGTCTTATGCTCCGAAAAATACGGTATATTACATGTTGTATCCTTTTGTATATACATATGCCAGATATTTAATAGATTTAGTGCAAATATGGAATTGATATTTAGTGAATGGGTAACCCAATTTTTACCTATTAGCATCAATTCTGATTTGGACAATAGAATATTCTGTTATTTTGCATCGATACTAAAATTACAGTATGTTATTTGTTTTAGAAAAAAACAAAAGAATGTGGGCATTTGTATTCAACTGAGTTATGTAGTACTCCATAGATATTTCTATGTTATCTAGTAGCACAAACCAAAAGTTATTAAATATCAGTAATTACATTAATTATTAAATATTGATTGGAGTATTAATTAATGTAGATATTAAAAAGCAAGGGTGAAACTGGACATCTGTGTCTAATTTCTCTAAATAGTGGAAAAGTGGGAGAAAATGTCATTAAAATTTACTTTAGAAGTAGATATATTCTTAATCCATTTTATGAATTCCAAGGGATTTTCAAATCTATTTAATATAATACACATGAATTGTTTGTGTATTTTATCAAACGTTTTTCAGCATCTAATGAGATTACAAGTTGACCTTTATTTTAAGTCTATTATATCTACAATGAATCCTATATTATCTGTTCCATGCCTAGTTTTTTTTCACCCTGCTTGATCGTTCTTAATAACAAATGGTATCACTTTGCTATAATCTATTTCCTAACATTGCTATTAAAATCTTTGTATCAACATTATGAGTGAAATTAGATGAGCACACCAGGTGTTATTTTCACTGGCTTTTGTCTTATTAAATGCTAGTGATAAAGTCTGATTAGTGAGAAGTCTGATTAAATGCTAGTGATAAAGTCTGATTAGTGAGAAGTCTGATTAAATGCTAGTGATAAAATTCCCTGATCAATAAGCTTGAATAAATGCCAGTGACAAAGGAAGGAAAATACTGGACCTAAAGCTAACAGGGACTGTACTACAGGGGAGCCAAAGAAAAATAAGAATAAAATGGTATGGAGGCAAGAAAAAGCAAGACTCATTAAGAGAGAGACAGAACAGAATAAATGTAGGTCTCTATTTTGTTTTCTGTTTCTCCCCAGAGGTGAATCTCTCTAAATACACAAATAGCAGAGCAGCATCTCTTCCAGGGCTTTGACAGGCAGGTTTTGAAAGGTGATAAAACTGAGTTGCCACCTACTCATTTTAATATCAGAGAATTCATTACAATACTAAAATTCTCCCCATGTTTTGTCCATATATGCAATGAATGCTTGAGATTCTTCAAAGCTAGAAAGCGCACTTAATCTTCAAACTGTTTTGAACCTCTCCAAGATAAATCAGAGTCAGCTGATTCAACACCTCAAACTTATTTGAAAATCTGATTCAAAGGTTCAATGGAATCTCCTCTGTATTACCTCTTCAAAGCAGAGGTAGTAAATAGTCAAGCAATCTTTTAAAAGAGCCTGAATGCTTTCTTTCACTCTTCCTCTACAGGGCGTTTCAGCCAAATGGTGGGCTTTGCACCATTCCCGGCATCATGCTAAACCCAACTGTTTCCAGAAGGACCCAGACATTTTAACTCATCCCTATATTTTTTCATTAGGGGAACCTCTTTCTTTGGAGGTAAGAAGCAACTGCTTAGATGACAACAGATTTTACTGAACCCTGGCCGCTCTCCTTTCAGATCAGTGTTCAGAACAGAAACTGTTAAGCCATTTCATTGTCAATTTGTTAGAGTTGAACCAAGTATAATTCTTCTGGGTTTATTATTTATATTTATTAGCAGCGTTTGATAAAACAGATCTCATAGAGATAGTAGATTAGTAGGGTTGGACAAAATGTTCACCCAAGGTGTCCACAACAAAAGTGTATTTCTCTATATGGACCCCTCCTTTCTAAGGCTGGGTGGCTTTGTCCAAGGAGAGACTAGAACTCACAATCTTGCAGTTTCTAGCCTGATGCCTTAACTGGTTCTCCTGTGGTAGCTCATAGCTATAGATAAATATTATGAATTGGATTATTGGGTGAATTATTTCACTAGATTGACTTAACAATCATGTACAAAAGGATTCTGAGGAAAGCAGCAAGTTTTTATGGCCATGAGAAAGTAAAGAACATTCAGAAAATATGACTTCAACAACAGAGTAATCAATGCCTGGAATGCACTACCTGTGGTTTCTTCCCCAAACCCCCAAAACTTTAACCTTAGACTGTCTATTGTTGACCTCACCCCATTCCTAAGAGGTCTGTAAGGGGCGTGCATAAGTGCACCATCATGCCTACCGTCCCTGTCCTACTGTCCTATCGTCCAAATTTACCTATACCTACTGTGTTTTTGTTTATGTTTATACCATAACTGTTATCTTGTATACGTTTTGACAAATAAAATAAAATAAATAAATAAATAAATAAATAAATAAATAAATAAATAAATAAATAAATAAATAAATAAATAAATAAATAAATAAATAAATAAATAAATAAGGTGTGTTAGAGAAGCAAAATAACAGATTGTCTCCCTGTCCAAAAATCCTGGCAGCTCGGGTAGGATAGAAGATGGAGGGTGGTATGGAGCTTTAGCATCTATTTATTTGTTCCCGTTTGCTCCTTCTCTGGTTAATATTATGAATTGGGCTGACTATTTATCTCAGTGGATTGTTTCAGATTTGATAAGCATATTCTGCCTTGGCTCTTACTTAAAACAAAGAAAATATAGAATTATTTATGCATCACAGGCAGAAATACCCGTATAAATTTTTTTTAAATCTCTGATGGTTGTGAGGTTCTGAGGATGTGGCAGTCAGTAAAAATCTCAAAATGAAGAAGCTGCCTATTTAGCTGAGATTCTGGATTCCCTTTTTGTTGTTAATTCACCCCTACTGAAACCAGTCAGGACATTAATTGTGGCAGCTATAGGATGATATATGTTTTAACTGATGTTTTAATCATGGTTTATTATTAGTGTTCTCATAAAATTGTTGTACGCCGCCCTGAGTCCCTCGGGAGTAGGGCGGCCTAGAAGAACCCAATAATAAATAATAAATAAATAATAAATGATGTGGCTGAAGGGCTGATATTGGGACAATGGAATACTTTGAACCCATCAGATCCAGGGCCATCAGTAATGCTTTCCTTTGGGGCCTTCTAGTAATGGAAAGATTAGTAAAAGTTTATCTAGTATTTCTGCTACCAAAAAGGACAATTCCTTTCCTGACTAAGAAATCTTAAGTTTAAGAATGTTCTTTCCATATTTCTATTGCAGGGCTTAATTTTAAAAGCTATCTCACTCTGCCATGTGTTTCTGCATCTGGAAATTTTGAAAATAAAGACTGCAATCTATTCTAACTACCACAATTACAATCTATTATTGTGACAGTTGTGTGCATCTCACTTTTTTTGCTTTTTTCCTGCCTGAGTATTTATTTCACAGAGCAGATGAAAAGGATGTTACAGAAATGGAGCCTTAAGTTATAATTACCTAGTGAAAGTTATTTGTTTTTTTTTCATGACTTACTTTCTTTTGCAGTTGGGTTTGCAGAAAAAGAAATACATGCCTTATAACTATCAGCACAAGTATTTTTTCTTCAGTGAGTATCTGATTCCCCCCCCTACCTCCTGCTAAGTGCAAATGAACTTTTTCTTATGTAAAAAAAGCTCTGGATCATCTTTGGACTCTTATCTTTTCCACCATGAATTCATGGACAGATTACATATGCATTCTACATAATCCCCAGCACAGTGCAGATTAATAACAACTCTTATTATTAATGATAAGGTAAAGAGGAGGAGGGAAGAACAAAGAGCAGTGGCAGCAACTACAGAACATTGCAGAGAATGAGGAGGAATTATTTCCTTTCTCAGGACACACAGATTCCCATGAGTTTAACATATATATAATTTAAGGTGGAGGGAGGCATCCTGATTCTAAGTCCACACCTTGAAAAACAGACTATGCCTAAACAGTGCAAAGAGAGAAATGGGAAGCTGGAGAGGGTACTGCACTTTCTCATGCAACTGCTCAATTATTTGATGCTCTATAGGCATGACTGAGGACCACCCATAAATCAGATTAGAGTGGAAGAAAATTGCCATGGAAGAGAGAGAGGAACATAATGGAGAAGATAGTCCATCCTCTTCACCAGAAGTTGTTTTTCTTTTTGAAACTACTTTATTCTTAAGATCATAAATGGTGCCTGCTGGATCTAATCTTTGGTCCATCAAGTTCAGCAGTCCATTCTCACAATAACCAACCAAGGAAATTCATTGGTCTTCCTTCAGATGGTCTTCAGAGGCTACCACACTGCCATCCAAGCTAATAGCCATTGAATCTCATAAATTCCATGAGTTGGTCCATCCTTTCTTGAAACCAGCCAAGCTAGTGGCCACCACCACTAACTCCTTACATCAGTTCAGAGGGAACCTCTGTCATAAGTTTTTTTTAACTGTCTCCAATTAGATTGAGTGTCGAGTCTGAGTCTCAAGAACCACAAAAGCGTTGGACTCTGAACAAGTTTTTTTAAAAAAAATCTTCCTATAAGGGTTAGGGAGATATTTTATTTTGAAAGAAACTCAAGATATAAAAGCAAAATGTGAAATGTACAAGTTTATATGTGTTTTCGATTGCCTCTACTTTATATTTTATTCTATTGCTGTTTCTATATCATTACATTAATTACAATTATTATAATGATTACAATTATTATACTCTATTACAATACCATATTTTGTGGTAGTATTATATAATAATGTATTCTTCTTACAAACACTGTTCTCCCTTAATTCCTCTCTCTGGAATTTCTTCTCATTTCTTCTCAGTTATTGGCCAGCAAGTCGAGTACTTGCAACTTTCCTTGTTGTGCCTCTATGCTTTTTTTCATCTGGACTATTAACCCCTCCCGTCTTTTGAAGGAAAAATGACTTTTATTCAGGTGATTCCAATAGAAGAGAATATTTGTAGCTCAGGGTGGAATTGTGGGCTACTTGGTGCTCCCTGAGGTTGGCAGTTTTCTTGCAGACATTTCATTACCCAATTAGGTAACATCATCGGTGCTAGAAGGTAGTGGGGTTTGCTCTCTTTATATATACTGTACTAGTAGCTTGCCCTGTCTCCAGTTTTAGGTTTTATATTGTTGTAAGTCACCCAGAGTTGTATTTTACAAAATGGGCAGTTTTACAAAATGTGCCTTATAAATGAATTGAAAGCTGGTCTCACTGGATTTACCAGGACTTCTAAATAAACCCAAATAGATGAAAATAGTATTGTCCACTTATCATGAGGAATAGCAGAGCTTTCTTTAGCTCATTCAAGTGTATTTTAGTCAATTGATTCTAATGGAGCCAACACAAATTGTTTTGAGTGGCACAATTCAGGCAGTGTCTGCCATGTACAAGTTTTGGGGTTGATTTATTTTTGATGATGAGATTATGAAGTACAATTATAATTATTAAATAAAATGTTAAATACAAAACATTTGAGGAGTGTGGTTGATGCTTCCTTTATGTTTATAAAGGATAGTTAATGGCTATATGCATCTTGTTTCCTTCTACAGTAATGCCACTGATTGTAACGTCAACTTTTCATGTTTACTCATTGTACTTTATACTCAAATGCAAACTCTGGAGGGTGAGTACACAAATAATCCATACCAAATATTAAAATACTGAGATCCCCCCATGGTATGTTTCTAGGTTTAGAATTTCATTTCCTTAAGAGGATATAAAAAGACCAGACCATTTTTAGGTGCATATAAAAATTGGCATAGGAATATTGTTAATTGGAAAGTCAATGCCACCCGATTCCAAAGTGCTTCGAGATGACTATTGCTGGCTATCAAAAGGCCTTTTATGAAGAAGGCATTAGATTTTTGTCTGGGAAAACAAACATGTAGAAGGCATGATGGGGAAACTTTAGAGGCAATTGGACAATGACATTGGTTGAACTAAGAATGTACAAGAATTACAATCGAGTTTTCTCAAGTAGTGATTTTGAGGACTTTGATTCAAAAATGATTTATGGTGGCTTGAACACAACTATAAAGTTATGGTTTATCTTTCGTTTTTAAAAAGATCTAGAGGGATTGGAAATGGGGTTGGACTTATTTTTTTTCTAATTTGGAAGATGGCAGATGAGCCTTTTCCAGCCTTGTTTAAAGTGGGAATCTGCCGTGCACTATTGCCAAGCGCTCTAATTAAAAATGGCTGAAATTTTGTGGGATAATCAAAGCTAATGAAATTTCTACATTCTCACCTGATATCACATAAACATGTCAGTTATTGAAAATAATGTTTTTTATGAGCTCAAACAGATCCACATACACAGCAACGCTGGTGCTTACAACCAAACATGGTCTCATGTATTGATACTCACTATATAAAAATCTTGTCTTTCCTGTTTTTTTTTAAAAAAACCCCTAATAACAACATGCAAAAAACCTTCTCTCCTTCTCCATCACTTTCTGGAACGATGTGAGCTCAAAAGATTGTAGTTTTTAAAAAACAAGCATACTCAGTCTTGTCTGGTGAATTTTTCTATGGCTCTTTTCAATCAGTTAAATTTGTCAATCCATTAAAATAGAAGCCAGGGTAGAAAATGGTTCTGTAAAAGTGGGCAGTAAACAGAGCAGAGTTTTCAGAAGATATACATCTGGTTCTCAGTAAGATTCCATGTAGGGTTCCTACTTGGAGCAAGGAAAGATGCTATTCTAATGTCCATTCCTTTTCTTCTCTTCTACAGGAAATGGCATGGACTCTGGCTTTTTTTATCCAATTCTTTATTGCCTTCAACCCCATATTGGGATTCAAGGGTGCTTTGGGATACCTCTTTCTTTTGAGGTACTGTATATCATATGTACCATACTATTTTCTTTGTGTTTCACCATTCGTTCACAGACCCTGATTATTCTCTAGATTATCCTTTCCCAAACTTGCCCACTTCCATATGCGTGGGCTTCAACTCCACCATTGACAGAAATGGCTTTGTTGGCTGGGGAATTCTGGGAATTGAGTTGAGTGCCCAGACTGAGAAAGGCTGTCTGAACTTACCTCCAAAAGTCCTCCTCATTTTTAAGATACCCAAACTCATTTTCTTCCTGTTGAGGATCGGTGCACATCCATTCATCACTTACTGACTGCAGCATACATCATTTTACAATCTGCATATGTGAATCAACTACCACATATATGCAAAGCATCAAAGAGATTTTTTATTTTGACTGAACCTTAGATGAAGTGCTGCTTTGATGTAACTCCATGAAATGAAACAGTCCTCAGTTCTAAGTTCCATATTGAATTGCCTGCTTCAAAGGGCAGTCATTTTCCACAGGTTTGAGCACAGGGAGACAATAGGGACTAACCAACTTTCTTCCAATAGCAGCAGAGATTTTCAAAGGATACTAAGTTTATAAACAGCACTTTCTAATCACTTTCAGAAATTGCTGATTAACTAATTCTAAGCTGTTAGAATTACATGTTTGAAAATGCTAGATAAATTTGCCTTTCATCTTGAATAGAAGAAAGTTTTAATTATAAGCTCAAGAATTTAAAGAATCTAAAATAATCAGCCAAAAGTTAAAAATGATTTTGATCTTAGAAAGTTATAGATGGACTAAAGGTCCAGATAAAATTGAAATATTATAACTTTTACAATAATATTTTGGAATTAATTATAAAGTAACTGCGAACAGTTTCTTATGGGAAATAGATCCTGTTTTGGTTTTACAGAACATAACATAGATAAATAATTTCGTGATTTCAAAAACTCGACACAAGAGGGGACTAAAGATTTTAAGTAGAGGAAAGATATACAGGCCTGCAAGATAGTAAAAAATGTTATGAAAATAAAAACACTGAAGAAGATTTTTTTAGAACTGAATTAGAAACTAGTAGCTATAATATCAATAATAACAGTACTGATTATGCTTTAATGGAGAGACTATATTCAAAGGATGTTATTGAAGAAATGCCATTTTCAGAACAAATTTTGAAAAGATGGAGACAGTATTGAAACTGGATTTATAACTGATAGGCTAAGAGAATAATTTAGAAAAGCAAGTTGCACTGGATCTTCAAAAGAAACTGGCTGAGATTTTAAATTTAAAAATTTTTTAAATAAAAAAAAATACAAATGACAAATCAAGAGAATGAACTGGAAAAAAATTTTCCAGCTGGAATTTAAAATGTTGTTTGTTAAAGCCTTGAATAATTTTGTGTGATAGGACAAAAAGAAATGAAGAGAAATAAAATCTTATAGCAATCTTTCAATGAGCTAAAGCAGGAGTCTCCATCCGGGCCTTGGGATGTTTGGAACTGGGCTGTGGAAGTGGTAGGCAAGTATGCATGCATGCATGCATCCCACTTGTATGAGCAGTGGATGAGTGCATGCATGACCATCCCCTCTACCCACCCCCCACCGGTCCACAAAGCCAGAAATATTGGGGAACTCTGAGCTAAAGATTAAATAAAAGGAAGGAATATAAAGTTAGTTTATTTGATCAATGTTAAAATAAGGTAAATTATAAGATAAGCTATCCTTTTTGGACTTTCTCCTGACACTGGACTGAAAAGGATAATGTTTTATCAATTTGTTTATAGATAAGATATGGAATGAAGAGATAAATGTTTATAATTTTACAAAGGATGAAGAGTTATTAAATTTGTTTATACTTTGTGATGATGGTTGGAAGTAACCTCTTTATGTATTTCTTTTCTCTTTATTATATACTTATTTTTCTTGCGCTTTTTATTCTTTTTATTCTCTTTTATTTCTTTAAGTTGAGTTTATACAGTCATTTAAAAATAATAAAGAGTATCGTGAAGGGCTGGAGGGAGTAGTAAAAACAACCTCACCAATTTGCCTTCCTCTAAGAGGGTCATATGTCACCATTTGCCATTAGATAGCTATCTGGGATGTAGCCAAGCCACTCTGTAGTTTCCATTTGGGATCAGTTTCTATGGTATCTGGTCAACCTTCCAAATTTGTCCACTAACTCAGAAAGATTGGTGGTTCTGATCTTTGGTTTGAATCTGACTCATTGTCACTGGGGGAGTGTTAGAAATGTATTGGTTTCCATAGAAAGGCATAATTAGGTCTAGTAAATGACTTGCATTCTAAGCCTAACAAACCAACCAATAAATTTGTCCCACTATTCTACTTAACGGCTTATTTGTGTAGATATAGTTTCACTTTGCCTCATTTACCTGACTTTGCCTCATTTCTGTCTCTCAGGCTTCTTGAGAGTATCCTATTTACATGGATAACGCAGATGAGTCATATTCCTATGCACATTGATCATGATAAAAACATAGATTGGTTCTCTACACAGGTAACAGAGATCTCAAAGATAAAATTAATGGCTGTACATTAAACTTTAGCTTGTCTGTGTAATTTTATTATATGACAATAATTCACAGATCCGTAATAATGCAATTACCACAGGATCAACTATAATTTGCATATATGAAAACGGAATTCCTTTTTGGAAGTTATTTTTACCTATTATCATTTCTTTTACAGTGCTTTTCCTATCATAGAAAAGTTTGAAGTTTTCTTACAGATTATGATTGCCCTCACTTTTGTTTGGACTTTATAAAAATGGAAATGAGATGAGTGGAACAAATACCCCTTGGCTCATCTTAAAATAATAGCACTAAGCAAAAGAGAAACCAGCCAGTGCAGGAATCATTTCTCTCTTTTCCATTCCCAGCATCGGTTTTTATCCAGATCAGGACATTCTTTTTAGAAAAGCAGGCCTGTGAGTTCAAATCATACCAGACAACTTGGTTCAGTCTGGAATAAGTAAGGGAAAGATTTGAAAGTATTATTTATTTATTTATTTATTTATTTATTATTAATTAATTAATTAATTAATTAATTAATTAATTAATTAATTAATATTTAATTGTTCTTATAGGCCGCCCAATCCCGCAGGACTCAGGGTGGCGTACATCAGAAAGAAAGAACAATCAATAAAAACACAGTAATGACAATTTAAAAAAGATTACAAAAGTTAAAACCAATCATGAATCATACATGGGGAATTGAGATCTATTTCACCCCGCCTGCAGGAAGAGCCATGTTTTCATGGCTTTACGGAAGGCCAGCAGGGTGGGGATAGTCCGGATCTATGGGAGGAGTTGGTTCCAGAGAGACGGAGCTCCCACAGAGAAGGCTCTCCCCCGTGGTTCCACCAACTGGCATTGCTTGGTTGATGGGACCTGGAGGAGACCAATTCTGTGGGACCTAACCGGTCACAGGGAGGTATGCGGTAGGATGCGGTCCCGAAGGTAACCTGGCCCTGAGCCATGTAGGGCTTAAAAGGTTAAAACCAACACCTTAAATTGTGTCCAGAGACTAATGGGGAGCCAATGCAACTGGCGGAGAATAGGTGTTATGTGGGTGTATCTTGGAACACCCACCACAGCTCATGCAGCTGCATTTTGCACCAATTGCAGTCTCCGGATACTCTTTGAGGGTAGCCCCATGTAGAGCGCATTACAGTAGTCCAGTCGTGAAGTGAGGGTGTGAGTGACTGTGAGTAAGGCCTCCCTCTCCAAGTAGGGTCGCAATTGGTGCACCAGGCGAACCTGTTCAAAGGTCCCCCTATTATTTAAAAGAAGATCCAATTTTAGCTGTGGATCTAGGAGAACATCCAAATTGCGAACCCGTTCTGAGGGAGTCAATTTCTCTCCCCCAAGAACCAAGGAGGGACAGTCGATATAATCCTTAGGGGGCAATATCCACAGCCACTCGGTCTTGTCAGGGTTGACCTTGAGCCTGTTCGCTCCCATCCAGTCCCTAACATCATCCAGGCACTGGCACATTACATCCACTGCTTCCCTGAACTGAGATGAGGTGGAGATGTACAACTGGGTATCATCAGCATATTACTGGAACCTCACCCCGTGTCATCGGATGATCTCACCCAGCGGTTTCATGTACATGTTAAACAGGATGGGCGAGAGGACCGAGCCCTGAGGCACCCTGCAAATCAGGGGCCTAGGGGTCGACCTCTGTCCTCCTGTCAACACCGACTGTGTCCTGTCAGCGAGGTAGGAGGAGAACCACCGTAAAACAGTGCCTCCCACTCTCAACCCGCCAAGTCGGCGCAGAAGGATACCATGGTGAATGGTATCGAAAGCCGCTGAGAGGTCAAGTAGCACCAGGATGGAGGAATGACCTCCATCTCGGGCTTGCCAGAGATCATCCATCAGGGTGACCAAAGCAGTTTCCGTGGTGTAGCCGGGCCTGAAACCTGGTTGAAAGGGATCTAGATCATCAGTGTCATCCAATAACTGTAGGAGTTGGAGCGCCACCACTTTCTCTACAACCTTACCCACAAAGGGTAGGTTGGAGACTGGACGGAAGTTCTTTAAATCCTCAGGGTCTTCTTGAGGAGGGCCCTCACCACCACAGCTTTTAAGGGCTGTGGGATGGATCCCTCTCTCAAGGAAGCGTTCACAACTGCTTGGAGCCAGCCTCGTGACACCTCCCTGCTGGCCGAAACCAGCCAGGAGGGGCATGGGTTCAACAAAGAAGTGGAGGAACTCATCACTCCTATGGCCTTGTCCACATCATCAGGAGTGATAGGCTCAAATTCATCCCATATAACAGGACTATGACCAGACCCTGTCATCTCAGCCTGCCCTGTCCAATTGGAGTCCAGGTCTATCTGAATCTGAGTGATTTTATCTGCCAGAAACTGAGCAAATTCCTCAGCTCTGTCCTGTAAGGGTTCCTCAACTCCCCCCTTAGCAAGGAGGGAACCAGTCACTCTAAACAGGGCGGCTGGGCGTGAATCGGGAGATGCAATAAGAGCAGAAAATGCGAACATTTTGCCACCCGTATCGCCACTAAATAAGACAATAAAAGTTCTTAGTAGTGTTCGGTCAGATTCAGCTTTACTGGCATTTCATCTCCCGGAGCTCCTCAGTAATCAGGGAGCCCTCCTGGATCCACTACCACAGAGAGGTCGCAGAGGCACAATCTGATCTAACGCCCCTGATGCTGCCCTGATCCAGGCAGCCACCAGGGACTCAGACAAACTGTGTACCAAGGATTCAGGTATCTCCCCAAGTTCCCTCTGGAATCCTTCTGGTTCCATTAGGCACCTGGGGCGGAACCACTTAATCGGTCCCGCCTCCCTGCGGTGGAGGAGTGGTGCCATGAAATCTAACCTCAGAAGGAAATGATCTGACCACGACAAGGGTGAAATGACTAAACCCCTCAGTCTCAGATCATCTCTCCACTGCCCCGAGAGAAACACTAGGTCAAGCGTGTGACCTCCCTCATGAGTCAGACCCTGAACTACTTGGGTCAGGTCCATGGTTGTCATGGAAGCCATGAACTCCTGGGCTGCATCTGAGGTTTTGCTGGGCAAAGGCAGGTTGAACTCCCCCAGCACCATAAGCCTGGGGAACTCAATCACCAACCCCGCTATTGCCTCAAGCAGCACAGGCAGGGCCTTTGCAACACAGCTGGGAGGCAGGTACGTTAGCAAAAGACCCTGAATTCCCCAATCACCAGGTACTCAGGCTGAGCTAGATGGAACCAAATCAGAGGGGCCGGAACAGGAAATCACTTGGAGACAGCGAGTTCTAGTTCCCCAAGAGCAGCCTACCCCTCAGCTCCCACCATACCTACCTCTCCCCATTATGACTGTAATGCTCCGACTCTCCACCTGCCCAGAGATCTTGTCCCTCTCCCCGCTGGTCCTCCTCCCTCCCTGTAGGCCATACATACCATTCAAACTGAGCCGGGGGTCAGAATCAAGACCCCCTCCACTTTTGTTTCCACACTCAGCAGAGGGGAACCCTTGTCCCTGACTCACTCATTCTACCAAAGCTAATCAATTTAATCTAAACATTTCATCCGCACAAACATATCCTCATACATTCACACATGCACACCTCTTCCGGGATAGTTACAGTATAAGATGAAAAATCAATAATGCGAAAAGGTACCAGAGATAGCAATTATGCCGGGCCTCAGGCCAACAATAAATTGTCTTTTCCCTGTGATGTTTTTGGAGCATCACAAAGGAGCTTTTCAGGGAAAAAGTTCTTCTGCAACTTCTAATGTTTCCTGCCAAAAATTGTCCTTTTTCGTCATCGTCGCAATGCCCTCGGACCCTGGGATCATTATAGTAAAGCATCCATCCACGCAGAGGGCCTAGATGTCGTAGTCGATAATCAGATCCCCAGCCCGAAAAGGTGCCCATGGCAAAGAGCTCATTTCCCCCAGTCCAAATCCAAAACCATCTGCCTCCTTCAGGAGTAAAAACACATAGTCGCATATAGTTCAAATCAGCACTAGTAGTCCTGTTAACTTGCTTCTTTCTCTCATCTGCAGTTACTACTACACCCACTATGAGAACAGCAGTAACCGGAGCAGCAAAAACCGCACCCAACACTAAAAATAAGGCCCAGATCACTTTGGCCCCCGGCAGTTTTGCAATGGTGGCGTCCAAAAATGGTGCCGGGCAGCTATAAAGAGAGAGGTCACCTCCAGGACCGGGCAGGTCGTCTAGGTCTTGAAAGTTAACAACCCGGGGGGAGGGCTGGGAAAGAGTATGCCACCATGAGGGGGGGGGGGGCTGATAATCGTAATCCAATAGTTGATTCAGGAAACAGTCAGTTCCTTCTTCCAATATCCAGGGCCAAAATCGTAGGACGCTATCCCCCCCCAGGCGAAGGACATACCGGAAGATAGGGCAGACGTTCTATCTCACTCATCTCCTCCACGTTCTCTCTCGTCTGCACCTTGTCCTCGAGTTGTTGTTTTCCAAAATAGTAAGCTGAGTTGTTATTTTTCCAAGATGGTAAGCCTGGAAACAAATCTCCTCCTGCAAAGCTGCAATCCTCAGTCACCTTAGTAAATCGTAAATAGCATTCTCACAGTGGTATGGCCAACATTGTATCAAAGAGGGCGCTTCCTGTTTCAGTATGTTAGCGTTTCGGAGCTTCAGAATTACAGAAGTTCCCCAACCTTGAATCGGGCGGTTATTAATTTGCCACGTTGTTCCTTGGGGGGCTTCCTCTTTCATCCGCTCCCTCATAGATGGAATATCTTAAGCCAAACCTCTGAAATTCTGTCAAATTCGAGTTCGGGAGACTGGAGCTCTGTCTCCCTCACCCCTGTCCGCTGTGGCTCCACCCCATCTCAGTAACTGTTGAAAAGAAATGTTTCACAAAATGAAAAATAAATATATTATTAGAATTACATTTTAATTCTCCACGTTTTCAAAACTGTACACTGGTGACTATCAGATTTGATACCAAATGAGTATTTGGTACTCTATAGAACTCAATAGTACTCTACTATTAGGGTAATATAATTTAATTTATATAATCCATATCCAAAATCCATATCCAAAATTTGTCTAGAAATACTAGTTATATACCGATACATACATACAAAAACAAACCAACATGAATATAAATCATGGACATTTGCTTGGAAATTGTTCTTCCTTCGTTCACAGTATGTCTGGACTAAAACCTGTCTTTCTCTCTTCTCCCAGCTTCAGGCAACATGCAATGTGAACCAATCTTTTTTCAATGACTGGTTAACGGGACACCTGAATTTTCAAATTGAGCACCAGTGAGTACTGATTTAGGGCAATAAAACAGATTTTAAGCTATCAGTGAGAAACTGCTTCATAGTTTGAATAAGACAAAAAGACAGTAAAGGATCACAACTTCTTTGCCTTCCTTTCTGCCTATAGTCTCTTCCCTACGATGCCTCGGCACAACTTTTGGAAGGTGGCTCCTTTGGTGAAATCCATGTGTGCCAAACATGGTATTGAATATCAATCAAAACCTCTCTTCACTGGCTTTGCTGACATTGTGCAGTAAGTATCAGACTGCAAAGTCTATCAGGTCAGAAGATGAGTTAGGGATCTAGGAAACATTCAGTATATAAAGGTTAGCCAAACAGCAAATCAAATGAAGGATCTGCATGGTTTTGCTCTCAAGAGTAGGGGAAAGGAGAACATGCAATGATATAGACATACTTATATACATGTGAATATTTCAACTGAACATTAGGTCCATTGGGTAGAGGTGTCAAAAGAGATCTGGTGTGCAAAGTATGAAACTGTTAATGGGGACAAAGATTTTGGATGTAGATCCTTTAAGAAAACAAACCAAGCCTAGTATCAGAAAGAGATAAATGCTAGTCATTAAGCATGTTTTCTATCACATGCATCTTTCATAAAATTAGTTAGTACTAAATAATTAGTTATCAGTTAACATCAAAGAGCCTTTCACAGGTGGCAGCACCCAGCTGTACTTGGGTGATTTTGAAAAAAGCTAAGCAGCATCTAAGTTGGTAATATTTTATTAGAAGCCATCAAGAAAAGGATGTAAACTAGACTGTTAAGCTCCAAAAATAACCTAGAAACAGGCAATGGCAAACTATTTCCATGTTGCTTGCATGAAAATTACATACCCAGGTGCCTCCTAAAGATAGGCAGACTCTGCCCTCTCCCTATCACCATGACTATGAAATTTGGGTGCTTGGATAAAGTGCTACATTATGATAATAAGGTCCATATAAAGCATCAATGCAAGCTAGAGAAAACTGTCAAGACATGTCAAATACCTAAAAGGAGAAATAACAATCAGAGATTTTTGTGCTACTCTGTCTGTCCTCAATTTACTGCACTTGCATTCACTTCTCTGCTTGAATCTGAGGCATGCTTTTTCTAAGTAGGACTTAACTCTCATGACAATAAAGAGAATCTTACTTTCTGTTATTTTCAGCTCCTTGAAGGTTGCGGGTGAAATCTGGTTCAAAGCATATCATCTTGAACAGAAAACACAAAATCCTAAAATCTGCTTTCAACAAGGGAAGAAGGGTGAAGAGACAAGATAGATCTGAGATGGACCCGACAGGCTTCAGGCATAGAAAACTTAAAGTAATTTGTAAATGAAAGATAATTCTGGAGAGCCTCAGCTCAACATTTGGCATGTTTCCTAAAGCATATAAGCATTGTAAGCAACACATTTTTTCATTTTCTGCTTCTGGGTCTTGGATGTATCATAAATAAATAAAGTTTCTTAATACTTTTCATTGAATTGCTTTGTTTCTGCTTTTTACACTTGAGCTCTGTTTTGCAATGGTCATGAAAATAAACTTAATAGCTGTTGCAGTGGATTCTGGACTACGACATGAGATTAAACTGCATCAGCAGATACAAAACGCAGCTAAGAAACCAATCCATATTTCTTTTACTTTGTTTTCAACATTTGGAGATTCCATATTATTTGTCTGATGTTTCTCTCACCCAGGGCTTCCAATACTGGGAGAAATCTAGTAATTCTTCCATATTCATTAATAATAAGAGAAATGAAAAAGTATCTTACACCACCAAACAAATAATATCACCAAAATGACCATGCACATCTATATTTCTGTGCTTTTCTTCATTCTAAGGGCTTCTTTTTGGACTAGCAGGGTGACATAAATACAAGCTGAGAAACAGGGCCATGGCAAGCAGTTTTGTTGATGGAAACCCAGCACACAGGAGAAGTGTGTGTTCCAAGTTGTTGCTGAAAACAGAAAAAGAAGCTGGTTTTATGAGAGTGCAGAGGAAGTTGAGTTTTTCAGTGTTCGCAACATGCTGATATTCCAGTACAGCTTCACAGCTGGCATCATGATATGGTCAGGGATACGTCCAATAGCAGATGCAAGATATAATCTTGGTGTTTAAAGGTTTATAATAAACACAGCATTACAGTTGTTTTTAAATGTCCAGCCAGAACTAGAAAAAATGGTACATTAGAAGAAAATAACAAAAATGTGAAATCAACCTAATCTGAAAAGTAATGATAGGGTGAACAATTCACCTTGGATTAAGAGTAAACCACTAAAGTAAGAGACTAAAAAGAGACACAAAATTTCCATTTTGTGTATCCATCTGGAACACAAAACTGAAATCAAAACAAAGAAACTGAAATTAAATGATAGTTATTAAAATGGACAATCGGAAATAGTTAAATGCACATTCCTATGAATTTATTCAAAACTAGTACAATTCAATGAAGCTTGCAATTCTGAATATATTTCCTAGGACAAACTTTCCCAGTTTTCCCAAAGGTGCATTTTCAAGAGGAAATTGGACTTTCTGGTTTATCTTTGAAGAAGTTTTGCTTCTCATCCAAGAAGCTTCTTCAGCTCTAACTGGATAGTGGGGAATGGAAGGATTTATACTCCTTGCAGACAGCTGGTCATTTGCATTCTTTTAGCAAGTCATTAAGGGCCACCTGGAGGTTTATCTGTGTCATCAGGGTCACCTAGGTAGTGCAAATGGGTGTGGAGCAGGGGTGAATTCTAACGTACCTTGCTGCCGGTTCGCTTCCTCCTGCGCCTCGTCGGCATGCGTGTGCCTTGCGCGCAAGCGTGTGTAGTGCCTAAAAATAAAATAAAAAAAGCCATAAACAAGATGGCGACCACTTGCACAGTGCCGGAAACTTGGCTTCTGCACATGCTCAGAAGAAAAAAAAATTCAAAAAAATCAAAAAAATTCAAAAAACAAAGCCAAAAACAAGATAGCGACCGAATGTACAGTGTTGGAAACTCAACTTCTGCACATGCTCAGAAGAAGAAAAAATTCAAGTAGTCATCTCTGTCCAAAATGTGGACTTTGCTGCCTTCAAAAGAGTGGCCTTTGTCTTTTAAATGCATATGGACTGCTGAATCTAGTTCTGATGGGTTTGTTTTCCCCTATGTTGTGCCATGCATTTATGAAGTGGTTGTTTTGTTTCCAAAGAAAGAAAAAGAATTAAAACATATCAGAACGTGTGGCTATCTCAAGTGGGCCTTCAAAAAAGTGGGCTATCTCAAAAAAGACCCTTCAGGCCTTGTCCATAACAGACAACAAAGAGAACAATAAACAAAGCAATGTTGTCATTCCATACATTGCAGGAATACCGGAAGAACTCAGGAGGATCTTCAGCCAACACAACATACATGCACATTTCAAACCCAAGAAAACACTCAGGCAGAAACTTGTCCACCCCAAGGATAAAACACCCAGACACAAACTAAACAATGTGGTATATGCAGTACAATGCAATGAGCCATGTGCAAATCTGTACATTGAGGAAACAAAGAAATCGTGTCATAAATACATGGCACAACATAGGAGTACAAATCCATCAGGACTAGATTCAGCAGTCCATCTGCATTTAAAAGACAAAGGCCACTCTTTTGAAGGTAGAAAAGTCCACATTTTGGACAGAGAGGACTGCTGATTTGAAAGAGGGGTCATAGAACCCAACTGTGTCAAAATTTAACAGCCCTCTCTCAACAGAGGGAGAGGGATACAACATCATCTATCTCCAATCTATACTACACAGTCCTTTCAACAGTTCCAAGAAGGCTCCACACCCATTTGCACCACTCAGGTGACCCTGATGACACAGATATACCTCCAGGTGGCCCTTAACAACTTGCTAAAAGAAAGCAAATGACCAGCAAGGAATAGAAATGCTTCCATTCCTCACCATCCAGTCAGAGCTGAAGAAGCTTGTTGGATGAGAAGTGGAATGCCTTCAAAGAAAAACCAGAAAGGCCAGTTGCCTCTTGAAAAAGCACCTTAGGGACAACCATGACCTGGATGACTGAGAATCTCTATAGACATTTCCCAGTTTTCAGAAATACTGGATTCCTGCTCCCCTAATCTCATTTTTTATCCCCCTGTGTGCTGATTGTGGGAGTTAAAATCCCAAACATCTGATGAGCACAGCACTACAGAAGATATCTTAAATAATAATTACAGTGGATCTTTATGGCGTTTAGCTCTGAATAAAAAGAGTTTGGAGAGTGGAGTCCTTGATTTATGACTAGTTGCTTAATGACTGTTAAAGCTACTGCTTGTGCAGAACTAACCATTGTAAAATGTTGCACCACCCTCTTGTGGTCACCTGATTTCATTTCAGGTGCTTGGCAACCATCTGACAATTATATTTTTGAAATCTGATCTATATTTTTTAATCTACTTTGCTCTTTAAGAGTTTAAAAAGATGAGATCTAGTATTGGAATTGCAGTAGCAATTTAGCTCTTTGTTCTCATCAAATCTTTATATTGAACACAAGAGGTCAGCAAAGAGCTAGAGAACTATTTTTGTTGTTGTTAGTTGCAAAGTCGTGTCCGACCCATTGTGACCCCATGGACAATGTTCCTCCAGGCCTTCCTGTTCTCTACCATCCCTGGAGTCCATTTAAGCTCACACAGACTGCTTCAGTGGTTCCATCCAGTCACCTCATTCTCTGTCATCTCCTTCTTCTTTTGCCCTCAATCTTTCCCAGCATTAGGCTCTTCTCCAGTGAGTCCTTCCTTCTCATTAGGTGGCCAAAGTATTTGAGTTTCATCTTCAGGATCTGGCCTTCTAAAGAGCAGTCAGGGTTGATCTCCTCTACGACTGACCGGTTTGATCGCCTTGCAGTCCAAGGGACTCGCAGGAGTCTTCTCCAGCACCATAGTTCAAAGTCCGCAATTTTTTGGCGCTCAGCCTTTCTTATGGTCCAACTTTCACAGCCAGACATTGCAACTGGGAAAACTATAGCCTTGACTATACGCACTTTTGTTGGCAGGGTGATGTCTCTGCTTTTTAGTATGCTGTTTGGTTGCCATAGCTTTCCTCCCCAGGAGCAAGTGTCTTTTAATTTCTTGGCTGTAGTCCCCATCTGTGGTGATCTTGGAGCCCAGGAAAATAATATCTGTCACTACCTCCATTTCTTCCCCATTTATTTGCCAGGAATTGAGGGCCAGATGCCATGATCTTAGTTTTCTTAATGTTGAGTTTCAAGCTAACTTTTGCACTCTCCTCCTTCACCTGCATCAAGAGGCTCTTTAGTTCCTCTTCACTTTCTGCCATTAGAGTGGTACAGTGGTACAGTCCATCCATCCATCCATCCATCCATCCATCCATCCATCCATCCATCCATCCATCCATCCATCCATGCAACTATATGTCATTCACTTTCCCCTCCCTCCCTCCCTCCCTCCCTCCCTCCCTCCCTCCCTCCCTCCCTCCCTCCCTCTTTCTTTCTTTCTTTCTTTCTTTCTTTCTTTCTTTCTTTCTTTCTTTCTTTCTTTCTTTCTTTCTTTCTTTCTTTCTTTCTTTCTTTCTTTCTTTCTTTCTTTCTTTCTTTCTTTCTCTCTCTCTCTCTCTCTCTCTCTCTCTCTCTCTCTCTCTCTCTCTCTTTCTTTCTTTCTTTCTTTCTTTCTTTCTCCCCCCCCCCTCTCTCCCCTCTCTCCCAACAAAAACTCCTTTGGTTGAAACTGGCCGTTGCCATCCGGCTTATTCAACCCAAGACACATGCACACGCCCCCCACCCCACCCCCACACACGCATACACACTCAAACAAACTTCTGTGATGGTAAGCTGCAAAGTGCAAACTAACGAATACTCTTTTTTTGCAATGCTTGTTTTTCTCAGCCCCAAGCCTCTCCCGATATTTTCCTCTCCTTCGTCACAGCACCGGGCTGCAAGGGGGGAAACCTTAGGCGCACACACTATCAAAGAGGATCCTGGGTGATACACTCAATAGGAAAATGAGAAAGGGAGCTGCCAGCATGAGGGAAAGGCAAAAGGCAGGCAAAGAAAAAAGGCAGGCAAAGAAAAAAAGCAGCTTCCTTACCTCACGCTGGCTGCTCTGTTTCCCCTCCCCATTTAAAAGGATCCTGGGTGCTGCACTCAATAGGGAAATGAGAAAGGGAGCTGCCAGCATGAGGGAAAGGTGAATGGCAGGCAAAGAAAAAATGGGACAGGCAAAGAAAAAATGGCAGAGCCGTGTGGCGTGTGGAAGGGAGTAGGGAAGGCAGGCAAGCATGGCTTGCCCATGGGGGAGGTAGCTGGGGAGAAGGGAAGGAAGACTCATCAGGCAGATATCAGCTGGGCAGCATGGTGAAGTGAGGGAACCAGAGAGCAGCAGCAGAGCTATGCCGTGGTAGATGAGGCACGAAAAGGAGTGAGTGGGAGGGGCGGGGTAGGGAGGGGCCAGCCAGTGGTGGCATTTGCTGGTTCTCCGAATTGCGTATAATCGTTACTACTGGTTCGGGAGAACCGGTCCAAACCACCTGAATACCACCTCTGGAGTGGTATCATCTGCATATCTGAGGTTGTTGATATCCCGGCAATCTTAATTCCAACTTGTGATTCATCTGGCCCCGCCTTTCTCATGATGTGCTCTGCATATAAGTTAAATAGGCAGGGTGACAGTATACAGCCTTGCCGAACTCCTTTCTTAATTTTGAACCAATCAATGGTTCCGTGTCCACTGTTGCTTCTTGAACAGCATCTAGGTTTCTCAAGAGATAAATAAGATGGTCTGGTACTCCCATCTCTTTAAGAACTTGCCACAATTTGTTGTGATCCACATAATCAAAGGCTTTAGCATAGTCAATGAAGCAGAAGTAGATGTTTTTCTGAAACTCCCTAGCTTTCTCCATGAGCCAGCGTATCTTGGCAATTTGATCTCTAGTTCCTCTGCCTCTTCGAAATCCTGCCTGTACTTCTGGTAGTTCTCGGTCCACATACTGCTGAACCTAACTTGTAGGATTTTGAGCATAACTTTGCTAGCATGTGAAATGAGTGCAATAGTGTGGTAGTTTGAACATTCTTTGGCATTGCCCTTCTTTGGAATTTTAATGTAAACTGACCTTTTCCAATCCTGTGGCCACTGTTGAGTTTTCCAAATTTGCTGGCAAATTGAGTGTAGCACTTTTAATGCATCATTCCAGGATGTCTGGCTCATAACCACCCCATTGTGGTTATCAGGGACGTTAAGCTGATTTTTTATTAGTTCTTCTGTGTAATTTAACTGCTATTTAGTTTAATGCATACAATATCTGATGTAGGACAAGGAAGGAAATTAAGATAGGGAGATTTTTATTGATGTAATTCCAAAAGGGTTTGCCATCTTAATTCATTATACTGTCATGATGCTGCCACCATTGAGTGCCAGTGGGCAGGGTGGCCAAAAGGGCATAGATCAGGGGAGATAGTTGGGTGAGGGAAGTTGCAGCATCCCTGCAGTTGTAAGTGTTGCTTGGCCAGATGGGCGACTGAGGTTTTCCACATTATGGAGGTCTTATGGTGTTTTGGAAGGCTGGGTAGGTAGTTGAAGATAACCAGGCAGCAGCAGCTTCGGGCCAGGCGAGGTAGCTGAAGCTTTGCAATGTACATTGAAATTAAAATCTGGTCCAGATTTCAAGCGACAAAAGAAAAAGACCCTTTATATGCTGCCAAAATCAATAGGACAAATTTAATCTGGATTATTGCTGTCAAAATTGCTAAGTGCCTCTTTCCATGGCTGTGCTAATCAGCTACATTTGAATAGGTGAAGACTATAGTCGCATGAAATTTATTGTCCCCATAGGTGATCCTTATTTGACTCTCTTGCCTCTTTTGCTTCATGTTTCAGACATGTTTCAGCACTACTAGGTAGATCAGACAGAACTAATGCTACAGAGGTCTAAAACTATTTTGATTGGAACATAACAACAGAATCTTACAAGTCAGAATGTGCTTCTCACACTCTCTCTTTATTGTCATATGAACCAGGGAGAGGCTTGTCTGAGAGAATTTTTTAAGTTTGTTGTTTAGCCTAGGCTCAAGCCTCACCTATCTGACCTTGGCAGCAGCTCTTGCTACTGGCCTTCAAGGCCATTTCCTGTCCCCTTTCCATCACAGCAGCCACGAAGCCTCCCTCCAATGTACTGCTGACAAAGCCTGGGATTTAAAAAAAATATTTTCATGCTGCCCTCAGTTGTGTTAAAACAAAGGGGAAAAGGCTTCCGGTTTGGCTCTGCGGTCTCCAAAGATGGTCCCCGTCGAGCGCCAGTCTCCGGTTCCGTTTAAGCCGCCAGTGCAGCCGACAAACAGCTGACTGGCGGCCAAAAACCCCCTCCCCGGGCAAAGGGGAGGGTGAAGAGCAGGCAGGCACAGGTAGAGACCGCCCAAGTGTCTCAGGAGGAAATCCTGGGGCGCGAAGGGTGAGGGCTCCCTGGAAACCTGGCCAATGCTCCGGATCCGGGACATCTCCGCTTTTTAGCGGAGCAAGAAGATCGCGACCAACCCTGCTTTAAATGACAGATTACAATTTTTTCAAACAGCAGCAGCAGAAAAAGCCAGGAGACAAGCTGGGCAAGTAACCATACTTAACTCTATGTTGATTCTCACTTCGGAAGCTACAATTTAGCAAGATGTTTTAAAATGGCGATTGAAGTTTAGAAGGGCGTGGAAAAGCGAAAGTTACAAAGAAAGTTTCATTTTGCAGCCCTCTTCATGGAAACCTCTGATTCCGAGGGAAAAATTTTCTTTTTCTTTTTTATCTTTGACTTTGGATTAAAAGAACAATTTAAATTTTAAAATCTAAATGGTTTCAGCATCTGGGAAGAACTTTTTCAATTATGGATTTGGGTTTCTTCTTGTACACTTTTGAAAATGTTGGACTTTGATGAACTCTTTGCACTCTCTGATTTTGGATTAAAACTAAAGCTTAATCTAAAATTTTAAATGGCTTCTAAATCTGGAAAGATTGTTTTTAATAAAGGACTTGAGCATCCCTCTGTTTATACTTCAAGAATGCAATCCCCTTCTTACTTAACACCCCCACAGACTTTAACACCTGAAAATTTATTTAATACCTTAAAAATTATGAAGAATGAACTGATTATGGAATTTAATTCAAAAATTAATGAAATTAATAAAAAATGCAGGCTGCCTGCATTTAGAGAAGATGGACATTATCATTAAGATGAACAACAACTGAGGAAGGATATGATAGTTGCATTTCAAGCAATAGCAGTAAATATGGAAATTTTGGAAAAGGATGTGGAAGCAAATAAACAGTTTGTGACAACCTTGGGGGAAAATATAGGCAAAACTCAAAACAATATTGAAAATTTTGAAACAGAGGTGTTAATGATCCAATTCAGAAGCATGGGATTTGCCTTAAGAATAAGAGGTTTAAAAGAGAAAAAATATGAAGATCTGAAAGGGAGGATGTTGGAAGCTCTGGTGCAGGTGTCAGGAATGACTAAAGAAGAATTGGTCATGCAAATTGATAAGATATACCGTGTTAACTCTTGGATCGCCAAACAAAAACATCTGCCAAGGGACATTGTAATATATTTTACTACAAGGGCCTTACGTAATAAAATCTTACAGGCGACCTTCAAGAATAAGCTCCAAATAAATGGACAGGAAGTACTGACACTGAAAGAAATTCCTCCTAAAATGCTCAGAGCTAGAAAGGGTTATACCTTTCTCGTGGAAGAACTTAAAAAACAGAACCTACAGTACAAATGGGATGCCCCAATGGTGATAGTGGTGAGATATTTTGAAAAAAGATACCGGCTCAACACGATAATGAAAGCTACTGATTTTTATGTTAAAGTTTTAAAGGCCGATATATCCAAAATTCCAGAAGGAAGAAGCATGAAACCAACAGAAGAGGAGAAAGGAGAGCCACCGATTGTTGCTCAAACAGAAAGAGTGCTGATGACTCAAGGTGATTTACAGAGTCAGAGAGATGTTTATAATGTGGAAAAGGAGACAGAGGATCAGAGTCAGACAAGAGTAGAGCTGACAAATCAAAAATTGCCAAGCTACAAAAGGCTGCAAGAACCAGATTCAAAATTTGACCGAGAGGAAGGAACGACTAAAGTTTGGTGCTAGTGTGGGACGTTATAGGATAGATGGAGAGATGAACGTAAATGGACATCTTGCAGTAAGAGGATTATTGAGGAAATGATTTTCATGGCTGTGTTTTTCTTTTTTGTTTTGTTTTGTCTTTGTCTTTCCTTTTTTATTATTATTATATTTCAAAATAATCAAAGATTTAGAATTTTTGTGAAATTAGTAACCTGATATATTGTAATGTTAGGCTATTAATAATGTGTTTGACTTCAAGATTAAGTTTAAAATTTTCTGAGTTAAAAGGAGTTAAAGGAATCTAGAAATATTGGAAGTAACATTTCGCTAGAATATTTTAAATCTTTATGTATATTGATGAGGTATAATGAAAAAGGTAGTTTTACTTAATATTTACTTAACTAAATTTTTACTTAATATTGAGGAAATGATAATTGAATGAAATGGTGAAAGAAAGATTTCTTCCTCTTTTTTTCCTCTTTTTTTTCTTTTTTTCCCCTCGTTTCTTTTCTCTTTATATTATTATAATAGATTATACAAAGATTATATAAAGGAAAGATATTTAGTGGAATAAATTAGCAGCCTGAAATATTGAAATGATGTTTGATTAACAATATGCTTGATTCTTGGATTATGCTTAAAAAGTTTTGAACAACACAGAGTTAAAGATTTAAAGAAATGTGGAAATTAAGATTTTTTTTAGTATAATTTAAATTTATTGTAATGAATAACATGCCCTGTGCTTTTTCTGGGAAGTCGGGGGTGGGGTGGGGGGGGGTGAGAGGGGGGGAGGGGGATGGGGGGAAGGGGGGGAGAAAAAGAGAAAAATGTTTGTACTTTGTACTAATAAAACTTTTTGATTAAAAAAAACAAAGGGGAAAATACTACTTTAACTCTGGCATGTGACTTGTAGCTGCTTCATTCTTGGGCTGCAGAACAGCAGGGGCGGGTTCCTAATTTTTTTACTACCACTCTGTGGGCATGGCTTATTTTGTGGGTGTGGCTTGCCGGCCATGTGACCGGGTGGGCATGGCTTCTCGGACTGCTGAAGGGAGGGGAACTGAGATAGATCCTGCCGCCCGTTCCCCCTCCCGTCAGCAGCTCGAGAAGCCTCGAACGTGCAAAAATGCCTATGATCATCACCGCGAGTTCGTGGCTTCTCGGACTGCTGAAGGGAGGGGAACTGAGATAGGTCCTTCCGCCCTTTCTTTCAGCATCTCACACACTCCCTCAGCCATCCTCCCCTGCTTGGACTCACTGTGGGGAAGGAAGGCAGCGCATGCACAGTGCCGGAAGCTCGGCTTCTGGGCATGCGCAGAAGAAATTTTTTTTAAAAAATAATTTTTTTAAAAAAAATGGCAGCGCCCAGGCACCGGCAACTGACCGCACCGGTACTGTGACGTCACCAGCGGGCTGCTACCGGTGCTATAGAGTGGACCGCACCTGTAGGAACCCACCACTGCGGAACAGGCAGACATAGCAGAAGGAAGATGATGCCAGAGCAAGTTTGTGCTGTAGCTCAGTGCAAATCAGGAAAAGTCCTGAGACAACACAAAATGGGAGATCCTGTTATAGATTTCTATCTGTTTGCTGAGATGACCATGAAAAATATTTGGCCTACAGAAATTTTAGTAAGAGACAAATCTTCCCTCCTAAGGAACGTTAGTTTCTTTCATGGGAAACAATGTGGGCATATTTTCTTGCTTGTGTGTAGATTTTAAAGAAGATAAACAAACAGAGATTAAATCCTACATAACTATCAAAAAAAGAAGAGATAAGAAAACCCATGTGCTAGCCATCTGTGGCTTGTTCTTCTGTGTGTCCTCTCATTCCATATTATCTGCATATTTTGTGGTGCTTAATGTTTGAGGACGATATGAGGACATGGCATCCAATATAAAATATATTGCATCATGTTGTATCAGTTCTCAAGGGAGAGGTGAACACATTGCAGCCTTTTTAGAGCCACCCAGATTGTAACCTTGCTGATTATGGAATCAGAAAATGAGACCACTGTTCAATCAATCCGCTCTTTTGTCATCCTTAGATTTCTCTGTGTGAAGTCAAGTAAGATATGTTTTTCTCATTACAGAGCTGTATGTCGCTTCCCCCCCTACAGCCATTTAATTAAAGAGAAGTATTTGGATACATATGTATAAACACAGAGATAAATATAATATGTTTGTATTCATTAGAGTACATAACACAAAATAATATGCTCAACATCATTGATTAGTATATAAGCCCTTCATCTTAGAGAGAACAGAGGCCTGAATTCATAAGTATGCTATACCACAGCTACTAATCCTGTTCTACCCATGTTTGCCCGAAAATAAGACCGGGTCTTATTTTCTTTTGAAGCCCAAAATAAACACTAGGGCTTATTTAGGGGGGTGTCTTACTTTTTTCCATGTATTTAGATTTTTTTTTAGATTTATTATTAGAGTTGGAAGGGACCTTGTAGGTCATCTAGTCCAACCCCCTGCTCAAGCAGGAGTTCCTACACCATTTGAGACAGATGGCAGTCCAGTCTCTCCTTGAAGGTCGCAAGTGTTGGGGCTCTCACGACCTCTGCTGGCAAGCTGTTCCACTGGTTGATCGCTCTCACTGTCAGAAAGTTTCTCCTAACTTCCAGGTTGAATCTCTCCTTGCTCAGCTTCCATCCGTTATTCCTTGTTTGGCTTTCTGGTGCCATAGAGAACAGCCTGACCCCCTCCTCTCTGTGGCATCCCCTCAAGTATTGAAACACTGCTATCATGTCACCCCTGGTCCTTCCCTTCGCTAGACTGGCCAAGCTCAGTTCCTGCAACCGCTCTTCGTATGTTTTATTTTCCAGACCCTTTATCATCCTGGTTGCTCTCTTCTGCACTTTCTCTAGAGTTTCAATGTCTTTTTTGTAATGTGGTTACCAAAACTGGATGCAGTACTCTAGATGTGGTCTGACCAAGGCTTTATAGAGTGGTACTAGTACCTCTCTGGTCCTTGATTGTATCCCTCTATTTATGCAGCTCAGGACTGTGTTGGCCTTTTTGGCTGCTGCTGCACACTGCTGGCTCATATTTAGTTGGCTGTCTACCAGGACTCCGAGATCCCTTTCGCAATCGCTGCTATTGAGTGTGGTTTCGCCCAGTTTGCATGTGTATTTTTGATTCTTCTTGCCTAGGTGCAGAATTTTACTTTTCTCTGTGTTAAATTTCATTTTGTTGGTTTTGGCCCAGTGTTCGAGTCTGTCAAGGTCCCTCTGGATTTTGAGTCTGTCCTCTGGGGTGTTTGCTACTCCCGCCAGCTTGGTGTCATCTGCAAATTTGGTTAGTTCTCCTGCTATTCCCTCATCTAGGTCATTTATAAAGATATTGAAGAGTACTGGGCCTAGGACGGAACCTTGTGGTACCCCACTGCTTACTTCTCTCCATGTGGACTTAGAGCCATTGAGGACTACTCGCTGGGTACGGTTGGTCAGCCAATTGTTAATCCATCTGGTTGTGTAGCTGTCTATCCCACTTTTTTCTATCTTACAAAGGAGTAGGTTGTGGTCTACTTTGTCAAATGCTTTGCTAAAGTCCAGGTATATTATGTCTACTGCATTACGCTGGTCTACTAATTTGGTCACAGTGTTGAAGAATGAAATGAGGTTGGTTTGGCATGACTTGTTCTTAACAAATCCGTGTTGGCTGTTGGTTATTACTTGGTTTGTTTTTAGATGATGGGAGATCTGGTTTTTAATTATTTTTTCCAGTATTTTCCCAGGTATTGATGTTAGGCTGATTGGTCTGTAGTTTCCTGGGTCTGTTTTTTTACCTTTTTTGAAGATGGGGACCACGTCAGCTCTTTTCCAGTCCTCAGGTAGTTCCCCTGTGTTCCAGGATTTGTGGAAGATGTGGTGCAGTGGTTCTGAAATGACTTCTGCTAGTTCTTTTAGGACTCTGGGATGTAATCCGTCTGGTCCTGGTGCTTTGTATTCATTAAGTTCAGATAGGTGATCTCTTACTGTATTTTTGCTTAGGTTGAGTCTTGCTTCGAATCTGTTTTTTATATTTGTGTTGCTGGGTAGTTGAGCTGCAGTTTCCTTTTGTGTGAAGACTGATGCGAAGAATGTGTTCAGTAGCTCTGCTTTGTCTGTGTTGCCTGTTACTTCTTTGCTGTCTTCTCTCTTTAGTGGACCAACTGTTTCTTTGATTTTTTTTTCTTGTTGTTAATGTGTTGGAAGAAGCTTTTTTTGTTGTCTTTGACTTTTGTTGCGAGTCTTTGTTCATTCTGGGCCTTTGCTGTCCTGATTGTTTCTTTACAGATTCTGGCTGTCTGTTGGTACTCTGCCTTGGTTATGTGCCCCTCTTTCCATTTTTTGTATTTATCTTTTTTTTCATTCAGTTTATCGGTGAGATTTTTGTTTAGCCATGCTGGTTTCCTTTTGGATTTCTTGTTTTTCTTCCGCATCGGTATTGTGGTGTTCTGGGCTTTTATGATTGTGTTTTTCAGGATCTCCCAGGCTTCTTGAGTTGTTTTACCCTTTAGTACTTCCATCCAAGAGATCTTTCCCAGGTTTTCTCTGAGTTTATTGAAGTCAACTTTTTTAAAGTCTGGGATATAGGTGTCGTTATGTTCAGTTATTTGTGTTTGCGTTATGGTGAATTTTAGTATTACGTGGTCACTCTCGCCCAGTGTTCCCGCAGCTTCGACTCCTTCTATTGTTTCTTCTCTGTTTGTAAGTATTAGATCCAGTATGGCTGCCCCTCTAGTTCCCTCCTCCACTTTTTGGACAATGAAGTTGTCGGCTAGGCTGGTTAGGAATCTGTTAGATTTCTCACTTGGTGCTGAGTTGGTTTTCCAGTTGATGTCCAGGTAGTTGAAGTCTCCCATTATTACAATGTTGTTTTTCTTGCATATGTTCTTTAGCTGGTTGGTAAAAAGGGTGTCCATTGTTTCTGTTTGGTTTGGTGGTCTGTAGTAAACTCGTATTGTTGTGTTGTTCTTTTTTTCTTTTATGTTGACCCATATGCATTCTAATGGGTTTTCTTCCTTGGTTACTTGTAGCTCTGTAGCTACATAGTGGTCCTTTATATACAGTGCAACTCCACCTCCTTTTTTGTGTGATCTGGTTTTTTTGTAGAGTTTGTATCCTTTTATCTGTGTGTTCCAATCGTGTGATTCGTCCCACCAAGTTTCTGTTATTCCAACTATGTCATGTGTACCTTCGTGCATTAACATTTCAAGTTCACCCTGTTTATTCCCTAGGCTTTGTGCATTTGTGTAGAGGCATTTGAGTTCTTTGTGCCTGATTGTGGGTGTTCTTTCTTTGTGTCTTGTTTGGCGTTGGAGTTTGTTTTCTTCCCCATCCCTTTTTGGTTTGTTGTTTGTTTTGTTTGCTTGGGGTCCATTCTTGGAGTTGGGTCCCAGGGATCCTGTAGATTGGTCACCCTCCCCTCGTGATTTTAGTTTAAAGCCCTCCTGACAAGTTGGGCCAGACTTTTTCCGAAGACATTCTTCCCAGTCTTTGTGAGGTGTAACCCATCCCTTGCCAAAAGTCCATCTTGGAGGTAGTACAGTCCATGGTCCAGAAATCCAAAGTTTTTTTGGCGACACCAACCTTTTAGCCAGTGGTTTACTTGTAGGATTCTTTGTTCCCTTGCTGGGTGTTGTCCTCTTGTTGGTAGTATGGATGAGAAGACTACTTGCGCACCTAGGTTTTTGACGTTCATGCCTAGTTGCTCATAGTCGTTCTGTATTGCTTTCAAGTTCTTTTTTGTGTCGTTTGTTCCTACGTGGAGTAATAGTAGGGGGTAATAGTCTGTGGGTTTTATTATTTCAGTTACTTTCTCTGCTACGTCTATGATTTTGGCTCCTGGGAGGCAGCATACCTCTCTGGATTGGTTATCTGGTCTACAGATGGCGGGTTCGGTTCCTCTGAGGATTGAATCTCCTATTACCAGTACTCGCCTTTTCTTTTTGCCTGGAGTTGTTTGAGGAGTTTCTTTCTTTGTCATTGTGGTGTTTGGTGCTGCTGCTTTGTTGAGGGTTCTTTCTGGTGTTTCTTTTTTGTGTGTCTGTGCCTTATCTTCTATTGGAAGTCCATGGTATTGGTTGCTTAGAGCCAGTGGGGTTGGGTCTGGGTGGGTTGGTTTGGACAGTGGTTTTGTGTTTGGTTTGTATTTTTTTCTGTTGGTGACATGTGTCCATCTGCTTTCTTCCTCCGAGGGGTTAGCTGAAGTGGAAGTGTATGTGACACTCAATTGTTCTGCTTGCTTCCAGCGAGGCAGGATGCTATGTGTCACACCAGTGCTGCTGCCATGAGGCAGAGGGGTGGAGCTGCCGCACATGCCCTGCACCGGCTTACCTCAGGGCCCACGCAGTCAGGCCACCCAGGCTCTGACACCTCCCTTGTCTCAAAGCAGTGGCTCTGGCAACCCCATACAGCAGGACCCTGTATGGCCATGGGCCCACTTCTGTTTGCTGGCAGCCGCAATGGAGCAGGAGGCTGAGCAATGCGCCGGTGCTGCATCCATGAGGCGAGGTGGGGGGTTGGTGGAGCAGCCCCACGTGCCCTGCACTGGCTATACTCAGGGCTCCCCCAGCTAGGCAATCTATGGCCCCACACCTGCCTTGCCTCGCAGCTGCGGCACCAGTGCGCTGCTTGGCCTCCTGCTCCATTGCGACCATGAGAAAGAAGATGTGGGCCAGCAGCCATGGCTCTTGCTGCACATGGCTGCTGGTGCTGCCGTTGTGAGGCAGGTGTCGGAGAGTGGATAGCCTGGCTGCGAGGGAAGTGAGGTAAGCTGGCGCGGGGCCAGTGGGGCAGCTCCATTCCCCCCCCCTCATGGCAGCAGCATCACAAACAACCAGTCAGAATGGGTAGATGTCCGGCTGTGCAGGCTTTTAAGTAGGGCTTATTTTGTGAGGAGGGCTTATTATTATGTAGGTACCCAAGTAAAAACATGCTAGGGCTTATTTTCAGGATAGGTCTTATTTTCAGGGAAACAGAGTAATATATGTTCCAAAGAGACATGTGTAATGGAAAATAAGCAGGTGTCTATGATAATTTTTTCCAAATGTCACATGATTCATTTATGATTAGTAATTAATACACACTTGTAAACATGAATTTAACACACGAGTAAAAGGAGTTTATGAATGGAAATCAGAATCTTATGGTGTTGTATTTCCCATGATGAAGAGACAACACACATGCATAAACATTCATCATCTGGAAATAGCGTAGAATTTACAACCTTTTGGACAATTCAGAGGAATTGTAGTCTACTTCAGAAATCTATACATAACCATATTGAAACTTTTCTCAGCATTGAAATAAATAATAACAGCTGGATTCTGTTTATTTTGAATTATAATGAATAATTAATTAAGAGTCCTCTTGTGGCATTTTAATGGAACCATAGGAATCCAGCCTGAGTTGGGTGCACAATTTTGAAAAAGCAACCTGTAAACCATGGACTCAAATCACAGTTAAAATCTTAGCAATTACATCGATCAAGGGAAGAGGCCTATAACTGAAATATGGTACTTTAAAATCATTACTTTCTGATGTAACACAATACTTCAGTTAGTGCAGCCCAAGATTATTCTTTTCTAGATCGCCCTCATACTACTTGCTCATATTTGTCTATTCTGAATATATTAACCTAAATTTGTACAGAAATAGAACTGTTTAGCTATGCTAATCATGTTCTTCAAGGCTACATCCTAATAGATGGACATCCAAAAGAGCAACCCTAGCATGTATGTGCAATGTCATGATTTTCAACACCTACTCATGCCATTGCTTTGTTATTTTCAGATCTTATCTTACAAAGTAAGCTGATCTGCGCTATTATATGAGCAGTATCTGTTATCGTATGGTTTTAATTGTTAGATGGACAGATTGCAATGTGTTTTATTGCAAATACAGGTGTAACACAGATTATACAACAGATGCCTGTGTAGTAGAGTTGTCCTTATTTCTTAGCTGTTGCAAGAAACATTTCCTGGAAGCTAATGAAGATCCAAGAACATCTCCCATTGATTTTCCCATAATTATGTCATTGGAATATTGTGTCCAGTTCTGGGCAATTCAATTCAAAAAGGACAATGACAATTGAAGCAAGTGCAGAGAAGGGCTGGCAAATTGGGGAAGAATCAGGAAACCAAGCACTATGGGGAATGTTTAAAAGATCTGTGTATCTTCAGTCTAGATACTTACAGAAGATGTGATAGCCCTCTTCAAATATTTGAAGGGCTGTCACATAGAAGAAAAGTGGACATGTGCTATTGCCCCAGAGAGCAGGACCAGAACTAAAATTATAAGAAAGGAAGGTTCAGGCAAGACATTAAGAAGAACTTTTCAGTCAGTAGAACAAGTTGATATGTGAAGTAGTGAGTTATTCAAGTAGAAACAGTTCAATGTAGGCTTGATGCTCAGGAATGTTCAAGTGGATCCTGTGCTGAGCAGGGGGTTGCACTCAATGACTCCTAAGTCCCTTCCAACCCAATAATTCTATGAATTCACACACACACACACACACACACACACACACACACACACACACACACACACACACACCCCTTTCTCCCCTCCAGAAAAGTGACACGAAGCAAAATAATGCTAATGCCCAACATGTTTACAATTTTTCTAAACAGTCTTTTGGAGAAGCTGGGTGGATGAGTGAGGAATAAGCTTCTGAAGGCATAAAGAATACCCCAAAATGCAGTAGCAACTTTGCCCTGGCATAACAGTTAACTAGGATAAAACAGGTCCTGTTCCTTTTTGGCCAGCCAAAATGTTTTAGCTCTCCCCTCCCCGAGTTTCATGCGCCAATTGATTGTGTATACTTATCTTGGCAGTCCTGGGCTTTCCCCTTCCATATGGATTGGGGTTAAGGTTATTGATGAATGATTTACTTTTGTGAATTTATGTACTATGCCATAATCACAAAAAGGGTATTGCAACGATGTCTGCAGTAGGCAAGAACTTTTCAGACATGAGATTTTAATATTTAGCTGCATACAATAAAAGCAATAAGAGCCAGGTTTTTAAAGCTGGGTTTTTCAACCACGCAATCAGAACTAAAACATATGAAGAACAGTTGCAGGATTTGGGTTTGGCTGGTCTAGAGAAAAGAAGGATTAGGGGGGATTATAGGACAGAAGTATTCCAGTATTTGAGAGGCTGCCACAAAGAGGAGGGAATCAACTTATTTTCCAAAGCACCAGAGAGCAGGTCAACAAACAATGGATGGAAACAAATCAAGGAGAGAAGCAACTGGAATTAAGGAGAAACTTTCTAACAGTGAGGACAATTGACCAGTGGAACAGCTTCATGTCAGAAGTTGTGGATGCTTCATCACTGGAGGTTTTTAAGAAGAGACTGGACAGTCACTTGTCTGAAATGGTATAGGGCAGCGGTTCCCAACCTGGGGGTCGCGACCCCTTTGGGGGTCGAATGACCATTTCCCAGGGGTTGCCCCGGCAACCTCATCTCCCCCCCCCCACTGCCACAAGTTTGGCCATATCGGCTCAACTCGCCCGAGCCCTCCGATTGGTTAGGAGAGGTGCCATTCAGCGAGAGGCGTTTGTGACACCTGGCGGCCGAGCTTTGAAGGCATCAACTAAGGGGCGGGGTATTGCAAGATTGCGTGCTGGAGAGTGCAAGGCCGTGCTTAAGACATCTGTGGCTGCCCCTGTCTCCTGCTCGCAGTGGCAGTTTCTTCCCGCTGGTGTCAAAGGGAAAGGAAGTCACGGGAGGGAACGGCCAGCCAATGACCACTTAAGTTTAACAGCGCATGATGGCGGGAAGGAGGACAGCTGGGTCGGGCTCGTCTGTCTGCCCTGTCGCCCTCGGCTGGTGCGGAGACCCAGCGAACAAAGAGGCAAACAGGGAGGGAGGGAAGAGAGAGACTGAGAGATATTAGTGCAGGGATAGCCTGATCATACAGCCTCGGTGCTGAGGGTGCCACCACCAGGGGCAGGAGGAGCTAAGCCGGAGGGAACTGGAGAAGGAGGTGGTGCTGGAGCATGGTCCATCGCCGCCGCCCTGCTCCGTATGATCAAGATATAGTTTGATGCTTCTCATGAATCAAATTTGCAAACAATGAAGGAGGAACAGAAAAGTTTGAAGGAATTGTCCTCCAGCCGCAAAGGGGAATCTTTGAAAAGGTGGCTGGGTGAGGGGACCATAAGTGTCTTTCTGGACGTCTCACTGCAGGACCCGTGGCTGCGCTATGAGCTCATCCAGTGCATCAGCTCCGGCACTTACAGCGATGTTTACAAGGTGCGCAACGGCACGCCCGGGGCGCACGGCCGGCATTGGACACGGTTCCCCCCGGGTGCGCTTGGGGAGGGAAAGGTGCCGCCACTGGGGCAGAGAGCCGCAGAGGCAGCCAAGTGAGCAGGAAGGAAGGCAGGAGGATCCCGAGCCACCAAAGCCCCACCTTGCAAGCTCGCCTGGGCTCTTCCTCCGCCACAGAAAATTTATTTATTTATTAGAAAAGGACGGCCAGCAATGCGATGGAGAGACGGGCTCTGCAGACGGTGGTCTCCAGGAGGGAGGAGAGAGAGCAGGGGGAGGGGGTTTCTAATTGGGGGTCCCTATGACTGGCAGCCCCCTTTTTCTTCCAACTCTACCCTCCTCCTTTTGGGCAACTTCTCCAAAGCACGCTTTTGGAGACGCGCAATGGGGAGCAAGGGGTCGTGGACGGGATCGCTGCGCGGTGGTGGGGATTTGCAGCCACCATCTCCCGGGTGGGGTATGGATCGGACTGGGGAAGGGGTGCAGAGGGGTGGGGGAGAAGCAGGAAATTATGGCTGGGTTTCCAGGGCTGCTCTCTCCGGGGCGTGTCCAGGTCTCTTGGGGCCAGCCCTTTTTTTTTGCACTGGGAGCTTTCTCCAAAGGGTTGCCCCAAAGTGGAGGGTGCCTTTTGGAGAAGACGAGGCAAGGGTGGGGTGGGCTGGCTGGCTGGCCGGTTCCCCGGACAAGGTCGGCTCTGTGGGGCAGGCTGGCTTTGCTACAAGTGTAGGCAGGGTGGGCAGGATCCCCTCCCTGCTCGCTCCGCTTTCCTGGAGTGACTGAATAACCACAATGCGCTTATTTGTCGGGGTTGCACACTCGGATCTTGCAGTGCTGAGGGCTAGGAGAGGGAAGGAGAGAAAAGAGAAGGAAGGAAGGAAGACCAGAGATGAAAGGAAGGAAGGAAGGAAGGGAAGGAGAGGAAGGAAGGGAAGGAGAGGGAGAAGAGGAAGAAGAAGAATGTTAGGGGGGAGGGTGGGAGGAAGGAAGCAAGGAAGAGAAAAAATGAGAGAGGGAAAAAAAGAAAAAGAAAGAAAAGAAAGAAAGAGAAAAGAAAGAAAGAAAGAAAGAAGAAGGTTGGGAGGGAGGAAGGAAGGAAGAGAAAAAAGCGAGAGAGAGGGAAAGAAAGAAAAAGAAAGAAAGAAAGAAAGAAAGAAGAGGAAGGTTGGGAGGAAGGAAGGAAGAGAAAAAAGAGAGAGGGAAAGAAAGAAAGAAAGAAACTATTGAAAGAAGAGCCTTGCAAATTAAAATTGTTGTCTTTGTAGGGGTTTTGGAAAGGGTAGGTAAGCAGATCCCATGGGGGAGGGAGGAATATGGGGCTGTTTTAAGAAGAAAGAGCTTAAAAGAGGAAATTGGCTTTGGGGACCCTGGCAATGTTTTTGGACCAATCATGGTTTTTTTTTGCCCCCTGTTTGCCTCCTGAAACTTTGGAGTCCTGGGAGAAAGCTACTAAACAGGGATTACTTTGCTGGAAGCTTATCTGATTTCTAGTTTTTCGACACTGCAGGCCACAATTTCTCAATCTCAACAACTTGAATATACCTGCCCTTCAACTCCCAAAATTCCCTAGCCAGTTTTGCTTTGAGTTGAAGTTCAGGCACCTTAAAAGTTGCTGAGATTGAGAAATATTGCTGTACACTTGTTGGTTATCAAGTCTAAATACAGAAGTAGACTTGTTGTGGAAGATGATATTCCTTGTGCTCTTGCAAAGACTGGCCCGAGAATTTCTGATCTGGTATAATTACATATTGTTTTGGGGATTAATCGCTATGTTTTAATTATGTTCAATTTGTAACAATGAAAGTACATCCTGCATATTAGATATTTACATTATGATTCATAATAGTAGCAAAATTACAGTTATGAAGTAGCAATGAAAATAATTTTATGGTTGGGGGTCGCCACAACATGAGGAACTATAATAAGGGGTCGGGGCATTAGAAAGGATGGGAACCACTGGTATAGGGTCTCCTGCTTGAGCAGGGGGCTGGACTATGTAGATTACCTTCAAGGTCCCTTCCAGCTCTATTCTGATTGATTGATCATGGTGTAGGGATGAGGGCCAGGGGAAGGGTGTGTGTGTCAGAAAACTGCCCTACCCTAAATGGGCTCCTCATGCCTAAATGATCTCACTCAGTTCACACGGACAGAATGATTTAAGATACCTTCCCTGGCTTGTACGTGATCTCATCTAGGTTGCAACAACAGGATGCTCATTAAAGCTGGTGTGGGGGGGAGATGGTGGGGGACAATTCACTAATGATAATGCTGTTGCTCTTTTCTACCTTTGACTGCTTGGAAAACTGTATATAAGCAATAAACACTGCGAAGGCAGTCAGACATCTTCGCATCCTGCCATGATTTGTCTCTAATTCCATCATCTGGAGCCCAAGGTGGGGCCCTCTCACCCCCACCCCCCGTGGGGAGTAACAGCCAATGTACTTACCATCATCTGGAACAGACCCCTAGTGCACTTTCGTCCTCCGGGACCCCTCACTGGTAAGTATGGGTTGCAATCTATCTCAACACCAGCAAAAGCATATACAGGAACTTCGATTCCTACTACATAAATCAGGAATGGTAGGCCTGAGGCAGAGATAAGGAAGCTGGTTGAGGAGATAGGGAAAAAATGTCCCTGGTATGGGGGGGGGACACTTTATTTAAGGGATTTATTTATTTATTTATTTATTTCTTGGTTCTTATATGCCGCCCTACTCCCGAGGGGATCAAGATTGGGCATAATTTACATCTTGAACCCTGGGCTCCAGTACATATATTACATTGGTGGTCTCAATGCCGTCAAGGAGTGGAAAAATTTGGCTTTGATGCTTTGGCAGGATATCAATTAACAACTAGCCTCCCACCTGATCAGATAAAAATTGTCACCCCTAAATCATCATCTTCAATTGGACCTTCAGCTCCTCCTGGAGAGACTAATTCTTTTGCTTCTCCAAAGCCATTGTACACCCCCATAAGGCAAATCTTAGAGGAACAATTAGACAAAGGGGGAGAGAATATAGAAGAAATTCCTGACATGCTTTCTGTTTCTCCAGTGAATGCCATAAAACAAGATCAAAACGAAGCTCAAATAGTGGAATCTCAACCTTTGCCATATGCAACTTTAATGGAACTTAGAAAAAGAATTAGAGACATGGGATTGGGAAATACCTATGTGCAGGGAATACTGGAAGCCAACATGAGAAATCATATTTTAGTACCTGAAGATTGGAAAACTACTTTTTGCATGTTGCTTACTCCAGAGCAATATGTAGTTTGGGACAGCGAATTTAAACACCAATGTGCTGTACGTGCCTTTCATTCAGGGGTTTTTTTTCATTCTTGATCAATTGTATGGGTCTGGACCCTTTGTTTTAGTTGATGCCCAGATTGTTTTACCTGTTGCTACTTTACAGGCTTCTGAATGCTCCTATTGGGCATTTGGAAAGGTGCCTGTTTTTGGCAAACCTCATCAAGCATTTCCAAAATATCAGGCAGAAGGCTACTGAACCGTATATGCCTCCTTGATCAGGAAAAGCTTGCATTTATTGTGCTTGCAGTAAATCATTCAGACAGTTTTACTGCAATGAATGTTGAATAGTCCCACATTGTGTTAGATTAATGTTGCTGCAGCATTAGTTTCTTTTTGCAAATGTTTTAATTGGAGCCTCAAAGATATAATTTAATTGGTTTTTTGTTTTTTTTAATTTTTTTAAAAAAATAATTTTTATTGAGTAAATTTAAAAATACATAAAACATCAAAAAACAGACAAAACATATATAAACATAACTACATATATACAAAAATGTATGTAAATTTTATAAACGATATATTGTACAAAACTAACAAAACCCACAGAAAAAACAAACCAAAGACTTGACATCTCACATACAACAATATAATTAATTATACTTTAAGCAGTTTAGCATATATTTTATCTTTCTAGATATCTTTCTATATATATACACACACATATATATGTATATTTATATCTCTACATATATCTCTTCTATTTTACAGCTATCCTTAAAAGAGTAAAAGAACGAAGAGAAAGGTCACAAAGTAGAACAAGTATAATATAGTCCATCCTCGCAATCCAAGAACCTGCTATTTTGTTGTATTTTTACGATTCAACCAGATGTAAAAGGTTTCCCAGATTTTATCAAATTCTGTTTCTTCTTTATCCTTTATTCGCATGGTTAGTCTGCTCATTTTGGCACATTCAAATATCTTATTTATGACCATTAAATTGGTTGGGACTACTTCTTTTCTCCACATTTGAGCATAGGTAATCCTTGCCGCTGTTAAAATATGTATCATTGTTTTGTATTGATTGTTTTTATTTATTTTATCATCTATAATGCCTAGGAGGAATGTTTCTGGTTTTAGTTCTATTTTCTCCGCTATCATTTCAGTCAGCCATTTCCGAATTCTTTTCCAGTAGATCCTGGCCTCTGGGCACGTCCACCACATGTGGTAGTACGTGCCCAGTTCTTTTTTACATTTCCAGCACTTTGCTGATGATTTGGAGGAAATTTTTGCCAATCTTGTCGGAGATAGATGCCACCGATAAAACATTTTATATATATTCTCTTTGTATGCTGCAGACATCGTTAGCTTAAAATTCCAATCCCAAATTTTCTCCCATCTGTCCAAGTCAATTGAATACCCAAAATTTTGTGCCCATTTTATCATCACCTCTTTAACTTTTTCTTCCTCCATTTTCGATTCCAATAAACAGTTGTATAATTTTGTGATAGTTTTTTCCTCTGGTCCCAATAGAATTTTGTCCAAATCTTGATATTTGTTTTGAAAGCCAAATTGTGTTGAGTCTTTTTTATATTTAGTTTGAATTTGCAAGTAGGACCACCATTCTAGATTTATACCCATCAAAGCCAAATCTTCTCTAGTTTTTAAGTTGTTTTGATCATCTAGTAGTTGGTTGTATGTAATCTTTTTGTCCAGATTGAATAAGTTAGGGTACGCTGTGGCCTCCATCGGAGATATCTATTTTGGAGTTTGGGAATAATATTTCCTAATTTCTCTCCACTCACTTATTAATGACCCTCGAATATGGTGCTTCTGGAAGTAAGTATGCTTTTTATTGCCTTCGTTCCACAAATAGTTATGCCACCCCAGTTGTAAGTCGTAGCCCTCAATAGTTAATATTCTTTTATTCATCAAGTTTATCCAATCTTTAATCCAAGCTGCAGCTGCCGCTTGATGATAAATTTTCCAGTCAGGGAGTCCAAATCCTCCCTGTTTCCTTTTGTCTTGTAATAGCTTGTATTTTATTCTTGGTTTCTTGCCGTTCCAAATAAAGTTCCGAATTGATTTGTCTAGTTTTGTATAAAAAGTATTTGGGATTTTTATTGGGGCTACTTGAAAGAGGTAAAGAATTTTGGGTAGAATATTCATTTTAACAGCTGATATTCTACCGATAAGTGATATTTGTAGTTTGGACCAGTTTGTCAAATCTTTCTTTATTTTTTGTAGTAGTTTTGTATAATTATCCTCCCTTATTGAAGCACATTTGGCTGTCAACCAAATCCCCAGATATTTAATTTTTTTTGCTATCTTTAGTCCCATTATTTTCTCTAAATCTTCTTTCTGTTTTGTAGAGAGGTTTTTTGTTATCATTTTTGTTTTATCCCTATTAATTTTTAAACCGGCTACTTTTCCAAATTCTTCTATATCTGTTAATAGTTTTGGGCCTGAACTATGGGGATCCTCAATTATAAACACCATATCGTCCGCGAAGGCTTGAGTTTTGTATTGTTCTTTTTTAATGGTCAAACCCTTAATTTCTTGATTTACTCTTATCTGATTTAAAAGTATTTCTAGAGACAAAATAAATAATAGAGGGGAGAGCGGACATCCTTGCCTGACACCTTTACTAATATTTATTTTCTCTGTCATATCTCCGTTGACCAGAATGTTTGCTGTCTGTTGTGTGTATATTGATTTTATTGTTCCAATAAATTTCTCGCTGAATTGCATCATTTTTAATTGTGTAATTAAGAATTTCCAATCAAGATTATCAAATGCTTTTTGTGCGTCTATAAATATCAATGCCAATTGTTTATCAGATCGTGTTTCATAGTATTCTAAGACATCCATAATTATTCTTGTATTGTTGCGAATTTGTCTTTTGGGTAGAAAGCCGTTTTGGTCCGAATGTATATTTTTGTTTAATATTATTTTTAGTCTTTCTGCCAAAATTGTTACAAAAATTTTATAGTCTGCGTTCAAAAGAGATATGGGTCTATAGTTTTTAATTTGACAATTTTCCGAATCTTCTTTAGGTATCAGGGTGATGTACGCCTCCCCCCAGGATTTAGGCATTTTTGCATTGTCAAGCGCATAGTTATATAATTCTAATATTTTTTCTTCGAGAATGTTTTGCAATATCTTGTATATTTCCGATGGAAGCCCGTCTGGTCCCGGAGTTTTATTATTTTTCTGTTTTTGAATAGCCTTTTTTAATTCTGTTGATGTAATTTCCCTGTTTAGCATCATTTGATCCTCCTCCGACAAGATTGGCAATTTCCGGTTAGTTAAATATAATTTTATATCTTCCTCTTCGATTCCATCCGATTTGTATAGTTTCTTGTAGAAGTCTTGGACAATCCTTTTCTTTTCTTCTATTCCGTGCCTTAGAATCCCTCCTTCATCCAAGAGTTGTTGTATTGTTCTTTTCTTATTCTCTTTTCTTAATTTGTGTGCCAACCATCTCCCAGTTTTATTTGCCTGTTCAAAGTAATTTTGTTTCATTTTTTAAATATTCTGGGCTACTTCTTCCTGAGCTATCAAATTTATTTTATGTTTTATTAAATCCAACTTTTCTCTCTGTTTATCGTTTGATGGGTCACTTTGCAATAGAGTTTCTTGATCTTTTAATTCCTTATTTAATGTGTTTATTTTTTCTTTTTGGATCTTATTCTTCTTTGCTATATATGCAATTGACAACCCTCTCACATACGCCTTCATCGTATCCCAAACATTTTGCATTGATGTTTGTTCCTTAACATTTTCCATAAAGAAGTAGCCCAGTTCTTTCTCTAATTTTTGTAGATATTCCTTTTCCTGTAGTATATTTTGATTCAGTGTCCATCTAGTTCTCTTCCATGTTTTCCCTTTCCATTTTATTAAGACTGGGTGATGGTCGGCCCATCTATTAGGTACAATCTCTATACTTGAGGTATCCATACTTAATGTTAAATTTGTCCAAACCATGTCGATGCGTGACCAGGATCTATGGGAATGCGAGTAAAACGTGTATTGTTGTTTCTGAATATTCTGTTTCCGCCAAACATCATGTAAATCCAATTCTTTAACCATATTCATAAATGTAATTGGGAGCTGTCTTCTATTACTCTTCCTATATAAACTTTTGTAGTCCATTTTACTGTTGGCTACTGCGTTAAAATCTCCTAATATACATATATTTTGCCAATTCATTTCCACTATTTTCTTGTGCAATTTAAGGTAAAAAAATTTTTGCTTTTGATTGGGCGCATAAATTCCTACAAGTAAAATTTTTCCCCTCCCTTTATTATCTCAACCATTAATATTCTGCCCTCTTCATCTGTATATGTTAGTTTAGGGTTTAACCAATTTTTAACGTAAATCGCAATTCCTCTTTTCTTCGTTTGTGCCGATGAACAGAATAGATTCCCTAGTTTTGAGCATTCTAACAAGTTCTCATATTTCTTTTTTATATGTGTCTCTTGTAAACAAATTATATCTAATTTTTGTCTTTGCAGATCCAACAATACATGTTTTCTCTTTATGACTGAGTTCAAACCATTGATGTTAACCGATAGAATGTTTGTTTCCTGTTCCTCTATTCCCTTACTTATTGTCTGATTTGAGTGCCCCTTTGGACCTTGTTTCGATTGGTGTCCTTGTCCTTGCCCCTTCTCTGCCATACCTTTCCACTTCCCTACCATTCCTTATATCTTGATCTTCTAATTGGGCTCCAATATCTAAGTTCTCCTGACTCTGATTAACTATTTCTTCCCTACTATATTGTTCTTCGCCCGCCATTATAAGATCATGAAATTCCTGTGCCTTTTCTAATGTGTCAATTCTGTACTTTTTCTCTCTCCAAGTTATTAACATCCCTTCTGGGATAAGCCACCTGAAGAGAATTCTGTGTCGAATAAGTTTTGTTGAGAGAAAGTTGTAAGTTCTTCTTTTTTCCCTGATTCTGCGAGGGATTTGTTTTAAGATTAATATTTCTTTACCCTTGTAGGTTAAGGATTCTCCCCTTACAGTATTCAAAATCTCCTCCCTCATCTGTCTCCTTAGAAATCTCACGTGAATTTCTCTCGGATGTCTATGTCGTCTCACGTAGCTTGTGTTGATTCTATAAACTTCGTCCAATTCACTTATGATTTCCTCTTTTTGTCTGCCTAGGACTTCCCCTAGTATCTGTGCAATTAACTCTGGAAGATTCTCCTCCTTTGACTCCTCTATATTTTGTAATCTTATGTAAAAGGCCAATCGTTCCAACTCCAAATGAGCAATAGCTTCTTCCAGATTTTTGTTTATAATTTCCAGCCTGTCTTCAGTTTTATCTAATCTTTTTTCTGTTATCTCTGTTCTCACTTTAACTTCTTTTATTTCTTGTTCATTTTTTGATAAAGCCGCTTGTATCTCACCTACCCTATCATCTATTTTGACCATGTTATTTTTAACTTCACTCATTTCATTTTTAACTCCATCAATACTTTTAGTAATATTATCTTGCATTCTCAGGATTATCTCCTGCAATGTATTCATTGATACTTCTGGTCCCTGTTGACTTCCTGACGACACAGCTGCTCCTTTATCTTCCGTCAACATGCTATCTAATGACCTTTGCCCCGCGGGGGAGCTTAGGGCCACTGGTTGTTTTTTCCCTCCTTTGGTCACTATCGTTGTTTTAGTTGACATTTGTAACAATTTTAATGGGGTATCCCACTTTGGCGTATAATTTCAAAGTTCGTCAGTATATCTATTTTGATTTCTCTTCTATGATCCAAACCTATATATTCATCACTCTATGAACAAAGCTTAATTTACTTGCACAAATGTCTAATTACTCAGTCAATAATAATAATGAAGAATATTCTACACACACTTTAAGAGAAAAATAGGTTTCCACACACGTAGGACAGTACAAAAGAAAAAAAAATCCTCTACCTAATTATGCTAATATAGTAATTCTTATTTTAACTATCAAGTGTTAGTTGAAAAGTAAGACCAAAAAAAAGGAAAAGAAAAAAAAGAAAGAAAGAAAAAGCAATCTCTGTATTGTACTATAAATAAACTAGTTAAATATCATCTCCCAAAAGACAATTTGATGTAAAAAAGAAAAACAACAATCAGGAAAAAAAAAGACAAAGGGCCCGATAGAACAAAGAAAAAAAAATGAAATAGTTTGATAACAAAGTAAGACCGGAGCACAGTAGCACGGCAATATCCTCAAAAAAAAATTCCAAAAAACAGCAAAAAAAAGGGGGGGAGGAGAGAAAAAAAAAGGCGAGGGTCACTGTCCCAGTTGTATGGAGTTGTTTTTCCAAAATACAATAATGAGAAGAAAAAAAAAAGAAGAAAAAGAAAATCAGAAAACAGCTTTAGGGATTCGGTTCCTCTTCCACCTTAGAGTCTAAGTATTTTTTTTCCTGTTCCCAATTCTAAGCACTTTATATTACCAACCGCTTCCAAGATGTCGCCCTTCTATTTCGTTCAGTCACTGTCCCTCAAAACAAATCTCCGTCTGACCAATTACTCTCCAACTTTCTTCCGTCACCAGACCAAATCCTTTCTCGTAAACTTTCCACCTCCAAGTCCAGAATTTCCTCCTTCCTTCTCGGGATCTTTCCTCTTTTACCGCTTTTTCAAGCCAAGAGTCCAAAAGTCCCTTTTCTATTCAACTTCCTCAGTCCACTCTATCACTTACTTTTCCACCTTCTCCTTCAGTTTACATTCGCCACTTTCACTTGTCCACACCCACTTTCGGTTTCGTGCTTAGATACTTTCCGATACTTTAGATACTTTTGTATTGTTTTAACGATAAAGAAGACTCTTTTCCACTCCACGCTGTTCCGATACACCAAACTGCTATTCTTCTTCGCTTCCTTCCAATCTGGTTGGCTGGCTGTCATGTCTACCGATCGGCCATTTGTGGGACGATCTCTTTTGCGATCGATCTGAGGGTGCCCCTCACCCCGTTCGGGAGATCGCCTTTCTCCCCCCGGAGCTCCGAGACTTCCCCTCTCCACCGGTACTCTTCTCTTGAGTTTTCCTTGCCTGAAACGGCCACGATACCGCAAAAAGCCGGGCGAACCAAGCGGAGTCCCGTCGGTTTTTTGAAATACAATATGATTTAAGTACTTATGAATTGTAGATTGCCCCGGAAAAGATATAGTTGCACTTTCCCTATTTTTGCATAAAATGTTGCAATTTTATTTTGTTTCAGTTTTTCCTTGTTTAAGTTTACCCAAAATTATTTCTTTGGTCAGTCTGCATTTGATTTATTGACTAAAGGAAAACAACCTGGAGATCTCATTGTAATTCCGCCTGCAGCACTTGTCACAATTGAGCAGATTAATGACATCTTAAGCACTCAATTTGTGGATCGTATTCTTCATAAAGATTGTTAGTTAACCTTTTTGATATTCCCTACTAGCAAATTATCTATGGGAGTGTTAGCTGTATTAGAGTTGCAGAAAGTATATTGTGTTGAATGGTTTTATTTACCCCATCCCAAATTTTTTTACCTTTTATCCAGTCCGTTGCTGAAATACTAACTTTGGGGCGCACTTGAGCTTGCCAAAGAACTTTGGGACTGATTTAATGAATATTATTTTTCCTCTCCCTAAATCTGACTTTCAATTTTATTTTCAAAATAACTTATCTCTTCAGTGTGCTTTAACAACAGCACTGAAAAAAGTGACATGACCATTTTTCATACTTACGATTGCTGCAGCATCCCCATGATCACATGACCAACATTCAGACGCTTGGCAACTGACTCATATTTATGATGGCTGCCGTGTCCTAGGGTCATGTGATCCCCTTTTGCGACCTTCTGACAAGTAAAATCAATGGGAAATCCAGATTCACTTAACAACCATGCTACTTACTCAACAAATGAAATGATTCACTTAACAACTGTGGCAAGAAAGGTCGTAAAATGGAGCAAACTCACTTAACAAATGTTTCACTTAACAACATAAGTGTTGGGCTCAATTGTGGTCATAAGTCAAGTACTATCTGTATAGCCTCACACTTACAAGTTCCATATTTAATATTTAGCAGGAGATAATATTATTATGTCTTATTGATTGTTCTTTTCTTACGCTGTATGCCGCCCTGAGTCCTACGGAAGTTGGGTGGCTTATAAGAATGTGAGAAATGAATTTATTTTTGTTAAAAATGACATGTAATAAGAACCATAGTGTAGCCATCTTGAATGTATCTGTAATGAATGTATCTGTAATGAAGATAAGCATTGTATAATCACATGTAATCATTTTTGTTATGTCAGCGAGGTTACACTGACCTGACAAGTTGTTTGTACTAGAAATTATGCTGAGAAGGTGGGAAAGAGTATAAAAACAGGATATGTTGACAGGATGTATTTGCTGGGAAGCACCTAAAAATCCTGGGAAAGGAACAATGGGAACGTCAGCATGTTTGGGGCCTATCCAAAATGGGAGATACCCAAAAGTATGAGGTATTGTGTTATGTAAGGGGGTGGAACCAAGGTGGGACTTGTGAGATGTATAAGACCTGTAACACGGAATATGGTTTCACCTGCTCCTCAGCTGTTGACTCCAGAGCTGTAAGGCGCTGGGAGGAGTTGGGCCCTTGGCCAAGGCTTGTTTATGTTGTTATTTTGTTTATTTTCTGTTTATTCTTTTTGATATATGTTTTAATAAATAGTTTTTATTGCTTATCTGGTTTCCTGGTTCTATTTGATTTTTGGATTTTTCTAACAATTGGTGAGCCAGCCAGGAGGACCGGACTCTCTCACTGGGCAAGTGAACGTCTTTGGACCTGGGGGTGCACCTGCCTCTTTTTCAGGCAGCCTGGGGGGGCCTCCGCTTGTCCAGGGGGAGATTGCTCCAATTCCGGACCGCAGGAGCCAGTGGCAATAAAAGTTGACCCGAGGGGCGTGCAGGCGCCGGCACACACGTGGCTTTGGTGAGTACTGACTTAAAGCGTAGGCGTGTGGTGTGTTGATCTTTTGAACAAGCTGGCGGTGATGCGTGATTGATGAGTAGACTGGCACTGGGAGGTTGATTAATCTCTGTCTGTGTTGTGACGTTTGACCCTGTGGGGGTGCATCTGCAGTGAGAGTGGTTACGGTAGTTGAGAGTGTTCAAAGTGGTCTGTGAAAACAAAGTCTCGGGGGTGATATGGGGCCCGGCTAACTAGAAATGCTAGAGGAAGGAATGAGATTCCTTTGAATCCCTTTTACATCCTATATTTTGTAGGTGCTGTAAAAACAGTGAAATGGGGATTGACTAACTTAGGTTATGATGCCTGAAAGTTGTGCTAGAATATGGCCATGATTGTCATTGGAATGAGTGTGGAAACTCTAAACCATATTGTTTTAAAGAGTGTGTTTGGCAAGGCAAAGTGCAAAGTTTAACTGCTGTATGTTCGTTTCAGTGTTTGGGTTTCTTTGGTAATTTATGTGGTATGTGACCCTTTTATGTATGTTTGGTGTCCTAAGGCTACTTGGGAGCCAAATGGCTTGATGGCTGCTGGGGGAATTCAGTTACATTTGCTAATGTATAAATGTGTTGTTGTTTTTTCTTTGCCTATCTGACTTAGAGGACTATAAATCAATGGTAATTGTACCTGAAAGATAACACAGATGTTAAGAATTATTTTGCAGGCAGGACAGTGTTTGTACATGGCACTGGTGGGGTGTGAAACATGTTGAGGTTTCGGAATATTCTGATATGTTTTGATAGATATTGGTTAAGGGGCTGGAAATGTTCAGCCGATTTGAGAGATGTTTTTATATTGTAGGTAAAGAATGGAACCAATGGGTTGTTGATTTTTTTTGCAGATAAAGATTTTTTCTTTGGAAGGTTTGGAAGTGTTAAGATGTCTTTAGGACATTTGAGAATAGGCTTGTCCTTGGAGCTTTGGGAAATGGGCTGTGGTTAGGGCCCAAAATCATATTTTTGATTTAAAAACCTTAAAGCCGTTTCCCACTGCTTGTAAGTTCAAGTTCAAGATGCTACAAGATGCAAAGGGCATTAACTCCCTGGTAGATCAGTTGATGGGGAGGAAGATTTTTTTTTGTTCATGTTAGTTTGCACAAAAGTTTTTTTTGTTGTTCAATGGAAGTGAGAGAGTTCTCAAACGGAGGTGGTCTGGAGACCTGTAAATGTGTGTTTGCAAACATGGGGATGTTTGTAAACATTTGCTTGTTTACAAGGGGATGAGAGAGATCTCCTTTACTAGTTATAGTAAGTAGCAAGGATTTCTCCTTGGCAAAGTATTTGACAGAAAATACTGATTAGAGAGACATTCTATGAAGAATGTGAAGAGAGGTGTTAGGCAGTTAGAAGTTAGAAGAGTTATTTGTGAGTTTCTGTGTTGAAACGATGTTGCAAAGATTTGAGTATTCTGAGTTGAGTATTCAGCTGTGAGAGAGTGTGAGAGAGAAGGGGGGGGGAAGCGGCTTGCTTTTCTTTCCCTTTTATACATTTTTTTTCCTAGAGTCTGTAGAGAGAGAGGAGGGGCACAATGGGTGAATTTGCGGAAGTTGATGTTTTCCTCAGATGCCCTGCTCTGAGAGCTCTGCTTTTGTGGAAGTTGTTGAGTTTAATGAACTGCCGATTGTGAATAGGTGAGAGATACCGACAAGGTTGAATTCTTATATGAGAAGTGGTCAGAAGTAGAACCATGGAGGTGATATGGCAGGAAGGATATAGAGACAAGTTAATGGAGTTGAAGAAAGATAAGTTGACATGAGTTTGCCTGATTTGGGGAAGTCTTTTGTTTGTTTGTTTGGAGTAGTTCACATTAGGTAGGATGATGTGGCTAAGGGTGTGTTAGCTCAAAATGGGCTGGTAAGTTGATAGACCCTGTGGCGAGAGGGTGGCTTTATCTTAGGATAGTTTAGTACTTTCCACTGATGTTTTATCAGGAGAAAGGAAGGATTGGGAAAGTGTAGAGCATGATGTGTAGACATAAGGGATCTACAAATAAGAATGCGTAAGCCTATAGAGGCTATTTGTTTTTTTTGTTTTGTTTATTGATGGTTCATCCCGAGAGGGGGATGAAAGAAGGGAAATTGGATATGCAGTGAGTAATAGGTTGCTGTTTGAATGGTCAGCAGAAACATGTGATGTGTGTTTGCTTTGTAATAAGCGTTGAAGATATTGGCAAATGGAGTGGGTAATATCTATGCCTGTGGTATTTGGCATACCTTTGAGAGGATTTGGATGGAACGGGGTTTGATTCCAGGCAGGGAAAGAAGCTAAGATAAATAGGATCTGGCAGAGGCCAGCGTGGCTTTCTGGCATATGAGGAGAGTTCCTCGAGGTTGATTGTGGCTAGCGAATAAGGCTATAAGAAGCAGTAAGAATGGGAAAGGAAGTAGAGATAATGGTAAATACAATTCCTATCTTGGAATGGGATGGCAAGCCTAAGTTTAGAAGGTGTGGAAATAGTAGATATGAGATGGATTTCAAATGGTGAATGAACCTATTATGAGAAACATTCTTTTTTTAAAAAAAAATAATTTTTATTGAGTTATTTACATTTAAAAACAAACAAACATACAAAAAAAACCCGAACATTATGACATTAACAAGTACAATATAAACATATACAAAACATAAAAAACGCATACAGCTATAAAGCTGTCAATTTCTATAATTTGTTCTACGGCGAGTATATGTTGGCGATATATTTTTATGTAATTTCCAATTTTTATCTTGTCTTTTATGTAATAAATTTTATAAATCAATCGTAATAATAGTAATATTAACAATAGTATTAATAATAGTACAACGATAGTGATATTGATGATAGTATTGATAATAATAATAATAATAGTTCATAAGAAATAAGGCATTTTCAATTTTGTAAAATCATAGTATACATATATATTAATATAATATAACTATTTTCTCTATAAATTCCTTATTCTAATTTCTATATGTCTTATTAAACTTATATTTACATTTGTTACATTGATAATATTTGTTTTCGTTTTTCGTACCAATTATAAAATAAATTCCAGATTTCATAGTAGTCGGAGTCTTCCTTTCCTTTCAATTCCATAGTTAACTTATCCGCTTCGGCACAATCCAAGATTTTTCTGATTACACTGCTTTCCTCGGGAATATCATTTAATTTCCAATTTTGTGCTATCGTTATTCTTGCCGCTGTTAGTATATGTAAAATGATATAGTAGTGTTTTTTTTCCATTTTTTGGTTGATGATTCCCAATAAGAAGGTTTCCGGTTTAATATCTAAGTCTTGTTGTGTGATTTCTGTTAACCAGTTTTTGATTGTATTCCAGAAGAGTTTGATTTTTGGACAGGTCCACCACATATGATAATAAGATCCAGTTTTACACTGACATCTCCAACAATTTGGTGGTAGATTTTTATACATTCTTGCCAATCTCGCTGGAGGGAGGTGCCATCTATAGAATAGTTTATAATAATTTTCTTTATATGAGACTGATTTTGTGATTTTGTAGTTCTGATTCCATATTTTTTCCCATTGATTAATTGATATTTCATGTCCAAAATTTTTCATCCAGCTTATCATATTTCCCTTTATTATATCTTTCTGTGTTTTATTTTTTAGAAGAAATTTATATATTTTAGTTATTGCTTTTTGTTCCTGACCTAATAAGATTTTATCTAATTCTGATTTAGTTTTTTGTATTCCATATTTTCTCTTGTCGTTTTCTAATCTATTCTTAATTTGAAAGTATGGCCACCAGTCAATCTTAATTCCTCCCTGTTCTAATTTTGATATAGATTTTAAGGCTCCTCCTTCTTCCAGTATTTCTTCGTATGTAACCATTTTTTCCAGATTTGTTGTGTTTGGGTAAGTAATGGCTTCCATGCCAGAGAACCAGGATGGTATCTTAGTATAATATTGTTTTTTGATTTTAAGCCAGATTCCTAATAGGGAGTCTCTGATTTTATGTCTTTTAAAATATGAGTGTGTTTTATGTTTATCATCCCAGAGGAATCCATGCCACCCTACATGTAAGTCATAACCTTCTAATACCAGTAAACGTCTATTTTTGATTTGTATCCAGTCCTTTATCCATGTTAAAGCGGATGCTTGATAATATAATTCAAAGTCTGGCAGTCCGAATCCTCCCTGATTTCTATTTTGTTGTAAGTATTTTAATTTGATTCTTGGTTTTTCCCCGGCCCATATAAATTTGGTTAGTATTTTATTTAATTTTTCAAAATATTTTTTCTCTAATTTGATTGGTGTAGTTTGAAATAAGTATAAGATTTGAGGTAGTATTGACATTTTAATCGCTGCAATTCTGCCAATTAGAGATATTTGTAATTTGTTCCAGTTATCTAGTTTCTTTTCAATTTGTTTTAAAATTTCCATATAATTTTCTTCTTTTATTGTTGTGCATTTCGCTGACAGGTTGATTCCTAAATATTTTATTTTCTTTACAGTTTGTATTTCTAATTTCTTTTCTAATTCCTTGTTTTGTGTATCTGTCAGGTTTTTGGATATTATTTTAGTTTTTTGTTTGTTAATTTTTAGACCTGCTACTTTCCCAAATTCATTAATTTCTTTTAGTAAAATTGGTCCTACCTCTAATGGTTCTTCTATATTGAAAACCATGTCGTCTGCGAATGCCTGCAATTTATATTCCTGTTCTTTTATCTTGAGTCCTTTTATTTCTTTGTTTTCCCTTACCTTTTGTAATACTGATTCCAATGATAATATAAATAATAAAGGGGAGAGAGGACAGCCTTGCCGAACTCCCTTTTCTATATTAAATTTTTTTGTAGTTTCTCCATTGATGAGGATTTTTGCAGTTTGTTTTGAATATATTGCTTTAATTGTTCTTATGTAGTTTTCTCCAAAATTCATTTTATCTAATTGGTTTGTTATGAAGTCCCAGTTTAAATTATCAAATGCCTTTTGGGCATCTAGGAATATGAGTGCCATGGATTCCCCTGGATGAGTCTCATAATATTCTAAAATGTTTATAATTGTTCTTATATTGTTTTTGATATGTCTGTTTGGTAAAAAACCATTTTGATCTGAGTGTATAATTTTAGTGAGCGTTTTTTTTAGTCTTTCCGCCATTATGGAGGCAAAGATTTTATAATCTGAGTTCAGCAACGAGATTGGCCTGTAACTCTGGATCTTATGTTTCGTATTGGTGTCTTTGGGGATGATTGTTATTAGTGCCTCTGTCCATGAGTCTGGGATTGCTCCTTTTTTAAGTACTTCGTTGTATGTAATTAATTGTATACTTTTTAAAATCGTTTGTAATTCTTTATAATACTCTGCTGGAATACCATTCGGTCCTGGGGTTTTGTTATTTTTTTGGTTCTTAATTGCTTTTTCTAATTCAATCAGTGTTATTTCTTCGTCCATCTTATTTTTAATATCCTCTGGTAATTGCGCAATACTAGAATTTTTTAAATAATCTTGTATGTTTTGGATTTGTATAGTATCTTTGCTGTATAGTTCTCTGTAGTATTCTCGTGCTATTTCTTTTTTTTCTTCTATTGCCAACTGCATTTTCCCTAGCGAATCCTCTAGTTGTTGTATTGTTTTTTTTTCCTTTTCTTTTCTTAATTTATAAGCCAGCCATCTACCTGGTTTGTTAGCATGTTCAAAAAGGTTCTGTTTGGCTGTCTTAATTTTTAATGCGATTTCTTCTTGTGTTATCAGATTTATTTTGTGTTTAATTAATTCCTTTTCTTCTTTTATTTCCTTATTTTGTGGTGTCTCTTGTAATTTGTGTTCTAATTCCCCTATCTTGTTTTGTAAATCCTTAATCTGCTTATTTTTATTTTTATTTTTTTTAATAGAGTAAGCAATAGATAGTCCTCTTACATATGCCTTCATAGTATCCCAAATGTTTTGTATAGATGTATCTTCGTTCCAATTCTCCTGTAGAAAGAAAGTTAATTCTTTCTCCATATATTGTTTAAATTCTTTTTCTTTTATTATTTTCTGGTTCATCATCCATCTCCTTCTTATCTTACTTATTCCTCTCATTGTAATTACTATGGGGTTGTGGTCCGCCCACGTATTTGGTTCTATTTCTACACTCTCTATTTTAATAATTGGTTCTATATTTGACCAGGCCATATCGAGTCTGGACCAGGATTGATGTGGGTTTGAAAAGTATGTATATTGGTTTTGTTTCTGGTGTCTTTCTCTCCATATATCTTTTATTTTAAATTCATTCACGATTTCAAAGAATTTTTTGGGTAAAATTTTTCTTTCAGAATTTTTTTTTGATCCCGATTTATAATCTTCTTTGGCATCTACTACTGCATTGAAGTCACCAATTATGCAGATGTTTTCTCTTTCTAATTTTATAATTTGTTGATATAATTTAGTATAGAATTCTTTTTGTCCATTATTGGGAGCATAAATGGCTATTAATAGTATTTTAGTTTTATCAATTGTGATTTCTACCATAAGTATTCTTCCTTCTGTGTCTCTATATATTTGTTTGGGGCTTAACCAGTTTTTGATATATAGTGCTATTCCTTTTTTCCTTGAGTCAGCTAGGGATGTGAAAAGATTACCTATCTTGGGCTGCTGTAATAACTTATACTCTTCTTTTTTAATGTGAACTTCTTGTAAACATGTGATATCTGAACCTTGTTTCTGTAGTCTATTGAGTATTTGTCTTCTTTTTATTGGTGAATTGATTCCATTTATGTTAACTGAAAATATTTTAATTTGATTTTGCATTTTATTTTTTACTTGTTGCTCTTGTTTGTCTCACGGTTCTTACTTCTTTTGTTTTCATTCTCCTATCTCCCTCTCTCTCTCTTGTCTTTTCATTCTCTCCATTTCTTCCAACATTTCTTTTTCTTCCTGACTTTGTCCCTCACCCTCTACACTGCTCTCTCCTTCTTTTTCTAAATGTGTTTCAATAAATTGGTCTGCCTCTTCCATTGTTTCTATCTTTATTTTTTTCCCTTTCCATGTCACCAGGATTCCTTCCGGAATCAACCATCTAAAAGGAATTTCTTGTCTTATTAGCTTTGCAGTGCAGTATTGTAGGTCCCTTCTCTTTTCTCTTATTCGTTTGGGAATTTGTTTTAATACATTAATTTCTCTTTCCTTATTTAGTATTTGTTCTGTTCTCGTAGTTTTATAGATTTCATCTCTTATTGCTTTTTTTGTGAATCGTACATGCACCTCCCTGGGTAACTTGTGTCTTTTAGCAAAGTCTGTTTGTACTCTGTAAATTTCATCTATATGTCTATTTATTTCTTCTTTTTCTACCTGTAGAGCTTCTGCTAGTATTTCTGCTACCTGATCACGCAACTCCTCCTCTTTCACCTCTGGTATATTTTGGAACCTTAGGTAGAATGCTGATTTCTCCATTTCGAGGAGGGCAATGGCCCCTTCCAATTCTTTGTTTTTGGTTTTTAGTGATTCTTCCGTTTCCTCTATTTTTTTATCAGTTATGTCGGTTTTTTCCTCTAAATATTTTATTTGTTGTTCATGTTTTGCTACTACTCCCTGAATTACCTCCATTCTATTATCTAATTTTTTGATGTTTCCCTTGACTTCTTCAAAATTTTCATTAGTCTGCTCCTGATTATTAAATATTGTTTGTTGCATTTTTACCATTGTTTCTTGTTGTGTCATCATAAATTCTTGTATTCTGTCTAGTGTGGCCTGCATGGTATGTAGTGATGGTGTTTGTCCTTGTTTTTCAGTAGTTGCCATTTCTGTGATCAGTTTTTGCCCTGTCGCTGAAGGTGTTACTGGGGTTGGTTTCTTAATTGGTTTGGTTACAGTAGTTGTTGTTGACATGATCACTCTGCTGAAAAAGTTATTCCACACTTTCATATATTTTTCCCTCTTCTTATCGTTATACTTTCTCTATAATTGGTATACTTAGAGTAAGGAGTAGAGGGTAAAGATTAAACTAGCTATTAAAGAGTAAGAAAGGGGGGTATGAAATGGAGTAAAGGAATCTAGAGTTTAAGAAAATCCAAGGGAGGTCAGAAATTCATTAAGGTACAATAAAGGAAAGTATTGGAGAATATTATTCGTATTTTGAGATAGGGAGATAGGAAAAAAAAAGATTAATTCTTAATCATTTGAACGTCAATTTTCTATTTTTGAAAAATCCTATCAAGAGCTTATTATTATTATTATTGTTATTATATTCCCCCCTTTTTTTAACTTATCTTGTCAGAAATATTTACTAACAATTTCTATCTTTGTAAATTCACAATCTAAACAATCTAAATAGTTTAGTGTTCAGTAGTCATAGGAAAAGAAAAAGGAAGAGAAGAGAAAGAAAAAAATATCTATATATATATATATAAGTTCACTTAATTCAGTATCTTAATTTAAATTGTTGTTAATATCTTTAAGAATCTTATTTCTTATTTCTTACTTTCCATAGAAAAGGAAAACTAATATATAATAATAACAGTGATAATTAATTATTTAGGTATCCACGTATTACTATTTTTAACTTTGATAATTTTGATAATTATATGTTAAAGTTTAAATATCAGTATATTACTAAATCAATATATAAATTAAAGTTTTCAATTTCAAGTTGATCTGGTATCGTATATTATATCTTACAAGTGTCTTTTTGGGGAGGAGTCTTCAATCTTCTATTTCTGTTTTACAGTCTATGCAAAATGTCTGCTTTCAGGAAGATTGCTTTGTCACTGTTCTCTCTCCTTTTTTTTCCCTCCTCCTTTTATTTCAAAGTATTTCAAATGTGATCTTCTCGTAAGTTCCTTTTTCCACTCTCAACTGTTTTTCCCGTGGTCCCGTAGATCTGTGGCTCTTTTGGATCGTATCCCTTTAAAGCAGTCTGTTAATTTAATTTTGTTCATCTCGCCTTTCGCTCCTTTCCGCTAAGGCGCCGCTAAGTTCTTTTTTTTGGAGGCTCAATTGTCCTTCGAGGGTGCCGATCGTTCTCTTCTATTTTGGAATGTTCTCCGAAAATCAAAAATTGTAATCCAATTTGATCCGATGTTTCCAATGATCCACCAATATTTTGCCGTTCCTCTATCTCTCCCTTCCTTGCTGTATGCTCAGGCGGCCATGCCTCTGGACCAGCGTAGATTGCTGGTTTCTTCTTTGCTCAGATTTGGGGCTTCCATCTGCTTCGGCGGGGGTTTGCACCTCCTCCCGTCCTCGCCCGATGTTCCCCTTCCTCGCGCTGACCCCTACGAGGCTTCACGCTGCGAATTTTCGGCAGTCTGAGCGAAGAAAGTCGAGCTAAGTTGCAGCGGTTTGCCTCTCAGCTTCGCTCCGCCATGGCCCCGCCCCCGGAAGTCCCTGATGAGAAACATTCTTGAGCGTGTGCATGAAGGAACCCATTGGGGTACACAAGTGTTGACTGGCATTGTGAAAAGAAAGTATGTTTGTAGAGGAATGTATGCAATTGTTCTGATTGCATTAGATAAACAAAAAGAGCATGAGGATGCAAGTGACCGGGGGAAAGTGAATGGCTGTTTGGCCATTCCAATGAATCCAGGTGGGATGCCAGCTGTGGGAATATTGAGAAATTTGCTGGTGATAGTGGTTTATTTAAATGGTTGGGTGGAAGTATTTCCATGAGGATTTCCATGAGGAATGGTAAATGCTCAGATGCTATGAAAATAATATTGGAGCAGGTAGTTCCAAGAAATGGGTTGGAGAAAACCATTGAAAATGATAGAGGTACGCATTTTCTAGCCCAGGTAGTGTAATAGGTAATAGACCAATTAGGTATTAATTGGCAATTACATTTATCATTTTGTCCAATTTTGTTAGGCAAAGTTGGGAAAATGATTCAAATCTTGAAAAATATCTTAAAGAAGTTAATTTTAGAATTGCCGCTACCTTGGATGAAATGTTTACCTTTAGCAATATTGCTTATTAAGATAAATACAAGAAAAGACATTAGAATTTTGTTATATGAAATGATGTTTGGTATTTCTTATACTAGAAATGTGGGAATGTTAAAGAGTAAAATGTGAAGTTGCTTGTTTTCAGAAAAAAATATACAGGGACTGTCCCAGTGTTTTTCTCTTTTAAAGGTTCGAAGGACTATTGGCACTGATTCCTTCTCTTGATTTTCAAATACGTGACTTTAAGAGCGGTGAACACGTCCTGATTTAAGCTCTAAAGAGACATGAACTAAAGCCAATGTGGGAAGGACCGTTTCAAGTGCTGTTGACAACCGAGTCGGCTGTTCGGACTGCATAGGAAGGCTGGGTCCATTATTCGCGTGTGAAGGGACCGGTGGCGGCACCACATGGATGGACAGTGACTGCTAAGACAATAGATCCTTTTGCATTGACTTTTAGGACTAATTGATAGCACTTTGGGAGGTTGAGTTGCTTATTTGGTTGGGGTAATAAACTTTTGTATTGTGTTACTGTTTTCTATAGGGAAGAGACATAGTAGGGTGGTATGGTTACATGTTGTGAAAGCATGTGGATGAAAGTCCCTGGAGTGATTGTATTGAAGTTTGAGTTTGTATTACATTACATATACATACACAGGGGGGCCAGTCCACTGGAAGCATGAATTCGACAGTAGGGGTGATTATTGTCTTCTGGGGAATACGGACGTATCTTCAAGTAGGGATGGGAACGTTTGCTGTTTTGCCGTGTTATTAATGTGGCAGCAGTTGTGTTTCCATGCTGAACTTGAACAACGATTTTCCCAGATACATAAATCACTGACACTGATTGAGTCAGAATATGAGGCTGGAATATGTATAAGATCTACATTTAGCAATGGCATACCACTCGATAAACATCCAAAGTGTAATCGTATATATATAATGTAGTTGTACAAACTAGAGATGTGTCCAACAGAATGGAAACTATATATATAACCAATGTTATGAAAAATATGGCAATTACACGCCTTCCTATAAGAAATTTAGAATTATAGAGGAGGGACTGACGTTGCCATATAGAGAAATAAAAGCCCCATCTAAGCTTATGTTTTTATGTGGCAATATAGCAATGCCAATTCTACCTTTCAAATGGGAAGGAGGATGTACTGTGGGATATTTAAAGATATCCACTTAGATACACACGACATGTTAGAGAAGAGCCTATGAAGAAGGGGGGAAACATTTTTCTTGACTTAATGAAATTGGCTTTGAATAGTTCATCCTTTTGTGTGAAAGGGGAGACAACAGTTTCAGATATCATGTCTACGTGTTTTGTTGGTGTATCAGTCCCTGGAAAGTTTTTGTTTGAAGAAGCAAAGATCAAAGATCATTATTGAATCTAACAATTATAACCTATCAAAGGTGGTTACTTTGTTTGGTCATCCAATTAAGCCCAATAGATGGACCAATCAGAAGAAACTGGTAATTGAAGTGAAAAATATTTTGCCAGCTTATGATTGCATTATATACAAGCAGCCAGAAGAGACGTTAGACAGGGTTACGTATACACCTGTGCCTACAGAACGTGTGTTCACTTGCACTGATACTGAAGAAGTAGATGCATTAGGGCAGGTGATATATTTACCCAAAGGATGGTTTTTGTTTTGTGGCTTATACGCTTTTGCATATATTCCTGCACATGCAATAGGAGGGCCATGTACCATTGGGCGCCTGACTACATTTATGGGAGTAACGCATTTTAAAGAATATTAATCATGAAACTCAGTTTTATTATGAAATGATGAATACTACCTTGTATCATAACAATCACATACCTGCAAAGAGGACTACAGTTGCGAAGGATGGGGTGAAAGACATTACAGGTGAGACACATGACCCTGAACCTGAACATGCAGAGACACCTAAGGAAGGGGGTGAACCTCACCTGGTGATACAGGATTCACATATTATATCCATACAATGGCCTATATTTCCAGTGCAGTATAGCATGACTGGATATACTGCTGGTGGGAATTATAGGGGATGGAGGTCTGTACCAATTGATGCAGGATGTAGTGATAAGATGGTGGTGTAATCTAAAGTAGAAGCTGGACTTCTAGGCTTATTTCCTTGGTTTGCAACACAATATAATCATAAGCAGATAGGACATCTTGCTTGTGCCCTGACGGAAAGCATTAATGAGACTGCCATAGCAGCATTGGCTGATGAGATGGGAGAGATAAGGAAGTCTTTATTAAGGATGGGCCATGGTTACGAAGAATTCCATGAACTGTGCTGCTTTGGTATAGGACATAAATCACATTTAAGAGCTTTGTTACCACCTACAACATAACACTGAGAATTCTGCATTCCGTGGGATATGGAATGTATTAACTCTTGGTTGTGAAGTTTTATATGGTAGAAAAACCATATGTAGACACTATAATCATTATAGTTATAGACTGTATATCTTGTGTCTGTATTAGATTTACTGTATGCCTGTATGTGTGTGAGGTGTTGTAAGTCTTGTTGTAAGATGGGACGACTTAAGAGGTTGGGGACGTGGGCCCTGACTAAGAAGGATGTGCATATTGTTACAAAAATAAGGAGTTGACCAATTAGGATCAATAGTAAGTATTGATCAAAAGTGAAAGGGAGGATTGTGAGAAATGAATTTATTTTTGTTAAAAATGACATGTAATAAGAACCATAGTGTAGCCATCTTGAATGTATCTGTAATGAATGTATCTGTAATGAAGATAAGCATTGTATAATCACATGTAATCATTTTTGTTATGTCAGTGAGGTTACACTGACCTGACAAGTTGTTTGTACAGGATATGTTGACAGGACGTATTTGCTGGGAAGCACCTAAAAATCCTGGGAAAGGAACAATGGGAACGTCAGCATGTTTGGGGCCTATCCAAGATGGGAGATACCCAAAAGTATGAGGTATTGTGTTATGTAAGGGGGTGGAACCAAGGTGGGACTTGTGAGATGTATAAGACCTGTAACACGGAATATGGTTTCACCTGCTCCTCAGCTGTTGACTCCAGAGCTGTAAGGCGCTGGGAGGAGTTGGGCCCTTGGCCAAGGCTTGTTTATGTTGTTATTTTGTTTATTTTCTGTTTATTCTTTTTGATATATGTTTTAATAAATAGTTTTTATTGCTTATCTGGTTTCCTGGTTCTATTTGATTTTTGGATTTTTCTAACAAAGAACAACTAATAAATAAATAAATAAACTTGACTGCCAAAGTGCAGGCAGCGCTGCAGCAACAGCAGCAAGCATAACAACCCCCCGAGAAGTTATGCACTGCCATTTTTGCGGTTTTAACTGTAAATTCCTTAGCCATCATTTGTTTGTTTTTGATTGTCAATAGCTGCCCTTTGGCAACAGCAGCTGTCATTCCACTCAAACATTCACCCGAACAACATATGAAGCAAAAGCTATGGGTACAGCTAGCTAACATCACAAAAAATCATGCCTTTTGCTTATCTGAAACGTATGATATGGAAAATTTGCTTTTTACATGTTTAATCCCTGTTTGCACCCCTTCTGCTGTAATTCAAAACTTCACTGGCTTGGGTGGAATTTTATTAAATGGGAATTTTAATTATGGAACTATATCTAGTTGGGGGTTTGCTGCTTTGCTGCTTTGTATACCCTAGTGGTAGCAATCTCTGCAAATATAACCTGTGCTAAAGTAGTTAATTGTACACTTTCAAGTAAAAAACTTCACTGTCTTCGCATTAACTCACCTAATTTAAACTGCACCGTGTTTGAGGAGATTTCCTTTAATTTTGCCCATGTGTGGCTACCGCAAGGATGGTTTTTTACACGTGGTCAAGAAACTTTTAATTATATTCCTGCTAATATTAGTGAAGAGCAGTGTTGCCTCAGCCAGCTGATTCCTGTTTTGCTTTCCAAACAATAAATTCATTTGAGCCGTTCTCGGCGTGGGGTCACCCTAGATAGCACTTGTGACTCCAAAACAGCCTTACTTAATAAAGCAGAATATGTAGCGCTGGCTGTGTCTATAGTGGATGTGCCAGCACTTGCTGCTCGCGCTCACCTTAACATTAACACTGTTGCATGTAATTTAGCAAAAACAATTAATGCTACTTTTTCAGCTATTTCAGCAATTAACCATGAGCTACAAGATTTGAGATTTTATAAAATTGTGCTGCTATTGATTATTTGCATTTGTGTCAACATTTAGGTTGTGAAAGTTTTGATGGACTGTATTGCTTCAACCTTTCAGATGAGTCACGAGCTATCCAGCACCAGCTCAATAAACAATTTGGCCTCTGATTTGAAAACTGATGTATTGTCAAACAAAAAAGAGTGAGATGTAGGGATGAGGGCCAGGGGAAGGGTGTGTGTGTCAGAAAACTGCCCTACCCTAAATGGGCCCCTCATGCCTAAATGATCTCACTCAGTTCACACGGCCAGAATGATTTAAGATACCTTCCCCGGCTGGTACGTGATCTCCTCATCTGGGTTGCAAGAACAGGATGCTCATTAAAGCTGGTGGTGGGGAGATGGTGGTGGTGGGGAAATTCACCAATGAAAATGCTGTTGCTCTTTTCTACCTTCGGCTGCTTGGAAAACTGTATATAAGCAATAAACACTGTGAAGGCAGTCAGATATCTTCGCATCCAGCCATGATTTGTCTCTAATTCCATCATCATGGTACAGTGAGCATGAGAATAAAGGAGGATCTGTCCTATGTTTTGCATTGTTTAAAATTAAATGAAGCATTTGAAATATAATGTTCTGGTTAGTAGTGAGCTATTATGTGGATTGGAAGAGTTGGGGTGCCAGTCTGAATGCAGTGGGAGATGCCCCCCCATTGTTGGCCTCCAAATTGTAGCTCTTAGTGTCTTGATAGTAATAGCACAGTTGACAAAGTAGTAGCAGAGGTATAGATTAGGACTGGGCTGTTGTTTCAGGATCAATTCTGAAAACATGCTTCAGAAAATATAAGAGCCAGCCTTTTTTCTATGACATAGTTTGCTTTAATGAGGCGCTGCTTTTTGAAGAACCTTCTCTAAATTGAATTCAGAGCATGGAAGTATGATGTACATCATTTTGGAGATATGGATCAGGAGAATTATCATTGGAGGATGGATTATGTAGGAGGATTAATCTTGCTGTTTGAAAGTAGCATCTCATCTGCACTGTTGACAGGACACTTCATTGCCATATGTTTCATTATTATGGCACAATATTCAAAGTGGAGCTTCGTGGAATTGATGCTTCCATTTAAAGAAAAACTAATCCTATGAGGGTGGAAATTATTTTTGCAGGTTTACAACAGCAATCATAGCAACTGATTCAGGTGGTTTGCACCTATTCGGGAGAAAGGTTCTTGGTAGTATGCCCAGAGTTTCTGTGCCCTGAGCTTCTCCAGAGTTTTTTTCTTTGCTGGTACTTTGCTTTTCTTTGCATTGCTTTGGAGTGGTCAAGGCACATGATTGCTCACTGATAGTAAGATTTTTTTTTAAAGGAGGTGGGGTGTAGATCCTCCAATTAATTTTAGTTTTCTTTCATGATAATAAGGCTTAGTGACATGGCACCAGGCTTGAAGTTTATTAAGTTATCTGTGGCATGTACTAATTGTATTGTGATCCTGACAAGCTTAGGAGGCTTGAACCTGGATCCCCTATATAATTTGTTAAGTTGTCTCTTTAGCTCGGCATTTTGTAGCCCAAATATACCCACCCACTTTCTGGAGAACTTAAAAGACTTCTCTGCTAAAGGGTTTCACTTTATGAGCAAGAGTTGGCTGCTGATAGTTATTTGTCTTTACAAATGCAGAAGAGTTTCTAACACAGGAAGAAGCAACTTCCTCTGAACAATGGATAAACAAACAAAGGAAATAGAGAAGTTGCCAGAGGCGAAGAAGAAGGGCTAAGCGAGCAGGAATTTTGAATAGACTAAGGAAAAGTGGGATAAAAACCCCTCTCCCTTCACTCTTTCTGACTAATTTGCTAATAACACTCATTCGCTAATAAGATGGATGAAATACTTCTTCTAAATAGATGCAATTCTGATTTTTACAACTCAGCAGCTCTCTGCTTCACTGAAACCTGGCAAAATGAGTCAATTGATGATAGCAGCCTGCATATCCCAGGATTTCAGATACACAGAGCAGACAGAATTGCAGAAACGTCTGGTAAAAAGAAGGGGGGAGGCCTATCTTTATATATTAACAGCCGCTGGTCCCGAGATATAACTACACTAAGAAATTCTGTGATTTATTTATTTATTTATTTGTTTACATTTGTATGCCGCCCAACTCCCGGAGGACTCTGGGTGGCTTCCAGCAAACAAAAACAATTCATATAAAAACATCATAAAACAAACTGTTAAAAATACATTTAAAATTTAAAAAACAGTTTCAATCACTCATGCCATAAAAGGGGTGACCTTCCAACCTCGTTCAGTCAGGTCATTCATCCCCAGGCCTGTCGGAATAGCCAGGTCTTAATGGCTTTCTGGAAAGCCAACAAGGTGGGGATGGTACGGATCTCTGGAGGTAGTTGGTTCCAGAGAGCCGGGGCCGCCACAGAGAAGGCTCTCCCCCGTGGGCATGCCAGCCTACATTGTTTAGCTGATGGGACCCGCAGAAGCCCTACCCTGTGGGATCTCACCGGTCGCTGGGAGGTATGTGGTAGTAAGCGGTCCCGATGTGGACTTTGAGACATTAATTATCAATTGCAAACTATTCTATTTTCCATGAGAGTTCTCCTCATTTCTCCTAATTGCTGTGTATGTTTCCCCACAAGCTTGTATAAACAATGCATTATGAACAGTGGTGGTATTCAAATTTTTTCCTACCAGTTCTATGGGCATGGCTTGGTGGGCATGTCATGTGACTGAGTGGGAATGGCCAACTGGACATCACTCATGGCAAGGTGGGGCAGCACCTTGCTGTGAGTGGCATTGAGTTGGCCACGCCCACTCAGTCACATGACCTCAACCAAGCCATGCCCACAGAACCCGGTATGAAAGAAATTTGAACTTATAGCTATTGCAGCCTTTCTACCTATTATTTTCTGCCCAGGGTCTGCGGTGGCTAAACTCAGAATCTGTCAAAGGCCTCCTGCATGACGCCTGCTCTCCCTTCGCCATGCATCATCCAGTTTCCCCGGCCCTTACTCAATCTCCCCGCTTCCTCCCCCACAACCACCTCTTTCTTTGTCCCGTGACCTTACCTTCCTCCCATAGCTGGCTACCAGGAAAGGCAAGCCAGGGCTGAGCTGCCATTGCCGCTGGGCTCCCTGGCAGCCCGCATTTATTCGCCTCCCTTATTGCAAGAAGCCTCCCAACTGCTACCTCTTTGCCAGCCAGAACTGAGCTGGCAGCGGAAGCTGGCTGGAGGCTTCTTGTGCTGAAAAAGAGGTGGTGGCTGTAGGCTTCTTGCACCGAAAACTACTGGCCTCCACTTCTCAAACGCACCAAAAAAGAGCTTCAGTCCCGTGACCATTGCTGCTGTCGCCACCCTGTTCTTTGTGCCGGCCGTACACATGCACCATAGAACAGGGAGGTGATGGTGGCGAAGGTCACAGGACTGACTGAAGCTCTTATTTGGCGTGTTCAACAAGTGGAGGCCAGTAGTTTTTGGTGCAAGAAGCCTGCAGCCGCCTCCTCTTTTTCAGTGCAAGAAGCCTCCAGCCAGCCACCGCTGCCGGCTCAGTTCCGGCTGGCAAAGAGGTGGCGGCTGGGATGCTTCTTGTGAGAAGGCGGGGGGGAACAAATGTGGGCTGGCAGGGAGCCCAGTAGCAATGGCGGCTCAGCCCTGGCTTGCCTTCCCTGGCAGCCAACCACAGGAGGAAGGTAAGGTCACGGGATGAAGAAAGAGTGGTGGTAGGGGAGGAAGTGGGGAGATTGAGTAAGGGCCAGAGCCTCTGAATTAGGGGAAATGGGGCGATGTGTGGCAAAGGGAGAGCATCCTGAGGCCCCCGACCCAAGGCGAAGTGTGAGGAAAACAGGCTGGCAAAAAGCAGGACAGCTTTGCAGTCTCCTTAAGGCCAGTGGGTAGGGGGCCAGCTGATCAGCTCAGAAAGGAGTGCTTTCCTTCCCCATTCTTTTTCCCTGGAAAAACAGTCAGCTATGTGGTGGGCCTGCATGCAGGGTATTGTAGGCCCTGAGAGGCCTGAAACAAACGGGCTTGTGCCTGCGCTAGGCTTCCCAGGATCTCCCCCATCCCTCAGCTCCACTTAATAACTCCAGGCATTTGTTTAGCGAATGCACTGGAGAAAGCAGTGATGACTGGTCATTGTTTGAGGCAGTTCATTTAATGTTGTCTTGACCTTCCACCGTAGAGGGCAGGCTCCATTAACTTGCACGGTGCATCCAAGACAATGATATTGAGAAGAATATCATTCTGCTATATAAATAGCAATCCGCATATTTGCATATATGCAAATAGTCTGCATATGCTGAGCACACCCTCTATCAAAGGATGCCTGCTGAATTTGAATTCCCAGAGAAGTGGGGCCCTAGCGATGAGCCCCACTGATTTCAAAAGAATTTGTTCTCAGGAAGATGAAATGTGTTACTAATCTTAGCATTTAGTATTAATTTAGGCAATAGTTTCAGGCAAACTAATACTTTCTGTCACGTGAGTTTAGTTATGGTGGCTATTCTTTTCTGTATGTATGTGGAAGCACCATGAATACACCAACATACTATACTGCTGCTGAGTACTCCTATGTTTCTGCTTTAGCATCAGATCAGAAGCTGCTGACATAGTCAAAGTCAGGCTTTATTGTCCCCCCATTATGTTCTGCATCAGCTTCAGCATCTTCCTGCTGAAATGTTTCTTTGTACTTCATTTTCTTTCATTTCTTGGGGAATCTCTCCTATGCCTTAATAATTTCTTGCATGGATTATTTGCTTCAGTCCTTCTTCCCCCCTTCTTTTTTCCTTTGCAACAGAATCCCTTTTTCTAGCTGGTAAGGCAATGAGCTAATCCAGGCAAAGAATCAAGGCTCTTTCCCAATGGCTTTGGTGAGCAGAAAACTTAGTTGGCAGTCATGAAAATGCTATATTAAGGGAAAGATGGTGTGCGAGGATGCACCCGTCCCCTTCCTGTCAGGTTTATTGTTTTATATGTCTTGGTAGCGATATGTGTTTAATTTTCTTTTCTTATATCTCCCTGACCAAGGGTGGCATCCTCTGTTTCACTTTTCTCTCTCTTTAGAGGCTTGCTTTTACTTTTACAATATCTCCAAGATCTGCAGGATTGTTTAAAATTTGCTTTATGAGATAAACAGAAAGACATTGCCACGTTTCTTGAACAAACTAGTAAACAGTTTATTTAAATACAACTTCTCAGTAATTGTCAAGTGAATTTGTTACAGCCACCAGCTATTTAATTCTTTCTTTTTCTTATCTTCCCCTCAGACTCTTTTTGCTTTCCTGACTAAATCTAAGCGAATCCAATTCTTCTTTGTTTCTAGGCTATAGATAAGAACACGTTTCACCGTTTATCTCTATCTACAAATTACTCAATATATATCAATCAATCGTGTTCCCTGACCTTGGCTCCTGCTTCCCACAGAACTGCCTAGGGCCGTGGTGGCGAACCTATGGCACACATGCCAGAGGTGGCACGCGGAGCCATAGAAGCCGGCACGCGAGGGTTGCCCACCGGCAAACCGGAAGTGCGAAAAAACGCACTTCCGGTTTGCCGGTGTGCTGTTTTTTGCACTCCGGAGGGTTCAAGGAAGCTCCCTGAAGCTCCGGAATGCAAAAAACTACAAAATGGACAAACCGGAAGTACACTTTTCCGCACTTCCGGTTTGTCCGTTTTGTAGTTTTTTGCATTCCAGAGCTTCAGGGAGCTTCCCTGAACCCTCCGGAGTGCAAAAAACAGCATACCGGCAAACCGGAAGTGCGTTTTTTTCGCACTTCCGGTTTGCCGGTTTCGTCGTCCCAGGCTCCGGTAAGCCTTTGCGCGGGGGTGGGGGTGTGTGCGCATGCGCAGGGGGCAGCATGGGGGCGGGGTTGTGCGCATGCTGGGGGGAAGGGAATGGGTGTGGGCCACCACTGGCCTAGGGCCTATCTTTTCTCTCCTGTCAACTTCCCTCTTGGACAGTTACACTCAGGCAGAGATTCTCTATAAATCTTCCTCATGGAAGTTACACAAAACACACAGACTGAGCTCTTCTCAGCTCTTCTCACTACACCTTCCTTCCTGGAAGTTACCACATAACAGAGAGCTTTCCAGCTCTTCACACTAAACCTTCCCTCATGGAATTTACCACATAACAGAGCTTCCCTCAGCTCTTCACACCCGGCCTTTTATAGTTCCTGGCCCTGCTATCTATGCTCCGATTGACTGTCTCTTATGATGTCATCTATCCCCCCTCCCTTCTGGAGTACTGGGATAAACACCTCCACCTTTCTACTTGCCATACATTTTAAAAGCTGTCTGGCTCTATACTTACTTGTTTAAACAGTTCCTTTTAACAACATTTTTTAACTTTATACAACAACTTACTATTTTACATTGTATGTGGGCACCACTACTGCCTCTAAGCAGAAAAATGGAAATGTTCTCACTTGAGCCGGGATATGGCTCATATGAGACAAACCATATGGCTTCCATGCAGAAATAAGTAATTATGAGAAATAAAACAATAATAATTAGAAAATACACTTTGAGAAAACTCACTTTTTGATATTTTTTAAATAGGTTGTCTGGGACAAACTTCGTTATTTTATTAAGGGTTTTCTATAAGAGCTGATTTTTAACCTACTATTAGAAAAGCTTTCCTGACAAACCTCAGTTGTGTCCAGACTTCCCTCTTTTCTGCTCTCTTTTCCTTTTCAAACATCCCATTTGTTACCATCCAGTGGAAGACAGGTAAGAAAATGGGAGTAAGATCCTCAGTAACCATTGCCTGTAAATGTCCTTTATTCAGGGAGGTATTTATTTAATTGTACTTCAAATGTTTAAGGTCTCCCAATGCACAGAGAACCACTATTCCCAGGGATAGTGGGACTGTGGAAGTCCTGATGTCAGATTTTCATTCTCAAGCCAGAGCAGTGAATCCTCTCAATTCTTTACCAGTTTCAACATATTGTTGGCTTATTGCCTATGTACCACCCATCAGCTGGTGCCAAAAAGCAGATTTTTAGAGACGGAAGCTTTGAGAAAGTTCATTGTGCTCGAGATTTAGAAACATTGATTATTGATTATATGCCATCAAATTGCTTTTGATTTCTAGGGAACACATAGGTTTTCTCCATGATCCCTAAAAAAGACTTTCAGGTCTTCCAATGATGCATTCATCGCCAATGAAATTGAGTCCATCCAACTTGATTTTGGACATCCTCTTCTTCTCTTTCCTTCCATCTTTCCCAGAACTACAGCCTTTTCCAGAGAGCTAGGTCTTCGCATAATGTGTCCAAAATAGGATAATTTGAGCCTGATCATTTGTGTCTCTAGTGAGAACTCAAGGTTGACTGGTGTGATGATCCATTGGTTTCTGATTTAACAGATACTTCATTCATTGTTTTATCTTTCCCTCTACCTTGGTGCTAAAACCGTTTATAAAATTCTAGGTTGACCTACTGAAAAATGTTAAACATGTAAAATTCTGTCACCATGCTGTTTTAATTGTATTTGGACTACAGCAATTTTTCCTGGATTCTTCAGCATTTTCTCTTACAGTTTAGAAAAAAAATTATTTCATGTCCCATTAGCCGAGATCCAGCTGTGGTCCACAATTTTCAATCAGTTGTTCTGAAAAGTTTGTTTCTATGTTTCAAAGTAATTTTTGGGGCCTGTTGCAATGCAATCACTTCATTAGACTAAATACAAACTAGATAGAAGAACTGTAAGGCCCTAGAGCAGTGTTTCCCAACGTTGGCAACTTGAAGATATCTGGACTTCAACTCCCAGAATTCCCCAGCCAGCATTTGCTGGCTGGAGAATTCTGGGAGATGAAGTCCAGATATCTTCAAGTTGCCAAGGTTGGGAAACACTGCCCTAGAGTATACATAATCCCCAAAATAAACATTTCCCAAGACACAAACAAATTTGATCTGAGTTTAGGTATTTGAGCAATTGTAAGATAAGGATGTAGTTTATTAGTGATATGTCTCTGTCAGCCCCTCCTCCCCGCAAGCTACCCGTAAGATGTGTGTTTTGCCACTATAATGCTTAAGCAAATGAAAGCTGTTTCAGATTGCGTCAGTCTCCTTTCTGTTGTAAGAAGTTAGCACCCTTCCCAAAAGAAGGCATGCCATCCAATTTGAAGATCATGTCCTTCAATCGATAATATTATTTTGTTTTTCAGTTGGATCCAATCTTTAACCCAACTCATAGCTGCAGCTTGATAGTATAACTCCAAATCTGGGAGACCAAATCCTCCTTTCTCCCTAGTCCAGTTTTCCAAATCCTTCTGTATTTGTTTAAGCAATTTGTTATAGTTATCTTCCTTTATAGTAGTACATTTTGCTGTCAGCCATATCCCCAGGTATTTAATTTTTTTGCTCTTAAGATCCCCAATTCCCCCCCCCCCAGTTCTTAAATTTGTTTATTGTTAATATTTTTGGTCAACATTTTTGTTATTTATTTATTTTCAATCCTGCTACACTACCAAATTGTCCTATTTCCTTTAATAATATTTGCCCACCCTCTAGTGGTTCTTCTACAATAAACAGCACATAATCAGCAAAAGCTTGCAATTTATATTCCTCTTTTTTGACTTTAACACCTTTTATGTCCTGATTATTTCTAATTTGTATTGCTAATGCCTCCATTGAAAGTATATACAATAATGGGGATAGGGGGCATCCCTGTCTCACCCCTTTCATTATATTAAAACATTTTGTTTGTTCTCTGTTTATTATTATTATTGCCACCTGGTTTGTATAAATTGCTTTAATCATTTCAATAAATTTTTTGCCGAAATTCATCACTGTCAACTGTTTTATAAGAAAATCCCAATTTAAATTATCGAATGCTTTTTGCGGATTGATAAATATCAGAGCCACCTGCTTGCCTGGATGTGCCTCATAGTATTCCAGAATATTCATTATAGTTCGTAAATTGTTTTTGATGTGCCTATAAGGAAGGAATCCATTTTGGTCTGAATGTATAATTTGAGCAAGTATATTTTTCATCCTTTCTGCTATTATTGCTGCGAATATTTTGTAATCTGCATTTAACAGCGAGATTGGCCTGTAATTTTTAATCTTTTGTATATCCAAATCTTCTTTGGGTATGAGTGTTATCAATGATTCTGTCCAGGTTGTCGGTATTTTGCCTCGCTCTATGGCATCATTATATACGTCTAACATTAGGTTTTCCAGTAGTTTTTGATTTTCCTCATAAAATTCTGCCGGAATTCCATCTGGCCCTGAGGTTTTATTATTTTTTTGTTTTTGAATTGCCCTTTTTAATTCTATTGTTGTTATCATTTAATGCGTCTTTTGGTACATCAGATAATATAGGAAGGTTAATTTTCCGTAAATATATTTCAATATCCTCCTCTCTTATATTTTCCCGATTGTACAATTTTTGGAAGTATCTTAGTGCTATGTTTTTTTAGCTTCATTTTGATGTTGTATCACTCCTTCTTCATCCTCTAATTCCAATATTAATTTATTTTCTCTTTCTTTTTTAAGTTTATATGCTAGCCATCTCCCTGGTTTATTGGCGTTTTCAAAATAATTTTGTCTATTTAATCTAAGTTTTTGTGCTACTTCTTCTTGTGTAATCAAATTTAATTTATGTTTAATTATATCTTTTTCAGCCTTAATTTCCTGATACTGAGGTTCTTTTTGCATTTTAGATTCTATTTTCTCCAATTTCTCCTGTAACTCCATGTATTGTATCTTTTTATTCCTGTTTCTTCTAATCATATATGCTATCATTGAACCCATCACATAGGCTTTCATAGTATCCCATAAATTTTGTATAGTTGTGTCATCATTCCAATTTTCTTTTAGGAACTGTGTCAATTCTTTTTCTATGTATTGAATATATTTTTCTTCTTTTATAACCCTCTGGTTCATGGTCAATCTCCCTTTCCTTTCCACTTCTTCTTTCAACTTACATGTTACCGGATTGTGATCTGCCTAGATATTTGGTGCTATCTCTATGACGTCCTTTCCCAATTCCGGATTCATCCATATCATGTCGATTCTGGACCATGAACCATGAGGGTTAGAAAAGAATGTGTACTGATTTTTTTGCGGGTTGGCTTCTCTCCATATATCTCTTAGATTTATTTCTCGTATCATTTCAAAAAATGATTCTGGTAATTTTCTCTTTTGGTAATTTCTTTTTTTTCTGTTTTGTAATCCTTTTTTGTATCTACTACAGCGTATGTATATATTTTCCAGTTCTGATTTTATTATTTGTTCATGTAAATTCTTATAGTATTCCTTTTGATTTGTATTTGGTGCATATATGACCACTAATAATATTTTTTTCTGTTTAATCAATATTTCCAATAATAACGTTCTCCCCTCCTCATCTGCATATCATTTTTTGGGTTTTAGCCAATCCTTAATATATACCGCAATACCTTTCTTCCCCCGCCCCGCCAGGGCCAGATGGAGTTTCCCTAATTTTGGGAATTCTAAAATTCCACTGTTTTCTTTTTTAATATGAACCTCTTGGAGGCATATAATGTTCATATTTTGCTTTATAAGTTTAGTGAATGTTCGTCTCCTTTTGGTTGGAGAGTTTAATCCATTTATATTAATGGATATTAAGTTGAGTTCTTTTTCCATTTTTTATTGTTTGGCTGTTGCCCTTGTCACTATCTTTGATTTTACTCCTCCTTGGTTCCTTGTCTTTACCCCTTCGCTTTCCTGACTTTCTGTTTCTATTTTTTCTATCTCTTCTTGGTTTAATTCTTTTTCTTCCTCTTGCTGTTCCTCTTGACTTTTAGGCTCCAATTCCTCTCTACTATCTATCTCTTCTTCTTCCTCAATATATTTTCTGTAGAATTCTTGAGCTTTTTCTAAAGTATCGATTTTAATCTTTTTGTCTCGCCACGTTATTAACATCCCCTTTGGAACCAGCCAATAAAACATTATTGTTTGATTAATTTGGTGGAAAGGAAGGTATAGATAAACAGTACCTAACTCTTCACATATTAACTGCAGCCAGAATTACCTTTGCACAATACTGGAAGCAAAAAAAGGTTCCCCCGGATGAAATAGTGATTAGTAAGATTTTAGAATGTGCTGAAATGGATAGGATGACGATGGAATTAAAAGAAAAAGGAGAATCGGACTATTATAGAATTTGGAAGAGATTTTACAATTGGCTAGAAATTAGGAATCAAAGTAAGAAGCAGAAAAAACTAAAACCTGAATGATAAAATATTCATGTATATATGAAACTATAGGTTAAATTACTAATGGCAAAAAACATGTACTAACTTAAATGGTGAAGTAGGAAAGTAGTATATATATATATTGACACGAAATACTGTAAAATATATTGTAGAGTGCTCTTACTGTTTATATTTGTACGTATTCTGTATTTGTTCATTTTGATTTTTGTCTTATTATTTTTTACTTTTATTTATTTATTTTGTTTTGTTTTGTTTTTTTGTATTTGTATTTTGTATTTGTGGTTTTAACATTGGAAAATTAATAAAGACTATTAAAATAAATAAATAAATAAATGAAAAAAAAGTTAGCACCCACTCCTTTCCCAGAAGAATGAAATATTCTAGGAAATATTAAAAAGGCAGAATATTATATTTCCCTGGATGAGAAAAGGAGAAACATGTTTTTAAAGACAAAGCAGCTCCCTGCCCCTCCCTTCAGCTCCAGGGTGATGGGATTAAGACATGGCCCTCAGGACATGATAGGATTAGCCCTCTACCCATCTCACCTGGGAAGATTACATCACCCAGCAAGGCTCAACCAAGCCTGGGACACAGAGAGCCTACAAAGTTAGCTAAGACCCCCGCCCTCTGGGAGTCTGATATATTTCTTGTACAGGAACAGGAAACTCTAAAATGGGGCCCAAGAAAGGGTATATATATATATATATATATATATATATATATATATATATATATATATATATATATATATATATATCTCCCTCTCCCTCCCTCCCTCCCTCCCTCTCTCTCTCTCTCTCTCTCTCTCTCTCTCTCTCTCCCTCCCTCCCTCCCTTCCTCCCTCTCTCCCTCCCTCTCTCTCTCTCTCTCCCTCCCTCCCCCCCCCCTCTCTCTCTCTCGTTCTTTTTTTTGCTCAGGACCCACGTAGTCCTATCCACCATTAAACCATCTTTTCAAGCAGCTTCCATGTTTCCAGTGTCTTTCTTCCCACTTGGAACTGAAACCAGATGGACATTTCTTCCAACACTGTATAGCGAGTAGAAATTCTCAACCTGTGGTATTCCAGGGATGGAAAGAAGGCAGACAGAGATGAATCAACAACGACTCTTTGAATCCCACCTCAGTTCGCTCTCCAAAATAAACAATTACTGGCACAGCTGATTTCCGTCCCATCACTACCAGCTGGGGAGGGCAACTTTTCAAAATACAGCGACTCACACCGGGCGACAGCCTGCTTCTCCTTCGTACTCGAAAAGCCGAACATCTTAGGCTCGCCCGAGTTGCCTTTTCGGAGTTTCTCAGTGTCTGCGTTTGTCCCACGAAAGCAGCGCCAGTGAAACTCTGTCGGCCAATCGAAGGCCGAGAAGGGGGAAACTTCCTCGCTCGGACTCTCCCAGTCCGCCCTCCCGATGGTGCTGAAAAGGACAGTGCCAAGTTCCTGAAGCCTCAGTCGGTGGGGAGATGGCTTTCAAGCAAAACGAAACCGCGATCAGACGGAGGAAGGAGGCTGATCCCGCGGCCGATCAGTCCTGCCCTTCGCGGTGGTTTACCTGGGAAGAGATCGGGCTGCGTACTGGCCAGGGAGACTCGTCACGGGAGCGCTGGCTGGTGATTGACAGGAAAGTCTATGACATCAGCCGGTTTTACAGGAGGCACCCGGGGGGCTCTCGGACCATCTGCTGCTACGCAGGACAGGACGCCACGGTAAGGCGCGCGGCAGGTGACGAGGCGAAGTCTCGGGTGGCCACAGTTTCTTTCGCTTCCATAAAGTGTCACAGGGAATACCATAGCTTACACAATTCTGATATTTGTAGCTATGGGCATGGCATTTAAATATCTTTTCCAAGGCTTCTGTGGTAGCTCTACTAAGTGCTAGTCTGATTTATTGATTGCTTGTTCCTTTATCGTTCAGGGTTGATTCTATTTGTCATTTTCAGTCTCTTCACTATCAATGTCATTGTACGTTGTTGTAATTAGTTTGGTCTTCTTTATATATTTAATTTTAATCCCACTTTCCACTCTGCTCCTTGACTTTTATTATTAAAACTTGCAGATTTTCTCTATATTCAGCTTCACGACAGGGCTATCAGCATAATATAGACTATTTATGTTTGTTCCTCCAGTGTTAAAACCAGTTCCCTTTAATATATATATTCAGCATATAAGTTGGATATAAGGGTCAAGTACACAGCCTTGTACCCCTTTGCTAACCTGGAGTCAAGTCTGTTTTACTATCTTCTGCCTGTACTGTGGCTTCCTGACTTGTATGTTTCTCATGAGGACAATGAGATTCTGGACTTCCCATTTTTCTGAACACTTTTCAAAAGTCTTTCTATAATATATGAAGCACATATTGACTTCTTTTTGCTAGTCTTTGGCTTTCTCGATTATTTACAAAGCATTCCATTTATTCTGCTCTTTGCTCAGTTTGTGGAGCTACACTTTAAGAAAGGTCCAAAACAGGAGCCACAAAGAGTGATGTGGTTGTTGAAGGAATTGTTAAACTGAACTAGAGAAGAAAAGTCTTAAGCGGGACTGGGTAAACAGACTTCAGTTATAGGAAGACTGGTTCCAGCTTAATGTTGAGGAAGCAAGTTTTGTGTGAGAATGGAACCACTGATTGAGGGAAAGATGTGGGCTTCCTTTTTGGATGTCTTCGGGCAGAGACGGGGCAGCTTTCCATTAAGGAGGAATCACACATAAGAAGAGAAGTTTGACATGATGGCCTACATGGTCCCTTTTAGAATCCATTATGTTATGGGTGTGTGATTTTCCCAACTCTGAAGGACTGAGCCAAATCTTGCAATTGCCATTGTTAATTTAAATAGAAGTGAGAGATATAAAACAGGAATCCTACCTACAAAATGGTGCAGTGAAATCAGCACACAGATTCTTTCTCTTTTATAGTCACATGCACATATTATTCCTGATATACGCTATGCTTTTAGAACCAAAAAGAAAAAAGAAAAGAAAAGAAAAAACAATTTAAACCTATGATCTATAGGTTAGCTTTTCTTAGAATTCTTGGTAAAACATTGCAATTTTCTTATTTTTACAGTTTCACCAAAAACAAATGTGAAGATCAGAACAAGAAAATCCTTCCAACTATATTTAAGTGTAATTATTAAATCAAAACCCAGTATTGTGGCAATTAAATAATCAATTTGTAAGTTTTTAAAATCATAAATCCTGCTCATGTCAACAGTGGTGTCCCCTCAAGGCAGTGTTCTAGGACCAACACTCTTCATACTCTACATAAACGATCTTTGTGATCATATTATAAGCAACTGTGTTCTCTTTGCTGATGATGTTAAACTATTTAACACCACTGACAATGTTGCTACCCTTCAAAAAGACCTTGATCATGCAGCAGAATGGTCAAACAATTGGCAACTTCAAATCTCAACCAACAAATGCTCTGTCTTACACATGGGCAAAAAAAAAAAAATCAGAATACAAAATACAAACTTGGAGGAAATGAACTTGTAGACAACCCTCACTCTGTCAAAGACCTTGGAGTACTCATATCCAACGACCTAAGTGCTAGAGCCCACTGTAACAACATTTCCAAAAAGGCACTAAGAGTTGTTAATCTAATCTTGCGTAGCTTCTTCTCTGGCAACATTACATTGCTAACCAGAGCATACAAAACATTTGTTAGACCAATTCTGGAATACAGCTCACCTGTCTGGAACCCGTACTGCATATCAGACATAAATACAATCAAGAGAGTCCAGAAATATTTCACAAGAAGAGTCCTTCACTCCTCCGCTCGAAATACTGGCTTGAAATACTGGGATTAGACAATTTACAATTATGTCGCCTCTGATCTAAATGTTGTTCATGAAATCATATACCAAAATGTCCTTCCTGTTAATGTCTACTTCAGCTTCAACCACAACGATACACGAGCACATAATAGATTCAAACTAAATGTAAAGCGCTCCAAACACAACTGCAGAAAATATGACTTCAGCAACAGAGTGATCAATGCCTGGAATGCACTACCTGACTCTGTGGTTTCTTCCCCAAACCCCAAAAACTTTAACCTTGGACTGTCTACAGTCGATCTCTCCCCGTTTCTGAGAGGTCTGTAAGGGGCGTGCATAAGCGCACCACTGTGCCTACCGTCCCTGTCCTACTGTCCTATTGTCCTCTTTTATCGTTACTTTTTACTTATGTTTATACAAACTACTACTATCCTATACATGTTTGACAAATAAATAAATAAAATAAATAAATAAAATAAACATTAACAAGGAGCCAGTAGTTCAGTCATGCAATACTATCCTGTCTGTCTTCCCTTTTGCAAAGAGAGAAACTGGATCTATATCACATGATTATTTGAAGATACACATACTTATACACCTTTTCGGTCAGTTGGGAAAACCAATAGCTGGCCTCTGTTAATACAGACTGCAAGTAGGAGCTCAAAAAACAAAACACATCTCTCTCTCACACACAACAACCTGGATATAGAAAATAAGATAAGATAAAAGTTATGTATTCACATGGAGCCAGTTTGCTGTAGTGATTAAGGCATCAGGCTAGACATTGGGAGATTGTGAATTCAAGTGCTGCCTTGTGCATGAAGCTGGCTGGCTAATCTTAGGCTAGTCACTTTCTCTCAGCCCTAGGAAGGAAGCAGTGGCAAGTCACTTCTGAAAAACCTTGCCAAGAAAAATGCAGGGATTTGTCCAACCATCCCTGAGAATTGGACATGACTGAACAGAAGAAAAAATAATAATTTTATCATCATTTTAAAAATAAGACTGCATCCAGTCACTATAACCCACTTTCAAAGCAGATTAGCCAATTTTTTCCCTGTTACCTTTTACTTACTTTTTAATTTTTTAAAGCTTTTAAAAAAATATTTTCAGCATAATAGTAAAATCAAATACAAATTAAACTCAGAAAAATAAAAAAGAGAAAGAATTAAAAAATTTAAAAAGTGTCTAAAGGTTGAATTATGGCAATTGGATTAGATTTTGTTAATCTGAGAGTCAAGATTCAATTGAAATTGGTGTGGCAAGAGTTGGTACATTCCAATGATTCTCTGCCTAACTAATTTTTACTCTGACTGATGAAGATGATTGGCAGAGCAACAAAACATCTCAGATTAACAAAGTGTGGTCCAGTTGCCATGATTCCACCTTTAGACACCTTTGGCCTGGATGGTTGAGTCTTCATTGACATACATTAAAAAATGGAAAGAAAAAAATAGAATAACAAAAGGGAAAGAAGTAGAATAAATAAAAAGAAAAGAACTATATTTAAAGAAGTGACTTCCAATCTTCAGTATGCCAAGCAAAAAGAAATTTGATAACTCATTACCTGCTATAAAATTACAAATAAATATCCATCCTTCCCAAAACCCATCCTTCTATATGCATAATGATAAATGAACAACTTTTCAGTCCTGGTGTCAGCAAAAAGCCCATAAAGAGTTACCAGAGATTTATAAAAAACATATTTTATTTTAATCTTGATCAAACAGAACAGGTTTATATTCCTTTCTTTTACTTTTAACACTCTTGGTTTTTAATTCACTCAGATGTTATCTTTCTTGTTGTATCACAGAGGCTTCTTCAAGTCTTTAGCAGACCTCTTTTGTAGATCCACTGGAAAGTCATTATCCAAATCATTATTTTGATTTCTTTTTGGATTTCCCCTTTATTTTTCAAAGCCTTAAGCAGCTTCTTCCATGTCTTTTGTTCACTTGGTCCACATATTGTATTTTTGAAAATTTTACATTCTTTAGGTTTATACTTACTGTAAATGTCTTTAAAAAGAAGTATAGATTCTTCTCAACTTTAAAATTAAATAAAAGTTGATGCAGAACTAAGCAAACTATATGTTCCACCTATAAATAAATTGAAATGAGAGCAGAAAAGCAGGAATTCTATCAGCATCTGTTGCTCCAGACTTTACTTGAAGCCAAAATCATTTTCTGAGTAATTATAGTTTAGAATTAATCATAACCCTTCAGAGCCAATTTCTGAAATAATAGTACAAGTGTCTTAATATCTTCGGTCAAACACCTCCTGGGAATTATGTCTGTTATGCTTCGAATTGGAGAGAAGAAAGATAAGAATCAAATATTATCTATCAGTCTAAACATGTTTCTTCCAGGTTGCCTTTAAGATGATTCTTATAATATTTCATTATCTTTTTCTTTATGTTTTGGCATTAGGATCCATTCACAGCCTTTCACGTTGACAAGACTCTAGTAAGGAAGCACATGGCGCCACTTTTGATTGGGGAATTGGCACCTGATCAGCCCAGCTTTGAACCCAGTAAAAATGTAAGTTTGGTGACAGAAAATTAAGATAGTGGCTTATGGTGTTAACCTTCAAGGTCTTAAATATTAGTGATCAGTGATCACCTTTGTCATTAAAACTGATCTGCTATTAGGGTCAACAAAAGAGATTTTATAAGGTGCTCCTCAATGTTTCTGCATTGTCCTTGTATTTCACTCCAATCTCTTGGCATTTATAAAAACAGTAAAAGTCCATTTCCTTCAGCAGACTTTTAATTATGAAGTGATCTTAGTATCTGCCACTCCATTCCCTTCCACTCTCCACCTCATTGTCCTGAAGCCGCACTTGATCCTTCCCAAATATATCTGAAGGCTATCGTCACTATCACTCACACTCAGCCTCCTCTCATCTTTCTGTCTGCTTCCACTAAGCAAGCAGGACTCGAATCCACAGATGAGAATAACATGGAGAGAACCCTGTTTGCTTATTTATGCTCCACAAATTCAAACTGAACCCAAATAACCCCCCAAGATGAGGCTTCTGTCATCTCAACAAGACATATCCAGGTAGTGTCCAATGTAGAGTGAATATATACAGTTTTACTCATTTCATCCTCCGGATGCAGAGCAACCTCATATTATGTCCCATGATTTTCCATCTGATTTTGACAAACAAGATCCAAGGTACTTTTAAAAATGCAGCTGGGCAATAAGGTTGGGCAAGTAATCTCAGTTCTTTCATGCTTCCTCAGCCTCCACCTAATTAATCCCAGCCTGTCTTCTCAAGATTATTAAGCAGGTGGTTACAATGCAGCCTCAGAGAGTCTGGAGAAAATGGTTTATCGGGATCCTTTTCAGTCATGTTTCGGGTCTGGGCATAGCACTGAAAGAGCATTGATCGTGCTTGGGAATGACCTGTGGTGGGACTTCTGGCCAATGGGTTTCTAATGATGTAACCTGATGGAAGTCATTGAATGGGCAGCTGCATAAAGTGATTAAAGTAGATAAATAGAGACCAATAACACTTCCATAAATATTTAATCAGAAATAATAATTAATATTAATTCATAATATTAATTACATATTTTATAACAGTAATAAAATACTACACTTGTGAATATTAATGAAATTGGAATACAGTACAACTATATTCTATAAATGAATTTAATGTGCAAATAGATTACAATAAATATATAAATAAAAGTAGTACTGAATAACACAACACTCAGTGGTTTTGTTTAAACTAGTAACTCTCCAACCATAGATTAGTATGTACATTGGACTGGAGGAATATATAAATTGGTGCCGCCTTGTGGACACTCAGTAACGCTATACCAAACTATACCAAGCTATACCATAAAATCATCTTCGGCCATACCAGCTATTTCTCCCTCCCTCCCTCCCTCCCTCCCTCCCTCCCTCTCTGTTTCCCCATTAGTGCTTTTTGCCAAGATTGTTAAATCCAGATAGACATTGATTTCTAGTGTCCCAAACATGAGCTCTAAGTTGTCTAGCAGTCACTAAGAAGAAAAATAGTTTATTTAGCCAAAAAAATTTCATTTGTTTTCTTCCACATTTAATATTTTTGAAAGAATATTTATCAAATTTTGGGATCACATGCTTTCCTCTTCATTCCCCTATAACAAGTTTGGAAGGAAAAGGATAGTTTGGAGGGCAATTCCACCAAGAGTTCTTGATGTTAACTGTTGATGCCACTGGCTACCTATGCTGTATCCATAAACTCAAACTCCTGCAAATTTTCTGATTTCTCCTCCCCCATAGAAATTATTAGTAGAAGATTTTCGGGAACTGCTGTCCACTATCAAAATGATGGGACTCTTCAAGCCAAACAAAGGCTTCTTTTTCCTGATCCTTCTGCATATTTTACTGCTGGATGCTGCTGGCTGGTTTGTGTTGTGGTATTTTGGGATATCTATAACATCTTTTCTTATTGCCACAGTGTTGCTGACCTTTGCTCAGGTAATATTCTTGCCTTTATTTTTAGGGAAAATTGCATTTTCCATTAGTTTGGCTTCTTACAGCAGAATGTCTTTTAGCCAAATTAAAATAATTTCTTTATAAAGAAAATAACACACATTCAATTGTCATGGGCCTTCAGAAGATTGCATTCAATTATTTGGAGGAATAAGGATTGAAGAAGATTAAGCAATTCAGTTAGATAAAAGCCACTTGTGTTTTACCCAACAAATGATTCTGTAGAAAAGAAGAATACTGGAGGCTTTTAAGAAGAGACTTGGCAGCCATTTATCTTTTAACTCTGTTATTCTATGTTCTATGATGATGCCATGTCATCTTATATCTCAACCATTCTGAAGGACAGTAAGTAATGAAACAAGAATAGAGCATTAAAAAGCAATCATGTCTTCTCACTGTCTATCACAAAATATCAGATACGTTTGTGGAAGATATCTGCGGTTATATTGTAGAATTGCTTTCTTGTGCCTATCCTGTTTGGAAGGTTTCTCAGGGTGACTGAACCTTTGATTGAATAAAAAAAAACCTAGAATGAATGAACCTTTATTGTATCTATCCCAGCAGTTCTTGCATAGCTATTACAAATACCATTGGATATAAGTTGTAGGAGTGACACAAAAGGTGGTCCTTCTGTTGTGAATCACCCTTTTCTTTTAGTCTCAAGCAGGCTGGCTACAACATGATTTGGGACATCTTTCAGTCTTCAGCAATCCAAAATGGAACCACCTTTTTCATGAATTTGTGATGAGCCATTTAAAGGTAAGTAAGGTATATTATTCTTAGAATGTTCCACGGAATTGAAGGGAAAGAATATGGAATATTGCAAATATACATGAAAAAGTTTCATGAGTAAATATCAAATGTGTTGTGTTATTTATAACAGAGATGACAAATGGGATTCTCATTTTCCCATTCCCACCCAAAGAATACAAAGAGTTCTCTTATGTTAAATCAAACCATTTGTTTGTCTATCTCATTATTAACTGCAGACCAAGAATGGAATTTAACTTATAATAAACAAGATGAATGTGCAAATTAACCAAAAGCCAATCCCAATTTAAGATCTGAAGATGGCAAGACTTGATTCATATAGGACATCTGAGATCAAAATCATGTTAAATAAATTCAGGATAGTTGTGTTTTTGACTTGAATGGGAAAGCATCAGAATGCCTATAACTGTTTCATTTGGGGTACAGAATAAAATGAAAATAATATAGTAGATACTTTTGAGGGTATCAACACTGCAAAGTTTGGATGAATAGACTGAAAGAGTTCTATAGAATTCTGATATAAATTTTGAAACATTCCTCCTTCCTGTTTTAAGGCAGAAATAATAAGAATGAAAAAAAGAGCAGCACAGTCTTTTCGTTGTCCGACAAAGATTCTATAGAGCAGTCATACTGAAGTAAAACAGAAAACACTCTAGTCAAATGTAATTGGAAAAAGCAGGTTATGTGCTATTGTGACTACCGGTACTTTTTTTCTCTTTTTTAAAAAAGACTGAAGAATGTTTCTATATGAGAAAGAGAGGCAGAGTTGGTGGAGGCAGAGTCAAGAGAGGAATCATCCTGGAATCGTTATGTTTATTTATTTATTAATTTATTTTGCTGTTCTTATATGCCGCCCTACTCCCTAGGGACTTAGGGTGGCGTACAACAGAATATAAGAACAATATAAAAACAGTAGCAAAAGATATTTAAAACATTAATTAATTAAAAAATTAAAAGCCAAACAACACATTCATATCTGGGGGAGACCTAAGATGTTCAGCGGTCACATCACCCTGCCTGCAGGAAGACCCATGTCTTAATAGCTTTCCGGAAGGCCAGCAAGGTGGGGATAGATCGGATCTCTGGGGGTAGTTGGTTTCAGAGAACCAGGGCCCCCACAAAGAAGGCTCTGCCCCTTGGTCCCGCCAACCAACATTGTTTGGTTGAAGGGACCTGGAGGAGACCCACTCTGTGGGACCTAATTGGTCATAGGGATGTATGAGGTAGGATGCAGTCCCGGAGATAACCTGGTCGTAAGCCATATAGGGCTTTAAAGATGATAATCAACACCTTGAATTGTGTCTGGAGACTAATGGGCAACAAATGCAGCTGGCGGAGAATGGGTGTTACGTGGGTGTATCTGGAGACACCCACCACAGCTCTCGCAGCTGCATTTTGCACCAATTGCAGTCTCCGAATACTTTTCAAGGGTAGCCCCATGTAGAGTGTATTACAGTAGTCCAAACGAGAGGTGACAAGGGCATGAGTGACCATGAGTAAAGCCTCCTTCTCCAAATATGGTCGCAATTGGTGCACCAGGCGAACCTGTGCAAAGGTCCCCCTAGCCACAGCCGTAAGATGTTGGTCTAATTTTAGCTGTGGATCTAGAAGCACCCCAAAATTGCGAATCCGGTCAGAGGGAGATAATTTGTCTCCCCCGAAGACCAAGGAGGGACAATCAGTATAATCCTTAGGAGGCAGCATCAAAAGCCACTCAGTCTTGTCAGGGTTGAGCTTGAGCCTGTTCCTTCCCATCCAGATCCTAACATCATCCAGGCAATGGCACATCAATCCACTGCCTCCTTGAATTGCGACGGGGTGGAGATGTACAGCTGGGTGTCATCAGCATACTGTTGAAATCTCACCCCATGTCGACAAATGATCTCCCCCAACGGTTTCATGTAAATGTTAAACAGGATGGGTGAGAGGACTGAACCCTGAGGGACCCCACAAGTCAGGGGTCTAGGAGACGACCTCTGCCTTCCTGTCAACACCGACTGTGACCTATCAGCGAGGTAGGAGGAGAACCACCGCAAAACGGTGCCTCCCACTCCCAGCCCGCTGAGTCGGTGCAGAAGGATACCATGGTTGATGGTATCGAAAGCTGCTAAGAAGTCAAGTAGCACCAGGATGGAAGAATAACCCCCCCCGGGCTCGCCAGAGATCATCGATCAGGGCGACCAAGGCAGTTTCCATGCTGAAACCGCGCCTGAAACCTGATTGAAAGGAATTCAGATAATCAGTTTCCTCCAATAGCCAAAGAAGCTGAAGAGCCACCACCTTCTCAACAACTTTACCCAAAAAATTGCAAGTTGGAGACAGGACAAAAGTTCTTCAAGTCCGCTGGGTCCAGGGAAGGCCTCTTAAGGAGGGGTCTCAATACCACAACTTTAAAAGGCTGTGGTACGGATCCCTCCCCAAGAGAAGCGTTGATCACCGCCTGGATCCAGCTATGTGAAACCTGCCTGCTGGCTGAAACCAGCCAGGAGGGACACGGGTCCAATAAACAGGTGGAAGAGCTCATCGCTCCCATGGCCTTGTCCACATCATCAGGAGTTACTGGCTCAAACTCATCCCATAAAACCGGACTAAGACTCGCCCCTGTCAACTCAACTGGCCCTGTCCAGCCGGAGTCCAGGTTCGACTGGATCTGAGTGAGTTTATCCATCAGAAACTGTGCAAATTCCTCAGCTCTGCCCTGCAAGAGTTCCTCGTCACCCCCTTTTGCAAGGAGGTGGCATGTCACCCTAAACAAGGCAGCTGGGCGAGAGTCTGCGGATGCAATAAGAGGAGGAAAATGTAAACGTTTTGCCGCCCCTATCGCCACTAGGTAAGACTTAATAAAAGTTCTTAGTAGTATTCAGTCAGATTCTGCCTTACTGGCTCTCCAGTGTTGCTCCAGATGTCTCTTGTGGCGTTTCATCTCCCAGAGCTCCTCAGTAAACCAGGGAGCTTTCCAGGATCCACTGCCACGGAGAGGTCACAAAGGTGCAATCTGATCTAAAGCCCCTGATGCTGCGTTGTTGCAGGCAGCCACCAGGGACTCAGACGAATTGTGGACTAGGGTTTCAGGTATCTCCCCAAGTTACCTCTGGAATCCTTCCAGCTCCATTAGGCACCTGGGGCGGAACCACCTAATCGGTCCCGCCTCCCTGCGGGAGAGGAGTGGGGCTCTGAAATCCAACCTCAGTAGGAAATGATCTGACCATGACAACGGGGAGGTGACTATATCCCCTAACTTCAGATCATCTCTCCACTGCCCCGAGAGAAATACTAGGTCAAGCATGTGACCTCCCTCATGAGTCGGACCCTGGATCACTTGGGTCAGGTCCATGGTTGTCATGGTGTCCATGAACTCCTGGGCGGCATCCAAGGTTTCGCCAGCCGAAGGCAGGTTGAACTCCCCCAGCACCATAAGCCTGGGGAACTCCACTGCCAAGCCCGCTACCGCCTCGAGCAGCCCAGGCAGGGCCTTAGTAACGCAGCTGGGAGGCAGGTACGCTAACAAAAGGCCCACCTGAACCCCTAAGTCCAACTTCAGAAGGAGAGTCTCACACCCGACAATCTCTGGGGCAGGGCTCCTACGAGGATGCAGATAGATAAGCATGATAGTTCCAGATTCTAAAAACTGAATCCTACCTCATTAATTAGAAATTGGATTTCCTGTAAAGATCTTTTCAGAATCAAAGAACTCCATAGAAACTTTGCAAAGAAGGAATTTATTTTTTGAAAATATTTTCCAGATTTTTGAACTGGAATTCCTCTCAGAATATACATTTATCTGGTAATATACATTTTGAGAGCATTCACCTTTTCCCCAAAGGGTAAGGTTTAATCTATTGATATCTGAAGTAATACCCCTCCCATAATTTTATTTACCATATTTTTCAGAGTATAAGACATACCTTTTTACCCCCAAAAAGAGGGTGAAAACTTGGGTGCGTCTTATACAGCAAATGTAGCACCACCCACCCAGCCACCCCCACCCTTTGGCCTCTGTCTTCCAGCAATTTACCTGTTTGCAGCAAACAGGGAAGAGCCTGTTAAGACAAGCAAGTCATTAGCAGCTTTTCAATCCCCAGCTGATTTGCCACGTGCTAAAATGAAACTGAAACTTTTTATTTTCTGCTGAACTGGATGCAAGGCTGCCTATTAGTCTCCAGTCGCAATTTAAGGTGTTGGTTTTGACTTTTAAAGCCCTACATGGCTCAGGGCCAGGTTACCTCCGGGACTGCATCCTACCACATACCTCCCTACGACCAGTTAGGTCCCACAGAGTTGGCCACCTCCAGGTCCCATCAGCCAAACAATGTCGGTTGGCGGGTCCACGGGGGAGAGCCTTCTCTGTGGGAGCCCCATCTCTCTGGAACCAACTCCCACCAGAGATCCGGACTAGCCCCACTCTACTGGCCTTCCACAAAGCTGTAAAAACATGGCTTTTCTGGCAGGTGGAGTGAAGAAGATCAGATTCCCCCATGAATGAATGGTTTTTAAAATTATATAATGTTTTTTTAATTATTATGTATTTTTATATTGTTCTTATTCCATGTTGTACGCCGCCCTGAGTCCTACGGGATTGGGTGGCCTATAAGAACTTTTAATTAAATTAAATTAAATTAAATTAAGGGGGTAAGTGAATAACTATAAATGTCTGTAGAATGTTCAAATTATTAGACTTATTTTTTAAAGACTGCTTTATTATTGTTTTAGAGCCAAGGGTCTCCAACCTTGGCAATTTTAAGACTTGTGGACTTCAACTCCCAGAATTCCACAGCCAGCTTTGTTAGCTTTGCTGGCTGTGGAATTCTGGGAGTTGAAGTCCACAAGTCTTAAAGTTGCCAAGGTTGGAGACTCCTGTAAATCTAGACAACTTAACAAAATAAAGAAGCTTTTTAAAATAAATGCTTGCTCTGAAGAGGCCCAGTACTATTGTATCTTCTTTTAAATAATAGAGAATAATGTATACTTCCAGAAATTTTAATTAATTTTAACAGCTCTGTACAAGTATAGTATGAAATGTAACAGTGTCCTGTTTAGTATTAGAGTTAAATCCTGACTTACCTTGGAGTAGATCTATTTAAATAATTGGGAAGAGTTATTGTGACTACATTTAAGAAAACTTTCTGGCATAATGTACATTTATCCAATTCTTTGCTATTTCTATGGGTCAGGCACACATGCACAGAAATACACAGCAAACAGTATATATCATCTGTGCTGTTTGCTGTTTGCTGTTTGCTGTTTGCTGTTTGCTGTTTGCTGTTTGGCAAATTGCTTGGAGTCAGAGGCCTTTTTTCCTTGTTTTCCTCCCCCAAAACTAAGGTGCGTCTTATACTCCGGTGCGTCTTATACTCCGAAAAATACGGTATATTACATGTTGTATCCTTTGGTATATACATATGCCAAATATTTAATGGATTCAGTGCAAATATGGAATTGATATTTAGTGAATGGGTAACCCAATTTTTACCTATTAGCATCAATTCTGATTTGGACAATAGAATATTCTGTTATTTTGCATCGATACTAAAATAACAGTATGAGGTTTAGAAAAAAACAAAAGAATGTGGGCATTTGTATTCAACTGAGTTATGTAGTACTCCATAGATATTTCTATGTTATCTAGTAGCACAAACCAAAAGTTATTAAATATCAGTAATTACATTGATTATTAAATATTGATTGGAGTATTAATTAATGTAGATATTAAAAAGCAAGGGTGAAACTGGACATCCGTGTCTAAATTCTCTAAATAGGGGAAAAGTGGGAGAAAATGTCATTAAAATTTACTTTAGAAGTAGATATATTCTTAATCCATTTTATGAATTCCAAGGGATTTTCAAATCTATTTAATATAATACACATGAATTGTTTGTGTATTTTATCAAAAGTTTTTCAGCATCTAATAACGAGATTACAAGTTGACCTTTATTTTAAGTCTATTATATCTACAATAAATCCTATATTATCTGTTCCATGCCTAGTTTTTTTTCACCCTGCTTAATCGTTCTTAATAACAAATGGTATCACTTTGCTATAATCTATTTCCTAACACTGCTATTAAAATCTTTGTATCAACATTATGAGTGAAATTAGATGAGCACACCAGGTGTTATTTTCACTGGCTTTTGTCTGATTAAATGCTAGTGATAAAGTCTGATTAGTGATAAGTCTGATTAAATGCTAGTGATAAAATTCCCTGATCAATAAGCTTGAATAAATGCCAGTGACAAAGGAAGGAAAATACTGGACCTAAAGCTAACAGGGACTGTACTACAGGGGAGCCAAAGAAAAATAAGAATAAAATGGTATGGAGGCAAGAAAAAGCAAGACTCGTTAAAAGAGAGACAGAGCAGAATAAATGTAGGTCTCTATTTTGTTTTCTGTTTCTCCCCAGAGGTGAATCTCTCTATATACACAAATAGCAGAGCAGCATCTCTTCCAGAGCTTTGACAGGCAGGGTTTTGAAAGGTGGTAAAACTCATTTGCCACCTACTCATGTTAATATCAGAGAATTCATTACAATACTCAAATTCCCCTCAGTTTTGTCCATATATGCAATGAATACTTGAGATTCTTCAAAGCTAGCAAGTGCACTTAATCTTCAAACTGTTTTGAACCTCTCCAAGATAAATCAGAGTCAGCTGATTCAACACCTCAAACTTATTTGAAAATCTGATTCAAAGATTCAATGGAATCTCCTCTGTATTACCTCTTCAAAGCAGAATACTGTGGCAGTAAATAGTCAAGCAATCTTTTAAAAGAGCCTGAATGCTTTCTTTCACTCTTCCTCTACAGGGACTTTCAGCTAAATGTTGGACTTTGCACCATTCCCAGCATCATGCTAAACCCAACTGTTCCAAGAAGGACCCAGACATTATAACTCATCCCTATATTTTTTCATTAGGGGAACCTCTTTCTTTGGAGGTAAGAAGCAACTGCTTAGATGACAACAGATTTTACTGAACCCTGGCCGCTCTCCTTTCAGATCAGTGTTCAGAACAGAAACTGTTAAGCCATTTCATTGTCAATTTGTTAAGAGTTGAACCAAGTATAATTCTTCTGGGTTTATTATTTATATTTATTAGCAGAGTTTGATAAAACAGGTCTCATAGAAATAGTAGATTAGTAGGGTTGGACAAAATGTTCACCCAAGGTGGCCACAACAAAAGTGTATTTCTCTATATGGACCCCTCCTTTCTAAGGCTGGGTGGCTTTGTCCAAGGAAAGACTAGAACTCACAATCTTGCAGTTTCTAGCCTGATGCCTTAACTCAGGGGTGGGCAAACTATGGTTCTTTGACATGCATGGCTGGCTCAGGAATTCTGGGAGTTGAAGTCCACAGGTCCTCAAAGAGCCATAGTTTGCCCACCCCTGCCTTAACTGGTTCTCCTGTGGTTGCTCAGATATAGATAGATAGATAGATAGATAGATAGATAGATAGATAGATAGATAGATAGATAGATAGATAGATAGATAGATAGATAGATAGATAGATAGATAGGGCTGATATTGGGACAATGGAACACTTTGAACCCATCAGATCCAGGGCCATCAGTAATGCTTTCCTTTGGGGCCTTCTAGTAATGGAAAGGTTAGTAAAAGTTTATCTAGTATTTCTGCTACCAAAAAGGACAATTCCTTTCCTGACTAAGAAATCTTAAGTTTAAGAATGTTCTTTCCATATTTTTATTGCAGGGCTTAATTTTAAAAGCTATCTCACTCTGCCATGTGTTTCTGCATCTGGAAATTTTGAAAATAAAGACTGCAATCTATTCTAACTACCACAATTACAATCTATTATTGTGACAGTTGTGTGCATCTCACTTTTTTTTTGCTTTTTTCCTGCCTGAGTATTTATTTCACAGAGCAGATGAATAGGATGTTACAGAAATGGAGCCTTAAGTTATAATTACCTAGTGAAAGTTATTTTTTTTTCATGACTTACTTTCTTTTGCAGTTGGGTTTGCAGAAAAAGAAATACATGCCTTATAACTATCAGCACAAGTATTTTTTCTTCAGTGAGTATCTATTCCCCCCCCCCTCTTCCGCCTGCTAAGTGCAAATGAACTTTTTCTTGTGTAAAAAAAGCTCTGGATAATCTTTGGACTCTTATCTTTTCTACCATAAATTCATGGACAGATTACATATGCATTCTACATAATCCCCAGCACAGTGCAGATTAATAACAACTCTGTTATTAATGATAAGATAGTAGGAGGGAAGAACAAAGAGCAGTGGCAGCAACTACAGAACATTGCAGAGGAATTCTTTCCTTTCTCAGGACACACAGATTCCCATGAGTTTAACATATATATAATTTAAGGTGGAGGGAGGCATCCTGATTCTAAGTCCACATCTTCAAAAGCAGACTATGCCTAAACAGTGCAAAGAGAGAAATGACAAGCTGAAGAGGGTACTGCACTTTTTCATGCAACTGCTCAATTATTTGATGCTCTATAGCAGTGATGGCGAACCTATGGCACGAGTGCCACAGGTGGCACACGGAGCCATATCTGCCAGCACGCGAGCCATTGCCCTAGATCAACTCCAGCATGTATGTGCGTGCCGGCCAGCTGATTTTTGGCTCGTGTGGAGGCTCTGTGAGGGCATTTTAGGTTTCCAGAGGGCCTCCGAGGGGGTGTTTTCGCCCTCCCCAGGCTCCAGAGAAGCCTCTGGAGCCTGGGGAGGGCGAAAAATGGGCCTACCAGGCCCACCGGAAGTTGGGAAATGGGCCATTTCCGGCCTCCAGAGGGCATCTGCGGGGGCGGGAGAGGCCGTTTTCACCCTCCCCAGGCATTGAATTATGGGTGTGGGCACTCACACGTGCGTGACAGCATGCGCGCACGCGTTTTCGGCACCCGAGGGAAAAAAGGTTCGCCATCACTGCTCTATAGGCATGACTGAGGACCACCCATAAATCAGATTAGAGTGGAAGAAAATTGCCATGGAAGAGAGAGAGGAACATAATGGAGAAGATAGTCCATCCTCTTCACCAGCAGTTGTTTTCTTTTTGAAACTACTTTATTCTTAAGATCATAAATGGTGCCTGCTGGATCTAACCCCTGGCCCATCAAGTTCAGCAGTCCATTCTCACAATAACCAACCAAGGAAATCCATTGGTCTTCCTTCAGATGGCCTTCAGAGGCTACCACACTGCCATCCAAGCTAATAGCCATTGAATCTCATGAATTCAATGAGTTGGTCCATCCTTTCTTGAAGCCAGTCAAGCTAGTGGACATCACCACTAACTCCTTACAGCAGTTCAGAGGGAACCTCTGTCATAAGTTTTTTTTTAACTGTCTCCAATTAGATTGAGTGTCGAGTCTGAGTCTCAAGAACCACAAAAGCGTTGGACTCTGAACAAGTTTTTTTTTAAAAAATCTTCCTATAAGGGTTAGAGAGATATTTTATTTTGAAAGAAACCCAAGATATAAAAGCAAAATGTGAAATGTACAAGTTTATATGTGTTTTCGATTGCCTCTACTTTATATTTTATTCTATTGCTGTTTCTATATCATTACATTAATTACAATTATTATAATAATTACAATTATTATACTCCATTACAATACCGTATTTTGTGGTACTATTATATAATAATGTTTTCTTCTTACAAACACTGTTCTCCCTTAATTCCTCTCTCTGGAATTTCTTCTCCTTTTCTTCTCTGCTATTGGCCAGCAAGTCGAGTACTTGCAACTTTCCTTGTTGTGCCTCTATGCTTTTTTTCATCTGGACTATTAACTCCTCCTGTCTTTTGAAGGAAAAATGCCTTTTATTCAGGTGATTCCAATAGAAGATAATATTTGTAGTTCAGGGTGGAATTGTGGGCTCCTTGGCGCTCGCTGAGGTCGGCAGTTTTCTTGCAGACATTTCATTACCCAATTAGGTAACATCGGTGCTAGAAGGTAGTGGGGTTTTCTCTCTTTATATATACTGTACTAGTAGCTTGCCCTGTCTCCAGTTTTAGGTTTTATATTGTTGTAAGTCATCGAGAGTTGTATTTTACAAAATGGGCAGTTTTACAAAATGTGCCTTATAAATGAATACATAAACACTTGAAAGCTGGTCTCACTGGATTTACCAGGACTTCTAAATAAACCCGAATACATTAAAATAGTATTGTCCACTTATCACAAGGAATAGCAGAGCTTTCTTTAGCTCATTCAAGTGTATTTTAGTCAATTGGTTCTAATGGAGCCAACACAAATAGTTTGAGTAGCACAATTCAGGCAATGTCTGCCATGTACAAGTTTTGGGGATGATTTATTTTTGATGATGAGATTCTCAAGTACAATTATAATTGTTAAATAAAATGTTAAATACAGAACATTTGAGGAGTGTGGTTGATGCTTCCTTTATGTTTATAAAGGATAGTTAATGGCTATATGCATCTTGTTTCCTTCTACAGTAATGGCACTGATTTCAATTCCACTTTTTCAAGTTCACTCATTGTATTTTATACTCCAATGCAAACTCTGGAGGGTGAGTACACAAATAATCCATACCAAATATTAAAATACTGAGATCCCACCCCCATGGTATGTTTCTAGGTTTAGAATTTTCTTTCCTTAAGAGGATATGAAAAGACCAGACCATTTTTAGGCGCATATAAAAATTGGCATAGGAATATTGTTAATTGGAAAGTCAATGCCACCAGATTCCAAAGTGCTTCCAGATGACTATCAAAAGGCCTTTTATGAAGAAGGCATTAGATTTTTGTCTGGGAAAACAAACATGTAGAAGGCATGATGGGGAAACTTTAGAGGCAATTGGACAATGACATTGGTTGAACTAAGAATGTACAAGAATCACAATCAAGTTTTCTCAAGTAGTGATTTTGAGGACTTTGATTCAGAAATTTTGGGGTTCCAATACTGAAGAGTCAGGAGGCAGGTTGAGTGACTTCAGCTTTTTATTGATTACAGTGAGTAACAACAGCAAAACCCCAGCTGGAGGCTCCACTTTAAATAGAGAGCCATGGTTGGGTAGAACCAGTCAGTGATTACCTTCTCTGATCAATAGAGTGGACCTGGTTGTAAGCATCTCAGCTAACATGCACATCCCAGGACACAACATCCCTCCCCCCTTGGCTCAGCCCAACACATTTGCATACAAAATCACTGAGGTACGCAGGACGCCTTGTTTCTCTAGTTGACCTGCACAGTTTGGGCGTCGACCTGGGGCAGAGAGGATGTGTTTTCTCTCTCTGGCTCCCTCTGTGGAATCTGCTGGAACGGTTTGGGTGTGGTCTCTGGCTTGGCTGAAATGGGCTCATCGCTATCGCTGGGTGGCGCCTCCGGATCATCAGATAAGTGATCCGGCTCCCTCGGACCAGTAGTAGCTGTAGGGAAGACATTGTTAGGGCCTACTCCCCAGTCAGCATTTAACGGCCGGCGGCTGCGTAATTGGTCCACATGGTGCAGCCGTTTTCTACCATCTTCTAGGCCTACCACATATGACTTTGGTCCAGTTATTTCAAGGATTTCCCCAGGTAGCCATAGGGGGCCCTCGGCGAAGTTCTTTGCGAACACTGGGTCATTTATTTTGAATGTTCCTAATGGGTTATTTGTTTCTTTCTGGTTGGAATAGCTAGGATGTAATCTGTCGAGGAGAGACCGGAGCTTATGGCCCATTAGCAGCTCGGCAGGGCTTTTGCCCATGGTCGTACTAGGGGTGATATGTTGCACCATTAGAAATGTATCTATGCGGGTCTGCCAATCGCCCGGTCCCAGTCAGCCCATTGCTGCTCGGGTGAAAGGGAGCAATGTTTGTTTGTTTGTTTGTTTGTTTGTTTGTTTGTTTGTTTGTTTGTTTGTTTGTTTGTTTGTTTGTTTGTTTGTTTGTTTGTTTGTTTGTTTGTTTATTTATTTATTTATTTATTTATTTATTTATTTATTTATTTATTTATTTATTTATTTATTTATTTATTTATTTATTTAATTGTTCTTATATGCCGCCCTACTCCCTGGGGACTCAGGGTGGCGTACAACATGTTTAATTCCCAAACTGACTAGAAATCCTTCAAATGGTGTTGCAGTGAGTTGAGGCCCATTGTCCAACACAATTGTGTCCAGCAGCCCATGAGTAGCAAACAGTTTTCTTAACACCTTAATTACAGCATCGGTTGTAGTGGTAGACATTAGTGCTATTTCAAGCCATTTTGAGTATGCATCGACTATTACCATGAACGTTTGACCATGAAATGGACCTGCAAAATCTATGTGGATGCGAGACCAAGGGGCCCTCGGTTGTTCCCACTCATGCACGGGAGATTTTTTTGGGGGGATGCCCTGGATTCCTGGCATGGAGTACACCCTGCGACCCATTCTTCTATGTGTTTGTCCATATTGGGTCACCACATACAGCTCCTTGCCAGTGCCTTCATCCTAATGGCCCCTGGGTGCCCCTCTTGTAGTGCCCTTAAAATATCCTCTTGTAGTGACGGAGGAACGAGGATGCGATCTCCCCACAATAGGCACCCCCCCTTGCACCGATATCTCATGTTATCTTTGTGCATAGGGTTTGAGTTTGGGCTTTACTGGCCCTTGTGGCCACCCCCTCCAACCCCAGTTCAAAATGGTGCGGAAATCAGCGTTTTTGTTGGTTTCGGCTGCAATGTCGGCCAACGTGATCAGGCCTGGCCCGGCACAGTCAATTAAAAGTACTGTGATGCCAGGAGTAGGGTCATCCACTAAGTCTGGGTAGCGGGCAGTGGCTCAATGCATCTGCATGACCCATGGCTTTGCCAGGCCGGTGAACTAGTGTATAAGAATAGACAGCAAGGAATATTGTCCATCTAGTCAGTCTTGGGGAGAGTGAGGCCGGAGTGGGCCTGTCTCCCGCTATGAGTCCTAATAAGGGCTTATGGTCAGTGACCAGCTCAAAGTCTCTTCCAAAAAGATATTCGTGAAACCGCTTGACTCCGGCTACGGCGGCAAGGGCTTCCCGATCTAGTTGGCTGTAGTTTCTCTTGGCGCTCGAAAGAGTCCTGGAGAAGTATGCAGTGGGGGCCTCGTGGCCGTTTGGAACCTATGGCTCAGTACAGCCCCCACCCCAAAAGATGAAGCATTGCAAACTAGTACCACTGGCAGAGTCTTGCTAAATTGTATTAGGACATTTTCTTCTGATAGGAGGTTTTTTACTGCTTTGAAAGCATCGTTCTGCGCTGGACCCCAAACCCAGGTGGCTTTTTTGGATAGTAGCTTGTGCAGAGGCTCAGCGTTGGTCACTTTATTTTGCAGGAAAATACTGTAAAAATTCAACAACCCCAGGAATGCTTGTAGTTCAGTCCTGCTGGTGGGCACCAGAGCTTCCCTAATTGCCCTAATTTTATCTTTGGTGGGGTGCAATCCAGATCTGTTGATTCTGTACCCCAGGAATTCTACCTCTGGTACCCCAATCTGGCACTTGCTGGCCTTATCCCTTAACCCTGCAGCTCTGAACCTAGTAAGCATCTCTCTGAGTCTCTCTCTCAATTGCATTTTATCTTTGGCCCTTATTAGTACGTCGTCGAAGTATGGGATGACACCTGGCAATTTGTTTAGAACTCTTTCCATTATTCCTTGGAAAATACCTGGGGCCACGCTGACACCGAACTGGAGCCTACTGCATTTAAATGCCCCGCGGTGGGTAACTATCGTTTGGGCCTCTGCAGTCTTGCGATCAACAGGAAGTTGCTGGTACGCCTGCACGAGGTCTAGTTTTGCGAAAATGGCGCCCGGGTCAAGCGTGTGCAATAAATGTTGGACCACGGGTACTGGATATGCACTCTGTTGAAGGGCCTTATTGAGTGTGCACTTATAGTCCCACGCATATGCGAACAGACCTGTCGCTTTTTATGGGAGTTACTATGCGGGTTTCCCACCTTGCATGATCGACCGGCTCTAAAATGCCCTGACTTATTAACTTATCTAGCTCTTGGTCGATTTTCGGTTTTAATGCAAAGGGGACCCTGCGAGGTTTTAGTCTGATTGGGGGTATCTTGGGGTCTAAGCTAAAGGAAATAGGGGTGCTCACATACTTGCCAAGCCTTTGGTCTAAAATATCCTGGAATTTGTGCAGTAGGTCAGCATTTGTCGCATTGGTAGCAGTCACGTTGATCCCGGTCACCTCCATTCCTAGCGATCTGGTCGCTGACGACGGTTAGTGGCAGGCTTGCTTCCTGGTCGCCGAACTTCATGGAGACCTCTCTGTAGCCAAGAACTGGAATTCAATTACCCTGGTAATCAGTGATTCAAAGAGGTTGTATTTTCCGTTGCCTCCAGCTGAGGCCTGGAATTGCCTTTTTCACAGCTGACCAAGACATGATAAGATATTGAGGAGCCAGTTTCTACCTCCATTTCACAGGGGGAGCCTTCCACGAGCACCGTGATGATGATTTTTGAATTTCTCTGAGTGCTCGCTAGGTTCACCCTGATGCTATTAGTTCCGGATTGCAAACGATAGTCAGTAGCTCGTTGGTTTGGGCCTCTTTCTTCTCGCCTTGGCTCGTTTAGCTGGTAGTTTCACCCGGCGCCCTGGTAGGAAATCGTGTTGCCTTACAGACCTGTGCGATGTGGCCTAACTTTCCACATTTTCGGCAAACGGCATCACGGAACTGGCAGGACATTTGGGGGTGCTGTCCCTCACAACTGTAGCAAGGTCCTGGCCTTCGTGCTTCAATCCCCTGGTGCCGATCCATCCAGAATACTTCCTCTTCTTTGCTATCTTGTGGCTCAACATGGCATTGGGTCTCGTACACTTTGGGAGTCGCTTTCTTAGAGGTCGGTGTACTTTTCCGGCATAGCATCTCAGCAGCCTTATTAGAAGTCTCGGATGCCCTGGCCTCCTCTAGCACGGCTTTTAGATTCAGATTGGGTTTAGCCAGGAGTCTCTTTTGTAGGCTGATATCTTGAACCCCTCGAACAAGCTGGTCCAGTAGAGCATCATCCAAATCATGGAATTGGCAATGGGCTGCCGCTTTTCTTAAAGCTGTTACGTAGTCGTTGATATTTTCTCCTTCTTGTTGTAATCATTGGTAGAATTCATACTGGCTGACCACCTTGGAAGGTGCCGGATCATAGTACTTCTGGAGTAGTTGTTGTAGTGTTGACCTGGAGAGGGAGAGGGAGACCAGTGGGGGGGATCTCCAGGGGAGTAGGGAGCTTGAGCATAACGGTCATAATGGGGAGGGGTAGATATGGTGGGAGCCGAGGGGTAGGCCGCTTTCGGGGAAGTAGAACTCGCTGTCTCCAAGCGATTACTTGTTCTGGTCCCTCTGATTATGGTTCATCTAGCTCAACTCGAGTTCCTGGTGACTTGAGATATCAGGGCCCTGGGCTCAGGCTGCTGTTGCTTAATGCCAGGTCTGTTGTCAACAAAGCTCCTCTCATTCGGGATTTAATCATGGAAGAGAGAGCAGAACTGGCATGGATTACCGAGATCTGGCTGGGCCCGGAGGGGGGTGTTCCCCTTTCTGAGATGTGCCCGGTGTCAAGGTTCCAAATAGTAATCAAGCAGAAATCAGAGTCCAAGGCAAAAGGTTCACCAAAGTTCCAATTTGTTGCAAATACCATGTTGGCAACTCATGGGAAAACCCAAATCTAACTTGTCTCCCAAGTTCCCTTTCAATAGGAAACGGCCACTCCATGTTCCCCACCCCAATCCGGGTCACATTGCCCACTAAGCTTCTGCCAGCATGGCAACCCCTCCTTGCAGGTGCTGGACAAGGATGACTTTGGAGAAGCCACAAAGAATGTGCTATCTGCCGCTTCTCACGCTCTCTGCTTTCCCCCTTCCCACTTCTCTGTAGAACGTTCTTCTATGTAGAATGGTGACAAACGATGCTTTGACACCCGGACGGGTTTCAGGTATTACATCAGCCATGACCTCAGGGAAGGGGTGTAGGAGTGGCAATGATAATACGCCAGAGTCTTCTTACCCGTAGGATCCCTGCCCCAGAGATTGTTGGGTGTGAGTCACTCCTTGTGAAATTGGACTCAGGGGTTCAGGTGGGCTTGTTGTTAATGTACCTGCCTTCCAGCTGCGTTAAAACAGCCCTGCCTGTGCTGCTAGAGGCGGTAGCTAGACTAGTGGTGGAGTTCCCCAGGCTTATGGTCCTGGGGGACTTTAACCTGCCATTGCTGGACAAAGCCTCTGATGCGGCTCAGGAGTTCATGGCTTCCATGACAACCATGGACCTGACCCAAGTAGTTCAGGGTCCAACTCATAGCGGGGGTCACACACTCGACCTAATTTTTCTCTCGGGGCAGTGGAATGATGATCTGAAATTAAGGGGTATAGTCATTTCTCCCTTGTCATGGTCAGTTCATTCTCTACTGAGGTTAGACATTATGGCACCACTCCTCCATCGCAGGGAGATGGAGCCTATTAAATGGTTCTGCCCCAGGCACCTAATGGACCCAGTAGGGTTTCAGAGGGAGCTTGGGGAGATACCTGAATCCCTCGTCCACAATCCATCTTAGTCCCTAGTTGCTGCCTGGAACAGGGCGGCGGCTGGAGCTTTAGATCGGATTGCGCCTTTGCGACCTCTCTGTGGCAGTGGATCCAGGAAGGCTCCTTGGTTTATGGAGGAGCTCCGGGAGATGAAACGCCATAAGAGATGTCTGGAGTGATGGTGGAGATCCAGTAAGTCCGAATCCGACCGAACACTACTAAGAGTCTTTATTAGGACTTATCTAGTGGCGATAAGGGCGGCAAAATGTTCACATTTTTCCACACTTATTGCATCTGCAGACTCATGCCCAGCCGCCCTCTTTAGGGTGACTCGCTCCCTCCTTAAAGTGGGGAGTGAGGAGGAACCATTGCAGGGTAGAGCTGAGAAATTTGTTCAGTTTCTGTCGAATAAAGTCACTCAGATTCGGATGGACCTGGACTCTGATTGGGCAGTTTCGACCGAGACGACAGGGGCAGGTCTTAGTCCAGTTATTTGGGATGAGTTTGAGTCTGTGACTCCTGAGGACGTGGACAAGGCAATAGGAGCTATTAGCTCCTCCACTTGTTTATTGGACCCGTGTCCCTCCTGGTTGGTTTCAGCCACCAGGGAGGTGTCACGAGGCTGGCTCCAGGCGTTAGTCAATGCTTCTTTGAGTGAGGGGTCTTTCCCACAACCTTTGAAGGAGGCGGTGGTTCGACCCCTCCTCAAGAAGCCATCCTTGGACCCAGCTGATTTAAAAAACTTTCGTCCAGTCTCCAACCTACCTTTTGTAGGAAAGGTTGTTGAGAAAGTGGTGGCACTCTAACTCCTACAGTTATTGGATGAAACCGATTATCTAGACCCTTTTCAATCTGGCTTCAGACCTGGCTACAGCACAGAAACTGCTTTGGTTACACTGATGGATGACCTCTGGCAATTCCGATATGGAGGATATTCTTCAATCTTGGTGCTTCTTGACCTCTCAGCGGCTTTCGATACCATTGACCATGGTATCCTTCTGGGACCACTGGAGGAGTTGGAAGTGGGAGGCACCGTTTTATGGTGGTTCTCCTCCTATCTCTCCGGTTGGTCCCAGCCGGTGTTAGTAGGGGGACAGAGATCGACCCCTAGGACCCTCGTTTGCAGGGTGCCTCAGGACTTGGTTCTCTCTCCCCTCCTTTTCAATATCTACATGAAACCACTGGGTGAGGTTATCCGCCGATTCGGGGTGAGGTATCAACAATACGCAGATGATACCCAGTTATACATCTCCACCCCACATCAATTCAGTGAAGCAGTAGATGTGATGGACCGGTGTCTGGAAGCTGTGAGGGTCTGGATGGGAGTCAACAGTCTCAGACTCAACCCAGACAAGACCGAATGGCTGTGGGTACTGCCTCCCAAGGATGAGGTAAACTGTCCATCCCTGACTCTTGGGGGGGGGAGAAATTGTCCCCCTCAGAGCGGGTCCGTAATTTGGGTGTCCTCCTAGATCCACAGCTGAAATTAGAACAACATCTGATAGCTGTGGCCAGGGGGACTTTTGCACAAGTTCGTCTTGTGCACCAATTACGGCCCTATTTGGATCGGGATGCTCTCCTTACAGCCAATCATGCCCTTGTCACCTCATGGTTATATTACTGCAACATGCTCTACATGAGGCTACCCTTGAAGAGTGTTCAGAGACTACAATTAGTCCAGAACGCAGCCGCGCGCATTATCATGGGTGTATCTAGGTACACCCATATTACACCTATTCTCCGCGAGCTGCACTGGCTTCCCATTGGTCTCCGGGCACAATTCAAGGTGTTGGTTATTACCGTTTGCCTCCTAAAACTTTGGAGTCCTGGGAGAAAGCTACTAAACAGGGATTACTTTGCTTGAAGCTTATCTGATTTCTAGTTTTTCAACACTGCAGGCCACAATTTCTCAACCTCAACAACTTGAATATACCTGGACTTCAACTCCCAAAATTCTCTAGCCAGCTTTGCTTTGAATTCTGGGAGTTGAAGTCCAGGCACCTTAAAAGTTGCTGAGATTGAGAAATATTGCTGTACACTTGTTGGTTATCAAGTCTAAATGCAGAAGTAGACTTGTTGTGGAAGATGATATTCCTTGTGCTCTTGCAAAGACTGGCCCGAGAATTTCTGATCTGGCATAATTACATATTGTTTTTGTGATTAATAGCTATGCCTTAATTATGTTCAATTTGTAACAATGAAAATACATCCTGCATATTAGATATTTACATTACGATTCATAAAAGTAGCAAAATTACAGTTATGAAGTAGCAACGAAAATAATTTTATGGTTGGGGGTCACCACAACATGAGGAACTGTATTAAGGGGTCGCGGCAATAGAAAGGTTGGGAACCACTGATCTAGAGGGATTGGAAATGGGGTTGGACTTATTTTTTTTCTAATATAGAAGATGGCAGATGAGCCTTTTCCAGCCTTGTTTAAAGTGGGAATCTGCCGTGCACTATTGCCAAGCGCTCTAATTAAAAATGGCTGAAATTTTGTGGGATAATCAAAGCTAATAAAATCTCTACATTCTCACCTGATATCACATAAATATGTCAGTTATTGAAAATAATGTTTTTATGAGCTCAAACAGATTCACATACACAGGAACACTGGTCCTTACAACCACACATGGTCTCTTGTATTGATAATTACTATATAAAAACCTTGTCTTCTCTGGGTGTTTTTTTTAAAAAAAACCTAATAACAACATGCAAAGAAACTTCTCTCCTTCTCTATCACTTTCTGGAATGATGTGACCTCAAAAGATTGTAGTTTTAAAAAAACAAGCATACTCAGACTTTTCTAGTGAATTTTTCTATGGCTCTTTTCAATCAATTAAATCATTCAATCCGTTAAAATAGAAGCCGGGGTAGACAATGGTTCTGTAAAAGTGGGCAGTAAACAGAGCAGAGTTTCCAGAAGATATACATCTGGTTCTCAGTAAGATTCCATGTAGGGTTCCTACTTGGAGCAAGGAAAGATGCTATTCTAATGTCCATTCCTTTTCTTCTCTTCTACAGGAAATGGCATGGATTCTGGCATCTTTTATCCGATTCTTTATTGCCTTCAACCCCATATTGGGATTCAAGGGTGCTTTGGGATACCTCCTTCTTTTGAAGTACTGTATATCATATATACCATACTATTTTCTTTGTGTTTCACCATTCGTTCACAGACCCTGATTATTCTCTAGATCAGTGATGGTGAACCTATGGCACGCGTGCCACAGGTGGCACGCGGAGCCATATCTGCCGGCACGCAAGCTGTTGCCCTAGCTTAGCTCCAGTGCATATGTGCGCGCCAGCCAGATGATTTTTGGCTCACACGGAGGCAGGGGAGGGCATTTTTGCTCTCCCCAGGCTCTAGAGAAGCCTCTGGAGCCTGGGGAGGGCGAAAAACGGGCCTACTGGGCCCACTGGAAGTCAGGAAACAGGCCATTTCCTGCCTCCAGAGGGCCTCCGAGGGGGCGGGGGAAGCCATTTTCGCCCTCCCCAGACATTGAATTATGGGTGTGGGCACCAGGGGTGGGTTCCTAATTTTTTTTACTACCACTCTATGGGCGTGGCTTATTTTGTGGGTGTGGCTTGCCAGCCATGTGACCGGGTGGGCGTGGCTTCTCGGACTGCTGAAGGGAGGGGAACTGAGATAGGTCCTGCCGCCCATTCCCCCTCCCCTCAGCAGCTCGAGAAGCCTCAAACGTGCGAAAATGCCTAGGATCATCACCACACGTTCGTGGCTTCTCGGACTGCTGAAGGGAGGGGAATGGAGATAGCTCCTGCTGCCCGTTCTCTCAGTGTCTCACACACTCCCTCAGCCATCCTCCCTGCTTGGACTCACTGTGGGGTAGGAAGGCAGTGCATGCGCAGTGCCGGAAGCTCGGCTTCTGGGCATGCGCAGAAGAATTTTTTTAAAAAATTAAAAAAAAAATTTTTTAATGGCGGTGCGCAGGCACCGGCAACCGACCGCACCGGTACTGTGACATCACCAGCGGGCTGCTACCGGTGCTATAGAGTGGACCGCACCTGTAGGAACCCACCACTGGTGGGCACTCACGCGTGTGCGATAGAGCACGCACACGCACTTTCGGCACCTGAGGAAAAAAAGGTTCGCCATCACTGCTCTAGATTATCCTTTCCCAAACTTGCCCACTTCCATATGCGTGGGCTTCAACTCTACCATTGACAGAAATGGCTTTGTTGGCTGGGGAATTCTGGGAGTTGAATTGAGTGCCCAGACTGAGAAAGGCTGTCTGAACTTATCCCCAAAAGTCCTCCTCATTTTTAAGATACCCAAACTCATTTTCTTCCTGTTGAGGATCGGTGCACATCCATTCATCACTTATTGACTGCAGCATACATCATTTTACAATCTGCATATGTGAATCAACTACCACATATTTGCAAAGCATCAAAGAGATTTTTTATTTTGACTGAACCTTAGATGAAGTGCTGCTTTGATGTAACTCCATGAAATGAAACAGTCCTCAGTTCTAAGTTCCATATTGAATTGCCTGTTTCAAAGGGCAGTCATTTTCCACAGGTTTGAGCACAGGGAGACAATAGGGACTAACCAACTTTCTTCCAATAGCAGCAGAGATTTTCAAAGGATACTAAGTTTACAAACAGCACTTTCTAATCACTTTCAGAAATTGCTGATTAACTAATTCTAAGCTGTTAGAATTACAAATTTGAAAATGCTAGATAAATTTGCCTTTCATCCTGAACAGAAGAAAGATTTAATTATAAGCATAAGAATTTAAAGAATCTGAAATAATCAGCCAAATGTTAAAAATGATTTTGATCTTAGAAAGTAACAGATGGGCTAAAGGTAAGGTGACCAGATTTTAATATTTGTAAAGTGGGACACCATTGATTGGGGGAGGGGTTCTAGGGGACCAAGACAGGAGGGGTCCGTATCTCTTATCCTGCAGCTTTGTGCACCCCCCCAAACCCCCCCTTCATCGCAGCCCTTACTGCTGCCATGGCCGGGGCTTGCCTCTGCTGCGTCTGGCCCGGAGAGGGACAGCGGCAGAAGGAAGAAAGCAAACCGCAGCTGTGGTGCTCCGGGAGGGCAGGTGGTGAGGGTTCTTCACAGCCGCGTGCTGCCTCCATTGCAGAAGCCGCCGCCAGCCAGCCGGGCAGCAGCCCTCCGTGTGGGGAGACGGCCAGGCCTGCGCTTGGAAGAGGCTGCTGCTCTTGCTGCCCGCTTTCTTCCTTCTCCCGCCACGAAACAAAAGTGAACTGCAGCAGTGCTGCTTCGGGAAGGCAGGCGGACGTCTGCAGCCAGGCAGGGAGTGAGAGCAGCGAGAGCGGCGGCCCCTTCCAAGCGCAGGCCTGGCCCTATACCTGCCCGGGGGGCTGCTGCCCACCCAGCCACCAGCAGCGTCCGTGCCACACTTGTAGTCATGTGGACGGCCAGATTAAGAGGTGTGCTGGGGACGTTTTGCCCACCGCCTCCGTGCGCTGCGCTTGGCAGGGGCTGCTGCCCCTCTCCCTGCCCTCCCTCCCTGCCTGGCAGGAGGAGGCAGGCGAGGCAGGAGGCAGAGGGGTGTACAGGGATCGGCTCGGCCGCTGAGCATGTGGGGCGCCCACCCCAGCTCTCAGGCTGCTTCCTGCTGCCACACAAAGTTAAAATGTTGTTTGTTAAAGCCTTGAATAATTTTGTGTGATAGGACAAAAAGAAATGAAGAGAAATAAAATCTTATAGTAATCTTTCAATGAGCTAAAACAGGAGTCTCCATCCTGGCCTTGAGATGTTCGGAACTGGGCTGTGGAAGTGGTAGGCAAGTATGCATGCATTCATGCATCCCACTTGTATGAACAGTGGATGAGTGCATGCATGACCATCCCCTCTCAGCCAAGCCACTATGTAGTTTCCATTTGGGATCAGTTTCCATGGTATTGGTCAACCTTCCAAATTTGTCCACTAACTCAGAAAGATTGGTGGTTCTGATCTTTGGTTTGAGTCTGACTCATTGTCACTGGGGGAGTGTTAGAAATGTATTGGTTTCCATAGAAAGGCATGATAGGTTTAGTAAATGACTTGCATTCTAAGCCTAACAAACCAACCAATAAATTGGTCCCACTATTCTACTTAACGGCTTATTTGTGTAGATATAGTTTCACTTTGCCTCATTTGCCTGACTTTGTCTCATTTCTGTCTCTCAGGCTTCTTGATAGTATCGTATTTTCATGGATAGTGCAGATGAGTCATATTCCTATGCACATTGATCATGATAAAAACATGGATTGGTTCTCTACACAGGTAACAGAGATATCAGAGATAAAATTAATGGCTGTATATTAAACTTTAGCTTGTCTGTGTAATTTTATTATATGACAATAATTCACAGATCCATAATAATCCAATTACCACAGGATCAACTATAATTTGCATATGTGAAAACTGAATTCCTTTTTGGAAGTTATTTTTACCTATTATCATTTCTTTATGGTGCTTTTCCTATTATAGAAAAGTTTGAAGCGTGTTTAGAAATACCATGCCTTTTCTTATAGACTATGATTGCCCTCGCTTTTGTTTGGACTTTATAAAAATGGAAATGAGATGAGTGGAACAAATACCCTTTGGCCTCATCTTAAAATAATAGCACTAACCGAAAGAGAAACCAGCCAGTGCAGGAATCATTTCTCTCTTTTCCATTCCCAGCATCGGTTTTTATCCAGATCAGGACATTCTTTTTAGAAAAGCAGGCCTGTGAGTTCAAATCATACCAGACAACTTGGTTCAGTCTGGAATAAGTAAGGGGAAAATTTGAAAGTATTTATTTATTCATTCGTTTGTTTGTTTGTTTGTTTGTTTGTATGTTTGTTCTTATAGGCCGCCCAATCCCGCAGGACTCAGGGCGGCGTACATCAGAAAGAAAGAACAATCAATAAAAACACAGTAATGACAATTTAAAAAAGATTACAACCAATCATCAATCATACATGGGGTAATTGAGATCTATTTCACCCCGCCTGCAGGAAGAGCCATGTGGGGATAGTCCGGATTTCTGTGGGGAGTTGGTTCCAGAGAGACGGAGCTCCCACAGAGAGGGCTCACCCCCGTGGTCCCACCAACCGGCATTGCTTGGTTGATGGGACCTGGAGAAGACCAACTCTGTGGGACCTAACCGGTCATAGGGAGGTATGCGGTAGGATGCGATCCCGAAGGTAACCTGGCCCTGAGCCATGTAGGGCTTTAAAGGTTAAAACCAACACCTTAAATTGCATCCAGAGACTAATGGGCAGCCAATGCAACTGGCGGAGAATAGGTGTTATGTGGGTGTATCTTGGAACACCCACCACAGCTTGCGCAGCTGCATTTTGCACCAATTGCAGTCTCCGGATACTCTTTGAGGGTAGCCCATGTAGAGTGCATTACAGTCCAGCTGTGAGGTGAGGGTGTGAGTGACTGTGAGTAAGGTCTCCCTCTCCAAGTAGGGTCGCAATTGGTGCACCAGGCAAACCTGTGCAAAGGTCCCCCTATTATTTAAAAGAAGATCCAATTTTAGCTGTGGATCTAGGAGAACATCCAAATTGTGAACCCGTTCCGAGAGAGTTAATTTCTCTCCCCCAAGAACCAAGGAGGGACAGTCGATATAATCCTTAGCCACTCGGTCTTGTCAGGGTTGAGCTTGAGCCTGTTCGCTCCCATCCAGACCCTAACATCATCCAGGCACTGGCAATTATATCCACTGCTTCCCTGAACTGAGATGGGGTGGAGATGTACAACTGGGTATCATCAGCATATTACTGGAACCTCACCCCGTATCATCAGATGATCTCACCCAGAGGTTTCATGTAGATGTTAAACAGGATGGGCGAGAGGACTGAGCCCTGAGGCACCCCGCAAATCGGGGGCCTAGGGGTCGACCTCTGTCCTCCTGTCAACACCGACTGCATCCTGTTGGTGAGGTAGGAGGAGAACCACCATAAAACAGTGCCTCCCACTCCCAACCAGCCGAGTCGGCGCAGAAGGATACCATGGTGAATGGTATCGAAAGCCACTGAGAGGTCAAATAGCACCAGGATGGAGGAATGATCTCCATCCCGGGCTTGCCAGAGATCATCCAAAGCAGTTTCCGTGCTGTAGCAGGGCCTGAAAACTGATTGAAAGGGATCTAGATAATCAGTGTTATCCAATAACCGTAGGAGTTGGAGCCCCACCACTTTCTCTACAACCTTATCCACAAAGGGTAGGTTGGAGACTGGATGGAAGTTTTTTAAATCCGCAGGGTCCAGGGAAGGCTTCTTGAGGAGGGGCCTCACCACCACAGCTTTTAAGGGCTGCGAGATGGATCCCTCTCTGAAGGAAGCGTTCACAACTGCCTGGAGCCAGCCTCATGACACCTCCCTGTTGGCCGAAACCAGCCAGGAGGGGCATGGGTTCAACAAACAAGTGGAGGAACTCATCGCTCTTATGGCCTTGTCCACATCATCAGGAGTGATAGGCTCAAATTCGTCCCATATAACAGGACTAAGACCAGACCCTGTCATCTCAGCCTGCCCTGTCCAATTGGAGTCCAGGTCTGTCCGAATCTGAGTGATTTTATCTGCCAGAAACTGAGCAAATTCCTCAGCTCTGTCCTGTAAGGGTTCCTCAACTCCCCCCTTAACAAGGAGGGAATGAGTCACTCTAAACAGGGCGGCTGGGCGTGAATCGGCAGATGCAATAAGAGCAGAAAATGCGAACATTTTGCTGCCCATATCGCCACTAAATAAGAATTAATAAAAGTTCTTAGTAGTGTTCGGTCAGAATCAGCTTTACTGACATTTCATCTCCCGGAGCTCCTCAGTAAATCAGGGAGCCCTCCTGGATCTACTACCACGGAGAGGTCGTAGAGGCGCAATCCGATCTAACGCCCCTGATGCTGCCCTGTTCCAGGCAGCCACCAGGGACTCAGACAAACTGTATACCAATGATTCAGGTATCTCCCCAAGTTCCCTCTGGAATCCTTCTGGTTCCATTAGGTGCCTAGGGTGGAACCACTTAATCGGTCCTGCCTCCCTGTGGTGGAGGAGTGGTGCCATGAAATCTAACTTCAGAAAGAAATGATCTGACCACGACAAGGGTGAAATGACTAAACCCCTCAGTCTCAGATCATCTCTCCACTGACCCAAGAGAAACACTAGGTCAAGCGTGTGACCTCCCTCATGAGTCAGACCCTGAACTACTTGGGTCAGGTCCATGGCTGTCATGGAAGCCATGAACTCCTGGGCTGCATCTGAGGTTTCGCCGGGCGAAGGCAGGTTGAAGTCCCCCAGCATCATAAGCCTGGGGAACTCAATCGCCAACCCCGCTATTGCCTCGAGCAGCACAGGCAGGGCCTTTGCAATGCAGCTGGGAGGCAGGTATATTAGCAAAAGGCCCACCTGAATCCCTAAGTCCAACTTCAGAAGGAGTGTCTCACACCCAACAATATCCAGGGCAGGGCTCCTACGAGGACAAAGATTCCAGCGAGCTATAATAGCCACTCCTCCACCCCTTCCCTGGGGTTGTGGCTGATGCAGAACTAAGAACCCATCTGGGCACATCTTGGAGAGGGGAACACCCCACTTCTGGCCCAGCCAGGTCTCCGTTATTCATGCCAGGTCAGCCCCCTCTTCCAGGATTAAATCCCGTATGAGGGGTGCTTTGTTGGTAATCGACCTGGCATTCAACAGCAGCAGCTTGAGCCCAAGGCCCTGAATTCCCCAATCACCAGGTACTCAGGCTGAGCTAGATGGAACCAAATCAGAGGGGCCGGAACAGGAAATCACTTGGAGACAGCAAGTTCTAGTTTGCTGTCCCCTCAAGAAACTAGACAGCAAGGCCTATCCCTCAGCCATGCCTACCTCTCCCCATTATGAATGTAATGCTCTGACTCTCCACCCGCCCAGAGATCCCCTCCCTCTCCCAGCTGGTCCTCCTCCCTCCCTGTAGGCCATACATACCATTCAAACTGAGCCGGGGGTCAGAATCAAGACCCCCTCCGCTTCTGTTTCCACACTCAGCAGAGGGGAACCCTTGTCCCCGACTCACTCATTCTACCAAAGCTAATCAATTTAATCTAAACATTTCATCCACACAAACATATCCTCATACATTCACACATGCACACCTCTTCTGGGGTAGTTACAGTATAAGATGAAAAATCAATAATGCAAAAAGGTACCGGAGATAGCAATTATTCCGGGCCTCAGGCCAACAATAAATTGTCTTTTCCCTGTGATGTTTTTGGAGCATCACAAAGGAGCTTTTCAGGGAAAAAGTTCTTCTGCAACTTCTAATGTTTTTTGCCAAAAATTGTCCTTTTTCGTCGTCGTCGCAATGCCCTCGGACCCCGGGATCATTATAGTAAAGCATCCATCCATGCGGAGGGCCTAGATGTCGTAGTTGATAATCAGATCCCCAGCCTGAAAAGGTGCCCGTGGCAAAGAGCCCATTTCCCCCAGTCCAAATCCAAAACCATCTGCCTCCTTCAGGAGTAAAAACACATAGTCGCATATAGTTCAAATCAGCACTAGTAGTCCTGTTAACTTGCTTCTTTCTCTCATCCGCCATCACTACAACACCCACTATGAGAACAGCAGCAACCAGCGCAGCAAAAACCGCACCCAACACTAAAAAATAAGGCACAGATCACTTCGCCCCCCGGCAGTTTTGCAATGGTGGCGCCCAAAAACGGCGCCGGGCAGCTATAAAGAGAGAAGTCACCTCCAGGACCGGGCAGGTTGTCTGGTTCTTGAAAGTTAACAACCTGGGGGGAGGGCTGCGAAAGAATATGCCACCATGGGGGGAGGGCTGATAATCGTAATCCAATAGTTGATTCAGGAAAGAGTCAGTTCCTTCTTCCAATATCCAGGGCCAAAATCGTAGGACGCTATCCCCCCAGGCGAAGGACATACCGGAAGGTAGGGCAGACGTTCTATCTCACTCATCTCCTCCACATTCTCTCTCGTCCGCACCTCATCCTCGAGTTGTTGTTTTCCAAAATATTAAGCTGAGTTGTTATTTTTCCAAGATAGTAAGCCTGGAAACAAATCTCCTCCGGCAAAGCTGCAATCCTCAGTCACCTTAGTAAATCGTAAATAGCTTTCTCACAGTGGTATGGCTAACATTGTATCAAAGAGGGCGCTTCCTGTTTCAGTATGTTAGCGTTTCGGAGCTGCAGAATTACAGAAATCCCCCAACCTTGAATCGGGCAGTTATTAATTTGCCACGTTGTTCCTTGGGGGGCTTCCTCTTTCATCTGCTCCCTCATAGATGGAATATCTTAAGCCAAACCTCTGAAATTCTGTCAAATTCGAGTTCGGGAGACTGGAGCTCTGTCTCCCTCACCCCTGTCCGCTGTTGCTCCACCCCATCTCAGTAACTGTTGAAAAGAAATGTTTCACAAAATGAAAAATAAATATATTATTAGAATTACATTTTAATTTTTCGCGTTTTCAAAACTGTACACTGGTGACTATGAGATTTGATACCAAATGAGTATTTGGTACTCTATAGAACTCAATAGTACTCTACTATTAGGGTAATATAATTTAATTTATATAATCCATATCCAAAATTTGTCTAGAAATACTAGTTATATACCGATACATACATACAAAAACAAACCAACATGAATATAAATATAAATGATGGACAAATATAAATATAAATCATGGACATTTGCTTGGAAATTGTTCTTCCTTCGTTCACAGTATGTCTGGACTAAAACCTGTCTTTCTCTCTTCTCCCAGCTTCAGGCAACATGCAATGTGAATCAATCCTTTTTCAATGACTGGGTAACGGGGCACCTGAATTTTCAAATTGAGCATCAGTGAGTACTGATTTAGGGCAATAAGACAGATTTTAAGCTATCAGTGAGAAACTGCTTCATAGTTTGAATAAGACAAAAAGATAGTAAAGGATCACAACTTCTTTGCCTTCCTTTTTGCCTATAGTCTCTTCCCTACGGTACCTTCGCACAACTTTTGGAAGGTGGCTCCTTTGGTGAAATCCATGTGTGCCAAACATGGTATTGAATATCAATCAAAACCTCTCTTCACTGCCTTTGCTGACATTGTGCAGTAAGTATCAGACTGCAAAGACTATCAGGTCAGAAGAGGAGTTGGGGATCTAGGAAACATTCAATATATAAAGGTTAGCCAAATAGCAAATCAAATGAAGGATCTGCATGGTTTTGCTCTCAAGAGTAGGGGAAAGGAGAACATGCAATGATATAGACATATATATACACGTGAATATGTCAACTGAACATTAGGTCCATTGGGTAGAGGTGTCAAAAGAGATCTGGTGTGCAAAGTATGAAACTGTTAATGGGGACAAAGATTTTGGATGTAGATCCTTTAAGAAAACAAACCAAGCCTAGTATCAGAAAGAGATAAATGCTAGTCATTAAGCATGTGTTCTATCACATGCATCTTTCATAAAATGAGTTAGTACTAAATAATTAGTTATCAGTTAACATCAAAGAGCCTTTCACAGGGTGGCAGCACCCACCTGTACTTGGGTGATTTTGAAAAAAGCTAAGCAGCATCTAAGTTGGTAATATTTTAATAGAAGCCATCAAGAAAAGGATGTAAGCTAGACTGTTAAGCTGCAAAAATAACCTAGAAACAGGCAATGGCAAACTATTTCCATGTTGCTTGCATGAAAATTACACACCCAGGAGGCCTCCTAAAGATAGGCAGACTCTGTCCTCTCCCTATCACCATGACTATGAAATTTGGATGCTTGGATAAAGTGCTACTTTATGATAATAAGGTCCATATGAAGCATCAATGCAAGCTAGAGAAAACTGTCAAGACATGTCAAATACCTAAAAGGAGAAATAACAATTAGAGATTTTTGTGCTACTCTGTCTGTCCTCAATTTTCCTGCACTTGAATTCACTTCTCTGCTTGAATCTGAGGCATGCTTTTTCTAAGTAGGATTTAACTCTCATGACAATAAAGAGAATCTTACTTTCTGTTATTTTCAGCTCCTTCAAGGTTTCGGGTGAAATCTGGTTCAAAGCATATCATCTTGAACAGAAAACACAAAATCCTAAAATCTGCTTTCAACAAGGGAAGAAGGGTGAAGAGACAAGATAGATCTGAGATGGACCTGACAGGCTTCAGGCATAGAAAACTTAAAGTAATTTGTAAATGAAAGATAATTCTGGAGAGCCTCAGCTCAACTTTTGGCATGTTTCCTAATGAATATAAGCATTGCAAGCAACACATTTTTTTCCTTTTCTGCTTCTGGGTCTTGGATGTATCATAAATAAATAAAGTTTCTTAATACTATTCATTGAATTGCTTTGTTTCTGTTCTTTACACTTGAGCTCTGTTTTGCAATGGTCATGAAAATAAACTTAATAGCGGTTGCAGTGGATTCTGGACTACGACATGAGATTAAACTGCATCAGCAGATACAAAATGCAGCTAAGAAACCAATCCATATTTCTTCTACTTTGTTTTCAACATTTGGAGATTCCATATTATTTACCTGATGTTTCTCTCTGTTAAAGGGGGGGAATCAATCTGGGTGAAAACAACGTTCTAATTGAGTCCATATTTCTTGGGCAGTTGCATCAGGAACAAAGGTTTGCTGCATTTCAGTGTCCATTGACATCAGTAAACTCGTGGACGCTTTAATATCGAGGAGCCTTGTAGCTTCGTCCCATGGCCTTTGTGGGGGGTTCTGGATTATGTCATATGTCCCCTCACGTCGAAGCAAAATAGTTATCTCAGAGACCCAGGCTTTGTAATTTTGTCCCGATTGCTTTAATTTTGCATTGCCAACTAATGGGACGATTTGTGATTGTTGTGTCAAAATAGGTGGAATTGCTTGGGCCTGCAGTGGTGCGGCCTGTGGAATCGCTTGTGGCAAGGCTTGGGCCTGACCAGTTGAGGTGCTGCTTGAGGTGCCTGGACTGGCTGTTGTTGTACAACTAGTGCACCAGCTGGAGCTGGTTGCAAAATTGGGGCTGCAGGAGGTGCCTGGACTGGCTGTTTGCTGAGGGGCAGCAATAGGTGGTAGAGCTGGAACAGGCAAAAGTTGGTGGTGGCCCTGGAGCAGGCAAAAGTTGGGCTGCCACAGCTGGTGGTGGCCCTGGAGCAGGCACAGGTTGGGCCCCTGGTGCTGGAGTAGGAGGTGGTCCAGCTTGTGGTGGATGCACAATTTGTACTTGCATAGGTTGGGCAGGCAGGACAATTTGTGCCTGTAAAGGTTGTGCAGCTAATGAAGGACGCTGCATTAATGCATCAAGCCTCAATTGAGTCATTCTGTTCTGAGCCTGCAATATTTTTAATTGCTCATTCAAACTTTCATTCTGTTTATACAAGGATTCATTTTGTTTATGCAAAATTTCATTCTGTTCCTGAAGTACATGCAGAAAAGAATCCCTGCCACTAGATGGCAGTGCAGCATAAGCATATTCATAGTCTCTTTCATCAAAAAATTTCTGCCCACGTAATTGTGACGTGCCCATCCAAGGGCGCTGTTCTAAATTGTTTAAAGATGGAAAGGCGGAGGGATCATGGCCCCTACCTGGAATGCCTGAAGGCAGGCAGACATCTTGCTTTTCAGCACGAAAGAATGCATGCAATCTAGTCTCGTGTAATTCTCTTTGCAAAAGATCTATCTGCTCCTGCTGCCTCTGCGGCGTCTGGCCATAAGTTAAATTTATTTCTCTTTCAGCACTTGTCTGCCCTATGGAAGACGTTCGTGGGCTGGCAATTTGCTGCCTATAGAAGGATGCTTCCTCATCTTGTGGGGCATTAGCTTGAGAGATTTTTGGGATAGCTCCTAAATGTGTTGAATCTCCCCCAGGGGCAAACGATGTGGTTGGGTAACTTTTACTAACCTCTGTAGATAAATCTTGTTCCGCTTGTGAAGATGCCCTGGCAATATCTTCCGTTTGTGTTCCAAAGAGAGTTGGTGAGGCTTCTTCATGCAGAGAAAAACTTTCTGCAGTGGACTTTTCAGTTGCTTCCAGCTTATCTCCGTCGGTGGACATGGCTGGTCATAAATCTCTCCAATTAGCTAACTATCCTAAAACGCAAGAAAAACTTTCAAAGGGAGCTATAAATTTTACAACCATGTCTGATACCATGTTAAAGGGGGGGGGGATCAATCCCCCGTGGAGGTCGATGGATCTTTGCTTCCTTTTGAAGTCATTCTCATTAGAAAATAAAACCGAGATTCAAATCTAATTAACAAAATATTTATTTCAGTAGAAAAGTAATAAAAAAGAATCCTTAGTAAACTACATCTTATCAGCTAATGAAAAGTCACGTCTGCTTTCAGCAGAAATGGCGGAAGAGAAGAAAGGAGTTGACCTCTGGAATGCAGGCATACGTAGTAGAACATATCACACGTCTGCTTGACCATAAATACAAGAAACAGTAGATCTGCACAACTGGCAATAATTCACATCGTGACACTCTCACCCAGGGCTTCCAATACTGGGCGAAATCTAGTAATTATTCCACATTCATTAATAATAAGAGAAATGAAAAAGTATCTTACACCACCAAACAAATAATATCACCAAGATGACCATGCACATCTATATTTCTGTGCTTTTCTTCATTCTAGGGGCTTCTTTTTGGACTAGCAGGGTGACATAAATACAAGCTGAGAAACAGGGCCATGGCAAGCAGTTTTGTTGATGGAAACCCAGCACACAGGAGAAGTGTGTGTTCCAAGTTGTTGCTGAAAACAAAAAAGAAGCTGGTTTTATAAGAGTGCCGAGGAAGTTGAGTTTTCGGTGTTTGCAACATGCTGATATTTCAGTACAGCTTCAGAGCTGGCATCATGATATGGTCAGTGATACATCCAATAGCAGATGCAAGATATAATCTTGGTGTTTAAAGGCTTATAATAAACACAGCATTACAGTTGTTTTTAAATGTCCAGCCAGAACTAGAATAAATGATACATTAGAAGAAAAGAAAATAACAAAAATGTGAAATCAACCTAATCTGAAAAGTAATGAAAGGGTGAACAATTCACCTTGGATTAAGAGTAAACCACTAAAGTAAGAGACTAAAAAGAGACACAAAATTTCTATTTTGTGTATCCATCTGGAACACAAAACTGAAATCAAAACAAAAAAACTGAAATTTAATGATAGTTATTAAAATGGACAATTGGAAATATTGTTAGTTTTGAATAAATACATTCCTATGTATTTATTCAAAACTAGTACAATTCAATGAAGCCTGTAATTCTAAACATATTTCCTAGGACAAACTTTCCCAGTTTTCTCAAAGGTGCTTTTTCCAAGAAGAAATTGGACTTTCTGATTTTTCTTTGAAGACGTTTTGCTTCTCATCCAAGAAGCTTCTTCAGCTCTAACTGGATAGTGGGGAATGGAAGGATTTATACTCCTTGCAGACAGCTGGTCATTTGCATTCTTTTAGCAAGTCATTAAGGGCCACCTGGAGGTTTATCTGTGTCATCAGGGTCACCTGGGTAGTGCAAATGGGTGTGGAGCAGGGGTGAGTTCTAACTTTGTGCGCAAGCGTGTGTAGTGCCTAAAAATAAAAATTATAAAAAAGCCATAAACAAGATGGTGACCACATGCACAGTACCAGAAACTTGGCTTCTGCACATGCTCAGAAGAAAAAAAAATTCAAAAATTCAAAAAAATTCAAAAAACAAAGCCAAAAACAAGATAGCGACCGAATGTACTGTGTTGGAAACTCAACTTCTGCACATGCTCAGAAGAAAAAAAAATTCAAGTAGTCCTCTCTGTCCAAAATGTGGATTTTGCTGCCTTCAAAAGAGTGGCCTTTGTCTTTTAAATGCATATGGATTGCTGAATCTAGTTCTGATGGGTTTGTTTTCCCCTATATTGTGCCATGCATTTATGAAGTGGTTGTTTTGTTTCAAAAGAAAGAAAAAGAATTAAAACATATCAGAACGTGTGGCTATCTCAAGTGGGCCTTCATCAAATCTCAAAAAAGACCCTTCAGGCCTTGTCCATAACAGACAACAAAGAGAACAATAAACAAAGCAACGTTGTCATTGCATACATTGCAGGAATACCAGAAAAACTCAGGAGGATCTTCAGCCAACACAACATACATGCACATTTCAAACCCAAGAATACACTAAGGCAGAAGCTTGTCCACCCCAAGGATAAAACACCCAGACACAAACTAAACAATGCGGTATATGCAGTACAATGCAGTGAGCCATGTGCAAATCTGTACATTGAGGAAACAAAGCAATTTATTTATTTATTTATTTATTTATTTATTTATTTATTTATTTATTTATTTATTTATTTATTTATTTATTTATTTATTTATTTATTTATTTATTTATTTATTTATTTATTTATTTATTTATTTATTAAAATTTCTATGCCGCCCAACTCCCGGGGGACTCTGGGCGGCTAACAGCAGGTATAGAAATATAATCAATAAAAAACAATATTAAAAACATATTAAAATACTATAAATCTTTTAAAAGAACTTTCACTCATACCCCGCCTGCCGGAAGAGCCAAGTTTTTATTGCTTTACGGAAAGCCAGCAGGGTGGGGATAGTCCTGATCTCTGGAGGGAGCTGGTTCCAAAGGGAGGGGGCTCCCACAGAGAAGGCTCTCCCCCTCGGCCCCGACAACCGGCATTGCTTGGTCAATGGGACCTGGAGGAGACCAACTCTGTGGGCCCTGACCGGTCGTAGGGAGGTATGCGGCAGGATGCGGTCCCGAAGATAACCTGGCCCTGAGCCATGTAGGGCTTTAAAGGTAACGACCAACACCTCATAAATACATGGCACAACATAGGAGAACAAATCCATCAGGACTAGATTCAGCAGTCCATCTGCATTTAAAAGACAAAGGCCACTCTTTTGAAGGCAGCAAAGTCCACATTTTGGACAGAGAGGACTGCTGATTTGAAAGAGGGGTCATAGAACCCAACTATGTCAAAATTTAACAGCCCTCTCTCAACAGAGGGAGAGGGATACAACATCATCTATCTCCAATCTACACTACACAGTCCTTTCAACAGTTTCAAGAAGGCTCCACACCCATTTGCACCACTCAGGTGACCCTGATGACACAGATAAACCTCCAGGTGGCCCTTAACGACTTGCTAAAATAAAGCAAATGACCAGCAAGGAATATAAATGCTTCCATTCCTCACCATCCAGTCAGAGCTGAAGAAGCTTGTTGGATGAGAAGCGGAATGCCTTCAAAGAAAAACCAGAAAGGCCAGTTGCCTCTTGAAAAAGCACCTTAGGGACAACCATGACCTGGATGACTGAGAATCTCTACAGACATTTCCCAGTTTTCAGAAATGCTGGATTCCTGCTCCCCTAATCTCATTTTTTATCCCCCTGTGTGCTGATTGTGGGAGTTAAAATCCCAAACATCTGATGAGCACAGCACTACAGAAGATATCTTAAATAATAATTACAGTGGATCTTTATGGCGTTTAGTTCTGAATAAAAAGAGTTAGGAGAGTGGAGTCCTTGATTTATGACTAGTTGCTTAATGACTGTTAAAGCTACTGCTTGTGCAAAACTAAGCATCGTAAAATGTTGCACCACCCTCTTGTGGTCACCTGATTTCATTTCAGGTGCTTGGCAACCATCTGACATTTATATTTTTGAAATCTGATCTATATTTTTTAATCTACTTGACTCTTTAAGAGTTTAAAAAGATGAGATCTAGTATTGGAATTGCAGTAGCAATTTAGCTCTTTGTTCTCATCAAATCTTTATATTGAACACAAGAGGTCAGCAAAGAGCTAGAGAACTGCTATTTTTGTTGTTGTTAGTTGCAAAGTCGTGTCCGACCCATTGTGACCCGTTCCTCCAGGCCTTCCAGGCCTTCCTATCCTCTACCATCCCTGGAGTCCATTTAAGCTCACACAGACTGCTTCAGTGGTTCCATCCAGTCACCTCATTCTCTGTTGTCCCCTTCTTCTTTTGCCCTCAATCTTTCCCAGCATTAGGCTCTTCTCCAGTGAGTCCTTCCTTCTCATTAGGTGGCCAAAGTATTTGAGTTTCATCTTCAGGATCTGGCCTTCTAAAGAGCAGTCAGGGTTGATCTCCTCTAGGACTGACCGGTTTGATCGCCTTGCAGTCCAAGGGACTCGCAGGAGTCTTCTCCAGCACCATAGTTCAAAGTCCGCAATTTTTGGGCACTTAGCCTTTCTTATGGTCCAACTTTCACAGCCAGACATTGCAACTGGGAAAACCATAGCCTTGACTATACGCACTTTTGTTGGCAGGGTGATGTCTCTGCTTTTTGGTATGCTGTTTGGTTTGCCATACCTTTCCTCCCCAGGAGCAAGTGTCTTTTAATTTCTTGGCTGTAGTCCCCATCTGTGGTGATCTTGGAGCCCAAGAAAATAATATCTGTCACTACCTCCATTTCTTCCCCATTTATTTGCCAGGAATTGAGGGCCAGATGCCATGATCTTAGTTTTCTTAATGTTGAGTTTCAAGCTAACTTTTGCACTCTCCTCCTTCACCTGCATCAAGAGGCTCTTTAGTTCCTCTTCACTTTCTGCCATTAGAGTGGTACAGTGGTGGGATTCAATTTTTTTTGCTAGCGATTCTGTGGTGACTTGGTGGACATGGCTTGGTGGTCATGTGACTAGGTGGACATGGCTTGGTGGTCATGTGACTGTGTGGTCATGTGACTGGATGGGTGTGGCTTGGTAGTCATGTGTTTGGGTGGTCATGGCTTGGTGGTTACGTGACTGGGTGGGCATAGCTTGGGTGGGCATGGCCAACTTGACATCACTCACGTTAAGGGGCACCTTGCCTGGCCTCTCCTCACCTCAAAGGACTCAACGAGATACAATTTCCCAATTTATTTACTACTACTGAACGTACAAAATACACTATTTAATCCTATGTATATATGCCATATGTGTACATACATATTACATAGTACAGAGTGTGTATAGACACATAAAAAGATACATTATCTACTATATATACTGTATACTGTATGTGTATGTACACACACACACACACAGAGAGAGAGAGAGAGAGAGAGAGAGAGAGAGAGAGAGAGAGAGAGAGAGAGAGAGAGAGAGAGAGAGAGAGAGAGAGAGCTCTTCTAAAACTATACACATTCAACCTCACTTACTGCATTTGGAAAAACACCCAGAATCCACTTTCTGCCACACATTTAATTATAACTTCTGTACATTAGAACATTACACATGCCTTCAGATGTTGTTCCCTAGTCTGCACATGACTGTTAGAGCCAGAAGATGTCATGGATTGAGTAAAATATGGTGAAACTCACAACAACGCTCTTGCTTAGCAACCAACATTTTGGGTTCAATTGTGGTCATAAGTCAAGGACTATCTCTGCATTCCTCTGCATGGCAGCCTTGTCCTAGTAAACGCCTTCTCCTTTCTGGCAATTTTCCTCTCTGTTAGAGGCACCAAAATAATCCAGACAATGTAAGGTTTCCTGCAGCAGCAGGGGGTTGGACTAGATTTTGTATTTGCCAGCTGAGCTTCCATTCTGGACATTACGGTAGCTTGCCAGAACTTTATCAACATAGAGATAACAGTGTCTTGTGATTTATGAGCTACTGTGCATGTCTTTATTATTCTCTACTTTTCTTTCCTTTTGTCTGTCTCTGATATATCACTGCCAGTAAGATGTAGTTAGCTATATTTTTACTTTTATAATAAAATGTTTATTAGAGTATATACTTCGGGTATTTTTTTTTTAAGAGTATACACCATGGGAAACAAGATCCATTCTCCTCTAATTAAGTACAGTTTTCCCCAAGGGGGAACGAAGCTGATTCACGCTACGACATAGATGACCTCCGAGATATCTTCCAGCCCTAGATTGGTGTGCTGTCTCAAAGCATCTGAAGCCACGTCTAGTTTGGGGTCCTTCCTTCCTCTCTTTTTTTTCTCTCTCTCTATTCCTCCCTCCCTCCCTCCCTTCATGTATCTATCTATCCATCCATCCATCCATCCATCCATCCATCCATCCATCCATCCACCCATCCACCCATCCATGCAACTATATGTCATTCACTTTCCCCTCCCTCCCTCCTCCCTCCTCCCTCCTCCCTCCTCCCTCCTCCCTCCTTTCTTTCTTTCTTTCTTTCTTTCTTTCTTTCTTTCTTTCTTTCTTTCTTTCTTTCTTTCTTTCTTTCTTTCTTTCTTTCTTTCTTTCTTTCTTTCTTTCTTTCTTTCTTTCTTACTTTCTTTCTTTCTTTCTTTCTTTCTCCCCCCCTCTCTCTCCCTCCCCCCCTCTCAACAAAAACTCCTTTGGATGAAACTGGCCATTGCCATCTGGCTTATTCAACCCAAGACACACACACACACACACACACACACACACACACACACACACACACACACACACACACACACACACACTCAAACAAACTTCTGTGATGGTAAGCTGCAAAGTGCAAACTAACGAAAACTCTTTTTTTTGCAATGCTTGTTTTTCTCAACCCCCAGCCTCTCCCGATATTTTCCTCTCCTTCATCACAGCACCGGGCTGCAAGGGGGGAAACCTTAGGCGCATGCACTATCAAAGAGGATCCTGGGCGATACACTCAATAGGACAATGAGAAGGGAGCTGCCTGCATGAGGGAAAGGCGAATGGCAGGCAAAGAAAAAATGGCAGAGCCGTGTGGCGTGTGGAAGGGAGTAGGGAAGGCAGGAAAGCATGGCTTGCCCATGGGGGAGGTAGCTGGGGAGAAGGGAAGGAAGACTCATCAGGCAGATATCAGCTGGGCAGCATGGTGAAGTGAGGGAACCAGAGAGCAGCAGCAGAGCTATGCCGTGGTAGATGAGGCACGAAAAGGAGTGAGTGGGAGGGGCGGGGTGGGGAGGGGAGGGGCCAGCCAGTGGTGGCATTTGCTGGTTCTCCGAACTGCGTATAATTGTTACTACTGGTTCAGGAGAACTGGTCCGAACCACCTGAATACCACCTCTGGAGTGGTATCATCTGCATATCTGAGGTTGTTGATATCCCGGCAATCTTAATTCCAAATTGTGATTCATCTGGCCCCGCCTTTCTCATGATGTGCTCTGCATATAAGTTAAATAGGCAGGGTGACAATATACAGCCTTGCCGAACTCCTTTCTTAATTTTGAACCAATCAATGGTTCTGTGTCCACTGCTGCTTCTTGAACAGCATATAGGTTTTTCAAGAGATAAATAAGATGATCTGGTGCTCCCATCTCTTTAAGAACTTGCCACAATTTGTTGTGATCCACATAATCAAAGGCTTTAGCATAGTCAATGAAGCAGAAGTAGATGTTTTTCTGAAACTCCCTAGCTTTCTCCATGAGCCAGCGTATCTTGGCAATTTGATCTCTAGTTCCTCTGCCTCTTCGAAATCCTGCCTGTACTTCTGGTAGTTCTCGGTCCACATACTGCTGAACCTAACTTGTAGGATTTTGAGCATAACTTTGCTAGCATGTGAAATGAGTGCAATAGTGTGGTAGTTTGAACATTCTTTGGCATTGCCCTTCTTTGGAATTTTAATGTAAACTGACCTTTTCCAATCCTGTGGCCACTGTTGAGTTTTCCAAATTTGCTGCCAAATTGAGTGTAGCACTTTTAATGCATCATTCCAGGATGTCTGTCTCATGACCACCCCATTGTGGTTATCAGGGACGTTAAGCTGATTCTTGTATAGTTCTTCTGTGTAATTTAACTGCTATTTAGTTTAATGCATACAATATCTGATGTAGGACAAGGAAGGAAATTAAGATAGGGAGATTTTTATTGATGTAATTCCAAAAGGGTTTGCCATCTTAATTCATTATACTGTCATGATGCTGCCACCACTGAGTGCCAGTGGGCAGGGTGGCCAAAAGGGCATAGATCAGGGGAGATAGTTGGGTGAGGGAAGTTGCAGCATCCCTGCAGTTGTAAGTGTTGCTTGGCCAGACGGGCGACTGAGGTTTTCCACATTATAGAGGTCTTATGGTGTTTTGGAAGGCTGGGTAGGTAGTTGAAGATAACCAGGCAGCAGCAGCTTCGGGCCAGGCGAGGTAGCTGAAGCTTTGCAATGTACAGCGAAATTAAAATCTGGTCCAGATTTCAAGCGACAAAAGAAAAAGACCTTTTATATGCTGCCAAAATCAATAGGACAAATTTAATCTGGATTATTGCTGTCAAAATTGCTAAATTCCATGGCTGTGCTAATCGCCTACATTTGAATAGGTGAAGACTATAGTCGCATGAAATTTATTGTCCCCATAGGTGATCCTTATTTGACTCTCTTGCCTCTTTTGCTTCATGTTTCAGACATGTTTCAGCACTACTAGGTAGATCAGACAGAACTAATGCTACAGAGGTCTAAAACTATTTTGATTGGAACATAACAACAGAATCTTACAAGTCAGAATGTGCTTCTCCCACTCTCTCTTTATTATCATATGAACCAGGGAAAGGCTTGTCTGAGAGAATTTTTTAAGTTTGTTGTTTGGCCTAGGCTCAAGCCTCACCTATTTGACCTTGGCAGCAGCTCTTGCTACTGGCCTTCAAGGCCATTTCCTGTCCCCTTTCCATCACAGCAGCCACGAAGCCTCCCTCCAATGTACTGCTGACAAAGCCTGGGATTTTTAAAAAATATTTTCATGCTGCCCTCAGTTGTGTTAAAACAAAGGGGAAAATACTACTTTAACTCTGGCATGTGACTTGTAACTGCTTCATTCTTGGGCTGCAGAACAGGCAGACATAGCAGAAGGAAGATGATGCCAGAGCATGTTTGTGCTGTAGCTCAGTGCAAATCAGGAAAAGTCCTGAGACAACACAAAACGGGAGATCCTGTTATAGATTTCTATCTGTTTGCTGAGATGACTATGAAAAATATTTGGCCTACAGAAATTTTAGTAAGAGACAAATCTTCCCTCATAAGGAACGTTAGTTTCTTTCATGGGAAACAATGTGGGCATATTTTCTTGCTTGTGTGTAGATTTTAAAGAAGATAACCAAACAGAGATTAAATCCTACATAACTATCAAAAAACAAAGAGATAAGAAAACCCATGTGCTAGCCATCTGTGGCTTGTTCTTCTGCGTGTCCTCTCATTCCATATTATCTGCATATGTTGTGGTGCTTAATGTTTGAAGATGATATGAGGACATGGCATCCAATATAAAATATATTGCATCATGTTGTATCAGTTCTGAAGGGAGAGGTGAACACATTGCAGCCTTTTTAGAGCCACCCAGATTGTAACCTTGCTGATTATGGAATCAGAAAATGAGGCCACTGTTCAATCTATCCTCTCTTTTGTCATCCTTAGATTTCTCTGTGTGAAGTAATTAAGATATGTTTTTCTCATTACAGAGCTGAATGTCGCTTCCCCCCCTTACGACCATTTAATTAAAGAGAAGTGGATACACATGTATAAACACAAAGATAAATATAATATGTTTGTATTCATTAGAGTACATAACACAAAATAATATGCTCAACATCATTGATTAGTATATACGCCCTTCATCTTAGAGAGAACAGAGGCCTGAATTCATAAGTAGGCTATACCACAGCTACTAATCCTGTTCTACCCATATTTCCCTGAAAATAAGACCGGGTCTTATTTTCTTTTGAAGCCCAAAATAAGCACTAGGGCTTGTTTAGGGAGGTGTCTTACTTTTTTCCATGTTGTGACACCCAATTGTTCTGCTTGCTTGCAGCGAGGCAGGATGCTATGTGGCACACCAGTGCTGCCGCCGTGAGGCAGAGGGGTGGAGCTGCCGCACATGCCCTGCAGCGGCTTACCTCAGTGCCCACGCAGTCAGGCCACCCAGGCCGTGACACCTCCCTTGCCTCACAGCAGCGGCTCTGGCAACCCCATGCAGCAGGACCCTGTATGGCCACGGGCCCACTTCAGCTTGCTTCCAGCCGCAATGGAGCAGGAGGCTGAGCAATGCGCTGGTGCTGCAGCCATGAGGCGCAGTGGGGGGTTGGTGGAGCAGCCCCATGTGTCCTGCACTGGCTATCCTCAGGGCTCCCCCAGCCAGGCAATCTATGCCTTGCCTCACACCTGCGGCACCGGTGCGCTGCTTGGCCTCCTGCTCCATTGTGACCATGAGAAAGAAGATGTGGGCTAGCGGCCATGGTTCTTGTTGCACCTGGCTGCTGGTGCTGCCATCATGAGGCAGGTGTCAGGAAGTGGATAGCCTGGCTGCGTGGGAAGTGAGGTAACCTGGTGTGGGGCCAGTGGGGCAGCTCCATTCCCCGACCTCATGGCTGCAGCACCACAAACAACCAGACGGAATGGGTAGGTGGCTGGCTGTGCAGGCTCTTAAGTAGGGCTTATTTTGGGGGCAGGGCTTATTATTATGTAGGTACCCACGTAAATATATTCCATCGCTTATTTTCAGGATAGGTCTTGTTTTCAGGAAAGCAGAGTAATATATGTTCCAAGGAGACATGTGTAATGGAAAATAAGCAGGTCTCTATGATAATTATTTTCAAATGTCACATGATCCATTTATGATTAGTAATTAATACGCACTTGTAAACAGGAATTTAACACACGAGTAAAAGGAGTTTATGAATGGAAATCAGAATCTTATGGTGTTGTATTTCCCATGACGAAGAGACAACACACATGCATAAACATTCATCATCTGGAAATAGCGTAGAATTTACAACCTTTTGGACAATTCAGAGGAATTGTAGTCCACTTCAGAAATCTATACATAACCATATTAAAACTTTTCTCAGCATTGAAATAAATAATAACAGCTGGATTCTGTTTATTTTGAATTATAATGAATGATTTATTTAGAGTCCTCTTGTGGCATTTTAATGGAACCATAGGAATCCAGCCTGAGTTGGGTGCACAATTTTGAAAAAGCAACCTGTAAACCATGGACTTAAATCACAGTTAAAATCTTAGCAATTACATCGATCAAGGTAAGAGGCCTATAACTGAAATATGGTACTTTAAAATCATTACTTTCTGATGTAACACAATACTTCAGTTAGTGCAGCCCAAGATTACTCTTTTCTAGATCGCCCTCATATTACTTGCTCACATTTGTCTATTCTGAATATATTAACCTAAATTTGTACAGAAATAGAACTGTTTAGCTATGCTAATCATGTTCTTCAAGGCTACATCCTAATAGATGGACATCCAAAAGAGCAACCCTAGCATGTATGTGCAATGTCATGATTTTCAACACCTACTCATGCCATTGCTTTGTTATTTTCAGATCTTATCTTACAAAGTAAGCTGATCTGCGCTATTATATGAGCAGTATCTGTTATCGTATGGTTTTAATTGTTAGATGGACAGATTGCAATGTGTTTTATTGCAAATACAGGTGTAACACAGATTATACAACAGATGCCTGTGTAGTGGAGTTATCCTTATTTCTTAGCTGTTGCAAGAAACATTTCCTAGTTACTGGAAGCTAATCAAGATCCAAGAACATCTCCCATTGATTTTCCCATAATTATGTCATTGGAATATTATGTCCAGTTCTGGGCAATTCAATTCAAAAAGGACAATGACAATTGAAGCAAGTGCAGAGAAGTGCGGGCAAATTGGCGAAGAATCAGGAAACCAAGCACTATGGGGGATGTTTAGAAAATAGATAGATAGATAGATAGGGATTGGGCGGCATAGAAATCCATCAAAATAAATAAAATAAATAGATAGATAGATAGATAGATAGATAGATAGATAGATAGATAGATAGATAGATAGATAGATAGATAGATAGATAGATAGATAGATAGATAGATAGATAGATAGATAGATAGATAGAATTCTTTATTGGCCAAGTGTGATTGGACACACAAGGAATTTGTCTTTGGTGCATATGCTCTCAGTGTACATAAAAGAAAAGATACATTTGTCAAGAATGGTTGTCATAGGGTTCAGGTAAGCAATCAGGGAGGGAAGAAGGAAAGAAAAAGGAAAGAAAGAAAAGAAAGGAAGAAAGAGGGAGGGAGGAAGGGAGGAAGACAGACAAACAGACAGAAAGAAAGATGGTAGGAAGGAAGGAAGACAGACAGAAAAAGAAAGGAGGGAGGGAAGAGAGGGAAGAAGGAAAGAAAAAGGAAAGAAAGAGGGAGGGAGAGAGGGAGGAAGAAAGAAAGAAAGAAAGATGGTAGGAAGGAAGACAGAAAGAAAGAAAAAGATGGTAGGAAAGAAGGAAGACAGACAGACAGAAAGAAAGAAGAGATGGTAGGAAGGAAGGAAGACAGACAGAAAGAAAGAAAAGAAAGAAAAAGAAAGATGGTAGGAAGAAAGACAGAAAGAAAAAGAAAGAAAGAAGGGGGAAGGTAGGAAAGAAAGAAAGAACAAAAGAAAGACATGACCACAATTGAGCCTAACATTTTGGTTGCTAAGCAAGAGCGTTGTTAACTTTACAAGTTGGCCATGCCCACCCGGTCACCTGACCACTAAGCCACGCCCACCTGAGGGGGTGGGGTGGGGGGGGGGTGAGGATGAGTTTGTAGCACCAAGGGGGCGGTGGACTGAAGAAGTTTGGGAACCACTGGTCTAGATACTTACAGAAGATGTGATAGCCCTCTTCAAATATTTGAAGGGCTATCACACAGAAGAAAAGTGGACATGTGCTATTGCCCCAGAGAGCAGGACCAGAACTAAAATTATAAGAAAGGAAGGTTCAGGCAAGACATTCAAGAAGAACTTTTCAGTCAGTAGAACAGGTTGATAGGTGAAGTAGTGAGTTATTCAAGTAGAAACAGTTCAATGTAGGCTAAGGTGACCAGATTTTCACTTTGGTAAAGTGGGACACCATTGAAGAGGGGGGGGGGCAAGGGGGGGGAAAGAGATGATCCACGCCTCCCCTTTCCGCGCCAGGACAAAAGACTTCGGGAAGGACGATGAAGGGGGGGTGTTGGGGGGGGTGCACAAAGCTGCAGCCTCTGCTGCGTCTGGCCCTGGAACGCTGCGATATAATTGTATATTCATATATAACTGTGGAGAGGGAAGAACGACTTCCGCAAACCCTAATTAGCAGCAATTTTTGTAGAAAGAGACCGCAAACCAGGGCAGAAGATTCACCTGCTCCTTTTCTTATGCTTTTACTTATCTGCAGAGCCCTGCCGGATAGCGGCGAGCTCTTCAAGCCATGCAGTCAAAACAGGGTCCCTCTTCTACTGAGCCGAGCAGGGAAAAGAACCGCCGGCGAAACATCTCTCTCCTACCCAAATTCACCACCATAACATTTTCATGAGGGGAGAAACTCCCAATTCCTCAGCCCCACACGTCTCCTTCCTCTTTCACATTAGGCGCGTGCCGATTGAGTCACCATTCGCGCCGAGGCAGAGACGAAAAAAAGGCTGATATCTATTTGAACCCATGTGCAAAGAACTGCAGCCCGAGGAAGGGAGGGACAGAGAGAATCTGTTTTGCCTTGGTTGCTAAGCAACGAAACAGCCTCCATTGTCATCCCCTGCCACCTCTGTTCCGTTCCGTTCAGGGCTTTGCTGGGGGGAAGGTGGCTGCTCTTCTTTTTTTTTTCCTTCCTCGGCTTTTAATGTTTTGCTTTGCTTATCACACTGCTTAAATAGCTCCGGGGGACACAGCAAAGACGCGCTAAAGCAGGGGTGGCCAAACCGTGGCGCAAATTCAAAAAGCGGGACTTTTTGGATACGCCGCGGGACGTGGGACAATTTGTTTGAAATCGGGTCTGTCCCGCCAAAAGCGGGACGTCTGGTCACCTTAATGTAGGCTTGATGCTCAGGAATGTTCAAGTGGATCCTGTGCTGAGCAGAGGGTTGCACTCAATGACCCCTAAGTCCCTTCAATAATTCTATGAATTCACACACACACAAACACACACACACACACACACACACACACACACACACACACACACACACACACACACACACACACACACACACACACACACCTTTCTCCCCTCCAGAAAAGTGACAGGAAGCAAAATAATGCTAATGCCCCACATGTTTACCATTTTTCTAAACAGTCTTTTGGAGAAGCTGGGTGGATGAGTGAGGAATAAGCTTCTGAAGGCATAAAGAATACCCCAAAATGCAGTAGCGACTTTGCCCTGACATAACAGTTAATTAGGATAAAACAGGTCCTGTTCTTTTTTGGCCAGCCAAAATGTTTTAGCTCTCCCCTCCCCGAGTTTCATGCACCAATTGATTGTGTATACTTATCTTGGCAGTCCTGGGGCTTTTCCCCTTCCATAGGGATTGGGGTTAAGGTTATTGATGAATGATTTACTTTCGTGAATTTATGTACTATGCCATAATCACAAAAAGGGTATTGCAACAATGTCTGCAGTAGGCAAGAACTTTTCAGACATGAGATTTTAATATTTAGCTGCATACAATACAAGCAATAAGAGCCAGGTTTTTAAAGCTGGGTTTTTCAACCACGCAATCAGAAATAAAACATACTGAGAGCTGCTAGAATTATCGTAGCACAACACTGGAAACAGGCCGACTGCCCGTCAGATGTAAAAATTATTAGTAAAATATTGGAATGCGCCGAAATGAACAAATTGACAATGGAGCTAAACGAAAGAGATGAATCAGAATATTACAAAGTTTGGAGTAGATGGTATATCTGGTTAGAAAATAGAAATCAAAATTAGATAATAACATATGAATGTAAGCGAATGTTAAAAAAGGGGGATATGTGTATAAATAGTAATAATGTAAATAATAATGTAACAATAGAGTAGAATATATTTAAAAATTAGAATTTAGATAAGTAACTGTTATTAGTGATACCGGTACGAACTCGCTGTACTGAGGAAAATTGTTTGTGTGTTTTATGGGGGATTTTGTGTGTTTTGTATTGTTTTTAATCTTGAAAATGTTTAATAAACATTATTTTTTTAAAAAAGAAATAAAACATGAAGAACAGTTAAAGGATTTGGATTTGGCTGGCCTACAGAAAAGAAGGACTAGTGGGGACATTATAGGACAGCAGTAGGGGCGTGCATAAGCGCACCAGCGTGCCTACCGTCCCTGTCCTACTGTCCAATTGTCCTCTTTTATCGTTACATTTTACTTATGTTTATACAAATTACTACTATACATGTTTGACAAATAAAATAAATAAATAAATAAATAAATAAATAAATAAATAAATAAATAAATAAATAAATAAATAAATAAATAAATAAATAAATAAATAAATAAAGTATTCCAGTATTTGGGAGACTGCCACAAAAAGGAGGGAATTCAATCAACTTATTTTCCAAAGCACCAGAGAGCAGGACAGTAAACAATGGATGGAAACTAATCAAGGAGAGAAGCAACTGGAATTAAAGAGAAACTTTCTAACAGTGAGGACAATTAACCAGTGGAACAGCTTGCTGTAAGAAGTTGTGGATACTTCATCACTGGAGGTTTTTAAGAAGAGACTGGACAGTCACTTGTCTTTCTTTGATCAGGGAAGTTGAAATAAAATAATTCAAAATTGGAGCAGACCAAGAGCCACATACTGTTTATGTTCCAGTGGATATATGTAGCTGTGGCGACACTGCTCCAAATGGAACTAGGAAATTGAGGCCAGAAATAGGGTCACACAGATTAGAGGTTGGAGTAAATGAAGAGGCTAGCTAAATCCGGTTGCAGCTTGGCGCTCTTCACATAGTGTAGATTCCTGACTTCCCAATGGAAGTGGGTTGTGACTTCCCAGATGAGTCTGCAGCAGGGATGGGTTCCTCCTGGTTCGGACTGGTTCTATAGAACTGGTAGCGACTCGCTTGTGATGTCATGATGACATCACCGAACCAGTTCAGTTCCAATTAACTTTTTATCTAAATCTTTCTCTTAATTGTTTATATGAAAACTATTGAAAACTGTATTGCTGTGCAATAGCAATAGCAATAGCACTTTTCTTATATACCGCTTCATAGTGCTTTACAGCCCTCTCTAAGCGGTTTACAGAGTTCAGCATATTGCCCCCAACAATCTGGGTCCTCATTTTACCGACCTCGGAAGGATGGAAGGCTGAGTCAACCTTGAGCCTAGTGAGATTTGAACAGCTGAACTGTTGAACTAGCAGTCAGCCTGCAATGGCTGCATTTAACCACTGCACCACTTCAGCTCTTAATCTGCAATCAGTTGTTCTCTGAATTTAATATTAATTGCTCTATCATCCTATATTAATAAATCTTGGCATGTTAAACATTTTTCTCTGTTGTTTCTTTTCTAGAAGATGTCAACTGTGGAGGCTAATAAAAGTATCTTCAGACACAACCTGGGTTTGTATTTGTTCCATATTCTTAGTATGGGACTTCTCGCATCATTTTTAAAATCTGCTTTAACTTTATCATACCATAAAAATCCATGCCAAACAAATCTCAGGTTGTGTTTTTCTAATTGTAATGTTGTTTTATTTTTCAGCAAACCTCACTGTTTTATCAAACCAAATCACAGGTTGTGAAATACATTTTAAAATCAGATAATATTAAACGTTTTCTTTTGTGTCTTGAAGAATTTTATATTTAACCCTTCATTTATTACTCAGCCAGAACACTAGAACAAAAAGGAGGGAAAAAGGGAAACTCCCCCTTTATACTTATGGCAACCAATCATAGCGTAGATTGCATAATGCATGAGACAGCACTATTTAACTAATCAACTACAACTGTGAGTTCTGACCTATTATACACTTTACTGTTGTACCTACTAAATTTAATATCCTAACAGAAACACACTGATTTAGAAGGAGAAAAGAAAAAGAGTCATCAGCTGTTGCCAAGTTCTACCTGACTGCCTGTCCATCAGATCTCCTCCAGCAATAGGTTTTCCATCAGGGAAAGGAAGGAAAAGACCAGCAAATGCTTACTCCTCCTTGCTTTCAGCTGTTTTCATTCCAACTGGTCATTAGAAAGCTTTCCATATGTTAGCTGGCTGTTAACACAGAGACTGAAAGGTTATTGTTGCATAGGATGCCATAAATCAGGGGTGGCCAAACTATGTGGACTTCAACTCCCAGAATTCCTGAGCCAGCCATGCTAGTTGGTTACTGTGGCAGGCTAAACTGACAGGATTTCTTCTCAGGATTTTTCTTATCTTCTGCTAATAGGAGGCAGATCAAGAAACTAGTGAGGACTTCACCCCTATTCATTGTCCACCTCCCAATTTCAAATCTCCTGAAAATATCTCCCCCACCCCACCAGGGGCGGGTTGCTTGCTTACCTTGCTGCTGGAGCCATGCGCGCACATCTCCACACTTTGGGGGCATGCGCGCTCACTACATGCACGCCCCCCCTCACACAATTTTGCTTCCGCGCATGCGCAGAAGCAAAATCGCGCCGAAATCTCGCGAGGGGACGCACGTGCGTGCAAGATTTTGGCACGATTTTGCTTCCGCACATTCGCGGATGCAAAATCTCACCGAAATCTCTGTTGCGTGTGTGTCCCCTCGCGAGATTTCGGCATGATTTTGCTTCCGCGCATACGCAGAAGCAAAATTGCCCAAAAATCACAGAAAAAAATGGTGACGTGCCGGTTGGACCGGCAGAGAGAGCTCCGGAACGGTTGCGAAATCCGCCGCTCCCTACCAGAGCTGCATGCTGGGGAGCTCTGGTAGGAACCCACCTCTGCACCCCACCCTCAGAACTCCATGAACTTCTGGAGACAGAATGGTGCCTAGAAGACGTCATTAAAAAAATAAATCCCTTTCCCTTTGCACTGGCCACCAGGGGGCAATATGTGTCCAATTCTTTTTGAGAATCATCAGAAATAAGTAGCTAGATATTATTCTGTGGACTTCAGACCCTCTATCAGGAATTCAACTTATAGACCATTGCATGTAGGATGATATGTGGGAATGATGTGGGGGGCCAAGAGGAAGACCTGCAGACTAGGCAACAGTTTGATATAGGACAACTCAGTCTACAGGTGGAGGGAAAGCATGGAAAGCATTTTAAAAGAGACCCTCCCTAGTTTTCTGTAGAGTTAAAAAAGAGGAGGGGAGAAATACTTTGAGCTTTGCAAGACTGATGTTAGTTCTTCAAAATGGTCTGGATAATAAGAGCTATTAGCACCATCTTTATTGAAAAGTTACATTAAACAGAGTTCTGCAAGACTGAAAGACAGCATATCATTTAAAGACCCACATACTATACTACATAAAAGTGGAAGACTTACATACTATCACATCATGATATAAAGACTGAGTGGTCAGTTAGAAACTGGAAATCAGCATCTATCCTATCTGTCTGTCTGTCTGTCTGTCTGTCTGTTTGTCTGTCTTCCATCCATCCATCCATCTATCATCCATGTCTGTCTGTCTGTCTGTCTGTCTGTCTGTCTGTCTGTCTGTCTCTCTCTCTCTCTCTCTCTCTCTCTCACCTATCTATCATCTATCATTAGATATATAAATATATCACTTTCATAATCTATTGTATTAAAAAGTTAAAATTTAACTTTCCAGCCTATCTGTTTACTTTTACCTTTTTCTTCCTATTATTCCTGCTATTCCATTTTCAATTTAACTTTTAAAGTAATATATTGTATCAATATCATTTCATGATATTGATCCCCCCCCCCAGGTTAACAATTTGCTTGTTAACCAGGATTGGGAATGAGTTTCCAGTCAGTTTTGACTCCTGGAGACAACCTGTTCTATTCTTTTCAATTTTCTTGGCAAGATTTTCAGAGGTGGTTTGCCTTTTGCCTTCTTCCTAGGGCTGAGAGGGAGGGACTGGCCCAGGGTGTCTTGTGTCTATGATGGAGTAGAACACGGACTCCAGCTTTCTAGCCTAATACCTTAACCACCACACCAAAGTGGCGATTTTGTTTACTTTTGGCACTTAATTCTCTTCTCTGACCCTTTTGTTATGTCCTATGTCTCAACTTTTGAATTTTGGGACCAATTTAGTAAATCTGGGTGATTTCAATACACTGGCAATCCAGACAGCCTTTCATAGGCAAAGTAGGGCTGGGAATGCCACTTGTCCAACGTCTACAACCAACTTCCACCCCTTTTGCTGGGGCCTCCTGCCTTGCACCAGGCATTGGTACACTGTCCTCAGCATGGGATGAATGCCCCCTGGCATAGGGTTCTTGCTGAAACAAGGAGGGTGAGCAATCATCTGACCAGGTCAGTATTCATCCCCACAATTAGGGAACTCCAATTAGCCTCTGGGGGCTGAGCACATACAATAGTCAGGGTGTCAAATGTTTCAGAACACCTAACAACTGAAGGGCCAAACATTAGCTAAATGGATAAATACACATCAGATTCATAGGAGAACTTCTTGGTTCCAATTCCCCAAATCTCCAGATCATCCAACTTCTGTAAGGGCAGATGTGGTTTAGATGCCTATCATAAAAGCCCTGTGTAGTAAAGTCACTTGTGAACCTGAGTCAAGGACAGTCCTTTTGCCACCTGAGTCTGACTTCTTGATCTTGGCATTCTCATGCAATTGCTTCTATAACGCCCCTCGCTTCCACAATTATAGCAAATCACTGGTCTCAATAACCTTTCTGCTGGGGCAATGGGAGATGTCTCCTCCTCCTTGTCACCCTCCGTCCTGAGGGTGGGGCAACCCTTGCTGCCAGCAAAGTTATCATTTCCATCATCTAAGAATTTTGAGCCTTCAGAGTGGCAATTTCTGCATTCACCACCCAACACCTAGAGACAATTCTGATGATGAGTTGGCCATAGCTCTTTTGGCATCCCCATGGCTTCTTCTGCTCTCACCATTTTAATGAGTTCAGGATACTGTAAGGAGGCTCTCTTTTCTAAAGCCTTTAACTGGATTTAGACTGGGTTCATATGTAGGGTGCCTTGCAAGATCTGCTTCATCCTGGCCTGATCATCTTTGCAGATGCCATCCCTTTCTACAGCATAATCTGATATAATAATTGGTTTACATACCTGATGTAACCAGATAGACGTCAGTCACCTCATTGGTACATGTGTTCAAAAGGGTAAATTAGGACAGAAGCTTCCTCTGTTTGCCCAAATTCTTCTTGCAACATGTTGAGGAGGTCAAAAGCTGGATATGACTTCTGACTAAATTTTAAATTTCTGATGGCTTCTACAGTGAGTCCCTTCAGGCTCTCAGTGATCTGTTGTTTCTTTTGAGCCTCTGGAACATCCCATTCTTTCAATCCCTGCATGGCTTGTTCCATCCAGGTTTCATATTCCTCTTCCCTAACTGGTACCGGCTGCCCCAGAGAAAATTCTCAACTTTCTTTTTTTTTTAAATTTTTTAAATTAATTTTCATATTTTACATATTAAATTATTTGTAGACAGATCTGCCACCATTTATATATATCGCTACTATATTTATACAATTTATACATTATTTTATCATATTTTCTAATCCTGTGTCCTCGTCCCACACTGTTTCTTCAAAAAAATAATATACGACTGTGCTGAAATGGACAAACTAACGATTGAACTCAGAGGACAAAAAAATTCAGATTACTACGACGTTTGGGAAAAATGGTACAACTGGATTAATAATAGAAATTTGAAGAAAATTCTCAACTTTCTGTAACTGTCCTCTTCCCCACCCCAAAATGACTGTTGATAGCCTGAGACTGAGTGCACATGGTCATAAAGTTGAGGCAGATGTTTCTCAGGAGCCGAAGTCATGTCATAGGGTATGACCTGGTTCATGCTCCCTGGGTTGCTGGCTTGGTGGTTTGGGTGAACTACATCCTCCGACATGCAGTTGATAACCTCCGTTAGCTGAAGGCTCCTGTCCCAGAAACAGGCTGGGATTTTTCCTCTCCACTCTAATAGTGCAAAAGTGCTGCAGAACAGGAAGAGATTCCAGACCACAGGAGACCAAGATAAGCTTTTATTATTATCTGCACAGATAAGGTTCAGTCAGCACATGTAGGATACAGAATTTGAGATTCTGAGCTGAACAATTTCTGATAGAAAAGCGAGCATCTTTACACTTTTTCCACAGTTACAAAGACACACAAACTTCAGTGATTGGTTACTATTACAGATCAGCCTTCTGTTACCATATTAAAGAAGTTAAACTTTTTTCCTCATTGGCACGTATGCATGTTTTCCCTTATATGGAACATAAGTTTTATGGTAACATCTTTAAATTTCCCAAATTTCCTGTGTCTGTTTGTGGCCAGCCAATTCTCGGAAAGCCTAGCTATTTCCTCTTTGCAATCTTCCAGCACAGAGGCTTTTCTGTATTGTAAGGCTTCTTTAATATTAGTGCTAGAAGGGACACTTACAGATCATCTAGTCCAACCCCACTTATGAGCTCTTATTTCACTTAATGACTTGCTTTATTTTACGTCTTGTCTCATAAGAGTGAGAGGTGTCTTGGTCCATTTTCATGTCCAATATGAGCAATTGCTGATCTGGAACCAGCACCATCACTGCTTGGAGGATCTGTTCTTCTGTCCAGGTGTCCCTAGGAATTCGATCCCTACACTAGATTCCACCTGGCCATTTGTTTCTAATACCATTTAGTAACAGTGATGCTAGTAACAGTGATGTTAGTAACAGAGTCAGACAAACATTTTGTTTGTCTGACTCATTTTTCTTGGTGTGGTCATCACTCTTGGGAAAGGGGTAGAAATAATCCTGGACGAGCCTCCACTTGTAGTGCTTCCCCCGAAAGAGTCAGTGGCAATCAGGTCCTTCTATCCCTTTCACAGTGATGAGCCTGACCTGGCCAAGGTACACCAACACTCCTTGGAGGGAGTTATCAGCCTTAATTAAAAATAAAGGCCATTAAGATAAAATCAAATTAAGCAACACAGTTAATATAAAACATTAAATCTTATAATGAGCATTGTTGCTCAAGCTAAAAATGTCCCAGAGATTGTCATTTTTGGCCCTTCACCAATCCTGTTGCCTCATAAACATGTCCTCTGCAGGTCCATTGTGAGGACTATCAAGTCTATCTCTCATGGCAGCTAGTATGCAGTCTCCAGGCCGAGATACAGCCATCCTCTTCCCTAGGGGTGGCAATGTCACTCTCTTTCCGAAGGAGTCCAGCCTCTTTTCTTCATAGGAGTTTCATTCTTTTCACTCCCTCTCAGTCCTTTTTATTTTCCTGAGCTGCTCAAAATTTGTAATCCTACTCCCCAGTACTCTGATTTAACTTCCCCTGATGGGGACTACATTTCCCAGAAATTCTCTTCAGGACCCCTTTCTGTCCCAATTCCAGGGACAAGGCCCCAACTGGACAATCAACTAGGGAAAGCTGCTAATAGAACAGGTTACCTAAGGGTCAATCCATAGGTGAGTTCACATGGTCTCGATTATCAACAAGAGTGAGTTCTTCAGTATGATTTTGTTTATATTTTTAAAATCTCACTTTTACTGTTTTTTTCATAAATAAGTCAATGAAGAACATACCCATTACTCTTTCCTCTTCCTATTTTTCCCACAACTACCACCCTGTGAAGAGAGTTTGGCTGAGAGAGAATGATTGGTCCAAAGTCATCCAGCTGATTTGCTTAAGGTGCGACTAGAAGTCACCATCTCCTGATTTCTACACCACAGCTTAACCACTAAATTAAACTGGCTCTTGGGCTGGTTTCATTGATTTGGGGGGGGGGGCTAAAATAGGAGTAGGCTGTAATAACAGTCACAATCAGACTGTGTTTGTAACAGTCAGACAGTCAGATACACGATTCTCTAAATATGACCTTTGTATCCTTGATCAAATCTTGACTGTTTTTAATCTCCTTGTTTCTGTTGAGAATTACATAACCCAAATTCCTCTCCTAAAAGTTGCAAAGCAAGTTATACAAAGCCCAAAAGTGACAATTATTGTGTATGATAAATTGTAACAGCTCATTCTATTAACTTGTTTTAGCATGCACATATAAAGGAGAAAGCAGACTGATTGGCTAAGAAATGTAAAGCCCCGAAGCCATTATTCTCAGTTCTCAGAAGCTATTTTAGTTTTTAATTGACATTTTCAAAGTATACTTTAATATTTATTGCAATGATGTCATTATTTTTTGAGTTTGGGTTAAATTACGCCCCCCCTAGGTTTCTTCTTACTGAAATAGCCTTTAATCACTTCCTTTGATATGAAATTGGCTAGAAGAATAGATTTTTTTTTCCTCAGAGGAGCTAATTAGCTTATCACATTGGAGCTATGACTATCTGGACGAAAAAACAGGATTTTTTTCTCTACTCCACAGGAATGTTGTGTTACTTTGACCATAGTCAAAGGATATGGTCAAAGGATAGACTTGAGAGTAGAAGTTCAAGACAGAATATGACTCTGCTTTTCAAGTACTTGACCTCACACAGAAGAACTCCAAACCCCATTTTCTCAAAAAAGGCAAGACTCGTGGACTGGAAGGCAGGATAGGGGCTGGAAGGAAGATCTAAAATGGGAAAAACATGCTAACAAGAAGAGCAATTTGACAGTGCAACCCAGAATGTTATAAAATTAGGCAACAACTAGTTTCTGACCCTATAAGTAATAAAACCAGCCAAGAAATGGGAACTGGATATGAGGAACCCATGTACTCAGGAATAAGTTCCCAGAACTGGAGGGTTCTTCTTTTCTTCTGCTTCTTTCTCTCTGGGTGATGAGTAATGGTGGTGGTGATGACCTGCCTTATGCTTTATTCTTAGAGGTCCTGGACCAGGGGTGGGTTCTAACTTACCTTGCTGCCGGTTCACTTCCTCCCACGCTGCGTGGCCGCACCTCATGGGCACGTGTGTGCTTTGTGCGCGTACGCATGTACAGTGGCAAAAAATACCCCCCCCAAAAAAGCCAAAAACAAGATGGCGACTGCATGCACAGTGCTGGAAACTCGGCTTCTGCGCATGTGCAGAAGAAAAAAAAAATCCAGAAAAAAATTCCCCCCCAAATAATAATCAAAAAAATCAACCCCCCCAAAAAAAAACCCAAAAACAAGATGGCGACTGCATGCACAGTGCCAGAAATCTGGCTTCTGCGCATGTGCAGAAGAAAAAAAAAACTGGGGAAAAAATTCCAAAAAAATAAAAATCCAAAAAAAAAATCCCCCCCCCAAAAGATGGCGGTGCCCACGGACCGGCACCAACCGAACCAGTTCCGTGATGTCATTGTGACATCACCAGCGGGTCGCTACCAGTTTGGATGAACCGGTCCAAACCAGGAGGAACCCACCTCTGTCCTGGACCCACACCAGGGGCCTTCAGGAGGATTGTGTTGCTACACCTTCAATCTTCTAAGGTGCTTCCTGCCATGTCCTGCCAAAGGCCAAGTAGAGATGTGCCTGGTCCTTTAGAGGCAGCCTCAGACTGTGTGCATCCAGTTCCTGCACATGGGTTGTGAAAGATGCTAGAGACCTGTCCACCTTCACTTAATATGTTGAAAAAAAAAAACAGTTTGGAGGAACCAGACCAAACAGCTAAATAACAACCAACTATCAAGAGAGGCTTGGATGTGTTCAAGCAGAGGGTAGGCAGCCATTCATCAGGATTGCTTTCACTTGAAGTCTTTCAGAGGATACAGGCTGGACTGTGGCCTTTCACAAAGCCAGTGTAGTGGTAGTGGGTGTGATGGCATCACCAGTTGAAGAACAGGGGGCTTTCTAGGGGGAGAAAAGAGATATTCCAGCATGGAGTTGGTTCAAGGGAGGAAACATCTGAGATAAAACCCTCTGCCATTTCCCAAGGGAAGGCAGTCAGTTTGGTGAGCTTCTTGTAAATAGCTGTTTGACAATAAAGGAATTGATTTAGCTATTAAGGGAAGTGCTCTACTTGCTTGTACCTGACAATAGATAAGGTGTTGGATAAGAACAAGGGTTAAGTCTCTTTTCTGTTGTGGAAACTCACTGGTTGACTTTAGACCAATCACTTTCTATTAACCTAAACTATATCAAAGGACTATAGTCAGGAAAATTGGAGAAGGGAATACTATTGTGGGACTATTTTTAAGTTTCTTTAAAGTGAACATCAGCACACCTTCAAGGAAGCATAAATTATCTTATTGTTCAGTGCTGGAGGCAAGGACAAGTCTAAAAAGGGGAGCAGATGCACTTCCTCTTTATAGATTTAGGAAAATTGTAATATAATTTAATATGCATATACATTTAATTTGATTTTGATTAATTTACCAAAATATGCATGCTAATGTGCCTGGCAATAAAATCTATTTAAATAAATAAATAAAGTGAAACAAGTGATAATGGGTATGGATGTACTGGCACCATTGAGTTAAAGAGTCAAAGAAACTGTATCTAAAACTGCCACATTTCTTTAGCCCAGTGTTTCTCAATCTTGGAAACTTTAAGATGCATGGACTTCAACTCTCAGAATTGTAATTCCTAGTGTGCTGGCTGGAGAATTCTGGTAATTGAAGTCTACATATCTTAAAGATGCCATGGTTGAGAAATACTACTGTCTCAATAACCACTGAGTTCCCCATCCTATATGTTAATCCCTTATTGTCCTAGTTAAGACTTACCCCATCTGCCCTTACCCTTGTAAGGTTCTTTGTACAGAGTGCTCCAAGCAAGTAACTGGAGCTATCATTTAACAGATAGCTAAATGAGAAGATCTATCATTTTGTTTTCCTTGGGAAGATGTACCTGATAAGGGACTTTTTAATTTAAGTCAAAGAATTCTACAGGTAGTCCTCCACTTATGACCATTCATTTAACAACTATTTGAATTTACGACAGCGCTGAAAAAAGTTACTTACAATCAGTTCTTGCACTTACAACTGTTGCAGTATTGCCACATGATGTATTTACCCTTCATTTTTCCCCACCACAAATAGAAATCCTATCAAGCCTACTTTTAATAAGTCTGAAAATTCCAATACAGGTCAGAACTATGTCTTAGTGGGTTATACAAATAAAAACACCACACAGGATATAACTAAATGTTACTTCAGACGTAGAATAGAGAAATGCACATTGAGATCATTTTGAAGGTGAGTAGGAAATTAATAGATGGCAATGTCATTCATTTCTGCCCTCCAAAAATGACCCGGCTTTTCTGAAATGGGGCACACAGGCAGTGTAGATAACACTTTAGACCAGGGGCAAACTAAATGTTCCCTACGTTCTTTTGCTGATGCAACAGCCTAGTCATCTCCAGAAGTCTATGTAGAAACCCTATGTAGAAATTCTATGTACAAATATTACACAATGTCATAAAAAACAGAATACTGTAAATGACCTCCAACAAGTTAAGTTAACCTTAACTCAAAGCCTTCCATAAATAATCCTCAGATCGTTATGCAAGACTATACATTTATTTCCTTTCTTGGTCGGGGAACTCAGTTTGGAAATAATTCACATCTTATAAGCGTTAGTGCTTTTTAGAAATACTTGGATTTTTTTTCTTTCTGCAGTATTTTCCTCATTAAGTCTTCATTTTTGAAGATATTATTTTCAAATAAATTTTTAGGTGAATTACCCAAGCAAAGCACATTCATAAATCAGGAGTATTCAGGGAAGAGTGTGTCAAAATCGCAAAATGACAGAGCGTTGCGAACAAGCAAGTACAAAAAGCTTGCATCACAATGATCATCTTGCCAGTTCTCTCTCTCTCTCTCTCTCTCTCTCTCTCTCTCTCTCTCTCTCTCTCTCTCTCTCTCTCTCTCTCTCTCTCTCTCTCTCTCTCTCTCTCTCTCTCTCTCTCTCTCTCTCTCTCTCTCTCTCTCTCTCTCTCTCTCTCACACACACACACACACACACACACACTCCACATGTCATAATTCATGAATCAAATCAAAGGTCCACTTGGAAACAGCAAATTATAGTCTGGAGACTGCAATTGATTTGACAGTTTTTTGAAGCACTTTGCAGCCCTTTTTAGTATTCCAGAAGTGATTTTAAACAAGATAGTGTTACAAATTCATTTTCATAAGTAATGAATCTTGGTGGAAGGGGTGTGTCATGTGTGGTATGTGGAAATCTATGATAGTGACATGAGAAGCCAGCCAATGAGTTGTATCACCTCATTAAATTTCCCAGGAAACTTGTTTTGGGGAGACATGGGTGCTAATAAGATAACACATTCCTGTGCTAATCTCACCAATATACTGGAAATTCAGCTTGTCTGTCAGCTTTCTTAATGGTTAAGGCTGTACATTCTTTGATAAAACCTTACTTCAAAATTCTGCATGTTGGGGCAGAATTAAGTTTCTTGACCATGCATGAGTAAATACTAGCCAAATATATGCAGGTGCTGTCTTAAATGTTTACAGTTTTTAAAAATAGAAGTGGTAAAGCTACAAATGCTATTTTTTTTCTGGGTCAGCCTCATTTATTTTCGCCTTTCTATCTCAGGAGCAGTGGTGGGTTCCTACCGGTGCGGTCCACTCTATAGTACCGGTAGTGGCCCGCTGGTGATATCACAGTACCGGTGCAGTCGGTTGCCGGTGCCTGGGCGCCGCCATTTAAAAAAAAAATTATTATTTTTTTAATTTTCTTCTGCGGATGCCCAGAAGCCGAGCTTCCAGCACTATGCATGCACTGCCTTCCTACCCCACAGTGAGTCCAAGCAGGGGAGGATGGCTGAGGGAGCGCGTGAGACGCTGAAAGAACGGGCGGCAGGAGCTATCTCCATTCCCCTCCCTTCAGCAGTCCGAGAAGCCACCAACGCACGGTGATGATCCTAGGCATTTTCACACATTCGAGGCTTCTCGAGCTGCTGAGGAGAGGGGGAATGGGTGGCAGGTCCTATCTCAGTTCCCCTCCCCTCAGCAGTCCGAGAAGCCACAGCCGGTCACATGGCCGGCAAGACACACCCACCGGGTCACATGGCTGGCAAGCCACACCCAAAAATAAGCCACACCCACAGAGTGGTAGTAAAAAAATTAGGAACCCGCCCCTGCTCAGGAGTATTGTATTTCATTGTATTTTGCTAGCTAACTAACTAGCTTTGGGTGTTACCCGCAAACCATATTTCTGACACGGTGATGTGTCTTGCCAGTGATGATGGGCCAAGTTTCATTTCCCTTTCAGATTCTTAATATGTCAACCCTCCTAACATCTTATAAAACCTAGTAATCAGAGAGAGTACAACTACATTGCCTCTTAATGGCAGGACAGTTGCTTCCTTGTCTCTCCATGAGGAATCAAGCATGTGAACAGCCCTTCTGTCAGCCAGATACTCATGATTGAAGCCAGCAAACCCTACTGTCCCATCATGCCAACCTTGTTACCACAGGTGAGCAAATAATAGCTAAGCCACCTTCCAGTGCTCGACAGTGAGATGGGTGGCATATACATTTAATAAATAAATAAATAAATAATAAACAAATAAGAGGGATTTTAAAAACTTGAAGTGGAATGCTTTCTGCCTTGGTTCCGTACATTGGAAAATTTGGCAGCTCCTTTACCTTTCCTCAACCCTGGGAAAGATAGTGTGAGAGTATTTCAAAAATTTACTGCAATGAATCCCTCAAAGATATATGAAACCTGGCAAGGTTAATCATCCCTGAATCCTTCATCCCCTACTGCTGAAAAATGAAGCAACTGCAGAGGTTTCAAAGCTTTTCAATTATAACCAATAGATCTTTTTTTAAAAAAAAATTTGAGGTTACAGTGGGATTATAAATATAATATATAACTAAAGCGTCTCTATCTCTTGACACTATCGTGATTTAATTCTGTTGGCTGTCACATCACAGCTTGAATCAAATTAGCTCCAAATCTTGATTCTCTAATTTGCCTTGAGTCAGAACTGATTAACTTAGGCCTCTTTCTCCTGTGTCAGAGGTTGCTACATTAATTATTTGGGACAATTAGACCTCAATATTTTCAGACTTTGACTCTGAATTCTCATGTGGTGGAGGGGGTGGGGAATTGAAATCTTAGTCCTTGCACTTTCAACATTCTCTTCAGAAGTAGTGTTATAAGGAAATATCCTTTTAGGTTCAGTTCCAAGTGGGGAAAAAGACACTGGATTCATGAAGGTTGCTTGGAAGGAAGGTTTAATGGTGGACAGGAGCACATGGCAGGAGCCCCTGTACAGAAAAGGTAACTTACATGGTTCCAGGTGTGGTGAAGAGAAAAAGAGAAAGAGGAATGCTGAGTTCCTGGTTTTTATAGTCTAAGTTGGGTCCCACCTCTTAGATTTCCTTTTCCTGTATAGAAATGTATCCCATTGGCTCTCAGACCCCCCAGGGGCATGCTGGGGTGGCTCTTGGCTTTTGTCTAATCCAGCTTTGGCTGAATGAAAGGGCCTTGGGCAAATCCTATTGTGGTTTTATCATGCAAAAGACTTCCAGTCCAGGTGAGAGGAATATGTGAGCTTAGCAGGGGTGGGGGTTTCCAAGAGGAGTCTTTTGTTTGTTTAAAAGCATGTTTCCAGATGTGTTCCACAGAATATTTCCTACATTTTAATATCTCCTAGGATATCTCATTTCCTAGGAGAGGGGTGGGTGCTAACTTCCTACAATCCCTCATTTTTTTTTCAAAACATGTGAGTGCAACACATGTTTTGACACAAGCTTCAAATTGATCAGGTCAGGGAGATTTTATGGGTGCTTTCAATTTTCTCTGATGCAGAGGGGAAGACGTTGAAAGAGGCAGTTGAAAGAGGCAGCAGAAGGATTCCTTCAGTGGCTCCCAAAAGGAGAGCTTTCAACCATGATGGTCAATGGCCAGGGCAAAAGTTCTGGAAATAAATTTACAGTATCCAATTTTCCATGCCAATTATGTTCAGATGTTTGATAACACTTTCGATGAGCTCCCAGACAGGTTTCAAGCAAGCACAGGCCCCACAATATTCCCACAGCCATGGTTTACCTTGAAATCACAGGCTGCCCATTTCCAAGGGATGGTTCTTGAATCTGCCCTAGCTCTTACTTTAGTGCATCTAGGATTTGTGAGTCCAAATTGAAATTAGCCAGTGTGCAATCTAGGCTTTTCCTTTTTTTTTTTTTTTTTTTTTTTTTTAGAATGAGCCCTGGGACTCTTACTCCTGAGACCACCAGTGCAAAATACCCTGCTTTACTGGGCAGCAGTCAGGCCTTGGGTTTTCGAAGATCCTTTCTGCTAGCTCTTCAAGTGGGGAAATTGCCTGAGGGGACCTGTCCCCTTCCCCCATGGAATTAGCAGGGAGATATGACTGCCTGGGCTTTAATGCCACAAAGCAGGAGTCAAAACAACAACAACAAAAAAAAACAGCAAGCTAAAAGCAGCTTTGGGTGGAGGTAGGTGAAAAAGGGATAACCTCAGTCTAATTCTGAATGGCGTGTCTCTGTGTGTTTGTGTATGCAGCTACAAATTTACCTCCCACTAGACAGAAATCTAAAGTGTACAGAACTCACTGTGGCAACCACTCCCAATACAATTCTTACATGAGTACATTAAACTGATTACAATATAGATGAGACAAGAAAGAGAAACGTTACAATGAATTTCAGTGAATGAAGCAAGGAAAGAAAGAAAACAAAGAAAAAAAACTTTACAATGAATTTCTGTGACTGAAGCAAAGAAAGAAAGAAAAACTTTACAATGAATTTCTGTGACTGAAGCAAAGAAAGAAAGAAAAACTTTACAATGAATTTCTGTGACTGAAGCAAAGAAAGAAAGAAAAACTTTACAATGAAGTTCCCCCCTCCCCCCTAGTCTTTTCAGCTGTCTGCTGGGGATTGAAAATAGATGTTTGGTCTTTATTTGTCCATCTCAGGGTCCTTTCATTCATGTCTGCTGGGTGGCCTTAGGTGTTGGTGGTAAGGCTGGTCAGTCAGGCTTGGAAAGATCTGCTCCACTCTGGTTGCTGTGATGACTAGAGGACTAGATTCAAACCCACTTCTGGCTCAAATGGATGGAATGTCTTTACTGGAGGCAGTGTCTGAGCCCATTTGCTCTGCTTCCATAGGCTTCAGGATCATGTGTGCAGGGCTGAAAGACATAAGAACAGGGTCCCTTCCCCCTTTTGCTGGTAATTCTACCACGAGAGGCATTGTAAAAGGATTAGAGATTGGGGGGGGGGTAGATAGCTTGCAGGCAGGGTTTGAGGAAAACAAACAACACATCAGTATCGCAGTTAAATCAATTATAACAAAATGGAGACATCACCAGGGGAAAAAAATGAACAGACATTTCCATCTTAGCAGAGAATTGGCATCCATTAAACATCACAGAAGAGCAATATTAAAACTGTTTGCATGTACATACAGTAAATGTGAGAATGGAATTTTCCTGTAAATTAACTTAAAACATTGTCCCTTAAATTTTGGCTTTTCTTAAAAACACAGAGAGGAATAGGAAAATTGAACTCTGTTCCTTGTCCCAGATCAGGTTGGCCAGTCCTAACTGGGCAAAGACATTTTCCTTTCTTTTCAGTGCTTTTAATTTTCTAACAATTTGAAATTCATATCTCTAGGAAACAGAGATATTTTACAGTTGCAATTACCTCGAGTGCGCACAAGACAAGACAAAGACGTACACATACACAAAAACATGGACAAAGAGGATGACAGGACACACACACAAGTCCTTCCTGCCATAAATTTCAGTTAAATTAGGGAAGGCACAAATCTTAACAAACAAACCACGTGGTTACATATAAGAGAGAGAAAAGAAGAGAGAGAGAGACAAACAAACACCTCAACATTTTTCCTTTTCTGTTTTCTTAAGTACCTTTATTTAGCCAAATTGGCTGTTTTGTTGTGTTTTGTTTTTTCTGTGTCATCCCTCAGCAAAGTCCATTTCCTACTTTTGCACATTCCTGTATTCCTGGCGTCCCAGGTTCCAAGCCCTCACAAGGGTACCCGCCACCCTCGAACTAGAGCTTCCCATGATCCTTTAAATGTAAGGTTCACTTTGGCTTAGCTAGTGACGCGCTCACTGTTTTCAGAGGCTAAAAAACTCTGGGAAGGACTTCCGATTCCCTCATGGAAGTAAGGGCCCCTTCCTTGGGGAGTCGTCCGCAGTTTTCAGAGGCTAAAAAACTCTGGGAATGACTTCCGCTACCCCACAGAAGTATGGGCCCCTTCCTTGGGGAGTCGTCCGCAGTTTTCAGAGGCTAAAAAACTCTGGGAAGGACTTCCGCTACCTCACAGAAGTATGGGCCCCTTCCTTGGGGAATCTCCTTTAGGTTTATCAGATCCAAAAAGGGGATCTGCGAGGACGTAGTCGCCCCTGTACGACTAGTACTAAGACCTCCACTTTCTATTCACAAGCTTCACATTTAGAACCAAAAAAATTATGGGGTTTGCTTTTGGGATGTGCACATAAAAACAACAACAACAACAACAACAAAATTTGCTTTCCCACCCTTCAATCACACACACACACACACACACACACACACACACACACACACACACTCTTCCTCCTTCCCTAACAGAAGGTCCTGTGCTCTGTAAACGCTAAACAGAACTTACACAAATCAAAACAGAGAAAGAGAAGACATTGACACATAGGCTGGTAGATGAGAAAGAAACTCTATACTACCAAATGAGGATAAACAAAAATAATTCAATATTATGAAAAGCTGTATGAGCAAGAAGTTTCAGAAAAATAAAATTAAAGAATATTTGAAAAAAAAATGGAATTGCCTAAAGTACCAGAAAAGGACAAAAACTATTAAATGAATGAATATCAATGATGGAATTATCAGAAGCAGATCAAGAGACAAAAGAACAACCAAACACCAGGACCAGGTGGGCCAGTGGCAGAATTTTACAAAGATTTTACATACTGAGGTATTGATTGATGTAAAGGTACCACATTCCTGAATGGGAGCAAATATTACTTTGATTCCAAAATAAAATTCAGATTTAATGCAGATAAAACTATAGGCCCATCTCTTCACTGAATGCTGACTATAAAATATATACTTCAATAATGGCAGCAAACTAAAAGGTTCCTAAATGAATTTATACATTCAGCTCTCTTAAGCTTTTTCTAAGAGACAGATTAAAAACAAAATGAGAATGATTTTAAATACATAAAAAAGGCACAAGAAAAGGATGCTATTCATTTTGATACTGGAAGTGCTAAATATAAATATTATGGCAGACACAGAAATTAAAGGCATGGAAACTTTGAAAACTAATTTTGCACCAAGTGAGAAATAAAATATGTTAATAACCAACCTTACTGACAATTTTGTTGTCCAAAAGGTAGAGAAGAGAACTAGAGGAGATAATTAAGTCCATACTTGACTTAATACTTACAAACAAAGAAGAAGTTGTAGAAGGATTTGAAACTGCATCATTAACATAACAAAAACGATTCAACACAATTGAACACACTAAAGTCTTAGATTTTAAAATAAAGCTGACCTTAATAAACTCAAGAGAAACTTGAGAAAGATTCCTTGGATGAAAGTCCTAAAGGAAAGAAGCAACTCAAGAAGCTTTGTAAACTCTGAAAAAACTTGATTATAAAAGCCAATTGCACAAAAGCAATCAGGAAAAAAAAAACCAGAAATCCAAGAAACCAGCATGGCTGCACAAAGACCTCACTGACAAATTGAATGAATGAAGGACAGATACAAAAATGGAAACAGGGACACATAACTAAAGCAGAATATCAGCAGATAGCAAGAATCTGTAAAGAAAAATCAGGAAACAAAAGCCTTGAATGAACAACGACTTGCAACAAAGTGAAAGATAATATAAAAGATTCTTCCAATACATAAAAAAAACCAAGAAGAAAAATCAATGAAACAGTTGGACCACTAAGGAGAGAGGGCAACACAGAGAAAGCCATGAGTTGCTTAACTCATTTTTTGCATGTCTTCTTGCAAAAAAGAAATGCAACCCAACTAACCAGAAATATAACTGGAAAGGAAAAATAAAACAGACTGTAAACTAAAGTTAAAATAAGCAAAAACAGTAAGAGAACACCAGGTCCCAGAGTCCTAAAGGAGCTGGTAAATGAAATCTCAGAACCACTGCACATCTTTTAAAAAAAATCTTGGGACACGGGGACCACCTGAGAAACTGGGAAAAAGCTAATGTGGTTCCCATCTTCAAAAAGAAAGGAAAAAAACAACAACTAGACTGAGCCCTATCTAATGCAAAGAAAAGTAAAATCCTACCCCTAGGTAAGGAAAACCAAAAATATAGATAACTATTATAAATTGGTGCAACAAATTAAAACAGATTTGGAGAAGTGGAAAAGAACCACCATAAAATGAGTATCCTGCAATGGCTAGCAGACAAAACAGGGCTGGGGGGGAGAAGGGGGGGAGAAGGGGGGGGGAGGAAATATCAAAGGATTTAGGAAGATACATTAACTTGGTTAAACAAAAAGCATGATTATTTTTTCCCTAAAATGATTTGTACCCAGACAACACACTATTCAATTGAAATTGGAATTTATATATGCCATAAAGTAAAATTAAAAGGCAAAAATTACCCCCACACACACATACACACATGCAAACACACATTTCCCAGTTTTCTATGGTTTAAAGTAAAATTTAGAGGTAGGTACTCACCTTCTTTCCAAGCAGCCCTTGAATCAAAACCCCTTTAAAACCTACTTCCCAATGGCCAAGGCCTAATAAATTTATTTAGGCCAGGATCATTGAAGAGGTTACTTGGAATCCATCTGGCTCGCCAATTGTTATAAGGAAATATCCTTTTAGGTTCAGTTCCAAGTGGGGAAAAAGACACTGGATTCATGAAGGTTGCTTGGAAGGAAGGTTTAATGGTGGACAGGAGCACATGGCAGGAGCCCCTGTACAGAAAAGGTAACTTACATGGTTTCAGGTGTGGTGAAGAGAAAAAGAGAAAGAGGAATGCTGAGTTCCTGGTTTTTATAGTCTAAGTTGGGTCCCACCTCTTAGATTTCCTTTTCCTGTATAGAAATGTATCCCATTGGCTCTCAGACCCCCCAGGGGCATGCTGGGGTGGCTCTTGGCTTTTGTCTAATCCAGCTTTGGCTGAATGAAAGGGCCTTGGGCAAATCCTATTGTGGTTTTATCATGCAAAAGACTTCCAGTCCAGGTGAGAGGAATATGTGAGCTTAGCAGGGGTGGGGGTTTCCAAGAGGAGTCTTTTGTTTGTTTAAAAGCATGTTTCCAGATGTGTTCCACAGAATATTTCCTACATTTTAATATCTCCTAGGATATCTCATTTCCTAGGAGAGGGGTGGGTGCTAACTTCCTACAGTAGATAATGCTCTTTTATGGAACAGTACCTTAGCAGAGCCCAAAAAATGGCCACCTCTTTTCTAGAACTCACTATCCTCTGCCGCCTGCATTCCTACAAATATCCACCACACTTTGCATCATATCTGGCCTAATATTAAAAAGTGATACAAGGCTTGCTCTTTTTGTCTCTTTCCCAATGTTCCCAGTTTTTCAATCTCCACCACTGAATTTATAGAAGAGAATATTTGTAGCTCAGAATTGAACTGTGGGGTCCTTGGTGCTCTCTGAGCTTGGTTTTCTTGCAGACTTCTATGGAGATTCTCAGCCATCCAGGTCATGGTTGTCTCACAGGTGCTTGTTTCAAGAGGCAACTGGACTTTCAAGCTTTTCTTGTAGACGTTTCATTAGCCAACTAGGTAACGTCGGTGCTAGAAGGGAATGGGGTTTGGCCTCTGTTTAACACACAATGGCTTGCCCTGGCAATGTTAGTTCTTAGTAGCTCCCTCTCTTCTACTAGTGATGATGTTACCTAATTTGGCAATGAAACGTCTGCAAGGAAACAGGCAAACTCAGAGAGCACCAAGGACTTGCAATTATACTTTTTTACACTAGGGGTGGGGGTGTCTTCCCAAGATATTAAGAGACATTCACAGAAAAGCATGCCTGAACAGGACAAGCCCAACATCTTAGAACAAGATAATAAGCATAGAAGCCTGTTCACCAGTATTGGCTGTGGTCAGCAAGTATGTCTTTCTGTCTGACTTCCTGGGGAAGCTATTGTTAGTATCTCCCTAGAATAATTATCCCCAAATATACTGAGAAAACCTAAAAACCTCCCTAAGAAAACATGAGCTGAGTGCAAGTGATTGTTTATATCAGAGGAAAAATATATATGTGGAAACCCCCGGAGTATTAATGAGTAGATATGTGTAGTCCAGTGTTTCTATTTATATAGTGAAATAATTATGTATGTTTATTTCATATCTGGCAACTAAGCTCTTCATTTTTGTAAATTGAATGCAACATCTCTCTCTGTATTGACTTAACATTGCTCTTCTTCTCTGGCACTTCAAAATCCATTAGTCTTCTCTGAAATGTTTTCCAAGGCCAATTTTAAATCCCTCAGAATCACTTTTAATGCCATCTTTCCAAACAGCTTTGATAGGCTGCAATTGCTTTTGCAAAACACAAATGATACCACAATAAAATAACTTTGGATGCAGTTAAGGCAAGCCACAACTAATAGCCCATGGCAGAAGCATGGTAAGGACTGGGTCAATAAAGTGAGAAGTATGAGAAAGCCTATGTGTAAGCAATATCTGTGAAAGATCTTAGGCAAAAACATCATAAGCAGCCTAGAACTAGTTACGTGAATATGATATGTCTGCTTAAGGAAAACTTTTGATGTACTCAATTTAGGTATTAAATATAGGAATTAAACTGTACACCCAAACATAGATGCTTATAATATAAGCAGTAAAAGATTATGAGTCCATTGTGAGAATGTTCTTGTAGCATTTTTTCCAGTTTCAATTCTTAATATAGTTCAGATCTGGAATGATAAAAATCCTTCTAAAAAGATGATGTCCTCCCCCTCCTTTAAAAAAAAAATTTCTAAGTCTTTTTTCCCCACTGATTATTTTTGCTGGAAACATATAGACGAGGCAGGACAAAAGGTATAAGCCAGTGAGAGTATTGAGCTAATGAGGTGTAGGACCTTGGATGTTAAATAGAGCTGTGGTGGTACAGTGGTTAGAACGCAGTACTGAAGACTATTTCTGCTGAATGCCGGCTGCCAGCAGTTCGGCAGATCGAATCTCACCAGGCTCAAGGTTGACTCTGCCTTCCATCCTTCTGAGGTCGGTAAAATGAGGACCCAGATTGTTGGGGGCAATATGCTGACTCTGTAAAACCGCTTAGAGAGGGCTGTGAAGCACTATGAAGCAGTATATAAGTGCTATTGCTATTGGGGAGATTCAGGTTCAAGTCTAACTCTCAGCCATGTAAACTCACTGGGTGACTTTAGATCAGTCTTTCTTGCTTAGTGTATCTTGCTCACAAGGTAATTCTTGGGGTAAAATTGAAAGTTGAAAAGCTGCTTGGATATCTTGAGCGCTTGCAGGCACCATATAAATCTAACAAAATATGTAACTGAGTAAAGCTCCCCAAAAGAACTGGAGATATTTGAAGAACTAAGAGAGGCTGAATGTATAGAAAAGTGAAGATCTGCTATAGACAGGGATATGTTGTGATTTGAGGGGCAGCCCCACTCTTACTACTCTCTCCAGACTGAATCCCAATCCCAGTCATACCTTGGTACTCAACTTTGAAACTCATCAAATTTAGCACATGATGCATTTGACATGAAAATGTTGTCCCAGTACTCATCGTTTGTTTGCTACTCAATGCACAAGCTAGAACTTAGTATCAGTTGCCTCATGACTCACAACCTTTTCCAGCCAAAACAAAGGGTCACACTTATGAGAAAAAATTGTTTGGTACTTATTGTGCTTTCCAGAACCAATTAACAAATATTGAGATACCACTGTATCTGCATTTAACTTCACCTTGTTCACTCTTGTCCAAGGAGTGTTAAATTTGATTGGAATAACATAATCAAGTTTCAATTCTCAACAATTTGAGGTAAATATTAGGAGCTGTGGTGGTGCAGTGGTTAGAATGCAGTACTGCAGGCTACTTTTGCTGACTGCCGGCTGCCTGCAATTCGAATCTCACCAGGCTTAGCCTTCCATCCCTCCGAGGTCGGTAAAATGGGGACCCAAATTGCTGGGGGCAATATGCTGACTGTGTAAACCTGCTTAGAGAGAGCTGGAGAGCACTGTGAAGCTGTATATAAGTCTAAGTGCTATTGCTAATGTTGAGGTTATGTATTTATGAAATGAATATACGCAATGGAATGTGGAGTTGCTGTTCGATACTATAGAGTCAATAAACAGAAGTCTTCAAAGTGTTAAATATAATTTACTTAAACAAACTAGCAAACTTCAAAACAAACAGTCCACAAAGAATCTTTCTTTAACTAATCTTCTTTTGAAATAGCAAACAAATATTGTAGCTATTTAATATACAGACACAAAGTCAAACTCTTAGCACTTAGTTATTAATCTTTTGTAGATAAAGTTATTTCAGCAAACAATGCAGTAAAAACCTTGAACTCTTTCGGCGTCTTAAGTCTTCATTAACAGAAACAGGAGTGAGTAGAAGCAATCTCTCAGTCACTAAGCACACAGCAAACGGACACACAAATTACTCAAGCTAACCTGTTCTCTTTTATAATTATCAGCAAGCCTACAATGCTTACAATTTAAAGCAATACCACTTTTTCATATAAACATAGATTAGTGATTTATTTGTACATTAGTAACCCAATCAGTTTTAAAGATAGTACTGACAGCTAATATTAAATAGGAAAGAAAACTAAATGGAACCTTATGATTTAACAGCATTGGGCAACACCTGAGATGTCAAAGAAATAGTCCCTCAATTCCACCTTCAGGATCTATAGAAGGAAGAGGGGATGTCAGTTGATCCAAGTGTTATCATGGTATGTGAATCTTAAGAACCACTGAGAGATCCAAGAGAATGAGGACCACCACACTTCACAAGGTAGGACAACCATCAAGGCAATTCAGGCCACTTTAGTCCCATATCCCAGCCTCAGATTCAAATGAAAGCAATCCAGATAGTATCTTCCAGGGTCAAATAGACTTGCAAGGTTTTTATCTGGTCAATCATCATGGGTAGTGACAATGAACAATTACAGGTATCTTTAGCTTTCTCAGGTCAAAGGAATGTTCTTATAGCTTTCCCTCTTAAGAAAGAGAATCATGGCATGGCAAAGAAGCAGGGATTACTTAACCATGCAGCCAGTCCCAAAGTGGCTTATTTAATCAGCAAGTAGGACAATGCTTGAATATCAACATGATATTTGTTATTTAATGTTTCATAACTAGAAGGAATTTAACATAAAAGGACATACAGTTACCAAAATGAGGTCATCATATCCACTCTATTGTTGTACTAAAGTTAAATTTTAGATGGATCTGATTGATTTTTACCAATAAAAATTGAAGCAAATTCCTCACTGCGGGTCACCATCTCTTCTAGTTCCTCCTATCTGGGTGATAAACTGCCAAACAGTATAAAACAATAACCATGATCTGCTCTATGAAAATATGGTAGAGGCAGAGAAATAGAGAATCTATTTTGTCCTCATTCTGATTTGTTTTGAGATTTCCTCAAGTAATACTCACATGATCATTCTCCCATCTCATTGCTTTCAACTTCCTATTAAATCAAGATGCTGATTTGATTCTGTGAGTGCCAAAGACGGCATTTAGGAGTAATAGTCTACCATCTAGGTAGTTTCTGTGTTCCATAAATTGGATACGATTTCAGAAATCTTACCAAAAAATAAGGCAACAAAATTTTTAAGTGCATTCCAGAATCCATTCAGTTCTATTAGGAAATTGAGATAGACATTTTAACTGATCTTCCACCCCCACAGGGTTTTATATTGTCATCCCCAAGGCTTATCTAAAGCTGATGAGTGAGTGTGACTTACTGCTTGCATAAAGACAAATACTAGTTGGGACAGGTGCGAAATTCCCATCCTGACTGAGTAGTGAATGCTGAAAACTCCCCGTACAAAAAAACCCTAAGAGGAACCCACACTACCACTGCTCCACCTAATTCAGAAAGGAAGATTATGTTGGGTAATACAGCAAGATAATCTCCACTGTCCCAACTACTCACGGTAGAGAGCAAATCCCTGCAATTCAGAACTGGTAGCATGAATTGAGCATATCTGGTAAAGTTGCTTTGGATTTGTAGATGTAAAACACTGAGGGAGTAGTTCTAGAACAGTGATGGCGAACCTTTTTTTCCTTGGGTGCCAAAAGCGCAAGCGTGCACGCTATTGTGTGCGTGTGAGTGCCCACACCCATAATTCAATGCCCCCTGCCCCCTGTGCATGCACGCATGACCCCAATTCCCCCCCATTTCCCGACTTCCGGTGGGCCTGGTAGGCCTGTTTTTCGCCCTCCCCAGGCTCCAGAGGCTTTCTTGGAGTCTGGGGAGGGCAAAAATGGCTTCCCCCACCCCCTCCGGAGGCCCTCCAGAGGCCAGAAATGACCCATTTCCCGACTTCCGGTGGGCCCGGTAGGTCTGTTTTTTGCCTTCCCCAGGCTCCAGAGGCTTCCCTAGAGCATGGGGAGGGTGAAAATGTCCTCCCCTGCCCCCTGGAAGCCCTCCGGAGGCCGAAAACGCCCTCCCAGTGCCTCCGCACAAGCCGAAAATCAGCTAACCGGCGCACACATGCGCGCTGGAGCTGAGCTAGGTCAATGACTTGCATGCCGGCAGATATGGCTCCGCATGCCACCTGTGGCACCCGTGCCATAGGTTCGCCATCACTGTTCTAGAATGTGGTGGAAAACTCATAAAGCCAATCTACTCTGCAGTAGTCTTTTCCCTCATCATCTTTATGTTTGCCGAGTTTCCTTGCAGAGGCTGATGGAGAGCCTAAAACTCTTAGGGTTTTCAAAAATAGAAAATATACAAAACTATGACAGGATCTGTTCCCTGCTTAAAGAAATTCCAGATGCAAGAAAAAAGTTCTTTCTTCTAAACCTGGGTCAAGTAAGATGTGATACATGTGTCTCTTCACATTTTTGTAATGGTTACATTTACTCCAGATAGCGGTTTAGGAATTTAGGGGGAAAAGGGTGAGGCAAAGATAAAGGTTTCCCTGCCCAGTCGTATCCAATTCTAAGGGGCAGTACTCATCTCCATTTCTTAGCCGAGGTAGCCAGCATTGTCTGAAGATGCTTCCAGGGTCATATGGCCAGTACAATACACGTCTCTCTTCACATTTTTATAATAGTTACATTTACTCCAGACTGTGGTTTAGGAGGTGTTTTTTTTTTAAGAGTGAGGCAACAAATCTTAAAGACACTTACCTGAGGATGGGAGGGGGGAACCTCTTTTCTGAACCTGAAATTTACTATTGCCTAGAAATGTAGAGGACAATATTCTTTTTTTGTTTTCTTCTGTTTACTTTTAGGATGCACCTGTACAATCTTGTCTCATGTCAGAAATGCAGGAACTAGAAAGTGGAAAATTATTAATTTAAATTAAAAAGATTAAAAACTTTTTTAAAAAATAAATGTATATACTTCTAGCCCAATGCTTGGCCACAATGATGGCAGGGATATTTCCAATCAGCAAGTTATTCTGTGTACATGTCGGTCCAAGGGGGCATTATAAAAGATGGATAATTGTTTGAATACTGCCACAGTCTCGGAAAATATACTTGTTCTCTGGGAGAAACCTTAATTTTTCCATGTGGTTTTCAGTTCTAGCCAAACCAGTGCACAGTCTATTTCAACATCTCCAAAGTGTCCACTTCTCCTCTGAACCTCCAGGCAACTCCTCAGGTGGTTCTATCCAATTATGAAGATATTTAATTTGAAGTTTCCATGTTTTTAATTATTCTGTTTGAAGTATAGTAACAATCTCATTGGCATAATCTAAAATGATCCTTCTTCATTTCAATCTTTTTGTAGGGGTTATTTGGGCCAAATAATGGGTGTGCTGGATCATGTAACAACTTTCCATATTGCATCTCTTATGCTATACTCCTTCTGACACTGGGGAGGGTATTTTCACCAAGATATATACGGTAGTTTGTCAAGTGGAATGGGGTGCAGACATCCAGTAACAATGCAGCATGTATCTATCCACCTGTGTAGAGAGTGCAGACTTGCCTCAAATGGGGCAGGTGTACCCTCCCACCAAGTAACACAATGTAAGGGCAGCCATTCATAGAGTAATAGTTGTTCCAGCCAGCTTTCTGAGGAGATTACTATGGGTGGAAATTATTACTGGTGGAAATCTTTTGCTTTAAATTGCAACAATGTCTTTTAAATGTTAATGTTTGGTCCAATGTAATGCCAAGGTAACATGGCATCTCACAATATGTCAGACTCATTCCATCCCAGGTAATATCTAGCCTACATCTGGCCTATGTACAAACTTACTCAGAGAGGAAGAGATAGCATGCAAAGTTTTCTTTTTTTTCTCTTTTTCCTTTGTTTTTGAAGAGGAATTTTAATTGATAACTTGGAGGAAGAGAGATAGATTGCTATTCCATTATGCCTTTACAATATTTCTCATCCAGTACTTCTAGCAATAACCCCCCTCCAAAAAAACAAAAACAAAAAACAATATACATACAACCAAGTTCTTTATAATGGATTTCTTTATAATACTTAATTTGACCCAAAGTCTCTCTATAGTGAGATTTGTCAGATGGCAAAGAATTAAAGAAAACAGCAGTCCCACAAGAAGTGTAGGATTGCTCCATCTTGGGAGTAAAGAATGCCAATCTGATATTAAGTATGCCTGTATTTAGAAAGGCCTTTAATTACGTTTGTGTTATCTTTTGTCTTTATACTAATTGCAACACACTGTATAAAAACATCCATTAACAATGGCTAATTTTGGAACTTGCAGACTAGTAACTAAGTTCAAATGCACCAAACGGAAATAATACATTTTTTATCTATTTTGATTCCTGCTTTCCATTTGCTCGCAGTCCAACTTTGTCTCCCCTGTAGCAGGGGTGAAATCCTCCCGGTTCGCCCGGGCCAGTCCTTCGGCGTATAGCCGATGGAACTGGCGGCGGTCGCGGCGCAGAGCTTCTCCCGCCCGCTTTTCCGGCCCGGCTGAACACAATCACCGCTTTCCCGGCCCGGCTGAACACAATCATTCGGGTTATTTTTCCCTCTGTGCATGCGTGCACATGCACAGAGGGAAAAATAACCCGAATGGCGGCGTTCAGCTGGGCCGGGAAAGCGGGCAGGAGAAGCTCCGCGCTGCAACCGCCGCCAGTTCCATCGGCTATACGCCAAAGGACTGGCCCGGGCGAACCGGGAGGATTTCACCCCTGCCCTGTAGTACTTGAGGACGTGTGTGTGTGTGTGTGTGTGTGTGTGTGTGTGTGTTTAAGAAACTAAACTAAAGCTCTGAGCAAGGATAAATATTATCCTACAGAGAATGAACCTATGTAGAATGAATCTGCACAGAATGAATTGCTAAATAAAATGATAAACTACAATATGTGGAGTCAAAATTGAAAATCTATTGATTTCAATATCCCGTGAAATTGAAATATAAACCCTATGTTTTGAGAACTCCTCTGGATGGAGAGTCAGAAAACTGGGAGGTAAAAAATTATAAAATTACATAGTTAACTCTAGCCACAGTTAATTAGTAGACAAAGAATTATTTCAAAGAAAGCTGGCATGAAAAGTGAAACTAATCAGCGCTAATTATGCTAGGGTGGAAGCTGGGATCTTCCTATGTTTAGGAATGTCTAGACATCCTTGTTTGCAGCCTTATCATGGGTAATTGGTGGCCCTTTTGCACTCCCAAGATAAAACCCTTCTCAGCCATTCTTGAATTGCAAGAATTGCACACCCAACAAAATCTTACCCACAGAATGTTAGTTATAATATAACTATGCTTAGTTTTGAATTAGGAATGTATTTATAGCTAGAGCTTTCCTTGAGCCATTTCTGATTTTAACTTATTAATTGACTGCAGTTTAAGGGCAGCAGTTGTATTGTGTAGTGGGCTTCAGTAGGCAAGAAGCAGACCAGCATAGCTACAACACCATTTATTGACTCAAAACTGGAACTGAGAAACTACAGGCAATTCCCTGTAATTTATGCTCCGGGCCCACAGGGCCTTAACCAATCATAATACTTGAAAAAGCCCGCCCAAATATGAATGTTCCAAATTTCCCTCCAAAACAGTTGGAGTTAACAGTTAGGGTCATCTAAAGGTTAGTTTCACTGTAGCAGGTCTTAACACAACTATATCAGCGGTGAAATCCTCCCGGTTCGCTCTTACCTGTCGGTTGCTGCAGAGCCGAAGAAGCTGGTGGTGTTCGTGGCGCGGGGATGCCCCTGGCCACTTCGCCTACCCGCCTGGACACCGCCATTGGCGTTCTTTTGCCCTCTGCACATGCAGAACACTTTGCGCATGCGCAGAGGGCAAAAGAACGCCAATGGCGGCATCCAGGCGGGCGGGGGAAGCGGCCGGGGGCAGCCCCGTGCCGCGAACGCCACCAGCTTCTTCGGCTTTGCAGCAACCGACAGGTAAGAGCGGACCGGGAGGATTTCACCCCTGAACTATATATACACTGCTCAAAAAAATAAAGGGATCACAAAAATAAGACATCCTAGATCTGAATGAATGAAATATTCGTATCAATTACTTTGTTCATTACATAGTTGAATGTGCTGACAACAAAATCACACAAAAATTAGCAATGGAAATCAAATGCAGCAACCCATGGAGGTCTGGATTTGGAATTACACTCAAAATTAAAGTGGAAAAAAACACTACAGGCTGATGTAATGTCCGTAAAACAAGTCAAAATGAGGCTCAGTAGTGTGTGTGGCCTCCATGTGCCTGTATGACCTCCCTACAATGCCTGGGCATGCTCCTGATGAGTGGCGTTGGTGGATGGAGCGAGACATGATGTCCCAGATGTGCTCAATTGGATTCAGGTCTGGCTGCTGATAGTTGTCATTACATTTTAACTATTTTAATTCCTCAAGGTGCTCTGGCACACTGCCTGATTTGTAACTCCAGCTTGCAGGTACCGGATTTTTCGGAGTTTAAGATGCACTCCCCCCCAAAAGAGGGCGGAAATGTTGGTGTGTCTTATACACCGAATACAGCCATTTTTTGCCTCCCAAAAACCCGCCCCATGCATCCCATTTTCACCAAAAACAGGCTTGTTTTTCACAAAAATTGGGGGCACAGAGGGTTTGGGAGGCATGCAGAGTGCTCTTGGAGGATGGGGAGGAAAAAAGCGATGCATGGGGGGTTTGGGAGGTGAAAAACGGATCTGTTTTTTGTGAAAATGGGCCCTTTTAAGCAAAAACGGGGGCATTTTTGCCCACCCAAGCCCCCAGGAACAGTCCACAGGCCTCCCAAATCTTCTGCACACCCCTTTTTTTGGCAAAAAACGCACCTATTTTTGTGAAAAACAGGCCCATTTTTTGCCTCCCAAACCCCCCAGTTTTGCGAAAAATGGCATTTTTCACAAAAACAGGACATGCAGAGGGTTTGGGAGGCCTGCAGAGTTCTCCTGGGAGCTGGGGAGGGCAAAACTTTTTTTTCTTGTTTACCTCTTGGAAATCTTGGTGTGTCTTATACTACGGTGCCTCTTATAGTCCAAAAAATACGGTATTTCTAATCTAATGATTGGTATTTAGGGCAGCTTTTTGCAAGCAAAGAAGCTTTTTGTATTTTTGTACAGGTAATCCTTGACTTACAACAGTTCATTTAGTGACCATTCAAAGTTACAATGGCACTGAAAAAGTGACTTATGACCATTTTTCACACTTACGACTGTTGCAGTATCCCATAGTCAGGAGAGGCCAGGCGAAGAGAAGCGCCCCTCGACGTGAGTGATGTCGAGTTGGCTACACTCACCCAGTCACATGACCACCCAGCCATGCCTTCCCAGCTGGTCATTAGGGCAGATAATCAGTTGTTAAATTATTTGAATCCCACCACTGGTTATCTGGAATTTAAAGAAAAGGTGAGGTGACTTTCGGTTTGGAGCGCCATCGCGGACGTCCCTTTGTCGGACGCCTTTCTGATCCTCGTAAAAAGCCGCCAGAACAGCTGTCTGGCGGCTTTGAAATCTCTTCCCCGGGCAAAGGGGAGAGATGAGAGCCTGACAGGTGGGGTAGAGCCCCCCCCAGCGCCCTAGGAGCCATCTAGGGGCGTGAAGGGAGAGCTCCCCATGCAGCCTGTCTCCAGCTCCGAGGATCAGGAAACCTCCGCTTTTGCGGAGCTAGATGTCGTGACCAGCCGCTGCTTCCAGAATGGGATTTACAATTACTTTTGATTCATAGAAGCAGACAGAGAGAAACAGGCGTGAGATGGGCAAGTACTGAAACCTCTTTTTTCTTTTTTTTCAACTCCTGGGTAAGCTTTCACTTCGGCAAGGAAACAAAGGAAACAAAGTAACAATATGGCGATTGAGAAGTGAAAGTGACTTTCGTTTTCCCAGAGGCTTTTTTTTTCTCTTATGGAAACTTTTAACTTGGAAAAATGGCTTTTTCTTTCTCTGTCTCCTAACCCTGGATTAAAGTTATAATTGAAAGATTTTTAATAATAAAAGACTACCTGGTTTTGAAACTGGAAAGAACTTTAATCAGGCACCTGGCTTTTTTTTCCTCCTTTTTCTTTTTTCTTTGTACTCTTTTGAAACACCATAATGGCTTCAAAATCTGGAAAGATTGTTTTGACTAAAAGAAATGACTATCCCTCTGGATATATTTCTAAAACGCAACTTAATACTGAGTTAACACCTCCACAGCCTTTGACACCTGAAAATTTATTAAATAATTTAAAGATTATGAAACATGAACTGACTTTGGAATTTAATCAGAAAATTAGTGAGATAGACAAAAAAATGCAGGCTGCTTTGAAGAATATGAATCAACAACTCAGATTGGATGTGTTAGAGGTTTGCAAAGGTTTAGCAACAAATATTGAAGTTTTGGCAGAACGTATTGAAACAAATAAACAAGCTTTGGCAACCTCGGTGAAATACATAGATAAAATCCAAAATGACATTGCAAATTTTGAAACAGAGGTGTTGATGACACAGTTTAGATCCATGGAAGTTGCTATAAGGGTCAGAGGTTTGAAAGAGGGATTATATGAAGATTTAAAAGGAAGGATGGTTGATGCATTGGATCAGGTGTCTGGAATTTCTAAAGTGGAATTGGCTACACAAATCGACAAAATATACAGAATCAATTCGTGGTATGCTAAACAAAAACATTTACCAAGGGACATTGTCATATATTTTACCACAAGAGCTCTACGGAATAGAATTATACAGGCAACGTTCAACAATAATCTCAAGTCAGGTCAGGAATTAAAGATTTGGAAAGAAATCCCCTCTAAAATGCTTAAAGCCAGAAAAAGCTACACTTTTTTGATTGATGAATTCAAAAGATTAAATTTACAATATAAATGGGAAGCGCCAGTTGGAGTCGCAGTGAAATTTTCTGGAAAAAGATACCAGCTTAATACAATAAAAAAAGCTACTGAATTTTATGTCAATGTTTTAAAGGCTGATATATCAAAAATTCCAGAGGAAGGATGTATGAAAATAAAAGAGGAGGAGGAGGGGAAGCCATCTTTGCTGGATCAAAGGGAAATAGATTTAAAAAATCAAAAGGAGTGCCAGAGCCAGACAGTCAGGGAAAAGGAGATGGAGGTTTGGGACCAGATGGGAGACGAGTTGATAAATTCGAAATCATCGAGTTATTAAAAGATGCAACTATCAAGATACAAAAAGATGTGGTGTTGAAATATATTGGACGGATAGAGACTAATATGATTGTACTTTTCCTTTTCCCTATTTAATGATTACCTATGCAATATTTAGCTAAGTTTTATATAACTTTGAGGCTATTTTTAATGTTAATAATATTAGATATATACAACTTGTTGAAGATTTGATTTTTTTTCTTTTTTTTAAGACTTTAAAGATTTTTTGTTTTTTGAAGTTAATAAGTTAATCTAGAATAATATTATGTTATTAATATTATGATGAAATTTAATATTTAATGATTACTTACGTAACATTTAGCTAAGTTTTATTTATCTTTGAGGTTATTCTTAATGTTAATAATATTGGTTTAAGATTTTTGTATTTTATATTTAGTTATTATTTATATAATATTTACTTTGTATAAGGTAGAGGATTGAAGGGAGGAGGAAGGAGGTTTGTTTGTTTATATTTTTTTCTCTCTTTTTTATTTTCTCTCTATTTTATTTTAGTTATGTTTTTCTTGTATTGTTAAAGAGATTTCTCTTTCTTTCCTTTCTTTTCTTTTTTGTATCTTTACTATTGTATACATAGACGATATATTATTAGTGTATAATTTGGAGTTGAAGTTTTTTAAAAAATAATGTTCTTCTTTTCTTTTCTTTTTTCTTTTTATTAACAATTTAAATTTATTATTATGCCCTGTATTATCTCTGGGAAGTCCGGGGGGGAGGCGGGGAGGGAAGGGGGTGGGCTAGGGGGGAGAAAAAATAAAAAAATGCTTGTACTTTATATTTAATATTTAGCTACTATTTATGTAATTTTGTACTAATAAAACTTTTTGAACGAAAAAAAGAAAAAAGAAAAGGTGAGTTAAAATAATTGATGGTATTTTATGGTATATTAGATTGGTTGCTAATATGTTTCATGGTCCAAATCAAAATGTTGGCCTTTGTTCCTATGTGGCTTGGATCTTGGCTATGTTAATTGGAGGACTATCTTTCCCTCCAGTAGTATTTTTACTCTGTGTGATGATATAGGAAGCAGTGCCTTAGGACTCTTCTCCTTAAGGTGCTATGGTGTGGGTAAGCTTTCTATATGTTGACTTCATCATTTTGAACACTCTGTCCCAAGAGATCCAGATGGGTTCCACATGTTTAGTTTAGAAGAGCAGCAAAGAGGTTTGCCAATTTCTGCCTGTCCTACAGTCAGGGTTGATGTCCTCAGAGTCCCATTGGGTAACAAACAAACAAACACGTTATGGGTCCAAGGAGGCATACCTGTCTTTGCATTTGCCCTCTGAAACACCATTCCCCTCTGAGGTCCAGATGTCTTCCAACAGGCCCTGGATTAGGGCAATTTGTGAACCCATTGGAGTGCGAAGTGACCAGGTTTCCCCACTTGTTTTCTCCTTTTGTTGTTCCTTGTTATTGTGATACTCTCTTACTATTCTTAGTACTATCATGTTATTAATAAACATGAATATGTATTCATTCAAAGCAGTTAATGACTAACACTGTTCCACATTTTCCTTTCTTGCTTTTGATAATCTAAGTCGCCTTTCCAGTGATGAAATCCAATTTTTTTACTACCATTTCTGTGGGCGTGGCTTGGTGGGCGTGGTGTGGCTTGGTGGGCATGGCAGGGGAAGGATACTGCAAAATCTCCATTCCCTCCCCATTCCTGGGGGAAGGATATTGCAAAATCTCCATTCCCACTCCACTCTGGAGCCAGCCAGAGGTGGTATTTGCCGGTTCTCCGAACTACTCAAAATTTCCACTACTGGTTCTCTGAACTACTCAAAATTCCCGCTACCGGTTTTCCAGAACCTGTCAGAACCTGCTGGATTTCACCCCTGCTTTTAACATTTTACACAATGGTTACCATCTGTCTTAGCAGTGAGCAATTCTCTCCCACACTTTGATGCTTTGAAACTACATGTCCCCAGTCAAGGAAAGAATTCTAATGGCCTATTCAAATGGCTCACAATTGCTAATCCCATTACATCATGAGATCCCTCAGGTAAAATACCTCACCTCGCACAACTATTAAGTCTGTGATATAATTTGAAAAGTTTAACAATTTGATCATCCTAAAAGTATCTCATGCTTTATTGCATTCTAATCTATTGTTATAATGCTTTCGGACAGCACTGTGTATCTTTGTAGTTCTTTTACTGTGAGAGTTTTGAGCATTTAAAGAAGCAGGATCAAATTTGATGAAATCGGTTGCTAATTGGTTTTTTTTAATTAATATAAAGGTTTTGCTAATGAACAACATTCAGCTAGATTGATTAGTTTTAATTAAAACCTCAAATATCATCAGGAGCTATTTCTAAATGCAATGTCTCTTTCTCAGAACAGGTATCATAAAACAGGTAGTTTTTGATTTAGTTCACTTAGTGACTGTTCAAAGTTACAACAGTACTGAAAAAAGTGACTTATGACCATTTTTTGACACTTATGACCATTGCAGTATTCCCATGGTCACATGATTTAAATTTGGATGCTTGACAACTGACTCACATTTATCACATTTGCAGTGTCCTGGGTTGATGTGATCACCTCCTGCAACCTTCTGACAAACGAAATAAATGGGGAAACCAAATTCATTTAACAACTGTGCTATTAATTTAACAACTGTAGTGATCTACTTAATAAATCTGGCAAGAAAAGTCATAAAATGGGATGAAACCAGCGGTGGGTTGCTTCTGGTTCAGCTCGGTTTGGCGAACCGGTAGCGGCGGAGGTGGGAGGCTCCGCTCACCCACCTGGGATGCTCCACCCATTGTTAATATGAATACGTTGGACTTTATAAAAAATAAGAAAAAATGGAAATGGAAATTGTTGTAATAATGTATCTAGGGCATTTAGAAATGATAGAATGGGGAAAAAATGAATGATGAGTAAAGATATTAAGTGAGGAGAGTGAGCAATATGGCCTAAAATTAAGAAGCATAAGAGACAATGTTTTTTTTTAAATAAGTTAAGCTTTAGCGGTTAATTTGAGTTCAAATTGGATATTAAACAGTGGTAGACTCAGGAGACAAAATCAGGTTTTGAGGAGGCAGCATTAGATTAATAACATATACCCAAAATAAAGAATTATGTGTATAGAAAATGATATTAAAATATTGATGGAATGTATAATTAAATATATTATTGACATATTGTAAGGTATATGCATTAAATATGTATGAATTGTGGACAGAAAAAATAAAAAAAATATTAAAAAAAAGAATTATTCTCACTGGAATTTTTTTTTTGTTTTGATTGTTTTTAAAAATAAGATTTTAAATATTGGACATTAGAAGGAACTAGAAAGAACCAAAAATACAACTGAAGAAGAACACATACATTTATCTTACAATTACCAAATGAAGTAAAATCATCTAACATTAGACATATTGAAAGATAATGTTGAACAATGTATGCAGAAGTTGTTGGTGTCTACAGAGACCTCTGTCTTTCTGTAGGGACAGTGTCACAAACATATTTTCGAAGAGGAACAATTCTACCTAACAAGATTGAGACTGAGTTGAAAGTGGATCTAAAAATGGGAGGCTGCAAGAATGACATGGAAGAAATGTTATACTGAACCTAACAAAGAAACTGCCTGCTGTCATAATAATTAAGAGGGTTCTGCAAACAACAAACCAAGAGTGACCTGGGTAATTGTCCTACACTGGATTTAAAAAAAGGAGTTTGTTAAAGTTGTGAGAATCTTGTGACAAGGGATAAAGAAATAATGAAACCATGTTCTACAACATTATTTGAATTGATTCATGATTAAGTGCAGCAAAACACCCTGCAGAATCTGTGAGCCGAATTAAAGAGGAATCAATTTAGAATCCCTACATAGCCACAAGCAAACTATGTTTAATTTCCCTTGAATTCTGTTGTCCCTAATCTAACTCCATGCAGGCACTGTCAGTTTAAAATATTCCTGTACAAAGGCACCAGTAGCAATACATCAGTTTAATTAGACCTTCATATGTAGATCTGATCCTTTGGGCCTGACATTAAGATTGTTAGAAATAACAAGAAAAATATAAAGTTGGTTTATTTGATCAAAATTAAAATACATACCGGTATGATGTACTCTCTGGTACCTCTTAATAGACTTGCTGACATCAGGACTGAAATGATGGTGCTTTATGGATTTGTTTATAGAAAAGGGATGGGATATGAGAAGAAGAGATTATTTATTGTATTTTAAAAGAATAGAATAGAATAGAATAGAATAGAATAGAATAGAATAGAATAGAATAGAATAGAATAGAATAGAATAGAATAGAATAGAATAGAATAGAATTCTTTATTGGCCAAGTGTGATTGGACACACAAGGAATTTGTCTTTGGTGCATATGCTCTCAGTGTACATAAAAGATACATTGTCAAGAATCATGAGGTACAACACTTAATGATTGTCATAGGGTACAAATAAGCAATCAGGAAACAATCAATATGAATATAAATCGTAAGGATACAAGCAACAACTTACAGTCATACAGTCATAAGTGGGAGGAGATGGGTGATAGGAACGATGAGAAGACTAATAGTAATGCAACCTTAGTGAATAGTTTGACAGTGGTGAGGGAATTATTTGTTTAGCAGAGTGATGGCGTTCAGGAAAAAACTGTTCTTGTGTCTAGTTGTCTTGGTGTGCAGTGCTCTATAGCGTCGTTTTGAGGGTAGGAGTTGAAATAATTTATGTCCAGGATGCGAGGGGTCTGTAAATATTTTCACAGCCCTCTTTTTGACTCGTGCAGTATACAGGTCCTCAATGGAAGGCAGGTTGGCAGTAATCATTTTTTCTGCAGTTTTGATTATCCTCTGAAGTCTGTGTCTGTCTTCTTGGGTTGCAGAACCGAACCAGACAGTTATAGAGATGCAGATGACAGACTCAATAATTCCTCTGTAGAACTGTATCAGCAGCTCCGAGGCTAGTTGTTCAACCTCCCGTCTGTATGTGGTGAATCTGGGTATTTGGCTTCAGCCTCCATAATCTGATCAGCTATAGTTCTTAATGCTTTGTTTGCACAGGCTTGTGGCAGGATATACACCACAATTAGTAGAAATGAAGTAAACTCTCAAGGAGAATAAAAGGGTTTGCAATTGATTAGTAAGGACTCCAAGTTTTCATCACAGAATTTTTGTATTATAGTTAAGAAGATAATAAGTTACTAAAATTGTTGATACTTTTGATGAAGGTGGGAAGACACTTCTTTATGTATTCCCTTTATTTTTCTTTACTATATATTTACCTTTCTTTTCTATTTCTTTTGTTTTCTGCATCTTCTACTTTCCTTTTATTCTATTTTTTGTTTATACTAGTTTTTAACTGTTGTAATTATACTGTTCATGATGATGTGTTTTTTGTGGAGTGCTACTGTGGCTCTTACCCAATATATAAAAACAAGAATAAAGATTTTATATACTGATATATTGTGCAGTTTATTTAAAAACTCTGCTGAAAACTCTGCTTGTTTATCCTGTTTCAAATTTTAATCAAAATACACATTGTGCATAGCAAAATATTCTTATATCATCATGGAGAAATGCAATAGGAGGAAGGAGCAAAAGCAATTGAAAGATAAGGAAGTGTGGGTGGTTGCTGGAGTCTATATAAAGTTGACTGCAACATCTATCAGAATGAAGAGTTAGAGTTGCCTCATTTTCCACAGGATAAGCAGCACACCTCAGGAGTCAGTAACTTTCAGTGCTTCCAGCCAGGATGCCCCCTCAGTCAGAAACCAGTGTGGGGAAGACTAAAGTAGAGCCAGGGGTCCCACGGCTCTTCACCTGGGAGGAGGTGGGGCTCCGCACAGGCAAGGGAAACTTCAAGGAAGAGAGATGGTTGGTCATCGACCGAAAGGTTTATGATGTCAGTCAGTTCTATTTGCGACATCCAGGTGGGCCTCGTCTCATCAGACACTATTCTGGACAAGATGCCACGGTGAGTCCTTGCTGAGGGGAAAGAAGACCTTGGAATGACCTGAAGGTACACAAAGCACTTGCTTTGCGTGCACATATTCCAGGTTGAGGTTGTGTCTGCACTAGCAGAATTAGGGGGAAAGTATCCATTTTATCTGAAGCCATAAGGATTTTCTGACATTATAGAATTCAGGTAGTCCTTGGATGACTTCCAGTGGTGACTTTGGGCAGTGCAGAAGGAGAAGGATGACCTCTGTCCTTTGACTCTGCTTTTCTTTGTGTCTGGAAAACCTTTCGAGCAGCGGCGGGTTCCTCCCTTACCGGTGCCGGTGCGCTGCACGTGCATCTCCACGCTTTGGGTGCGCATGGATTGTGTATGCTAAATATTGGAAAGAAAAAGGAATATCAATAGTGAAATTTTCACTATTGATATTCCTTTTTCTTTCCAATATTTAGCATACACAATCCTTGCAGCTGTCATCATATATATATAAAATAAGGTTCCAAATTGTTTTTCTGTCAATTTATCCATAATATCTAGAAAAAAGGTTTTAGGTTTGATTAATGTTTGCATTTTAAGCATTTTCTGCATAACCATCATCATATTGATCCAATATCAATTAGCATGTTTACAAGACCACCATGTGATAAAATTGTATATTTTATAATACAGTTTCATTTATTTCATAATATAATGGTTTATAGACCCAGAATATATCTATAAGAATTATTTTGATTAAAAGTTTGATTTTATACATACATACATACATACATACATACATACATACATACATACATACATACATACCAGGGATGGTTCAGACCGGTTCACCCGAACTGGTAGCGACCCTCTGGTGATGTCATGATGATGTCACTCCTAGGCCCAAGGCGCCGAACCAATCGAGGTCGAGCAGAGTAGGAAGGCAACCACAAACCATTGTCAGGGGCTGGTTTCCGTTGAACTTGCCAAACCGCACATGGAAGTTCCCCCAGCCCAGCATGGGAATTTGGTTCCCCTGGTAGTCACTGAGCCTGAGGGGTTGGTTCTGCAGTTGTCTCTGGCGGAGCATTGGAATGGCTTGCTTAACAGCCACCCATGACATAATGGAAATGGATGATCCTGTGTCAACCTCCATTTTGCAGGGAGACCCCTCAAGTAGTACAGTCACATGGATCTTTTTGTGATTAGGGGTGCTCGCCTGTCCCATTCTGGTCTGATTAGTCTCTGGAGCCCTAGTGCTGTCAGTGCGGCGTTTGGGCTGCCATGGCTCCCATCTCGATGCCGGTCTTGCTTCGGCTTGGCTGTCGCTTGGGGAGGCTCATTTACCTGATGGTTGGCCGGGCTGGCAGATCCTTGCCAGGTGCCCGGGTTTCTTGTAACCGCGGCAGATGGCATCCCTGTACTTGCAGATCACCCTTGGGTGCTGTCCCCCGCAACTGGGACATGGCTTGAACCTTGGGTTGTTAGCTCCCTGTCACTGTTCTGTCTGGCAAACCACCTCTTCGCTGTCCTCCGAAGGGTCGTCATGGCACCGATTCTCATGCACTGATGGTATAGCCTTTTGTGGTGCCGGTGGCACCGTGCACCAATGCAACGTGACTGCCCCTTTGTTTGATGCTTCGGTTGCTCTTGCGTCGTCCTGGGCTGTTTGCAATGTCAAGTTGGACTTAGCAAGCAACCGCTGCTGTAGGCGCAGGTCTTGCACCCCACAAATGAGTTGATCTAGAAGTGTGTCATCGAGGTCCCTGAACTCACAGTGTGTGGCAGCCTTTCAAAGTGCTGTTAGGTACTGATTTATCAATTCTCCCTCCTTCTGCAGTCTTTGGCAGAATTCGTGCCGTCTGACTACCTTGGAGGGCACTGGAGTGTAGTGAGTCTGCAGCATGTTCTGCAGCACCTGCCAGGGAACCGTCTCCACTGGCATCAGCTCAGACAGGGACTCAGACATGTCAAAAACCTCATGGCCACAGTGGCTGAGGAAAAGCACCCTTTTCCTATTGTCTGACAGGCTGCTGAGGTCATTGGCCTCCAGGAAACATCTGAATCGGGTCATGTAGGACCCCCCAGTTCTCCTTCGCTGGGTCGAAGGGAGTCGTGAGATGGAACACTGACATCTTGGCTTATGCAGTTTGAATTTTGCTGTGCAAAATGGCCGCTATTCTTGTTTGCCGCCAGGCTGGATCTTCGTTGTCTTCTTTCAGCTCTTTTTGTTCAGCTGTCTTCAGTATTCCATCCTTGTCACCAGTTGTTGAGTCCTGGGACTGAAGAGGCTTGAGACAGGTTTCAAGACAACAGCTCTTTATTGTAACTATGTATAAGACCCAGCAGAGAGCTAGTCTGACAGCTAGCCCTTATACAGGGAGCTGTCAGATGGCTCATCCAATCAGCAGTCTCCATTCGATTGGCGGGGCCGTGGGGGAGGGCCTTCTCTGTGGGAGCCCCGTCCCTCTGGAACCAACTTCCACCAGAGATCCGGACCATCCCCACCCTGCTGGCCTTCCGTAAAGCCTTAAAAACATGGCTCTTCCGGCAGATGGGGTGAATAGGACAACTAGATTCCCCCTGAATGTTGCTCTTACAATGTCTTTTTTAATTATATTTATAATGTAAATTATGACTATTGTTTTTAAAATTGTACGCTTCTTATTTATGTTGTACGCCGCCCTGAGTCCCACGGGATTGGGCGGCCTATAAGAGCGTTTAATAAATAAATAATAAATAAATTCTCCCACCTGAATGGAGGACCTGGTTGTAAGCAGGCAGTCTGGATCTCTCTCTCTCTCTCTCTCTCTCTCTCTCTCTCTCTCTCTCTCTCTCTCTCTCTCTCTCTCTCTCTCTCTCTCTCTCTCTCTCTCTCTCTCTCTCTCTCTCTCTCTCTCTCTCTCTCTCTCTCTCTCTCTCTCTCTCTCACACACACACACACACACACACACACACACACACACTATGAATAATAATATAAATATAAGCTAAATAAAAAATTAGCAGATGGACCTGTTCTATTTACCTGTTGTAACTTGCATATACAAGGATCACTAGCTGTGGTTCAGAAAAATCTTCTGTGTTCTTGCATATCTATCAGGACTTTCGATCTTGGAAGCATCTACAGCAGGTGAAAAAGGACCACACTTTCTAGAGACATACTGTAACTTCTAGACATATCTGATAAATACCTAATATTCTGCCCTTAAATTAACCTCTGACTGAAGGTTCTTTTTAAATTAAGCCATCTATTATGGGACATCCAGACGTTGATGGCATACTTGAGACCAAGACCAGCACTGATATGATAAAACTTCTACCATGCCATTAAATCATACTTCTGGCTATATTCCATCTCAATTTAGGGAGGCAGTGGATGTAATGTGCCGATGCCTGGACGACATCAGGATCTGGATGGGGAGGAACAGGCTCAAACTTAACCCTGACAAGACTGAGTGGCTCTGGATATTGCCCCCTAAGGACTATGTCGACTTTCCCTCCTTGGTTCTTAGGGGAGGAAAATTAACTCCCTTGCAATGGGTTCACAATTTGGGAGTTCTCCTAGATCCACAGCTAAAATTAGACCAACATCTAACAGCTGTGGCTAGGGGAGCCTTTGCACAGGTCCGCCTGGTGCACCAATTGCGACCATACTTGGATAAGGAGGCTCTACTCACAGTCACTCATGCCCTTGTCACCTCTCGACTGGACTACTGTAATGCACTCTACATGGGGCTACCCCGGAGACTTCAACTGGTGCAAAGTGTGGCTGCGCGTGCTGTGGTGGGTGTCTCAAGATACACCCACGTAACACCCATACTCCGCCAGCTGCACTGGTTGCCCATCGGTCTCCGGGTGCAATTCAAGGTGTTGATTATCATCTTTAAAGCCCTACATGGCTTAGGTCCAGGTTATCTCCGGGACTGCATCCTACCTCATACTTCCCTTCGACCGGTCAGGTCCCACAGAGTGGGTCTCCTCCAGGTCCCATCAGCCAAACAATGCTGGCTGGCGGGCCTAGGGGGAGGGCCTTCTCTGTGGGGGGCCCTGTTCTCTGGAACCAACTACCCCCAGAGATCCGAATTATCCCCACCTTGCTGGCCTTCCGAAAAGCCATCAAGACATGGCTTTTCCTGCAGGCGGGGTGATTGAGACAATTTTACATCTTAGGTCTCCCCCATGGATGTATGGTTTTTTTTAATTCAAAAAGTTTTATTAGTACAAAGTACAAACATTTTTCTCTTTTTCTCCCCCCCTTCCCCCCTCCCCTCCCCCTCTCCCCCCCCCCGACTTCCCAGAAAAAGCACAGGGCATAATATTCATTAAAATAAATTTAAATTATACTAAAAAATTCTTAATTTCCACATTTCTTTAAGTCTTTAACTCCTTGTTGTTCAAAACTTTTTAAGCATAATCTAAGAATCAAGCATATTATTAATCAAACATCATTTCAATATCTCAGGCTGCTAATTTACTCCACTAAATATCTTTCCTTTATATAATCTTTGTATAATCTAGTATAATAATAAAAAGAAAAGAGAAAAAAGAAAAAAAAGAAATATTTCTTTCACCATTTCGTTCAGTTACGACCATCAACATCATTTCCTCAATATTAAGTAAAAAATTAGTAAATATTAAATAAATATTAAGTAAAACTTCCTTCTTCATTACACCTCTTCAATATACATAAAGATTTAAAATATTCTAACAAAATGTTAATTCCAATATTTCTAGATTTCTTTAACCCCTTATAACTCAGAAAATTTTAAACTTAATCTTAGAGTCAAACACATTATTAATAACCTAACATTACAATATATCAAGTTACTAATCTCACAAAAATTCTAAATCTTTAATTATTTTAAGATATAGTAATAAAAAGAAGGAAAGACAAAGACAAAACAAAACAAAAAAGAAAAACACAACCATCAAAATCTTTCCTCAATAATCTTCTTACTACAAAATGTCAATTTTCGTTCATCTCTCCATCTGTCCTATAACGTCCCACACTAGCACCAAACTCTAATCGTTCCTTCCTCTCGATCGAATTTTGAATCTGGTTCTTGCAGCCTTTTGTAGCCTGGCTATTTTTGATTTGTCAGCTCTACTCTTGTCTGACTCTGATCCTTTGTCTCCTTTTCCACATTATAAACATCTCTCTGGCTCTGTAAATCACCTTGAATCATCAAAGCTCTTTCCGTTTGAACAACTATCGATGACTCTCCTTTCTCCTCTTCTGTTGCTTTCATGCTCCTTCCTTCTGGAATTTTGGATATATTGGCCTTTAAAACTTTAACATAAAAATCAGTAGATTTCATTATCGTGTTGAGCCGGTATCTCTTTTCGAAATATCTCACCACTATCCCCATTGGGGCATCCCAATGTACTGTAGGTTCTGTTTTTTAAGTTCTTCCGTGAGAAAGGTATAATCCTTTCTGGCTCTGAGCATTTTAGGAGGAATTTCTTTCAGTGTCATTACTTCCTGTCCATTTACCTGAAGCTTATTCTTGAAGGTTGCCTGTATGATTTTATTACGTAACGCCCTTGTAGTAAAATATATTACAATGTCCCTTGACAGATGTTTTTGTTTAGCGATCCAAGAATTAACACAATATATCTTATCAATTTGCATGCCCAATTCTTCTTTAGTCATTCCTGACACATGCACCAGAGCCTCCAACATCCTCCCTTTCAAATCTTCATGTTTTTTTCTCTTTTAAACCTCTTATTCTTAAAGCAAATTCCATGCTTCTGAATTGGATCATTAACACCTCTGTTTCAAAATTTTCAATATTGTTTTGAATTTTGTCTATGTTTTTCCCCAAGGTTGTCACAGACTGTTTAATTACTTCCACATCCTTCTCTGAAATTTCCATATTTACTGCTATTGCTTGAAATGCAAATATCATATCCTTCCTCAGTTGTTGTTGTCTAATGTCCATCTCCTCTAGGGCAGCCTGCATTTTTTTTATTAATTTCATTAATTTTTGAATTAAATTCCATGACCAGTTCATTCTTCATAATTTTTAAGGTATTAAATAAATTTTCAGGTGTTAAAGTCTGTGGGGGGTGTTAAGTAAGAAGTAGATTGCATTCTTGAAGTATAAACAGAGGGATGCTCACATCTTTTGTTGAAAACAGTCTTTCCAGGTTTAGAAGCCATTTAAAATTTTAAATTAAGCTTTTAGTTTTAATCCAAAATCAGAGAGAGAAAAGAGTTCATCACAGTCCAGCATTTTCAAAAGTGTACAAAAAGAAAACCGAATCCATAATTGAAAAGATTCTTTCCAGATGCTGAAGCCATTTAGATTTTAAAATTTGAATTATTCTTTTAATCCAAAGTCAAAGATAAAGATAAGAAAAAAAAATCCTCGGAATCAGAGGTTTCCATGAAGAGGGCTGCAAAATGAAACTTTCTTTATAACTTTCGCTTTTCCATGCCCTTTTAAACTTCAATCGCCATTTTAAAACAGCTTGCTAGTTTGTAGCTTCTGAAATGAGAATCAACATAGAATTAAGTATGGTTACTTGCCCAGCTTGTCTCCTGGCTTTTTCTGCTGCTGCTGTTCCAAAAATTGAAATCTGTTATTTAAAGCAGGGTTGGTCGCGATCTTCTTGCTCTGCTAAAAAGTGGAGATGTCCCGGGTCCGGAGCATTGGACAGATTTCCAGGGAGCCCTCGCCCTTCGCGCCCCAGGATTTTCTCCTGGGACACTTGGGGGACTCTACCTGTGCCTGCCTGCTCTTCACCCTCCCCTTTGCCCGGGGAGGGGGTTTTCGGCCGCCAGTCAGCTGTTTGTCGGCTGTACTGGCAGCTTGAACGGAACTGGGGACTGGCGCTCGACGGGGAGTGTCTTCGGAGAATGCGGAGCCAAACCAGCGGATGTATGGTTTTTAAATGTTTTTTTAATTCTTTTTAATACTGTTTTTAAATTTTATATTGTTTAGTTGTTCTCTAAATGTTGTACGCCGCCCTGAGTCATCAGGGAGGAGGGCGGCATATAAAAACAATGAATAAATAAAAAATAATAAATAATAAATAAATAAATAAATAAATAAATAAATAAATAAATAAATAAATAAATAAATAAATAAATGAATGAATAAATAAATAAATAAATAAATAAATAAATAAATAAATAAATAAATAAATGAATGAATAAATAAATAAATAAATAAATAAATAAATAAATAAATAAATAAATAAATAAATAAATAAATAAATAAATAAATAAATAAATAGAAAAAGAATTATACTGAATGGAAGAATCCATACGCAGTCACTCTATGAATGTGAATAACTTCTTCAAGAATGAATCCTCAGCCAGCAACATTAATTGCCTACAAAAACATCACATTAATGCAATTCGTATTAAACAAAGCAAATAATAGCAGTAGGAGTTTATATGCTACAGTTGGAGAACTTCATCAGATGCACAGAATGGCTAAATGATGGATTTATGTTAAGGTGACCAGATGTCCCGCTTTTGGCGGGACAGTCCCGCTTTTCAGTAATTTGTCCCGCGTCCCACGGCGTTTCCAAAAAGTTCTGCTTTTTTAATTTGAATTTGCCCTGCAGGGTGAAATCCTGCCGGTTCGGCTGGGCCAGTCGTTCGGCGTAGAGCTGATGGAACTGGTGGCGGTCGCGGGGCTTCTCCCGCCCACTTCCCTCGCCCGGCTGACGCCGCCATTCAGGTTATTTTGTCCTCTGCGCATGCGCAGAACTGGTGGCGGTCGCGGCAAGGGGCTTCTCCCGCCTGCTTCCCCCGCCTGGCTGGACGCATGCACAGAGGACAAAATAACCTGAATGGTGGCGTCCAGCCGGGCGGGGGAAGCAGGCGGGAGAAGCCCTGCGCCGCGACCACCACCAGTTCCATCGGCTCTACGCCGAACGACTGGCCCGGCCGAACCGGCAGGATTTCACCCCTCTGCGGCGACGAACAGGTAAGCCTGCGCCAGTAGGAACCCACCCCTGGCTGCGATGAAGGGGGGGTGTTTGGGGGGGGTGCATAAAGTTGCAGGATAAGAGAGATGGACCCCTCCCATCTTGCTCCCCTAGGAAAACCCCCCGGCAATGGTGTCCTGCTTTACAAAAAATAAAATCTGGTCACCTTAATTTATGTGCATGGAATGTGACAAGGTGGGGTGGGTGGGAGGACAATGGGAAATGAAAGGAGAAACTTGGGAATTAGCAGATCACGGTTTCTTGGGAACCAGGTTACAACCTCACGATGCATTAAAATCTCACTGTTTTTGTTAAGGCCTTCTGAAACCTCTTGATATATGTAAGTTCAGCTGTCTCACATTTTGTTTTGCTGGTGAAGGTTTTTGTGTGTCAGTACTTCAGTAGGTACTCCCTGGGAATCAGTCTGGCTCTACTGATCTCACTGAGTAGGAGTTTAGCCTCCTGAATGGCTGGTTTAACTCCATCATATTCTGTTCCTATTGTCTATCTGAATAAAGTCATCCTGTGGGAGTCAGTTTCCTGTTCTGTCTGTCTTGGAGGACTGACTGGTTGTTTAAAATAGTTTTATAAGTTTCATAGGTTCTATGTCTACAATTTTTATGTTATACACATTTATATACATAGTTACATAGATACACACACACACACACACACACACACACACACACACACACACACACACACACACACACACTGAAAGCATGTTTGGTGTAATGGTTAAGGAATCGGGCCAGAAATCAGGGGACTGTGAGTTCTAGTCTCAAAGCCAGCTGGATGGGCTTGAACCAGTCCCTCTCTCTCGGCCCTAGGAAAGAGGCAATGGCAAAGCACTTCTGAAAAATCTTGCCAAGAAAACTACAGGACTTGTCCAGGCAGTCACTGGGAGTCAGGACTAACTCAAAGACACAAACACACACAAGAGTTTATAGTTAGGGATATATACATATGGATCCTTATTATTTTATTATTTTATTTTACTTTATTTTATTTAATGCACTTATCACTGCCATCAAAGTATACTGTATCTACTACAGCCCATGGTACTCTTGCAGTTTGAGGTTTGATTTGAGAAATAAATCTTATGGTCAATGCAAGTAAGCCAGAAACAACCATAGTATGGATTGAAAAGGGCAGCCAGGTCATGAGGACCATGGAGATAAGATCTAAGTCAGACCCAACTTTATAACTTCAGGCAACACAATTCTCACTGTCAACCCAGCATTGTTTAAGCTTAATGTGTAGCACTGATGGCCTCAATGACTTTTGTGTATTTTCTGTCTCTAGTTGCAAATCCCTGTTAACAAATGGCTTGCTTGCTCACACTGAAGGGGAGGGCAGGGAGTCTGTAAGGAGGAATCAAAAACTGTAAGATGGCAGGGGATGATGGTTTGTGCAAGAGCATAAAAGTACTTGTACAAAAGAGGCAACACTCAGAGGGAGGTGCTGTGCCTACCATAGTGAGCCTTCTGACCCTCCCCTCAACAAAGCTGGGTAAATGGGCAGGGGCAGGGGTGGGTTCTAACTTACCTTGCTGCTGGTTTCTTTCTCCTGCGCCGCGTGGGCGCGCCACGTGGGCGCGCCACGTGGGCGCGCGCATGCACAGTGCCTAAAAATCTGGAAAAAATAAAAATAAAAAAAGCCAAAAGCAAGATGGCGACCACATGCACAGTGCTGGAAACTCGGCTTCTGCACATACTCAGAAGGAAAAATAAAAATAAAAATAAAATAAAAAATAAAAAAGGAAACCCGAAAACAAGATGGCGACCGCATGCACAGTGCCAGAAACTCGGCTTCTGCACATGCTCAAAAGAAAAATAAAAAAAATGCAAATAAATAAATAAATAAATAAGTAAATAAGTAAGTAAATAAGTAAGTAAATAAGTAAGTAAATAAATAAATAGATGGTGGCACCCACGGACTGGCACCGACCGAACCGGTTCTGTGATGTCATCGTGACATCACTAGCGGGTCGCTACCAGTTCAGGCGAATCGGTCAAAACCCACCTCTGGGCAGGGGGATGATTTAAAAAAAAACCTTGACCTCCATTCTTCCTGGGTTCTTCATTGGCTCTGCCAGCATAATTGGTTCATAGCTTGCCTTGTGGCATTTGTGGATGTGAGAATCCCTCTTCTCCTGCAGCCTCTGCCTCCCATGAGCCACTCATGCTGCTTCGGCACCTTCTAAATCTTCTCCTCCTTTTTGGAGCAGACAGGGAAAATGTTGCTTCTTTCAGAAGAAAGAGCTCAACACTGAAAGGAAGTGGGTGCATCCATGGAACATTAGAATCACATTTTCTTTTTGCTTTCGCACTCCTATCCTGTTTCCCCCAAAATAAGATATCCCCTGATAATAAGCCCAATTGGGCTTTTGAGTGCATGGCAATAAGGTCAAGCGCTTATTTTAGGGTTCAAAAAATATAAGACAGGGTCTTATTTTCGGGGAAACACGGTACTTTCTCCATTCTTGCTTCTGACACATAACCATGTAAACAGACCCTCTTCCTTTTTTCTCATAGATCACCTTGAATTCCTTTCTCCTTCTTTTCCAGCCTTCAGGCCTAAGAGCTCAGGAGACAGCTACACTGCCAAACTATGTTTTTCAGACATAAACACTAGATATGCCTCTGTTCTTTTAAAGGAAAAGAAATAACCATGAAGGGTTTCTCTGAAGCTGGATCCCATAGAAAAGACATTTCATATAGAATGCCAAACCAGAGTTGATCTACTCATAGACTGAACTTCCTTGATACACTCCTGTTTTACCTCCCCATCTCCTTGCCTATCTTGCTTGGAGAACAAGGTAGTCATTTAAACTGAAATGGCTTTTCACAATAACTGTAACCATGGTTGTATACTGCAGGAAAGAACTCTATATGGGGCAATGAAGAGGAAAGTGACTTGTGGGAGCCCAGCTGATAAATTAGATAAGTACATCAGGAAACAACTTGATGAAAAGGCTAGGCATTTTTTTTCAAAATTAGAAGGATTAACAGATTAACAGAGTTGGAAGGGACCTTGTAGGTCATCTAGTCCAACCCCCCGCACAAGCCAGAGTCTCTACACCATTTCCAACAAATGGCAGTCCAGTTTCCTCTTGAAAGTCTCAAGTGTTGGAGCTCTCACAACCTCAGTAGGCAAGCTGTTCCACTGGTTGATCGCTCTCACCGTCAGAAAGTTTCTCCTTATTTCCAGGTTGAATCTCTCCTTGGTCTGTTTCCAACTATTATTCCTTGTCTGGCCTTCCGGTGCCTTGGAAAATAGCCTGACCCCCTCCTTTCTGTGGGAGCCCCTCAAGTATTGGAACACTACTATCATGTCTCCCCTGGTCCTTCTCTTCACTAGACTGGCCATGCCCAGTTCTTGCAACCGCTCTTTGTATGTTATAGTTTCCAGTCCCCTAATCATCCTGGTTGCTCTCCTCTGCACTTTCTCTAGAGTCTCAATGTCTTTTTTGTAGAGTGGTGACCAAAACTAGATGCAGTACTCTAGGTGTGGTCTAACTAAGACTTTATATAGTGGTATTAGTACCTCCCTAGTCCTAGACTGTATCCCTCTATTAATGCAGTTTAGGATTGTATTGGCTTTTTTGGCTGCCGCTGCACACTGCTGGCTCATGTTTAGCTGGTTGTCTACTAAGACTCCAAGATCCCTCTCACAGTCACTGCTATTGAGTGTGGTTTCACCCAGTTTATATGTATATTTTTGGTTTTTCTTACCTAAGTGTAGGACTTTACTTTCTCTGCATTGAATTTCATTTTATTAGATAGGGCCCAGTGTTCAAGTCTGTCAAGATCCATCTGGATCTTGAGCCTGTCCTCTGGGGTGTTAGCTATTCCTGCCAGCTTAGTATCATCTGCAAATTTGGTAAGTTCCCCTTCTAGTCCCTCATCTAGGTAATTTATGAAGATATTAAAGAGTACTGGGCCTAGGACAGAACCTTGTGGTACCCCACTGCTTACTTCTCTCCACATAGACTTAGACCCATTGAGGACTACTTGTTGAGTATGGTTAGTCAGCCAGTTGTGAATCCATCTGGTTGTGTAGCTGTCTATCCCACTTTTTTTTTAAGCTTACGAAGAAATAGATTGTGGTCTACTTTGTCGAATGCTTTGCTGAAGTCTAAGTATACAGTATTTCGCTGGTCTACTAATTTAGTCACAGTGTTGATTAAGATTAGACTTGCTGATAAGGTAGCCTAATTAGGTAGCCTAATTCACACTCTACTATTGCTAGTATGTAGTAGATGTTGAGCAAGTGGCCATTCTGAGAGGCAGGGTGAATCATGGCAAAGCTAGGAGAGAACCAGACCATCTCAAGGGCCCAACATTGCAAGGGAGGAAAGTCCCTATCTCTTCCATCATATAAACCAAAATAAGATTGTATAAGCCCTCAAAATGAGCCATTGTTATGGAGCTGGTTTTCTCCAAAACTTGTTGGGGAAAAAAATCACCTTTAGTCCCTATGGAGAGACCATCAGGATGTTTCATCTTTTCACAAAAAAACTCCAGAGTTGGTTTTAAGATGGGTGACTATACAAATGTCATAAATCAATACATTTTCCTTTATACACCTGATTTCTTTCTGAATTTCTTAGGATGCCTTTACAGCTTTCCACAAGGATAAGGATCTGGTAAAGAAATACTTGAATTCCCTGTTAATTGGAGAACTAACACCGGATCAACCTAGCTGTGAACCCACTAAAAATGTGAGTATTTCCCAGCATTATCTTTAAACTCAAAGTGTGTACATATGTGTATGTCTCTGAGAGAGAATAAAATCCATGTTCATATAGGCAAAATCCTGTATTATGATTAGAGCATGAGTTAGACAGAACATATCTACAAGTAGCTGCATTGAAAGTTCCCTTGGTGATTTGCTTAGAGTTCTTCCTCTTGCAGTACTAATTTCTGCCTGAACAACAAGCCATTTGTCTTCTGCTAAATTAAACAATTCAAATGAAGAAACATCTCCAAAATTAGCATTTGAATATCAAAGAAAATGTTTAACACAAACTCTAGTTCTGGCACGAACTCCTAGGATGAACATGTATTCAGCAGTATTTTGAAGATGCTGGAATTTATGGAGGGGAAATAAATAAATGTTAGCCCTGTGTGACCTATTAGTTTTTAATTTAGCAGCTGATTAGAATTGATGCATGTTGATAGAGCTGAAAATTTGCCAATTTTTACATTAGGTAAGTCAAAGCACATCAGGGCAACGATGACCTTAGATGCAGGATTCCCTTTGTAGGACCAGAAACCTTTATTGTTTTAAATACTTAAGACTTATTCTTTGTTTTATTTATTTACTCAATTTATACTTTACTTGTCCAATAAAGTTGAACACACAAGGAAGTTTAAATCTATAAATGTATTTACAAGCATATCAGGGGTGGGTTCCAACTTACCTCACTGCCGGTTCGCTTCCTCCTGTGCTGCGTGGCTGTGCACTGTGGGCGCGCACGCTTCAGGTGTGCGTGCATGCGCAGTGCAACCCCCCAAAAAACCCACCGAAAACAAAATGGTGATGCATGTGCAGTGTTGGAAACTCAGCTTCTGTGCATGCGCAGAAGAAGAAAAAATAAATAAATAAAAGATGGCGGTGCCCACAGACCAGCACCCACCGATCCGGTTCGGTGACGTCATCGTGACATCACCAGTGGGTTGCTACTGGTTCAGGCAAACCAGTCCGAACCCGTCCGAACCCACCCCTGAAGCATATGTGTAATAGGTATACAGTATGTACTGTATATGCATATGCATATGAAATCTGGTTCTACATGTTTGTTTAGGAGTAAAAAGAATCATTTTACACTTTCACAAGTCAAACCATATTCTGAGAATGTATAGCATTGAAGAATGACTAGTTTGTTGTAAGAACAGATGTTTATTACACATTTTAAATATGAGCTAAAACTTCCCTTAGTGTGTTCTTTCTTAAACAGAGCAGCTTGACGTATGTCAATAAACTGCAGTGAGCCTCATTCACCTTGTAATAATTGCTCATTCATCTTGTGCTAATTGTGCACCATCACTAATTTCTTTAAACTACCTCTTATAAAATGTTTGTTCTGGCTAACATGAAGATGAAGAGGCAGCAGAAAGTATTTTTCAGATGTACCTGCTGAGACATTGACTGAGATACAAATAAACAGCTGGGTATAACTTTCATTGCCTTTGTGATTTCATGGAAAGGTGAAAATTCAGCAGTTATTGAACATGGATGGGAAACCAGTTATTGGGGGCATAATTAACTGTCACCATTTCTCATAGGAAATGCTGGTACATGATTTTCATGAATTACACATGAAAGTGAAGAAGATGGGACTCTTGAAGTCCAGTGTTCCTTTTTTTGCCTTCATGTTTCTGCATGCTTTCTTGCTGGACATGGCATCCTGGTTCACCATCTGGTACTTTGGAAAATCTTGTGTGCCTTTCCTTATTGGAGTAGCAATGTTCACTGTTGCACAGGTAACTCTTTGTGTTGCAGAGTATAGCAAGGTGGTAGATCAGTCTTTAGCACAATTAATTTAGTAGTATAGTAATATTCACCACAGGTAATCTACTAGTGAGTTTCTATCTCTGACCATGCAGACCAGAATCAACTGCAATTCCCATTGGCTCCATTCATTCAAAACAAAGAGGGGAAATCTCAATGTTAACAAAGTTTGTGGGCAGAAATATGCTTGGGCTACCATGGGGAGAGTCGGCAAGTAGAATTCCCTCTTGTGTGATACATCTACACCACACTAAATATTACAGTGCAGCTGTTGGAGACCTTTTTGTATAACTTCAACCTGCCTCACTGCTATAGATTGTAAACGCTAACAACTATGTAGTGGGGCCAGTTATCCCAACATTTATCATAAATGGAGGTCTTACTCTCTTGGAAATGGTTACATTCATGCCAAAATTTTGAGGATCACATCCAGTTCATATGGCTGGAGGCCTGAAATCAATACAGCAGCCCTGTGATGGGAATTGTTGATGGGATGGGAGTTGATGGGAATTTATTTATTTTACTTTACTTATTTATTAAACTTTTATGTCGCCCATCTCCCCTTCAAGATGACTCTGGACAGAATGTCCACCCTGTTCCCATTATATTAAAAAGTTTCATTTAAATGTGTAGTCTTTGAAATGTAATGCAAAGCATTCTGCAAGACATGGCCTTACTGGGAGGTATAACTGTTCCTTCTTAGCCTTCTAGTAATCAATAATGCTTAGGATAAATGTGCTTACATTTCTGTTTAACTTTCTTTGCTAACATTGATACATAAATAGCTATTGTTGCATTATAAATGTAAGTACTTCCCAAATGAATGCTTAAACAAAGCAACCAGGTCAGTGGTGGGTTGCTCCCGGTTCAGCCCGGTTCTGTGAACCGGTAGCGCCGGCATTGGGAGGCTCCGCCCACCCGCTCAGGATGCTTCTGCCCATGCGCAGAAGCATTGCGCGCATGCACACGTGAACCACTACTGAACCAGGTTTTGGAAACCAAGATCTTGTTTGGGGGGGGAATCATATACTGGTGTTGCTTCTTGCTTTCCAGAACCAATATGGTTTCCTTCAGTAGGCTGAAGATGCTTACATTTCCTTTGCCAATGTCATTATAGCTCCTATTGTGCTTGCCTATTTACTGTAAATTCTTCTCAAATAGATAGTTGAGAATATTGTAGCTTACGCTGAGCAATGAGTCCTTAAAAATGGAGAACTTGGCCAAAGAACAGTCTCATACAATTCATGTTCTTCTTGCTTTCTAGGTCCAATATGGATGGTTTCAGCATGATCTTGGGCATGTTTCAGTCTTCCAGAAGCCTAAATGGAACAGACTGGCTCACATTTTTGTGATGGGAATCCTTAAGGTAAGAGTTTAAAACTGAAAGTGGGTTTTCTCAAATCAACTTTGTTGGAGTTAAATTGTTATTGGTCACCCAGAATTGTTAGGAGTGCATACAAGTTTTAATTTATTATTATAGTTGGTCACGCAATCAGCCAGATGTTTAGGACTGGGATAGGTTCTTTGATGGTGTTAAAGATATTGTCACAGGATGTAAGGTGTTCCAAGTAAAGCTGCCTTTTGCAATAGATTGATGGTGATTTTGTGAAGGCTAATGGGGTTCAAGTAGTGCTCCAGTTGTATTGGACCGGCATCTAAGGTGCCTGGCACTATTGGCACTATCTTTGCTTTCTTTTACCACAATCATTCTCATTTTATTTGCAGGTCTTTGTATTGGGTAATTTTCCCCCAGTTCTTTCTCTTCTCTTCTGCTATCTCAAGGTACTGCAATGTCTACTGTTCAGATTTCTTTTTCTTTCTAATGGACAGTTGTTAAGTTTGAGGTGTTATATGGCAGGTGTTTCTCTATTTGAATTCTAAAGTCCCAGAACACTTTAGCTTCTTAATTTTCTATTACTTTTTCTGTTTCATGGTTGCACTAGTTGCTTACCATTGCAGGCAAATGGTATTTCTTGCATATTCCAATGCACCATTGTTGCTATGTTGTCATGCTGTTCTCTATAGTCAGTCTGTACAGTCTTCCTGTTGCAGATAACTAGGTGGTCTACTGTTTCTTCAAGGTTTTTTTTTTTTTGCAGACAGTGCTTGCTCTCTGTTGCTGTCTTCTCAATTCTCTCTTCATATGTATTTGTTCTTAAGGTTTGTTCCTGTGCAACCAAACGTAGCCACTTTATCTCTTTCTTCAACTTTCATGCTCTTGGAACTGCCAGGGCTTGTTGTCTGCTTTGCCTGCTAGAGGTGTGTGTGTGTGTGTGTGTGTGTGTGTGTGTGTGTGTGTGTGTGTGTTTATTGGCCATTAATGCTTTACTTTGTCTCTTTTCTATTCTTTACTTGGTCTTTCTTGTAGGCCAGTTTGATCTCTCTGGTATTCAGTAAGCCTTCACAGTATACTAGCTTCATTGCATCCTCTTCACTATCCTTCAGTTATTCTTCCAATGGCTTTTCTTTTTCTTCAACTATCTACTATACTTGCAATATCCCATGCTCTTGGTAGGTTGAGTCTGTCAGCTTTGCTATGTGGATGAAAGGCATGATTCATTGTTATTATTTTTCTGATCTTCCTATTTTTTGGTTGGGTCCAATCCAGTCCATAGTTATTATTATTATCTTTTCATTATAATGTGGAGTCACAATTGCCAGCTCTTTAGCTAGTGTGGGCTTTCATAAACATCAAGTTCTTCCCAAGGACCTAGGATGTCATAATATATATTGGATATATGTGGATCCATATGTGGACCTTTTGCAATTGTCAGATGGAAATGCCAATGTGCATATTTTCGAAGTGTCATGCAAGAATATGTTTGTTATGGCACCCAATGTGCAATAACTACTGGGACACCATAGCTGTTTATGCCATAATCTTTCAATTTTGATTTTCAAATCTTGATACTTAGTGATCTTCTCCAGTTCTTTATCTTCTATTCTACTATTTCCTGGTAATTGCCACATCAATTATCCATGCTTTCTTCTTTTCAATTGCAGTTTTATCTGCTGTATTATGAACCAAGATTTTATCAATTTGGAAATTTCACAATATTTTAACATGCTCATTTTCAGCTACTTTTTCAATTGTATTATGTGCCACCAATTTTTCATTATTGGCACATGATAATTTTTACAGCTGTTCCAGTGAATCATTTTGGCAACAGTGTGTTTGCTTCCAATCAGTTTGTATGATCTTCTTGCATGAGCTGAATATATATTCTATTGTTTATTTTGCTTTTTTGTATCTGCACTGTAAATCATTTGATGATTTTTCACTTCTGGCCTCAATTGCATTAATTCAAATAGCTTGCTCTCAAACACCCAAAATCCAGCCTTCAGTTTCTTTTCTTTTTTTTAATGTTCCAGTTGATAAGTCATTGCCAGGTTTTATCTTTAAGCACCTTTCCCTCAATCTTTTGTAGTAATTAACCATGTTGTTAGATTTGAGCGGGAATGAAGAATCGAGACGTAGAACAGTTCAGCACCTTTATTGAGCTTCAGCTATTACTAGGAAAGAACTGTCGATGAGCTGCAGGGAAGCCGCTTTTAAGGGCTTCCCTGAAACCTGGCTGGCCAGTGACAGCTATTCAATTCTGCTGCCGCTACATTGGCCAATCAGTGGCGGCTATGCAAATTTACTCAGTATGTCAGTACGTAACACCCCTCCCCTCTCAGTTTCTGGAACATCCAATCGGGAACGTACATAAGTAACGTAGTCCCGTGAGTACACAGGACGCCGGATGGTCCTACTGGGCCTGCGCGATTCAGTTCATAGGGAGTCTTCGGCTGGAGCAGACATGCCTGCTGCTGCTCCTCCTCTGCCTTGTGGAATTATCTGGAACTGGCCTCCAGGCATGGCGGCTGAACTTTGAGCGTCATCGATTCCAGACCCGGGCTGATTCCACGGTGCTCCAGCAGCGGCAGGTAGGTGTTCGTGCTCCCTCTCTGGGCTTGAGTTCAGGGATCCTTGTTGTCTCCCAGCTAGGGCCTGGTTCTCATCATGGTCATCTGGTTGATTGGTATTGGTGTTTCTCTGGGGCAGAGATCTGGAACTCTCCTGGCTGTCTGTTGTTGTTGTTGACGGTTCTGGTTGGCGCAGCCATGACTCTCCGATGCGGCTCCTGAATTGGTCGATAGGTCTTTGCCATTCTCAACCATTGTCCAGCTTGACTTCATAGGATTTTGGACTGGTGACCCTGATTACTGTGCCCTTCAGCCACTTGGAATCCCCACAAAATTCTGGGCAAAAACCAAGTCCCCCACTGCTAGTGTCCTCATTAGTTTGTGCGACTCTAGAGTTGTCTCTGGATTATAGGTGGAGTTTAGCCTGTCCAGTTGTGACCTCAGCTTTCGCCCCATCAACATTTCGGCGGGGCTTCTGTTGGTGGCAGCACATGGAGTGATATGTTGTGCCAGCAGGAACTGGTTGATCTGTTCCTGCCAGTCCCCCGGGCCCATTCTAGCTAATGTCTCTTTGGTCATCCTCACCATTTGTTCTGCTTGGCCATTGCTAGCTGGACTGAATGGTGAGATGTCGTATGCCAAGGTCAGCCAGGAATGACTCCATGTGTTTGGCTGTCAGTTGTGGGCCATTGTCTGATACTAGAATGTCCGGCAAACCGTGCGTCGCGAATAATCTTCTTACTGCTCGGATGGTGGCTTCTGTTGTGGAAGATGTCATGCGGCTGACCTCCAGCCATTTTGAATACGTGTCCACCACGATGAGGAAAGTTTGTCCCTCCATGGGTCCTGCAAAATCTATATGGACTCTGGACCACGGACTCTTTGGGGTCTCCCATTCTAACGGCGCAGTTCTTGGTGGGGCAGGTCTGGTTTCCTGGCATGGGAGGCAAGTCACCACCCATTCCATAATGTCCTGGTCTAATTTCGGCCACCATGGCTAGCTCCTTGCTAATGCCTTCATGCGGACTATCCCTGGGTGGCCTATGTGGAAAGTCCTTAGTACCCTTTTCCTCAGAGTTAAGGGAATAACAACTCGCTCCTTCCACAACAAACAGCCCTTAAGCACCGAGAGTTCAGTCTGTTTAGTTTTAAATGTTTTAAATTCTTCCCCTTCCTCCTCCTGTGGCCATCCCCTCAACACCCAGTTCAAAACTTTATAGAGCACCTTGTCTTTTTTTTATTCAAAAAGTTTTATAAGTACAAAGTACAAACATTTTCCATTTTTCTCCCCCCCTTCCCCCCTAACCCCCACCCACCCCCTTCCCTCCCCCCTCCCCCGGACTTCCCAGAGAAAGTACAGGGCATAATATTCAACAAAATAAATTTAAATTAAATTAAAGCAAGTTCTTAATTTCCACCTTTTCTAAAAAATCTTTAACTCCAAATTCTTTTAAAAACTATTCAAGACATAATCAGAAGAAGGATAAAAATAATAAAAAATAAAAAATATAAGAAATTAGAAAGAAAGATTAACAAATATATATATTAAAAAAAGAAAAAAAGAAAAAGCATTATATTGATACATCATACATCATTCAAACTATACTTTTCATATCTAAACCTCCGTCTTTTATATAATCTACTTATAAACTAGTAATAATAAAAAATAAAAAATAAAAAATAAAAATAAAAGAGGAGCAAAAGTAAACCTTTCCTCCCCGTTTCAATCAACACATTTCTTCCAACCAAAACAAAACTTAAGTAAATATTACGTAAACATTAACTAAACATTAAATGTTTATACCTAATCACAATACCTCAATATTTGAAATATTCCATCAAATTGTTTATTCCCATGGTTTTAAAAAATAACCCCTTATACCTCTAAAACTTTAAACTTAGTCATAAAATCATAGAATCAAACACAATATTGATAACAATATTACTATATATTGAAGTATCAACTTCAAAATATATAATATATATAATAATAATAATAATGATCAAAATATATAATATATGTAGTAATAATAATAAAAAGGAGTAAAAACCGGCCCCTTATACCTCAAAAACCTTAAACTTAATCCTAAAATCCCTCAAAATATTAATAACATAATATTACACTATATCAAATTTATAACTTCAAAATGTATGATATATATATAAAATAATCTAAAAAGGAACTACCATCAAAAAGAAATATTATGATAATAATAAGAGAAGAAATAATTACAGTCCTGTTAATCTTTCCACCATCCTATAGATTTCAACATCATCTGTCACTTGACAATTTCGAATCTATCGGTTCACCTCCCATCTGACCCCAATCCTCCGTCTCCTTTCCCACGTTGCAAACATCTATCTGGCTCTGCCAATCACTTTGAATCTTTGGAATTGTTTCCTCCTGAACAAGTATGTCTGGATTTTTCTTCTCCTCCTCTATTATTTTCATGCTTCTTTCCTCTGGAATTTTAGAAATATTAGCCTTTAAAACGTTGATGTAGAATTCTGCAGCTTTCTTTATTGTGTTAAGCCCATATCTTTTTCCCAAAAATTTCACGATCACTCCTGTGTTGGTGCATTCCATTTATATTGTAGATTTCATTTTTTAAATTCCTCAATCAAGAAGGTATATTCTTTTCTGGCTTTAAGCATCTTGGAAGGAATTTCTTTCCATATCCTTATTTCCTGACCATTTACCTGAAGATTATTCTTAAAGGTCACCTGTGTAATTCTATTCCACAGAGCTCTTGTAGTAAAATATATTACAATGTCCCTTGGCAAATGGTTTTGTTTTGCATACCAAGAATTGATTCTATATATCTTATCAATTTGCATAGACATTCCAGACACCTGCTCCAGGGCCTCTACCATCCTTCCTTTCAAATTTTCAAATTTTCCCTCCTTCAGGCCCCTCACTCTTATAGCAAATTTCATCTCTCTAAATTGAGACATCAACACCTCTGTTTCCAAATTTACTATATCATTTTGAACCTTGGCTATGTATTCCTCTGAAGTTGTCAGAGCTTGCTTATTTTTTTCCAAATCATTCTCCAAAATCTCCATATTTGCTGCTAGTCCTTTACAAACTTTCAACACATCCGCTCTCAGTTGTAAATTCATCTTCTCCAAAGCAGCCTGCATTTTTTTATCTATTTCAGTAATTTTTGAATTGAATTCCATAATCAGTTCATTTTTCATGACTTTCAAAGTATTAAATAAAGTTTCAAGTGTTAAAGACTTTGATGATGTTAAATCAGGCGTAAATTGCATCTTTAAAATGTGATCAGAAGAGTACTCAGTTCTTTTATTCACAACAGTCTTTCCAGGTTTAGAAGCCATTTCAGTATTTTCAAAAAAGAAAGACAAAGAAGAGGGGAAAAAAGCCCAGATCTATACTTAACAAAATTCTTTCCAAATCCAAAGCCAGTTAATCTTTGATCTTTTATGAAGCTGTAAGTTAAATCAAGAGACAAAAGGAGAAGAAATCATTTCTCCAGATCAAAGGTTTCCATAGGAAAAAGCTGGTAACAAAGCAAAAATAACTTTCTCTTCCACGCCCAAATCTCCAATCGCCATATTGTTACTTCTTCCTTATTAAGCTACTTTGTTGCCTCCGAAGTAAAATCCAGCAGTGGAGTTAAAGTCAAAATTAATGCCCTTCTGGACTCCTGCCTTTCTCTGGCTGCTCTCTTTAAGTTTAAAATAATTATACTTTCCTTTGTAACAGCAGCGGTGGTCGTGGCATCTTGCTCCGCTTAAAGCGGAGGCTTCCGACTTCCCGGAGCAGCAGACAGACTCCCTGGGGAGCCCTCACCCTTCGCGCCCTAAGTTGGCTTCTAGGGCACTAGGGGGGCTCTACCCCACCTGTCTCGTAGAGCACCTTGTCTTTGAGGGTGTGTTCTGCTATTTCCCTGGATGTGACAGAACTGGTTCGCTCTATGTCGATGAGTAGGATCTCAGCCACAGGTGCAGGGTCCTCCAAAATTCTGGTGCTGGGCAACGACTTAGTGCATCTGCATGGCCAATGCTCTTTCCTGGTCTGTGTGTGAGCTTGTAGCTGTACCCCGAGAGGAAAATGGACCAGCAGGTTAGGCAGGGTGATATGTACTGAGGCATTTGCTGATTACCTGCCAGTAGTCCTAATAGTGGTTTGTGATCAGTGATTAGTTCAAATTTTTGGCTGTAAAGGTACTTGTGAAAACACTTTATGATGGCCACTGCTGCAAGCGCTTCCTTATCTAGTTGACTGTAGTTTCTCTCTGCTGGAGACAGGGTCTTGGAGTAGAAGGCAATGGGGGCTTCTGAGCCATTGGGAAGTCTGTGGCTAAGGAACACCCCCACTCCAAAGGGGGAAGCATTGCACGTTAACGGTAGGGGGAGGGTTTCGCTGTACTGCATGAGTATGCTGTTTGAAGACAATAGTCCCTTTACGGCTGAAATGCATTGGCTTCCCTTTGTCCTGAAGTCCACGTGACCGACTTCCCAGGAGTCTATGGAGTGGCTCTGCGATCGTTGCTTTCTGTTGTAAGAAAATGGCATAGAAATTTAGTAGCCCCAGGAATGCCTGCAGTTTCGTTTTATTCTTGGTGGTTGGTGCCTCTTTTATAGCTTTAATTTTTTTGTCAGTGGAGTGAATACCAGACCCATTGATCAGGAATCCTAAGAATTCCACACTGGTGACCCCAATCTTACACTTGTCCTTTTTTACTTTGAGCCCCCCTGTCTTTGAATCTTTGTAATACATTCCTTAGCTGGTCTAGCAATTGGTCTTCTGAGTCCCCTGAGATGAGCACATCATCAAAGTAGGGGACCACCTCCAGGATGCTGTGTAACAAGCATTCCATCATGGTCTGGAACAGTCCCGGGGCCATGCAGACCCCAAATTGCAGCCGGTTGCATTTGAAAGCCCCTCTGTGTGTTACTATGGTCTGGGCTTCTGCTGTGGCTGCATCTACAGGCATTTGTTGGTAAGCCTGTGCCAGGTCTAGTTTAGCGAATATTTTCCCATTGCCCAGTGAGTGCAGTAAGTGCTGCACTACTGGCACAGGGCAGGCTTTGGGTTGTAAGGCTTTATTTATTGTCCCTTTATAGTCCGCACACACCCTAATCGAGCCATCCGGTTTCATAGGGGTGACTATAGGCGTTTCCCATGGGGAATGGTTGACCGGTTCCAAAACCCCTTGAGCTATTAATTTGTCGAGCTGCTCATCCACTTTAGGTCGAAGCGCAAATGGGACCCTGCGGGGTTTGAGTCTAATTGGTGTGACACTGGGGTCTAGGTTAAATGATATGGGTTTTCCCGTATATTTAACTAGACTCCCATCGAAGACGGTCTGGAAGTCAGTCAGAAGCTTGTCCAATCTGTCCCCTTGGATGTGGTTCAGTCCAGTGAGGCTGATTCCTAGAGGCCATTCCATGCCTAGCAAGGTCGGTCAGTAGCCATTGACGACTGTAAGTGGCAGCTCCCCTTGGAATTCTTTGAATTTAATTGGAACCTCTGCTCATCCCAATACTCGAATAGGTTTCCCTTGGAAATCATTAAGCTGTATGTTTTGTGGCTTAAGTTGCTGCCTCGTGAATGTAGGCATGAGCTGCTTCAGGGTCCCCCAGGCCATAATGGTGAATGCAGAGCTAGTGTCTATTTCCATATCACATGGAAGCCCATCTATAGTCACAGTGATGAAGAAGTTTTCTCCTTGTCCTGCGTCTGAATGGCCCACAGTATGGTAGAGACCCTTGGCATCTTGGTACATGTAGTCTTCCCTTTGCTTGCCCCTCTGTCCCCCGGGTCAGTTCTGCCCTTGTCTGCCAGGACCCATGGGCGGTTTGGAGGGCATTGGGGTGGCCTGGTAAGGTGCTGATTGTGTGGCTCTGCAAGCCTCAGCTATATGGCCTCTCTTTTGGCAACGGCAACAAATGGCTTCCCAAAATTTACACACCGCCCTGGTATGGTTCCCTAGGCAGCTAGAACAACAGAGCTGCCTTTGCTCAAATTCCCTGGGGCTCACCCTTCTCTCCTGTTGGATTTGGTACATATGGTCGCCTTCGTACTCGTAGTCTTCCTCGTCCTCTGGAACCTCGGTCCTCCAGTCAACTTGCCACTGGGTTTGATGGAGTCCGCTAGTTCTTCTGATGTTGGCTGCAGAGTTGTCCGACGATTCAGCGGCTCTCGCTTCATCGACCACATCTTTGAAAATGGCTCCCCTGCGAATGAGAAGTTTCTTTTGGAGGTTCAGGTCCCTCATGCCCAGGATGATTCTGTCCTTCATCATTTCCTCCGGGTTAATGAACTTGCACTTGGATGCCAGTTCCTGGAGTTTGGCCACAAAATCATTGATCTATTCCCCTTCTTGTTGTCTCCGATGGTAGAACTAGTTTCTGCTGACCATCAGGGGATTGGAGGGCGTGTAGTGTTCTCTCAGAACCGTTTGTAATGTAGACCATGAGATTGACTCTGTGTTTGCTGTGCCACCAGGGTTTGAGCCATCTTGTATGTCCGTGGGCCACAGTAAGTTAGGAAGAGAGCCCTCTTCCTATTGTCTGGTAGATCCTGGAAATTGTTCACCTCCAGGAACATGCAAAACCGGGACATGTAGGTTTGCCATTCTTCTGTCTTCGGATAGAAGAAGACTGGAGCTGGTGACTGTTGGTGTGTCATCCTTTGGTTTGGCCGGAGCAGATCGGGTCGTGCTTCAAAGATGGCTGCGGATGCTATGAGGTGCCTTTGTCCTGTTGTCTTCTTCCACTACCTTCATTGCCAGTGTTAGATTTGCGCGGGAATGAAGAATCGAGATGTAGAACAGTTCAGCACCTTTATTGAGCTTCAGCTATTACTAGGAAAGAACTGCTGGCGAGCTGCAGGGAAGCCACTTTAAGGACTTCCCTGAAACCTTACATTCCCTGAAGCCAGCATTACATTCTGTCTTTATTATACTAGCTCTATATTCATGTGTTGTTTCCTGTACTTTCTGTAAGTTCCAATTTTTAACTTGCATCAATGCTTGTTCTTGGCTATCTTTTACATAATCAGCCATTACATAGTTTTCATCTTTGACAGTTTTTTTACTTGAAGTAAACTTCTGCTTCCATTTCTGCAGGACAGATATAATCTATCAATAATACTATGGTGGTGTAATGCATAGTGAATAGTATCAGTTTTTTTGTTTTTCAGGCCCAACTGTACAGTTCAGCTTGTGTCCAATTAATTCCAGTAGTGTATTGTATCACAGGGATGGCCCAGATCACTTTGATGGCGTTTCCACCATTCAATTTTGTCTTTAGTATTTTTCTCACTCTTTGGATATGATGTTAAGTAATCACATTTTTAATTTGTCTCTTTAACGTTATCTAATTGTAAAGTGCTCAGATATTTGTAGACTTCATTCTGATGGTTGGGACTTCAGTTCCATTACTCTTTGTGATTTTACCCCGCTTTAATTGTTACTCTAGCACAGGGGTCCTCAAACATTTTAAACAGGGGGCCAATTCATGGTCCCTCAGACTGTTGGGGGGTGGACTGGCTCGGTGGGCATGGCTAGGAAATCGTGTGACTGGATGGGCATGGCTAGGAGATCATGTGACTAGGTGGGCATGGCCAATTTAGCAGTCCATTAAAAAATGCACACAAATTAAACTTTAATTTGTTTTGCTCCTGGGGTATTTTATTTGCTTTTGTTTGCATGTTGCTCTTTTGGATGACTTTTCTTTTTACTAGATCGTTTTTTCAGTTGTTTAGGAGTCTAGTGGTCCACTTTAGGAAACTCAGTTTTGCAGCAATTCTTCTCAGTCCCAAGGAGCTTACAATCAACAAGTCTCTCCCTCCCTCCCTCCCTCCCTCCCTCCCTCCCTCCCTCCCTCCCTCCCTGTCTCTGTCTCTGTCTCTGTCTCTCTCTCTTCTCTCTCTCTCTTTCCCCCTCTCTCTCTCCCCCCTCTCTTTTTCTCTCCCTCTCCCTCCCTCCCTCCCTCCCTCTCTGTCTCTCTCTCTCTTTCTCCCTCTCTGTCTCTGTCTCTGTCTCTGTCTGTCTGTGTCTGTCTGTCTGTCTGTCTGTCTGTCTGTCTGTCTGTCTGTCTGTCTGTCTGTCTGTCTGTCTGTCTCTCTCTCTCTCTCTCTCTCTCTCTCTCTCTCTCTCTCTCTCTCTGTGTGTGTGTGTGTGTCTCTCTCTCGTTCTCTTTCTCTGTGTCTATTTTCTGGAGGCAGGAGAGGTCAAAAACGGGCAGGAGGCTTCCATGCGCCTTATTTTTGGCCTGCAGAGTGCTACTAGAGGTGGAGGAGGCCAAAAACAGGCCTCTTTTTGGCCTCCTGGGGCATCCGCATGCCCTGTTTTTCACCCCCCGCCAGCAGAAGCATTCTGCAGGCCAAAAACAGGCTAAAATGGGCCCATTTTTGGCCTCCTGGGTGTCCACATGCCCTGTTTTCCTCCTCCCCTGCTCCAGAAGCATTCTGCAGGCCAAAAATGGGCTAAAACGGCCCGTTTTTTGCCTCCCAGGGCATCCGTGTGCCCCATTTTTCACCTCCCCCACCTCCAGTAACCTTCTGCAAGCCAAAAATGTTGGCCTTACCTTCCAGTTCCAGCTGTGGGGCTCGCGAAGGTAAGTCCAGTGCTTGGCCAAAGGGTGGGGGCTGGTGGGTGGGTGCGCCGATGTGGGTGAGGTAGCCTTGTGGTCCTGCGTGGGCCAGATTAATGTCTTTGGCGGGCCATATGCGGCCCACGGGTCGTAGTTTGAGGACCCCTGCTCTAGCACATTTCTTTAGGCCAAATTCTATTGTTATATCTATGCTAAAATTTGTTACAGTATTTATCATTGATTCAATTATTATGTACAAAATAATATGAAGTCACAGCTGTTAGTTCTTTAGCTGATGTCCTTCATACACATCAAGTTTCCTCCAGAAACATAGGATATTATAATGCATTGGCATAGTTAGTATATGTTCAGATTCAAGCAATGAGGCCTTTTGTAACTGACATATATACAATAAACAGATTTTACATCTGTCCTGTGTTCCTGTGAGGGGGCAGTCTGCCTGCAAAATGGCCAGCATCTGGGCTGCTGGTGCTCTGTCCTTTTAAGACCTCTCCTTAGCCTAACGTGACCAGACGTCCCGCTTTTTGCGGGACAGTCCCGCTTTTTGATAATTTGTCCCGCGTCCCGTGGCATTTCAAAAAAGTCCCGCTTTTTTCGGCTGGGCCAGTCATTCGGCATAGAGCCGATGGAACTGGCGGCAGTCGCGGCGCAGGGCTTCTCCTGCCCGCTTTCTCCACCTGGCTGGACACCGCCATTCGGGTTATTTTGCCCTCTGTGCATGCGCAGAACGCTTTGCGCATGCGCAGAGGACAAAATAACCTGAATGGCGGCGTCCAGCCGGGTGGGGGAAGTGGGCGGGAGAAGCCCCGCACCGCGACCGCCGCCAGTTCCATCGGCTCTACGCCGAACGACTGGCCCGGCCGAACCAGCAGGATTTCACCTACTGGCGCAGGTAAGCCTGCGCCAGTAGGAACCCACCCCTGGCTGCGATGAAGGGGAGGTGTTTGGGGGGGGTGCACAAAGCTGCAGGATAAGAGAGACAGAACCCTCCCGTCTTGCTCCCCTAGAACCCCCCCCCCGTCAATGGTGTCCCGCTTTACAAAAAATAAAATCTGGTCACCTTACCTTAGCCAGCCCAGCAACTGGTGTTTATAAAACCTGAGCAGAGAGGCAAATGGATGTGGTGGTGTGGGAGTTGTGGTGTGGGAGGAAAGGTGGTTTGTATTTTTTTTCAGAAACTAAAATAGCCTGAAGTAGAAGAGTTACTGTTCTCCAGAAATAGGGTTCACAAAGGGAAGAAATAGAGGAACAGAAGTTGTAGTAGAATAGAGGAAGAGTGGTATAGTAAACAATGAGTATGAGCTTTGAGTACCTGTGGGTATGTTGACTAGAGATTGGTTGGGGTTATGTTTAAAGTGACCAGATTTTTTTTTTAAGTGGGACACCGATGGGGGGCGGGGCCGGCTGGATGCCGAGTTTTGCCCTCTGCGCATGGGCAGAACGCTGCACATGCGCAGAGGGCAAAAGACCGCTAATGTCGGCGTCCAGGTGGGGGGGGAGAGGCGGGAGGCCTTTCCTCACCTCTCGCCTCCCCTTCGGGAGCCGGCAGTGGCTTGGGCTGGCTTGGGAAGGGGAGCAGCCCCCAGCGTGTCTTGGCTCTCCTCCTCCCTCCCCCTCGCCCGCCCGGGGGTCCCGCGCCGCTCGCTGACCTCGTGCACGTCCTGCAGGCATTCCAGGACGGCCAGGTTGGGCGCAGCAGCAGCAGGCCTCTCAGCTCGGGCCGGCCGTGGGCGGCGTTGGCGGCGGGCGGGCGTCCCGCATTGACTCTTCCGGCGGCGGCTGGGGACCGACTTCCCCGAACCCGAGGAGGGAGGGGGAGGGGAGGGTGACATCACCCGGAGGGGGCTCTCTGTGCGTGCTCAGAGGCGCTGCCTTGGCCCCAGCCTGTAGTGGGAGGCTTGGAAAGCGGCCGGGGATGCTGGCCGCCTGCCCAGAAGAAGGAGCACGCCGCGGCCACTTTTGGAGTGCTCCGCGCCTTACTTGGGGAAGGGGCGTCCCGCTTGGGATCGGGATCCCGGGTTGGCAAGGGAGTCCGGCCCTTGCAAAGGAGAGACCCTTGCGAAGAGTTGCTTACTGAGCAGGGGAGGGAGGGGGTGCTGTGAAAAGCGCCGCGCGCTCCGGCCCGGACGCGCATCTGCCTGTCTTGAGCGCTTTGCTCGCCCACAGGCCGCCCCCCTCCGGGAAACCTCTGGCGCGTCTGCTCGCCCGGGGAATTCCCCGCCCGGGGATGAATGGGCAGCGGTGCCTCGCAAGTGGCGAGCGATCCTCGGGCGTCCCATTTCGCTTGCGGGAGCTTCCAGTTGTTGATGTCTGCGGCGCGGGGGTGGGGGGGGGAGAGGAAGTCCCCTTTCAAAAAATCGGGACTTTTTAGAGGACAGGCGGGACGCGGGACAAACCATTAAAAAGCGGGTCTGTCCCGCCAAAATCGGGACATCTGGTCACCTTAGTTATGTTGGCTCTCTTGGAGTTTTGGAGCCTACTAACCTGGGTATACATAAAAAAAACCCATGGCAGTCCTCTAAAAGAAAGATAACCTATAAATGTAATACATATATAAAAGCTTCACCTTTACATTTTGGAAATGATTGCTGATTCCTCCTACTTTACACTGAAATGGAGACAAAACAATGATTTTGGGGATTTGAATGGTGAGGATTCAGTTACTTAAGCTAATGCCCCTTGCAACTGTGCTAACTAATTTATTGTTCTCTAGGGTGGACATGCAGGTGTATTCACACAAACACATTAACTCTCCCCAATACATAGAATTAGGTTTCCACATAGTAGGCCCAAAAGACCTGGAGTTGTATTAAGTATAATATATGGTATCTCTATGCAAAATTCAGATATAAACAGTGTAACTACAGGAATTAGCAGCAACACTTGGGAGTGACGTAATTCTGTTAGCTTGCAAAGTAAATTCACCATCTCTAATGAAAAAAGATTTGGATGTCTTTATGGTCCATCTTCCTGATTATTTCTAACATAGCAGTTTCATGCTGGAATCATTAGCGGAAGATGTTGACTAACTGTGACCTTTGTCTCATTAGCCTAATATACTTGAAAATTGAAAGAATGGTTCCATAGTTTCTCTATTTGCTCAGTTAGTTTTATATTTATATTTTTTTTAATGTGCCAGCAATTGGGAGAGGGGAAATGGGGGAAGGGGAAAGCAACTAGATCAGTAATAACTTACATGGTAATAGCTCTTCCAAAGAATAAATGAAGATTGGGATGTATGTATGCATTTCAACATTTTCTATGCAGGGTGGGCCAAAGGCTTGGTGGACTGACATGCATAACCAACATCATGCCAAACCCAACTGTTTCCTGAAGGATCCTGATCTCAATATGCACCCATTTCTCTTCAGCTTAGGGAAGTCCCTCTCTGTGGAGGTGAGTACAATTTATGTAACCCTATTCAAAAAATTAAGAATGCCTGAACATCTTGCAATCAGACATACTGTAGGTAGCCAGGGGTTTGTGATCTACATGCAGTGCCTGATTCCCTTTACTCATTTTCTTTTGAAGTTTCCCAAACCTCCAGTTTCTCACCACTAAAATTCAGCAACATAGTGCAGTAGATATTGTCAGCCCTGGAGGCCATCTTTCTCTTTGGATCTTCAGGGCTGCCACATTGCATGGAGTGGGTAGAGATATATAGCCACAACAACATTCTTTCCTCTGGGAGTCAAGGAAGTTCAGCCTGCACCTGGAGAGGCATGACTGGGAGACAATTCCAGTTGGGACAGTGGATTGATTGGACCATGTGATGTACATATGGGTGAAGGGGAAGAGACCTTGACTTTCCTTTGGGTGGGGAAAACCTGGGGGGCTTTCAGATTCTGGTTTTTCCAGATGTGCCAATATGACATCTCTAATAAAATGGAACTTTGAGGGAATGCCTGCCTCGGAGTCATATCCGGTTGGGAGCAGGGGTGGGACTGAAAAATTTTAGCAACTGGTTCTCTGCCCGGTTGCTGGGTGGGTGTGGCCATGGGGGTGTGGCCTACTGCACCATGGCAGGGGGATTTTCCTCCCCAGGCTCCAGAGGCTTTCCTCGAGCCTCCGGGTGGGTGAAAACAGTCTCCCCCGGACTTCTGGTACTTCCGGTAGGCCCATTTTTTGCCCTCCCAGAGCCTCCGCGTGGGCCTTGCGCTTACCTGGCATCCAAAATGGGCTGTGTGGAGACTCCTGGAAGGGGCGGAGCGGGGTGGGTGGGGTCAGCCAGTCCTTGCAACTACCGGTTCGGTGAACCAGATGTAAAATTAACATCCGTTTCTGCCGAACCTGTCCAAACCGGCTGCATCCCACCTCTGGTTGGGATGTTACCTGACAGATATGCTATGCCATTTGCTGCAGATTTTCAAAAGACAAATAAAAACTTCCTAAAGCTGCCCGGTCTGAAATTTCCCTGCTAAATGCAAAAACACTTGGGGGAAAACAACTTGGTTGTTCTAATCTGTATGGTATTATTATGTTATTCACAATATTTATGAGCTTCCAGGAACACAAAAAATATTACTGCAAATACTACTGCATTCTTCATCTACTAGACATAGTAAAGTTTCCTGTCCCTGTATCCACTTTTGTCCAGATGGGATCAATCAGGTCACTTCATATTTAAGGCCACAGAAACAAGCTATGTAGAAATTTATAGACAGAATCCATTTCACAGGAATGACTTTCATGATGCCAAAATTAGTATTGCAAATAAGCACTCTTCACCCTCCAGGATTAATAAAGCTGCTTATTCTATTTTCAGTTTTGCCCAGATGGGATAGATCAAATCACTTCATATGTAAAGTCATGGACAAAATCTGCCCTTAATGAAGAGAACCAGTCACTTTTTACAATTATTGAGCTGAACTGTGAAGAAGAGAGGCTATTAAGTCTATTGTCAGGGTTCCAAGAAATGATCCCATTTCATAACAGAACAGTTTTTATTCTGGAGACATCATCTTGGCATCAACTGGTGGAAAGCCAACTCTGAGCTTTCCCCGGGCTTTCCACCTAAATAAAAGCGAAAGCTTCACTTTCTCCCAAAACAATAAATCACATTATCCAATCCAGGCACTGGCTGGTTACCTGGAAACTCCTTCCTCCACCTCCAGCCAGCTGGCAGTTGGAATGTCCTTGACCTAGGAATGAACTAGTTTGTTTTAGTTCCAACACCCCCACTCAGCTCCAAGCTTCGTCCTGCCTAAAGCAAAGTGAAAGAACCCCTAATAGAACTACAGAAAAAGATAAACTCCCACAGCCAGAACAGCTTCGGGGTTGACATCTATCCTGAAGAGTGGTTTATTTTGTCCTTCACTAAACTGTGTTTTCGTTACAGCTTGGAAAAAAGAAAAAGAAATACATGCCTTACCAGCACCAGCACAAATATTTTAGCTGTGAGTACTTCTGCCATTTTGCACCAAAAATTTAGTCCAACTTGAAATGCCAGGATCAGTTCTTCCATCAACCTTGGGGATCCCATGGAGAGCCTTAAAAGGGGCTGTCTGAGGTTAAGTGGTAGTTGTTCTGCTGGTTTGTGGATTTTCATTTTTTTTTATTTTTTTCATATTTAATGTTTCTTGAATGGTTACATGGTTTGAATTGTTACTATGTTTGTAAGCTACTCAGAATCACATTTTGTGAGAGGAGCAATTATAGAAATTGGCTAAATCAATTAATCAGTGGAATCTTAGGAGAAAAATGGCTAAGGAGAATATTTGGGATCAAAGACTAAATTGCTTTGATAAAGTATTCAGCTTCCCCCCCCAAATGAGTCACTCCAGATGTGAGACCAAAACTCTCAAAAAACTAGAATTGTAATCCACTATATATGAAGTGTGGCAATGACATGGAGCGAATGGCCCAGCAGATAGAGGAAATCTGTAGTAATAATTCATTAGTCAGCAGGAAATAGGAAATAGGAGAGGAAGGAGGATCTCTCAGAAATGCTTATAATATTGAGTGATTCACACATATTTTCATTCTTCCTTTCATTTTTTCCAGTATTGGCCCCCTTAACATTCGTTGCTTTTGTGCAGTTAATCATATTTCGCTATGTTGTTCGGAAGAAAATGTGGAGTGTAAGTAATTGACAGAGATGCAGACACAATACCTTCTGTTATGGGACAGTATGTATCTGGGAACAGGAACAGTGATTGCATCACCATTGCTCATCAAAAGGGAGATGCATTAAAAAGAATGAGGCATTGCCTTGATGATGGAGATGCCATTCCTATTTTTTCCAGACATTGGAGACACAAGATAGCATTAGTATTTTAGCTGTATACATCTCTACTACGCCCTCAAAACCAGCTCCCATTAGAAACAGCTCTTTCTTGGGCTACTCTGCTGCATGGCAGCTGTTTATGCAGTGAGGCCAGGAACTGGAGAAGCCCCCCCCCCCCGTGTGTGTGTGTGTGTGTGTGTGTGTGTGTGTGTGTGTGAGAGAGAGAGAGAGAGAGAGAGAGAGAGAGAGAGAGAGAGAGAGAGAGAGAGAGAGAGAGAGAGAGAGAGAGAGAGAGAGAGAGAGAGAGAGAGAGAGAGATGCTCTTTTTGAGGAGGTTTTCCTGGAGCAAGAGAGGCTGTTGCCAGAATATCCATTGTCTTTTGAGGAGCCACCACTGCTCTTAAAGGAGACCAAGTCTTTTAAAGATGCTGAATGGGGGAGCAACACTGCTATAAAGCACCTGAGCCCCGCCCAAGAAACCCCCCATTGAAGGGAGCCTCAAAACAAGTTCCCATCAGAACCAGCTCAGATCTGAGCTCAGGAAAAGGAGCAGTGGCTCCCGCCTTGCCCACCTAACTGTGGACAAGGGTCAGGAGAACCCAGAGGGAGCTCCCCCTTCGTGTGGGAGAGGAGGCGGGGGAATTTGGGCAGGTTCTGTGGTAGGCACCGGCTTGCAAAAGCTAGCATGGCTTGCCAAGTGGGCGGGGCCAGGGACTGTGCTGCAGGGGAGGAGGGCACCCACCCAGATGAAGGAGGAGCAGGCAGGGCGTGGAGCTTGCTTGGCTTTCTCTGCCCGACACCGCTGCTGTCTCTCCATGCTGCTTTATAAAACCTGCTCCACAAAGTGCTGTGAGCACTGAATTCTGGAGTGATGCCTGATTCACCTGCACCAGCCCAGCTGGGTGGGCAAGGAGTGAGTCCCAGCCCCCCTTTTCCTGGCTCAGATCTGAGCTGGTTCTATGGGAGCTGATTTTGAGGCTCCCTTCAAGGGGGGGTTTATTGAGAGGGCTCTACAGGAGTGTTGCTCCCCTGTGGCAATTTTAAGAGGCATGGACTTGTGGGCAGTGGTGGCTCCCCGAAAACCAATGGAAGTACTGGTAACAGGCCCTCTCACTCCAGACAATCCTCCTTGGAAAGGGTGTGTGTCAGTAGTGGGTTCTAAAACCCTTTACTACTGGTTTGCGCTTGCACTCACGATGCTTCTGCACATGCGCAGAAGCGTCCTGGGAAGGTGGGCAGAGCCTACCACCACCAGTGCTACCAGTTCTTAGAACTGGGCCAAACTGAGAGCAACCCACTGCTTGTGTGCAGTTCTGAGTGACCCCCTGGCTTTTCCAGTTCCTGGCCTAGTGCAGAAGCAGCTGCTGCACCATAGCAAGAACATCCTACCCCACAAAGGAGGGATGGTAGCCTTAAGCCTTGTCTTGCAGCCGGGGTCATTTGGTGCTGCCAAGTGGGGGCACATGCTCCTGTGAGACCCTCTGCATTATGCTGGGGGGGGGCACGAGAAGGCTTTACTGCAGTTCTCACTCAACCTTCTCCTGGATGCAATTTGGGGTCTACAGCGCTGGAACCAGGGGTGGGCTTCAAAAATTTCACCAACGGGTTCTCTGCCCAGTTGCTGGGTGGACATGTCCAGGGTGGGCGTGGCCTAGTCGGCCTCCTGCACCATGGTGGGGGGGCGTTTTTTGCCTTTCCCAGGCTCTAGAGGCTTTCCTCAAGCCTCTGGGAGGGTGAAAACTGCCTCGTCCAGGCTCCAGAGGCCACACCTGGTGCTCTCTTTGCATGCAGTGTCGAATGGGAAAGCCTAACCCTAACCCTAACCCACCCCTCAACATGCAGATTGGCCACCAGGATGTATGGCTAACTGTCCCGTGTGGTGAATTGGCCGTGGCAATTTGTCCCTCAGCAAATTGCCTGGGTGACGGGAGAGAGGAGCAAAAGGGGACAAGTCACAGGGGATGAGCACTGGGGAAGGGGCAGTCGAGGGTGGTGGTTGCATGAAGCAGGTGTGGCCAGGCTACTGCACCCAATTGTCATAGATCACTGCATTTGTACTATTCATTCCAGGACAGAACTGACCAATGAATTGTTCTGCTGTTGTGCTATGTTACAATGCAATGACTTAAATATGATCTTTCAGCAAGGTGTTTCCCTATTTGTTAAGCTAAGTCAGGGGTGTCAAATTCGACTTCATTGAGGGCTGCATCAGGATTGTGTTTGACCTTGGGGGGGGCGTGGATTGTGGCCAGGGTGGGCATGGCCAGCTTGACATCACTCATGTCGGGGGTGCCTGTGGTGGCCCGAGAGCTCTGCCAGCGAAAACAGGCTTCCGAGCTCTGTTTTCAGCTGCAATGGCCTCCTGCAACCCTGTGCCAGCAAAAACAGAACTTGAAATGGCCTGTACCACCTACGCAAGCTCTATTTTTGGCTGCAATGGCCTTTTGCAACCCTCTGCCAGCGAAAACATAACTTGGGAGGGCCGCCTGCAGCCCTCCTGAGCTCCAATTTCACTGGCAGACGCACCATGGGCCAGTCCTTCTCTGTTTCCAGGGCAGCCCCATGGGCCAGATCTAAGCACCCCATGGGCTGAATCCGGCCCGCGGGCCTTGAGTTTGACACCCCTGAGCTAAGTGATCTGAATCATACAACATAATGTATTTTAGAACCAACCTATTTGCATAAAGCAATTAAGAAGCTGACAGAAGCTACATTTTCCCATCCTTTTTACTCTCTCCTCTCTTTTTTTTGGCCAGGATCTTGCTCTTATTTTATTCTACAATTTCCGTATGTGCCTCATGTTCATTCCTTTAATGGGATTCAAGACCTTCATGGCATATTACTGGCTTAGCAGGTAGGAACTGTGGAGAATTCTCAACTGCACTGCTGCCCCCTGTGCATATAATTGATGTACAAAATGTGTGCTTGGAACGAGGGAGATTTTATGTGTGGTGCTTCATGTCCTCCATGATCTTGCCAGTCTGAAGAAGGGCAACTGCTACAATGTCTGAATCATGAATCACAAGAAAAAATGGTTAGGTCCTTGATCAGATATGCAATATATTACATATATGACCTTGACACTGCAATATCTTAATACAACACCAATCACAGCAGAAGGCAGAAACTTATGAGGGCCAAACCCAATTAATATTTACATGAGAGACCACCAAGAAATACCATGCCTGAATACTAGAGTAGAAAGTTTTAAAAAAAAGTTTCTAAAGTGTTTCAAAAAGTGTTTCAGAATAAGGCAGTGGGAAACCATGTCTGTATTCCCTCACGCTCCAGAGCACCTTTATGCTCACGGAGTCATCAGGAGTCAAGATTACCTAGAGGAGACTTTATAGTCTTTCTGTCTTTCTGTCTTTCTTTTTCTTAAAAACCTGCTTTTTGGCACCAGCAAAACGGTGATCCATAGACAATATGTCAACAAAGAGCCAGTTTGGGGCAGTAGTGAAGGTTTTGGCCTAGAACACAAAAGAAAGTTCCAGGCCTGCCTTAGGCATGCAAGCTGGCCAGGACCGGTCACAAACTCTCAGTCCAACATACCTCCTAAGCAGAGGTGGGTTCCTCCCAGTTCGGACCTGTTCGCCTGAACCGGTAGCAAACCGCTGGTGACATCACGATGACGTCATGGAACCGGATTGGTCGTTGCTGGTCCGTGGGCACCGCCATCTTTTTTGAAAATTTTTTTTCAGGTTTTTTTTCTTCTGCACATGCACAGAAGCCGAGTTTCCGGCACTGCGTATGCATCGCCATCTTGTTTTTTGCTTTCTTTTTGCACTGCACATGCGCATGCATGCGAAGCGCACGCGCACCCACGAGGTGCGGCCATGCGGCGTGGGAGGAAGCAAACTGGCAGTGAGATAAGTTAGAACCCACCCATGCTCCTAAAGTAGTTGTGAGGAAAATAGGAGCAAGGAGTATTGGGCAAGTTCCCCATCTTGAATTGAAATATAACAGTAATAGAAGACTATAACTGGTGAAGGGATGTGATGTTCTCTGACATCAGGATTCCCATGGTGCTGTTATCCATGGGAATTATGGTTCTTTGTGCATTGGAAGGCCTTGGACATTTGAAGTATAATTAAATAAATACCTTCCTGGGGAACAGATACAATAAGTTATTTCCTTACCTTTAGTTACTTGCCTTCCACTGAAGACAAACACTGAAAGAAGTGGTGGACTTGTAAGAGCAAAATCAATAGATCAAATCAGACGATAAGAGAGTTTTGTCAGCAAAGACGATAACAATTGTAATGATGATAAAGACAATGAAAAAAACTGTAAAAAAATTCTAATTATTTCATTTCTCAAAATTACTTACTTCCACAGGTTCCTAGAAAGCACATGGTTTCTCTGGGTCTCTCAAATGAATCACATTCCAATGAACATCAGTTATGACCAGAATCTGGACTGGGTCTCTTCCCAGGTAAGAACATTTCCATTTTCTGCTCTTTCACTATCTTTCTTCCACTTAATCCATTCGTGCTTTGGGGCACATAGACGTTGAACAGAGGGCTTTCATACACCACTAAAATATTCTAGTCATAACATTTGGGAAAGAACAAGAACTTAAGTTTTTCTATGTTGTTCTGTTCTTGCTACATGTTACTCTGTTTGCAGCTGGACATGCAGCTAAACCCACCTATCCTCCAATAAAACAAACCATGTGCGTAGATTTGGTTGCTTTATTAAAGGAACCGGATGAGTGAAACTGGTAAAAATAGAAATACAGACAATAAGAACCCAAATACAAAATAAGCAGTGCTGAGTTGCTGGTGAGCATAACAATTAACAAATACAAATAAATCTAAATCTCACCAGCAATGATGTGTGTATGGGATGTGGATTTTTGTCCTCAGATGAATGTGTGTCACAGATTAGGCGGTTTCTTCCTGGTGCTTCTGTTTCCCCTCCATGCTAAAGTCTGGCTTCCCAGGATGCACTTGTTTTTGGAGTGAGGATTGATGGGTAGATGACCCTTAAAGGGTAAGGTCAGCTTCCAAACAATACAGCCACTAGATGCTGCAGGAGAACGACAATGACATGGCGAACCTATGGCATGCATGCCACAGGTGGCATGCTGAGCCATATCTGAGGGCACGTGAGGCGTTGCCCTATGTCAGATCCAGCACACATGCACGCTCTGGCCAGCTGATTTTCACCCTTCTTTTTGGCCGTTTTCACTCTCCCCGGGCTTCAGGAAAGCCTCCTAAACCCTTGGGACGGCGAAAAAACGGCTCAATGGGCCAACCGAATCTTCAGAAATGAACTTCTGGTTGGGCCATTGAGCCATTTTTCGCTGTGACCAGGGTTCAGAAAAGCCTCCTGAAGCCTGGGGATGGCGAAAAATGGCCCAACAGGCCAACTGGAAATTTGTTTCCAAATTTCCGGTTGGGCCGTTTGACTGTTTTTCTCTCCCCAGGCTTCAGGAGGCTTTCCTGAACCCTGGGGAGAACGAAACACAGCCCAACGGGCCTACCGGAAGTCCGGAGGCTTCAGTGAGGCCTCTATGCATACGCGGGGGGGCAGCGCAGTGGGGTTGTGTGCATGCACGGGGGGCAGTTCGGGTTGTGCGCATGCACGGGGAGGAGGGCATTGCATTATGGATGTGGGCACGCACACACATGTTATTGTGCGCGCGCACCCTTTTGGCACCTGAGCCAAAAATGGTTCACCATCACTGGCCTAGGGTATGACATAAGGATTGGCAGATAGGCATATATAGCAGGGATTCACATTGTTGGAGATTTGAGTTGAACAAGATCCATTTTAATGGATGTGCTGAGCATATACAAAATAATAAGTAGCAGACAGCTCCAATTAAAGACTGTTCACAGTACTATTGCCTTGGATGTAGCGTACAGTATAACCTCAGCTCAGCTATCAATAAATGCAAGCAGTTCAAAATCCAATTTATGGGAAAAACAAAGCCTGACTTCTATCTGAACTACACCTTCAGGAGGGCGGGAGGGAGGGATGCAGGGATGCAGGGGGAAGGGGAGGGGAAGGGGGAGGGAGGGAGGGAGAGAGAGAGAGAAAGAGAGAGAGAGAGAGAGAAACACCCTTCTTTAATTAAGGTGAATTAAGATTTCTCCTCATCTATCTGTCACCATTTGCCTTAGTGATCAACAGGCTGTTAGGTGGAAATGGAGAGTACAGTTGTCAACATTTTTGAATGGGCTGATATTCACACTTGGTATCTGAATGCTGTGCTGGATATGCCATCTCAAAACCTGTAGGCAGGTATCAAAATAAAAACTTACAATTTATTTCATTCCATTTGTGTGTCTGTGTCTCTGTGTGCACTCACCTTTGTGTAATTTTTTACTCCTGGAAACTGCTTGGATAAGACCCCACAGTTTCCTTGATAAGGTTTTTTTCTTTGAAGTAGTTTGCTCTTGCCTGCTTCCTAGAAAAAGACTGGCCCAAGATCATCCAGCTGGTTTTGTGGCTAAAGCAGGACTAGAACTCACAGTCTTCCAGTTTCTAGTCTGATGCCTTAACCACTACATCAAACTGGCTCTCACTTTCATTTCTATTTACTGTACTTAAAGCTAAAGATAAATGGCTACTTTCCAGTCTTACATTTTAAAACGTTCTTTTCCTTTTCTCCTTTTCTTCTATCAAATTAAGATAACAATTGTTCTTGGACCATCAAATTGTGCATGTCTGATGTGTAAGATTTCAGTGCCAGTCTCTTAGGCACAAGGTTACTGTACAAGGTACATTGTCTATTAAAGCTAGCCTGAGTCAAACGTTTACATTCAAATGTTTAGAAAACCCAGAACGAACAAAGAGAAACGAAACAGAAGTCCAGACCCACAAGCCAAGAATAAGAGTTTCTTGTTACAGAGTCTCCCTATGATAGGAAGCACCAATGGCTGAAAAGAAAAGGGCCGATTGGAGGGCTTCAGCCGCTGTCTCTTTCTCCCTTAGCTCTCATCAACATGTAATGTTGACCATTCCTGGTTCAATGACTGGTTCACTGGGCACCTGAACTTCCAGATTGAGCATCAGTGAGTATGAGCTAGAGAAGAAGCAAGGCCATAGAAGTGTCTGGGGGAGGGGGAGACCTTCAGGGCAATCATACATCACACAGGGTTAAGCAGGGCTGCCATGTTTTGGATCTAGCAAAAGTTCTGGAATCATCACCTGACACCCTCTTTTCTTCTTGCAGCCTTTTCCCCACCATGCCTCGACACAATTATTACAAGGTGGCTCCTCTGGTGAAATCTCTGTGTGCCAAGCACGATGTTCACTACGAGTGCAAGCCCATCCTCACAGCTTTTGCAGATATATTGCAGTAAGTTACTGGCTGAGGGAGGCTCCTCTTGGGCACTGACTTTTCCAGAAAAGATTGCAGCCAGAAAGAGCACAGACAAGATTGCCTGGTGAAGATGTTCTCACTGCCATCAATCCTCTTCTCCTTTCTCTTTCTACAGCCGCCTGAAGGAATATGGGCAGGACTGGCAGGAAGCTTATCTCCATGAATTGGGAGTGGGAGATGTTCAGACAGCAACAGAAGTACATTAACTTGGTAAGAAAGGATGACTTTTAATCATGGAGAGAATAGAAACAGAGACATCAGGATTTGATCACCTCTGAGTATCACCATTTAGGAATGGGAGACAACCAGGGGGCTGAGTGGAAAGTTGTTTCGGTGCACCTCTTGGGAACTCTCACTTTGTGTGTTTTTTTAATTTTTTAAATTTTATTCGTAAACATTTTGAATACAGTGTATTGTCAGGGTATACCATTTACAAAAAAAAGAACAATGAAAAGACAGTAAAAATATTAACACATATATTGATAACAATAGTAATAATATAACCAAATAGTTTTGACTAAGTTTCTTTTTATATTACATTATTTATACTTTTGTTAAGTATATTGGAATAATTATAGTTATAAACCATCTTTGCATTTAATACATACATTCATAGTCTTTCTTCCTCTAATTTCTTCCTCTTATCTCTAACCACTCATAAAGTCTATTCCATATCAAGTAATATTCTGTGTCTTCTTTATCTTCTATTTTTAAAGTTAGTCTGTCCATTTCAGCACAATCTAAGATTTTTCCAAATTACATCCTCATCTGGTGGGGTGTTCTCATTTTTCCAATATTTTACGAATATAATCTTTGCTGCTGTCAGTATATGCAAAGCTAAATATGTGGTCCCTTTATCATAACCCTCCGGCATTATGCCCAACAAAAATACTTCTGGTTTCAGATCTATATTTTTGTGTTATTTTTGTACAAAACTAGGAAAAGGGAAATGACATAAAGAGTGTTTTGCTTTCAGTACAGAGATGGGTTTCTCCGGGTTCGGACTAGTTCTATAGAACTGGTAGTAACTTGGCTGGCTGGGTTGCTGGAACTGGCAGCGACCCAGGCCTGCCATGCCTCCAAGCCGGTTCTCTCGATGGCGCCATAGGCGGTGCTATCTTGTTTTTTGCTTCTGCGCATGCGCAGAAGCTTTGTTTCAGTACTGTCCATGCACGCGCATGGTGTGTCCCTGAGCAAACTGGCAGTAAAGAAAACTGGAACCCATTCCTGTTTCAGTAGGTGGGAACATTGACAAAGGAGCTAATAAACATCCAATTACTTTTTGGGTTTGCCTACTCTTGCCATCACTTTTAGGCCCTGATTAACTGCACCTGTCATACTAGGTCAATCTAGTAGGATATTACCACTCTAATTTGGAGTTAGAAATAATTATACTTTGCAAGATCCAACATTTTGTAATGATCAGCAATTATTATGAAGCACTTTCCAATCTGAGTTTCTTTAATGAGTCTTTTTTCATTTCTTGACAGTGGTTCATTCAGTTCATATTCATTTGAAGCAGTAAAGACTGGTGGAGACCTTCCTCCAGGAGCTTTTCCATTAGATGTAAAGTCAGGATCATCTTCTTCCTGTGATGCTGCCAGAAATCGACTCCCTTCCTTTTTCTCCCCCTCTATTCCAGAGTCAAATGTTTGGTTTTCTTACAATTTTGGAAAACCATTTGACAATTCCTGTTGATACTTGAATGTTTATATAGTATTCAATACTTCTACTATTTATGTGAAATATTATTGGATATTGTTTTATTCTGGTTTATAGTTTTTTTGGATAATTCTCTGAGGTGGGAAAGCAGAGATAAGTGTATACAGTATAACAGTGAGGGTGAACCTTTTTGGCACCGAGTGTCCAAACCGGAACATGCGCTGGAGCGCTGGAAACCTGAAGATCAGCTGGCCAGCGCGCATGCCCACATAGAGGGCTCTGCGTGCCACCTCTGGCACGCATGCCATAGGTTCGCCATCATGGGTATATGAGGTGAAATTTGAACTTCTGATTTTGATCGTCTCTTGGGATAATGAAGAAGCAGGAACAAAACCAGAGTCACTTCAGATAGGTGATGGGTAGTATAAATAAATAAATAATAAAAATAAATAAAATGGTGGCTCAGTCATTTCTTTCATGCCAGCATGCATAATTCTGCCTTACTCCATTTATTAAGATGAACAACATAGCTGCTTCCTTTTGGTGATATTCATCCCATTATTCTAACTCTTAATCATAGTGGAGGACATGAAATCTGCCAGGTGAGGTCTTGCTGAGACTCAGAATCCACCTCAGAGGGCATGGTGCCTAGCAGGGGCATCCACAACAGGTGGGGTTGGTGTGAAAACAGTAAAGATGATGCTTATGATCGCACACTCTAATAATTGCACAGACTTCAGCACAGGCACTGCTACCAACTTGCCTTTTTTAATCCCACCCCCCCCCCTTTGCGGTCACCCCTGCTGACAAGGGTTGTAATTCAACATTAGTTGGGGGGGGACAATGTTGTAATTCAACATTAGTTGGGGGGGGATATGGTCTTCTCAGTTTTATCACTAGTTAACTTCTCATCTTTTTGTTGTGAGAGGAGGCAGTGGGAGGAAGTATAGCAAATTTTATTTCTTATTGACCATCTTATTGCATTGATCTTCCAGAGCTTTTCTCATCATTACCACAACTTTATTCTCCTGCCACACAAATTTCTTCTCTTCTAGCATAATTTGTGCTGTTCCAACAAATGAGCCCTTTTCTGCTGAGAAATAAAGCCTGTGAGTGGTTGAATGCAGACAACTTCCATAAAATTGTTGGATTTTGCTGGTTTTGTTCCTTGTTGTACCAAATGTCCCTATCTGGTAATCAAACATGGACAAATCCTTTTCCTTAAGACGGTCTGGAATTGAGGAGGAAGAAACATGCAAAGAAATCAGTTTTGCTTAGCCTCTGTGAGGATGAGGTTTTCAGAGCTGCCTGTTGTATTCAGGGTTTATTCCTTTCTCACTACAGTAGTCCCCATTCTTTCCTTTTCCCAGAAGTTTGTACATATGGATACCCAATGCCTCCCTCTCCATGTTGTCTCCTTATACTAACACAGTCCATTTCTCCACACCTAAACCTAATGAATGAAAGAAAACTAAGGCACTCTTAAGAAAACCTAATTATTTCTGAGACTATTACTTCCCATTCTTCCTATTCTGTATCAAACCTTTGTGCAGGTTCAATGGATGGTCAATGCTGAAAGGTTTTGTACTAGGGCTAGGATCAATCTGCGGCTGCTCTGGTGACTTAAACCTTCTGCTGGAAACACAAAATGAGCCTTTTGCCCATAAAGATTCTGTTATAAGATGGTGAGAATGTGCTCCTAAAAACTGGATCGTTGCCTTGAAACCTGTCCTTGGAAAACTGGTCACCTGTTTTCATTGCCCAAATCCTAAGAAACCATTTCATATCAAATGTGTTGCAGAATAACTGATGGGACAAACATACATTCCAAGTAACATCTGGCTTACTAAATCGGTTTTTATTAATGTTCTCATATCTCCACCCTGTTGTGTGCTTATCCAAGAAAAAGTAGAAATAAAATATATAGTTTGCAGCAATATTTTTCCTCATAGTCCCCAACATAGAACATCTTTCCAAAGGAGACTTTTACAAGGGAGGGTGGAATGAATTAAAATCTATCATTTTTTTCCAGATTTGTTTCCTTTATTGCTTGTTCTACTTCCACAGTTCGCAAGGCCAGCAATTTGACATTCACCCTCTACTTGCTATAAAGAGTTGCTACTAACCTCTTAAACCAAGAAGAAGTGAATGACCTAGAGCCAAAAGGCTAAATCCTCCATTTGATCTAAACACTCCTCCACTTGATCTAAACAATTAATTTTTGAACTGCTTCTTTTCTGAATACCTTATTGTTCCAAATAAAATAAGATCCCTGTAGATTAAAGAAAAAACATCGCTGCATTTCCCCCTACATAGAATTGCAAAATGGGTGCTGGAGGTTGCAAATATGTTGTAGGTTATGGTTCTCTGGGACAGGGATAGCTTGGAGCCTTCCAAGATAGTCTGTGCCTCATCTGAAGGAGGTCTGTATGGCACACACAGCATGTTGCTTGATTATCTTTTCCAGAATCTTCCCAGCCTGACTTCAATACCTGGAAAGATACTGGAAAAGTATAAGCAATGAATCTGCAAACAAAGCAAACAAAGTCATAGCCAGATGACAACATGGGTTTGTCAAAAACAGATCATGACAGACAAATCTTATTACATTCTTGGACATTGTGACAAAATTAGTGGACCAGAGAAATGCTATGGATATTATTTACTTGGACTTTATAAGACATTTGATAAAGTAGACAAAAAACTGTTACTTGATAAGGTTAGACAGCATCACCACCAAATGGATTTGAAACTGGCTGGCCAACCACACTGAACACTTAGTCCTTAATGCAGCTACATTGAGGGAGGTATGTAGTGGGGTACCCCAAGGCTCTATCTTGGGCACAGTGATCTTCAATATCTTCATCAATGATTTAGATGAGGGACTAGAAGGGGAACTCATCAAATTTGCACACAAAACTAAGCTGGCAGGAATAGTCAACACCCCAGGCTCAAGATCCAGATGGATCTTGACAGACTTGAACACTGAACCCTATCTAACAAAATGAAATTCAATGTAGAGAAAAGTAAGGTTTTACACTTAGGCAAGATAAATCAAATGTAAAGGTCAGGGTGGGTTCCAATTTACCTTGCTGCCGGTTTGCTTCCTCCCGTGCCGCTTGGACGCGCCTTGTGGATGTGCCTCGTGGATGCGCACACGCTTCACACACGCATGCATGTGCAGTGCAACCCCCCAATTTTTAAAAAAACAGCTGAAAACAAAATGGCGACACATGCACAGTGTCGGAAACTCTGCTTCTGCGCATGCACAGAAAAAAAAATCAAAAAAAGATGGCGACGCCCATGGACTGGCACTGACTGATCCGGTTCAGTGATGTCATTGTGACATCACCAGCAGGTCGCCACCAGTTCAGGCAAACCGGTCCAAACCAGGAGGAACCCACCCCTGATACAGGTACAGATTAGGTGACACCTGGCTCAACAGAAGTAGGTGTGAGAGGGATCTTGGAGTCCTAGTGGATAATCACTTAAATATGAGCCAACAGTGTGCTGTAGCTACCAAAAAAGCCAATGCAGTCCTAGGCTACATTAACAGAGGGATAGAATCAAGATCATGCAAAGCGTTAGCACTGCTTTATAATGCCTTGGTAAAACCACACTTTGAATATTGCATCCAGCTTTGGTCACCACGATATAAAATGAAAAGGACTAGGGGTGACTTGATAGCAGTATTCCAATATTTAAGAGACTGCCATAAAGAGGGGGTCAATCTATTTTCCAAAGCACCTGAAGGCAGGACAAGAGGCAATGGATGGAGACCAGGGGTGGATTCCTCCTGGTTCGGACCGGTTCACCCAAACCAGTAGCGACCCGCTGGTGACGTCACAATGATGTCACCGAACTGGATTGGTCGGTGCCGGTGTGTGGGCGCCGCCATCTTTTTTTAAAAAAATTTAAAAATTATTTTTAGATTTAATTTTTTTTTCTTCTGCGCATGCACAGAAGCAGAGTTTCTGGTACTGCGCATGAATTGCCATTTTGTTTTTGGCTTTAAAAAAATTGGGTTTTTTGCAGTGTGCATGCGCGTGTGTGGAAAGCGTGTGTGCACCCACGCGGCGCAGCCACGCGTTGCGGGAGGAAGTGAACCGGCAGCGAGGTAAGTTGGAACCCACCCCTGATGGAGACTATCAGGGAATTACGCAGCAAGTGCCCAAATGGAGTCAGAGATGCTGACATGAACTTGCAGTTTTATATAAGTAAATATATTTTACATATATATATATATACAGCAAACAAGGTAGTCAGGCACATCACTACATCATGAGCAGGGGTGGGTTCTAAATGTTTTTACTACCAGTTCTGTGGGCGTGGGTTATTTTGTAGGTGTGGCTTCATGGTCATGTGATGGTGGGCATGGCTTCATGGTCATCTCACTGGGTGGGTGTGGCTTGGTGATCATGTAACTGGGTGGGCGTAGCTTCCTGGTCATGTGACTCGGCGGATGTGGCTTCATAGTCATGTGACACACTCAAAACCGTAGAAATGGTGGTAGACTTTAGGAGAAACCCTCCCATTCTACCACCTCTTACAATACTAGACAACACAGTGTCAACAGTAGAGACCTTCAAATTTCTAGGTTCTACCGTATCACAAGATCTAAAATGGATACTTAACATCAAAAATGTCATCAAAAAAGCACAACAAAGAATGTTCTTTCTGTGCCAACTCAGAAAGCTCAAACTGCCCAAGGAGCTGCTGATACAGTTCTACAGAGGAATTATTGAGTCTGTCATCTGCACCTCTATAACTGTCTGGTTTGGTTCTGCAACCCAACAAGACAGACACAGACGTCAGAGGATAATTAGAACTGCAGAAAAAACAATTGCTACCAACCTGCCTTCCATTGAGGACCTATATACTGCACAAATTAAAAAGAGGGCTATGAAAATATTTACAGACCCCTCACATCCTGGACACAAACTGTTTCAACTCCTACCCTCAAAACGATGTTATAGAGCACTACACACCAGAACAACTAGACACAAGAACAGTTTTTTCTCAAACGCCATCACTCTGCTAAACAAATAATTCCCTCAACACTGTCAAACTACAGTATTTACTAAGTCTGCACTACTATTAGTCTTCTCATTGTTCCCATCACCCATCTCCTCCCACTAATGACTGTAACTTGTTGCTTGTATCCTTACGATTTACATTGACTGATTCCTAATATGATTTGATTGTTTATTTGTACCCGGACTATCATTAAGTGTTGTACCTTATGATTCTTGATGAATTTATGTACACCGAGAGCATATGCACCAAGACAAATTCCTTGTGTGTCCAATCACACTTGGCCAATAAAAAATTCTATTCTATTCTATTCTATTCTATTCTATTCTATTCTATTCTATTCTATTCTATTCTATTCTATTCTATTCTATTCTATTCTATGAATTTCAATTGTTTAGTGATACCATGTTGTGCATATTTTTTTTGAAATGGCAGTTATTCTCTAATAAATATACAAATATTTTTTTTCTGGAAAGGATTGTTCCAGATATATAGCTTTCATTCCTTGGCAGGATGGGCCAAACATTTCAGATTAGGTTTTGTCATTGTCACAGCTAGAGATGTTTACACCATTTTTTCCCTCCACACTGGGCTATGAAGTCTAAAATCCTAGTAACCTACTTTAGGTAACTGGTACTTAAAATGAAAACAAATGAAAATGTTTTCAAATGGTGTCATTTAGCAGTAATATCACTTGGCTTCTGGGTGCACATCAATTACCGTAATCATACTGTTTATACTTTTATTTCAAAAGAAAACAAAATTCTGGAAGAGAAATATCTCCATCTTTTGAAATTCTTTCATCACATATTTGATATATATATTGTGTTTTCTGGCTGTAACTCCATAATCAAGATTAAGACTGATGCTTTTACAGAAGTCATAGTTTTACTGCTTGCTATCTCTTCTAAAACTTTCTGAAATCCTTTATTAAGTTGCTACTTGAGATCTTTATCTTTTTTGCCTTTGACTTGTTGACAATTTCTCTTCTTGATAATTTCTACAATTAGAATAGAATAGTATAGAATTCTTTATTGGCTAAGTGTGATTGGACACACAAGGAATTTGTCTTTGGTGCATAAGCTCTCAGTGTACATAAAAGCTATAAGTGATAAATCATGATCATAGTCATCATAAAATACATTCATAAATCATAAGATACAACACTTAGTGATAATCATAGGATACTAAATAAGCAATCAACATAAATCATACTAGGAAACTAAATAAAACAATATAAATTGTAAAGATACAAGCAATAAAGTTGTAGTCATAAGTAGAAAAGGAGATCAGTAATAGGAAAGATGAGAAGAATAATAGTAATACAGCCTTACTAAATTCTAATACCCCATTTTCTTTCTTCTGTCCCTTGGTCTTTGGCTGTCTCTTTTACATATATCCTTAACAATCTCTTTGATTTAATTCCATAGTTCCTTTCTATCAATGAGGAGGCTTAGGACTTCCAAGCAGTTTCTGATGTTATCCTTAAAAATGGTGATATATTCTCAAGAGATGACAGCAAATAGCTGTCTCCAATCTTCCTCTTTAACTTGACTTGGAAATTGCATATGAGCATGAACTTGAAGTTCATGGTCTGTTTACCATTAGCCTCTAATTATGTCTTTATTGTTATAACTGAGCTCTTCTTTGTGACACTAATATAGTCAATATTACTTCTGTGTATTTCACCTGGTGATAGGCATGTATATAGGCATTGCTTTGATGGTTTGGAGATTGGGGAAATCCAGAGAAATAACTGGATTGGAAGAAACTGATGAACCATTTTAGGGTTTCATTTCTATTTTCTAGATGATATAGTTCAGTTATATTTCCCTCCTTGCTATTACAATGTAATACAAAATACAATTTTAGGTAACACTTCCAGTTTCTAGTTTCTGTCAGGACTGAAGTTCACCACAAAACTTGTCAGCCACCTTTTCTGCATCACGGGTTAGATCATAACTCTGGATCTCTGTCATTTTAAAATGTTGTCTAGGAAGTCTAATCATCTTGACTGCAATGTACCCAAGTACAGCCCTTGCTGTTTCTTTCCTGGTTATAAGGGCAAGCCAAGCATCCAATTTGAGTCTCTTTCAGCTGATGCCTCATATATTAAATGAATTCATTCCATTTTTTTACTGTATTGAACTTTCCCACATTGATGCTTTTTTCCCCTTTCATGTTCCCAATGTAAGCATCTTTGCATCTTTGGAATTTATTTTATTGCACAGCAAGAGTGGCAACTAAATATTTATAATCCTTTAATCTAGTTGCCTCATAAGCACTATGTAGTCTGCAAGATATATACTCTTTCTCCATATTATGTTCATTATCTGACTCAAGGTGCCCATTATCTATCATTATTTTCTCAATCACTTTATCTTATCTATCCATGTGGTTTTTCCATTGCATTCTCTAAGTATGAAGTTATTGCTTTGTCCTTGTTACTAAATGATAATCTACCTTCTGTATTTTACACTGCTATTCCCTGATATAGGTTTCTCTATGTTTAACTGAGCAGCTGAGATGACATTCATAACTTTTGTTGATTTTGGTAGGAGAATCTAATCCTATATACTCCCAGGATTCTTCGTTCATTCATTCGAGAAACACTGGAGTCCTGCACCCTACCGTCACAATGAGGCAGCAGAACAGGACTGAGATGGGGAGATAGTCAGGATCTAAAATTAAACTTTCAGACAAGTTCACAGCATGTTAGCAGTCTTCTAGAAATTTTAGACTATAGCTCTTTTAGTCCCTGGCTATTAGCTCTGCTGGTTGGAATAGACATTCATAACACAAAGCTTCAAGGAGGCAGATGGTTGCATGTTCTCTCATTTGTATGTCTTTTCTTCAATTCACAACTATGTTGACATAAGTGTTTCTACTATTTGAAAATGCACTGATATCGGGAATGAAATTAGAGGTGATGATGTACTTGAAAAAGTGAATAGTTGGAGCATTCCCATGCCTAGAAGGATTTAGAGTTTTGGAAGCAGCCTTATTAAATACAAATTCTTTGCAATGCTTCTCTTCCTGAACAGGTTTCTGAATTCTCTGCTTTTCTGCTTTTGGTATTTACAGAAGGAAGCCCTTTAAAAGTAAATGTTGGTGATGAGGCTGCCAAACTCCTGTAAAGAGCTGTTATGGAACTTATTCAATTCTTACCCAGAATATTTTACACAGTTGTTTATTATTCTATTTTTTATTGTTTTTTTTAAACCTGAACAATAATATCTTCATTAATCCAACTTGATACTCTAATACTATCCATTTTTATGCTCTCTGAAAGAAGAGATGCCTCCTACAGGTGGGAGGAGAAGGAAGCATGGCAAGAGTACATCTGGAGCAACAGAAGATTAATGGCAGTGTGGGTGGCTAATAGAGGTGTATATAAAGTTGGCTGCAACATTTAACAGAATGAAGAGATAGAATCGCTTCCACTTCCCACAGGCTAAAAAAAATAACACCTCAGGAGTTAGTGGAGCAGCATCCCTTAGTGCTTCCAGCCAGGATGCCCCCTCAGTCAGGAGCCAGTGCAGGAAAGCCAGAGATTGAGCCAGGGGTCCCACGGCTCTTCACCTGGGACGAAGTGGGGCTCCGCACAGGCAATGGAGACTTGAAGGAAGAGAGATGGCTGGTCATCGATCGAAAGGTTTATGATGTTAGTCAGTTCTATTTGCGGCATCCAGGTGGGCCTCGTCTCATCAGACACTATTCTGGACAAGATGCCACGGTGAGTCCTTGCTGAGGGGAAAGACGGCCTTGGAATGATCTGAATGCTGCCAGAAAACACTTGCTTTGTGTGCACACAATCCAGGCTGAGGCTGTGTCTTCCTCAGTCTTTCTCCAAGGGTCTCAAATAGCAGAATGGGGGGAAGAATCTCTCTTGGCTGAAGCAGTAGGGAATTCTGACATTACAGAACAGTCATTCTGGGTAGGACAGTCCAATGCTTTGACACAATGTAAGAAAGCTCCAGGTGGTGGTTGTATCGCTTGGCAATTTGGTAGTATTGAGTAACAAAATCTGACCAAAATTTAAAAGTGTCATTGGAAAAAGGACAGGGCAGGGGTCAGACCGTTGATGTACAGATGTACAAGTTGATGTGATTTGCTTTCTTTTTTCCAGGTTGGGTCAATGTTTGCCTGCAGTTTAGTTACATAACTTTATTGACTTCTAGACAATGTGAACGTTATATAGCTTAGGTTTGAAGACCTGCTCAGAAGGTGTTTGAGAAAAAGCATGGACACAGCTTATATTTTGCCTAAGCAAAATTCAGTCAGGAAGACTTTCTCAGTGAAAATATATGAGTAATATTGGTAGCATAGACATGTATACACACACACACACACACACACACACACACACACACACACACATTACCAGAACAGAGATTGTCTTTTTCTATTTACCTGTTGTAACTTGCATATGCAAGGATCAATAGCTGAGGCTCAGAAACATCTTCTGTGTTCTTGCATATCTATCAGGACTTTCAATCTTGGAAGCATCTGCAGCAGGTGAAAAAGGATCACACTTTCTACAGATATTCTGTCACTTCTAGACATATCTGATAAATACCTGATATATTCTGCCCTCAGATTAACTTCTCACTGAAAGCACTCTTTCAATTACACCATCTATTATGGGACATTAAGGCGTTGATGGCATACTTATAACCAAGACCAGCACTGATGTGATCAAAACTTCTTTCTTGCCATTAAATCATAATGCTTTTGGCTATATGAAAAAAAATTATACTGAATGGAAGAATCCATATGCAGTCACTCTGAATGTGAATATCTTCTTCAAGGATGAACCTGGGAATTCATGTGCATAGGAGGTGGCAATGGGAAGGAAAGGGAATGGGAAAGGAAAGGGGGAAACTGGGGAATTAGCAGATGAAGGGTCCTTGAAATAGGTTACATAATCAAGATGGGTTAAAACCCCACTGTCTTTGTTAATTTATTTTATTTATTTATTTAAATGGATTTCTATGCCGCCCAACTCCCAGGGGACTCCTGACGTTAAGGCCTTCTGACGTAGTCTGATACTTCTTGCTGTATGTAGGTTCAGCTGTCTCATATTTTGTTCTGCTGGTGAAGGTTTTTTGGGTCTATTTCAATATAAACTGTGCATTTGATGGTATTTGCTGGATGGAAACTGGAAGCATGTAGGTATGGTGATTTATAAGCTTCCTGGCATTTAAGTGTCCATTATGTAGTTTATGTCATTTGTCTATTATCAGAAAGGTGGACTTGTTCGATATATCTAGTTTTAGGTTGATAATGGGATTGAAGTATTGGAAGTGTTAAAGTCCTGATAGAATTTAATGAGGGATTTTTTTCATGGGTACAGATCATGAAAATGTCATCAGTAAATTTCATATAAATTCAGGAGTTAAGAGTTGAGAACATTTGAAATATTCGATGAACACGTTGCCATATTGTGGAACCATGTATGTGCACATACTGTAAGTGTGCCATTCATGTGCAGATATATCTGTTGCCAGTGTAAAAATAGTGATGGATGAGTTCAAAATAATTGAATTTCTCCTTATTTTTAGGTTGAATTGCTCCTTGATCAGTTTCCACCCATTATTCCTTATCTGGCCTTCAGGTGCTTTGGAAAATAGGTTGACCCCCTTCTCTCTGTGACACTCCCTCAAATATTGGAACACTGCTATCATGTCTCCCCTGGTCCTTCTCTTCACTAGTCTAGCCATGCCCAGTTCCTGTAATCGTTCTTCATATGTTTTAGCCTCCAGTCCCCTAATCATCTTTGTTGCTCTTCTCTGCACTCTTTCTAACGTCTCAACATCTTTTTTATAGTGTGGGGACCAAAACTGGATGCACTATTCTAGGTGTGGTCTTACTAAGGTTTTATAGAGTGGTATTAGTACCTCATGTGATCTTGATTGAATCCCTGTTAATGCAATTTAGGATTGCATTTGCATACTATAGGTTCAGATTTAATTGGTTGTCCACTAAAACTCCAAGATCCCTCTCACAGTTACTGATATTAAGCCTGGCTCCTCCTGATTTTTATAAGTATACTTTTGGTTTTTCTTGCCTAAGGGTAAGACTTTATTTTTCTCTACATTTTCTCTACATTGAATTTCATTTTGTTAGTAAGGGCCCAGTGTTCAAGCCTGTCAAGATCCATCTGGATCAAGGGGAGAAGGTGTGGCTAACGCCGCAGCGCTATGGAGTTTTCCGGCATTCCGCATGGGGAACCCCGAACCCACGCCACCTGGGGACCTGGACCGAACGGGACCAGGTCGGATCCACCCTGAAGGGGTGGTGAAGAAGGGAGCGCTGGCTGGCAGACTGGGGGGGGTGGCAAATCCCCCAGGAAACCAGCTTTGCTTCTCGACCGGTGGTGTGCAGAAGACGGCATTGCAGCCGTCCTCTAGCCGCGGCAGTCACATTGTAAGGAGTTAAACTAGCGAGTTGGAGTCATCTGGAAAAGAAAATCAAAAGTGAGGTGCTGGTGAGCGTGAAGAAGACAGAAGAAGCTGGTGAGTGATATTGCCGGAGAAAGCTTTAAGAAACTTTACTTGGACATAATAAAAGGGAACAAAACAAAAGGACCAGAAGTGAAAGAGCAGCTGCTTGGCATATGGAGAATATAGAGTGGGGAATTTTTTTTTAAACTGAATTATAACTAAAGCCCAATTGATTGAGATTTTGGAGTTTTACTTTTAAAGATTTGGAATTTAAAGGAAAGCAATTTGGTCGATGGAATTATTTAAAAATGGAAGAATTGGATTATAATAACAAAGGCAGAGCTGGGAGATGGAAACAGAGCCATCTGCTGGTTGGAGGAGTCACTGTAAGCATGGGATTGTACCAGAAATAAATGTTTTGACAGCTGTTGTTTTTGGAACAGAGCAGCTTGTGACTGTATGAAAGAAAAATATTTGGACTAAGATGGATAAGAACTGAACTGGATTGAATCTTAACAACAAAGGAACAGTAAGAAAGATTTAGACTTGTAATGACTAAATGGAATTAAAAGGATCTAATTGGTGAGATTTTATTAGAAGACAATTAAAGGCTGTGAAATATAGTTTTATTAGCAGCTGGAAGGACTATAGAAATTTGGTGATTTGTGATCTTGTTGATAAAGAAATAAGCGATTGCTAAAAACTCTTGGAACTTATTGATGTTTTTAACAGCGGTGGACTTTGAATAGAGCAGCTGTTATTCTATAAAAGATAACATTTGGATTGAAACGGAGAAAAACAAAAACTGGACTGAAATTTCTAACAACAAATAAAGGAGTGGAACGACTGTTTGGACTATTTGGATAAGACTGAATTTGAACAAAGAAATAATAAAGGAGCAGAAGGATCTGGCTTTTTAACTATAAAATGGAAATGTACAATTGAAAAAGGCTGTGGATTACATTTCTTTTAGCAGCTGGATGGACCTGAAAATTAATAACTTGTGACTCTGAAATATGAAGATAAGTGATTACTAAAGACTGGTGGCCCTGTTTGAGGATTTTTGGTAACAGTTTGACTTTGCTAAATTTGTGGATTTGAAATTCGTGAATTTAAGGAAATGGAGAAAATTCTTTAAAGATTGAACTTATTTAAGCTTTGGATTTAAGAATTAAGAGCTGAGACTTTAAAGATGGAGAGAATTGATTATGGAGAATTGGCTGAGTTTATGAAGGACCTTTTTGAAAATTTTAGAAGTTCTGTATTTGGAGTATTTGAGACAGGAAAAAATGAAGTACAAATGGAAAAAAAGCTGGACAAGAAAACAGAAGAAAAGAAGAGTGATGAAGATATTATAAATGATGGTGAAAAGGGAAATAACATTGAAAATGCAATGCTGACTAATGATTATGTTAATAATAAATATTCCACTGGGTTCAACAGTGACAATAGAGATAAAGATAACAGTTATAATGATAATAGAGATGATGATGTTAAGAATAACTATGTTCAGATTGAAGATAAGGGTTTTGAGATACAAAAAATGGAAAAAAGAATGGAGAAAAGTAGATATAAGCAGAAAGTAAACTTAAGAGGGAGGAAAAGAGAGTGGGGAAAGAGAACTTATTGGTGTAAAACTAAAAGACAGAGGGAAGAGAATTTAATTAGATGGGGTGGAGGATATATATATATATATATATATATATATATATATATATATATATATATATATATATATATATATATATATATATATATATATATATATATATATATATATATATATATATATATATATATATATATATATAAATGAATTAGTCGAGAAATTAAAAGGGATTGGATGATGACATTGAAATATTATGGAAATGTTTTTTTTCTTCTTATTTAGGGTTGCTATTTTATTAAGAGTTGGAAAAAAATTTCTGTCCTTTTGCATATGGATTAATATTGTTTAGTATTAAAAGATTTGATATTTGGACAAAACAATGTTAATTAATATGAGAAATATGAATGATAAATATGAATACTAGAGCTCAAAAGATATATTATGATTGTATAATCTTTTTGTTTTACATGAATTGTTCAAATGAAAAACTTTAAAAGGGATAAATGTATTACTTTAAGAGTTGAATACTTAACTGAATAATTTAGAAAGAATTTTGATGATTAGTAAGTGAAAAAGTATATTATGATTGTGTATCATTATTTTAGAAATGAGATATGTTTAAAGGTAACATTTAAAAATATATATTCCAAGTATTAAATGTTAAATTCAAGTGTAAATAAATCAAAGAAGAATTTTTATGACTAATATAGGAATTTTGATAATTAATATGAGAAATTAAAAGAATAATTGGGCATTTAGTTTTTTGTTAGAACAAAGGATAAAAACAGAAGTGATGAATAAAGAGATTAAAGAATTAAAGGAAGCAATATGGCTTAAAATTAAGAAGCATGAGATAGTAACTATCTTGAAAAGTTAAGCGAATAGCGGTCAATTTGGATGGAAATTTGAAACTAACTGGTGCATATCCCAGATGACAAAACTAGAAAATTAGAATTTTTTTCTTTTTTTTTTTGAGGAAAGATGGAAATAGTAGCATATACCTAGAAGAGAGTACAACATAAAAAGAATAACAATATAAATATATTGGTTATCATTTTTTTCTAAAAAGAGAGATGATTAGTTTAAAATTGAGACTAGCATCAGTCTGTCAAATATAAAATGAGTTAGTATAAAAGCACTCAGGAAAGGTAAAGAAAGTGAAAGAAGAAGTAGAAGGGGAGGAAGAGAAGGTGTAGAGAGGGTAGAAGACAAGGGAAGGAGTTAGAAAGTAGGAGGAGAAGTTGGAGATAGAGAGGGGAGTGTAATAGAATAAACTAGTACAGATTGATGACTGATGAGGCAAATGTTGAATAAGATTTTTGAATGATTGATTATATTGAATAAATATGTATTTCTTATTGTAATATATTAAGGTATATGTGTATTGAATTGTATATGAAGTGATGGAGAAAATAATTTTTTTAAAAAAAAATCAAAAAAATCCATTTGGATCTTGAGCCTATCATCTAGGATGTTGGCTATTCCTGCTAGGTTAGTATCATCTGCAAATTTGATAAGTTCTCCTTCTATTCCCTCATCTAAGTTGTTTATGAAGATATTGAAAAGTACTGGGCCTAAGATGGAGCCTTGTGGTACCCCATTGCTTACTTCCCTGCATGTAGACGTAGTACCATTAAGGACTACTCATTGAGTATGGTTTGTCAGCCAGCTACATCCATCTGATGATGGTGCTATCTATCCCACCTTTTTTTTTTAGCTTACGAAGAAGTAGGTTGTGGTCTACCTTGTTCAATGCCTTGCTGAAGTCTAAGTATACTATGTCCACAACATTTTTCTGGTCTACTTATTTAGTCACTATATCAAAGAATGAAATAAGATTGGTTTGGCATTGTCTGTTTTTAACAAACCTGTGCTGACTTCTAGTTATTACTTTACTTGCTTCTAGATGTTCGCAGATCTGTTTTTTGATTTTTTTTCAATATCTTCCCAGATGTTGATGTCAGACTGATTTGTCTGTAGTTTCCTGGGTCTGGTCCCCCCAGCCCCACTTTTTTTTGAAGATGGGAACCACATCAGCTCTTTTCCAGTCCTCCGGTAGTTCGCCAGTGTTGCAAGATTTTTGAAAGATATGGTACAGTGAAGTAGTGGGTTCTAAAACCCTTTGCTACCTGTTCATATGCACGCACGTGCATGCACGCAATGCTTCCGCACATGCGCAGAAGCATCCTGGGCAGGTGGGTGGAGCTTCCCACCGCTGGCGCTACCAGTTCACAGAACCGGTCCGAACCGGGAGCAACCCACCGCTGGTACAGTGGTTCTGAGATGACATCTGCCAACTCCTTTAGGACTCTGGGATGTAATCCATCAGGTCTGGTGATTTATATTCATCAAGATCAGACAGGTGTTCTCTTACCATTTTTTTTGCTTATTTTAACTTTTATTTCTAGTCTGTCTTTTACAGTTGTGTTTTTGATTGGTTGTTTCTTTTTCATACAAAAAGTTTCTTTTTGCATGAAGACCAATGCAAAGAATGAGTTAAGCAGCTCTGCTTTCTGCTGCCTGTTACGTCTTTGCCACCTTCTCTCTCAGTGTACCAACTGTTTCCTTGATTTTTCTTCTTGTTATTTATATGGACAACCATTTAAATATGAGCCAGCAGTGTGCAGCAGCTGCCAAAAAAGCCAACACAGATCTAGGCTGCATTAACAGAGGGATAGAATCAAGATCACATGAAGTGTTAATACCACTTTATAATGCCTTGGTAAGGCCACACTTGGAATACTGCATTCTGTTTTGGTCACCATGATGTAAAAAGGATGTTGAGACTCTAGAAAGAGTGCAGAGAAGAGCAACAAACATGATTAGGGGACTGGAGGCTAATGAAGAATGGTTGCAGGAACTGGGTATGTCTAGTTTAATGAAAAGAAGGACTAGGGGAGACATGATAGCAGTGTTCCAACATCTCAGGGGTTGCCACAAAGAAGAGGGAGTCAAACTATTCTCCAAAGCACCTGAGGGTAGAACGAGAAGCAATGGGTGGAAATTAAACAAGGAGAGAAGAAAATTGGAATTGAGGAGAAATTTCCTGACAGTTAGAACAATTAATCAGTGGAACAGCTTGCCTCCAGAAGTTGTGAATGCTCCAACACTGGAAGTTTTTAAGAAGATGTTGGATAACCATTTGTCTGAAGTGATGTAGGGTTTCCTGCCTAAGCAGGGGGTTGGACTTCCAATGTTGTTGTTGTTGTTGTTGTTGTTGTTGTTATTATTATTATTATTATTATTACCTAATCAAGGAGAGAAGCAACTTAAAACTAAGGAGAAATTACCAGACAGTTAGAACAATTAATCAGTGGAACAGCTTGTCTCCAGAAGATGTAAATGCTGTAACACTGGAAGTTTTTAAGAAGATGTTTGACAACTATTTGTCTGAAGTGGTGTAGAGTTTCCTGCCTAAGCAGGGGGTTGGACTAGAAGACCTCCAAGGTCCCTTCCAACTCTGTTATTCTATTGTATTCTATATATTGAAATAAACTTTTTTTATTATTAGGAAGTATGTAATCTCTCTTGTATAGGTGGGATGGGAGTACTGGTAGCATAAGTTTCCTGAAACATAGTTTTTAAATGTAATGTTTCCAATGTTTGAAAATTGGGATAGGATTGCCTGTTTATGTATTTTGGGTAGAAGGTAGAAGATGCCTGATCAGGGTTTCTGCAATGTCTGCACATAGATTCAATCTTGTATGTGCCAACAGACATGAACCCAGCAATCACGCTATGCGGTCGGTCCCTGAATCCCAGTTGGCAGAATTGACCTGGCTAAAAGGTCCTGAGTTCTTGCTATGTCCACAGAGCCTGATGGCACAGAAACCAGAACACCATGACCTTCTAGATGCAGATCAAGATGCTGACGTTCGACCTCAAGCGCTCAACAAACCGCTCAGACAGAACAAAGACACAGCCATCTAGGCTACCTGTTTGGTGACAACGATCAAGGAAACAGGAAAATGACACCTTAACCATGGCCTAGAGCCAGTCACCTTCGAAAACTTCTCTAGTTGGCAATCTCTCATACGAGGCGTAGCAGTGTTTATCCTCTTCCTGCGTCGCAGGGCAAATTCACAGATAAGCGTTCCAGAAAGCTGTCTCCAAGCAGAGAGAGGGATTCTATGGGGTGTGCAACAAAACATCTACTCCGTGGAATTCGAATGCCTAGAAGCTGAGAGGCCTATTCCAAAATCCAGCCCACTTCTGACACTGAACCTGTACCTTGACAGCCACGACGTGCTGTGAGTAGGGGAGCGTCTGGATAAGGCTGAAATAGACTCAAATATTAAACATCCTTTCATCCTTCCTGCTCGTCACCATGTAACAAACCTGTTGGTCCAACATCACCACGAGACCGTCCACCATCAAGGCCGACACTTCACAGAGGGAGCTGTTAGAGCTGCTGAACTCTGGATCGTGGGAGCCAGGAAGCTCATCTCAACTGTCTTACATAAGTGTCTGCACTGTCACAAACAACGAGGTAGGACACAACACCAGCTGATGGCTAACCTGCCACCCGAGCGTCTCAGTGCTAAACCGCCCTTTACCTATGTAGGCCCAGACGTCTTCGGCCCGTGGTTAATGTCTGCCCGTTGGACCAGAGGGGGTCAAGCTCACAGGAAACGTTGGGCCATCCTTTTCACGTGTCTTAGCATTCAAGCTGTCCACATCAAAGTCATCGAATCCATGGACAGTTCCTCCTTCATTAATGCTCTAAGAAGGTTCCAAGCCCACAGAGGCCTAGTCAAGGTGTTTAGATCTGACCGCGGAACAAACTTTGTAGGAGCCTGCAAAGAGTTACAGATCGATGAGGGAACTCACTTCAACCCAGCAATTGATGGCTACCTGAAGGACCAAAGCTGTGTATGGACATTTAACCCTCTTCATGCATCCCATATGGGAGGAGCATGGGAAAGAATGATTGGCAAAGCCTGCAAAATCTTTGACTCCATGTTGACAATGGCACCTATGCTGATGCATGAGATCCTCACCACCCTCATGGCAGAAGTGTCAGCTATCATCAACGCTCGACCTTTGGGTCCACTTCAGGGTAGGGTCCCCAAATTTTTTACTACCACTCTGTGGGCATGGCTTATTTTGTGGGTGTGGCTTGATGGTCATGTGACCAGGTGGGAGTGGCTTGTCGACCATGTGACTGGGTGGGAGTGGCTTGCTGGCCATGTGACCGGGTGGGGGGTGGCTTGAAGTTCATGTGACCAGGTGGGAGTGGCTTGCCAGTCATGTGACCGATTACCACCAACCCCCCCAAGAGGCAAATCAAACCCAAGTAGGCCAGGCGAACACTCAGAACAATAAAAAGTTAATAATCACGGTGCTCCTGGAAGGATCTCCTTGAGTTAGATTCAGCCGCCATGAAGCAAGCCTCTCCAACAGAGCTTTTACCCGGTCATCATTGTTCCTCCATCGCTATGAGAGGAGATTCTAAGGGCATTGTATGAGGGGCACCCTGGGGTGGTTAGGGTGAAAGCTTTGGCCCAAAGTTACATGTGGTGGTCAACCATGAACAAGTGGAGAAATGGGTCGCAGGGTGCACTGCACTCCTTGCCAGGAGTCTAGGCCCGCCCCTCCAAAATCCCATTTGCAAATGGGAACAACCCAGGGCCCCATGGTCAAGAGTCCATATCAATTTCGCAGATCCTTTCCATGGGAAAACTTTTATGGTTGTCATAGATGCATACACTAAATGGTTAGAGATAATTTTAATGGTTTCCACTACCACCGATGCGGTTATCAGGGTGCCAGGAGATTGGCAAGCCGGCATTGATAAATTCCTCCTAGTTCAGCATATTACCCCTAGCACGGTCACTGGGAAAAGCCCAGCAGAATTACTGATGGGCCAGAGGCTCCGGTCCATACTAGACAGGCTGCACCCAAATTATTCTAACCAAAAAGAACAAAATAGTCCCACCCGAATTCGAACATTCCAAACAGACGACTGAGTGTTTGCTAGGAACTTCACAGAAGGTCCCCTATGGTTAGGGGACCTAACCCCTGGGGAAATTTTAAGAGGTAACAGGCCCAAAATGTTACATAGTCCTGTTAGCCGATGGTAGAACATGGCAGCGCCATATAGATCAACTGCGCAGCCCCCACCCACTCAATCATTACAAACAAACACTTAATGATAATTTCCCGAGCGAAACAGGGGACTTATCTGAAGAGCTGGAGTCACCACCGATGGTTGAACAGGAACCGGTCCCTGTAGAAACTTCAGCCCTGCCTAGGCCATTCCAGGATGTTCCAAAGATATATAAAAAAAGGAAATTATTTTGTGCTCTTACTACTTAAATAAGAATAAAATAAGTACACAAAACAATAAACGAGCTACTTACAGAAGGAAGATGACTGTCCTGCCGGTCTTCAACAGTTGGTGACCACCTTGCTTTGCTCCAATGACCTGCACAAAGAAGAGACACAGAAAGGAAGACTTTAATTGCATGCGACTGACACCTTGCATAAGAATAACACAATCAGACAGATACACTCAACACAAAACAATAACAGAGCTACTTACAGAAGGAAAATGACCGTCCTGCCAGTCTTCAACAGTTGGTGACCACCTTGGCAAGTCCAATGACCTGCACAAAGAAGAGACACAGAAAGGAAGTCTTTAATTGCATGCGACTTACACCTTGCATAAGAATAACACAATCAGACAGATACACTCAAGTACTTACTTGTTTAAGATGTTTCCACATCGCTTTTTCATTTGGGGCCTCTTTAGGTGCAGTTCTCTTCAGCTTCACTCGTGGATCATCAGCCCCATGATGTTCTTTGAGCCAGTTTCTGACTGTAGGAAGTGGGTCCCATCTTTCCACAGGCATGCCAATGACACTTATTGTCATTAAATTACCAATGTTTTGAACAGTTAGGTGGGTTCTTTGTTCTGAACATATGAGGTTCATTTTTGAGAACCCCCTTTCCACCTCTGCTGAACTAACAGCAATTGTCCTGATAATATTTATAGCTTTTTTTGACAGTGTCAGGAATTTTATAGTTCTCTCGATTTCTTAGTACATTTTCCAAAAAATCTCTGTAGTCATTCAAATCAATTTTGTAATTAAATATTTTGCCAAATTCATGCAACCCTTCCTCTGCTTCTGCCCATGGAATGACTACATCTGCAATGTTCCAGTAATCCGGCTCCAAATATTTGAGAAAATGTAATTTGTTTGTGTCTGGCAATTGGCTACCTGTTTTTAGGTGTTCGCAATCCATCAGCCTTTTCTTCAAATTGGTGATGATACTTTCCAGAAGTTTTTCATGAGAAAGTGCAACAAATCGTTGATTTTTAACAAATTTAATATTTTTGAAGTGTTCAGAAGTTATCAATACGTCAACCTCTGATTCATATCTGCCTTTTCTCGATCTAAGCACTGCAAATGCGTTAATTGCTCGCAATACAAATTGTTCGGCCTTGATGAGGTCTATGGTTTTCCCTTGCAGGGCATCTGACAGAAGCGCAATCTCATTTAGAATGTCGATCATGAGGGCCAAATCAGTGAAAAAAATTAAATTTTCAAGACAGGCAGCCATGCCTGGGTATTTTTCATTGCCCAGAAAAAACTGATGTAGCGCTGGATAAACACGCCACACAGCTAGGGTTGCCCTTAAACTTCAGGCAGCCCATCTTGGTCCCAAAACTCTGCCAATCTTCACAATTTGAATGCCCAGTTGTTCAGAGATTTGGAAAAGTTTTGCCTGGCTCTTGCAGGATTTATGGAAAGTGGTGTGTATCTTATCAAGGAATATTTTGAAATGATTTAGTTGTTTAATGTCCTTTATGGAGTCATCCAGCACAAGTTGGAGGCGATGGTTCAAGCAGTGCCAGATTATAATGTTTGGGAACTCTTTAGCAATTCTGCTGCTGACTCCAGATTTTCTCCCAAGCATAACGCTGGCACCATTGGAGCAGAATGCTATTAAATGCTTTCGCAGATATTCCATGGTAAACCCAACTTTGGTTGGTTGGTGAATATTTTTAATTGTTCAATTTTTTTAACTTTTTAGCTTGGTTTTTAATTACTGTTTATTATCTAGTGTTCTTGTATATTGCTGTACGCCGCCCTGAGTCCCTCGGGAATAGGGCGGCATATAAGAACCAAGAAATAAATAATAAATAAATAAATAAATAAACTTTATGTAAGCTTCCCATTATTGAAGAACATATGATCTCTGCATCTTGTTTGTCCAATTCCACCAGCTCAACGAAAATGGTTGTTGGGCATTCTGGATCCTCAACTTTTGCAAAAACTATCACGACTGCTTTCATTGATAGCTTTGAGGCTTCGTCAATTATTAAACACACTTTCATTTTTTTTTGCAATAATGCTTTTAAACCTAGTGGTTTTAATGTCTCTTGCAATAAAATTGACTATTTTCACTGCAGATCTCCGTGAATGCAAGCCTACTCCCACATCTACTCCAATTATACTTAGCAAATTTACCTGTGCTTCGATGTCAGAGAATGGTCTACATCTTTGGGCCAGATCGTAAACTGTAAAAAATACTGTTTTAGTACTAGGTTCATGTTTTCCTTTTGCCTTCCTCATTGTTTTTTGAATAGCACTCTGCTCCCGTTGTTTCACCCTCTCTCTGCAAAGGGTGTGTGATTTTGATTTAAAATGTTCAAGCATTTTTTTTCTGAGAGATGATTGCTGCACCTCCTTATTTGTCCCTTGAAATTTTTCCATTCTCTGGAAACATGAACACCTTTCTCTAATGAGAACTCGTATTTCTCACAGTACAAGCAACCTAACTTTTTGTCTAACACTGCCAGCCCATCATACTTCTCCTGGAAGTTTCTATATTGCTGCAAACTCCAACAGTCAGGAAGTTCTGGAAGACTTTCAGTTGGGGAGATGGACTTGCTGCTTTCTCCCACTTCAAGTGGTGGAAGCGGTGTCACCAGTACTGGTGTTGCTGGTGGTACTGCAACAGTGGTGCTGGTGGTGCTGGCGGTACTGGCAACAGTGGTGCTGGTGGTGCTGGTGCTGCTGGCGGTACTGGCAAGAGTGGTGCTGGTGTTGCTGGTGTTGCTGGTGACTGTTTTGAATTATCCAGTCTCGGTTTCTTCGAGTAGAAATCAGTGAAACACTGTTGCCTCTTTTTCATCCTGTTAAATAATACTAACTGCAAAAGAAATAAAATAATATTGTGGTATGGACTCGATAGTGGTTGTAAGTTGAGGACTACAGGTAACAGAAGGGATCTCTGTTTTCACCCAACAATGTGCACTGTGCAGTCTTTTCAGGAAGGTGCCCCTCAACAAACAGGAAAGTTATAGTTTTTCACCTAAGAAGTTAGATCAGAAACCCATCAACCACTCACAAAGCCACACACAGATGAACATATTAAGGCAGCAATGGAGTCACATAAAAAGTGATTGCTGCAAGAAGCCATTATCTCAAAAACCACTTATCACACAGAAATGGTGTAGTGTCTCCTGCTTGAGCAGGGGGCTGACTTACAAGGTCCCTTCCAATTCTGTTAATGTTAATGTTTTTTTAAAGGTACTATTCTTGTACTATTGTACAAGAACTATTGGTTATTTTCCAATACTGGCAACAGTATTGAACCAAAATCTCACAAACCATGGGCCATAGCTGGGGCAATCTAGGAGTTGAAGTCCACAAGTCTTAAAGTTGCCAAGTTTGGGGACCCCTGCTGTGGACTACCAGGAGATGCTAAGGTACATCCCTGCAGTTGTTAAGTGAATCTGGCTTTACTTGTCAGAATGTCGCTAAAGGGATCACATGACTGCAATGGTCATAAATATGAATCAGTTGCCAAGTGTCTTAATTTTGATCACATGACCCTGGGGATGCTGGAACGGTTGTTAAGTGTGAAAAATGGTCATAAGTCACTTTTATCAAATGGCAGTGAAAAAAGTGACTTATGACCATTTTTCAATGGCAGATAACTTTGAACTGTGCTAACTCAAGGACCTGCACTTAAGTGCCACACACATGTTCATCTATAAAAACAGCAATAGAATGAGTCACAGAAAAGGGGATTACTGCAAGTACTCAAAAGCCAGTGATCACACAGAAACACACAAAAATATCAGAAATGCCCTACAGCATCTAGTCCAACCCCCTGCTCAAGCAGGAGACCGTAGGGTCTCCTGCTTGAGCAGGGGGTTGGACTAGATGACCTTCAAGGTCCCTTCCAGCTCTGTTAAACAAAATCTCATTACAAAACAAACATTATACTTTAAAAAAAAAGACATTTCCTAAAACCAACGAAATGCCCTGAAAAAAATTAACAATAAAATATCATTTTTTAAAAAACATTAAAAGTATAAAGAAAAAAACCCCAGTCACTTACCAGCAGGCAGAATTGATCAGTTGAGATCAGTTTCCGATGATGCAGCAGGCGGCTAGATTCCAGAGCGTCCTTTCAGGTTGTTTCTGGACTGGAGGCACACAGGGACAACCCAGTTAGCCAGGGTCTTTCTACTTATTACATATTTTAACATGTGGATAAAAGTCACATGTGCCAAACCAGAAAATATACAAACAACATTCTTCATAGGGACAGTGGTCACTAACAGTTATACACAACTGCACATCACATAATATTCTTTTTTTCTGGAATAAAAACTATTTGTCTAGTTATTGTCCCTACAACTCAAGGACAATTAATAAGAAGTATAAAGTATGCATTTGATTTCTTCAATACAAAGCACTACACAAATGTCATAGACATAGAAAGTTTGTTCGTAAATATTCTCCATTTAATATTTTAGAGCTAAACATATATTTCAAAGGGATCTTTAGTTAAATCCATCTAGGGCTGTTGGGGTTGATCAAACTCTTTCTCATTTCCACAGCCACCGTCTTCTATCCAATCTTGCAGCTTTACATTCTTGGAAGAAGCTGATATGATGTACTGTAGCTGAGATCTAAAATTGTACAACTGCCTATAAAAAAATATAATTTTATTTCCCTTGCTGAAGGCCTGCACTGCTAAGCCTTCAATTTCTATGTTAATTTCATGTACATAGAACTTCAAGACACACACAGAGTACACATGCCACATTCTTCTAGATACAACTATTATTCTAATTAGCAATGCAATGAAAGGCAATATGTCAAAGATACACATAAATTCCACTTATTAACATATGGCACAATTTAGCAGTATCTTTTATGTGCTTCCTCTACTTTGTGTTCTTTAAATGCACCGAAACCATGATTTTTAATACAAATCTTAAGTTCAATAATACATTTTTGCTCAAAAAGGCAGGCAAACTTGGAGTACCACCACCAGGTGTCATATGCAAAACAAATCTCCCCCACTTGGCAAGTGGCAGCATCTAACGGGGCAGCCAAGGGCACACAAGATACAGATGCTAAGGAAATGGCATGGGAAGTTGGGGGGGCAGAGTGGAGGAAGAGAATGTCACTGGGTGCCTGGAAGCAAACTTCTCCTGTGCAGCCTCACAGAGCTATTCTATCTGAGAGGAAAGGGAGGAAGGAGGGAGGGAGGTTGCTCTGTGAGATAAAAGGCCAAAATGAACCCAGCATTTAGCAAAAGGCATTGCAAGGAATTAGCAGAAATGGGTAAGGGGAAAATGCTTCGTCTACCCTGAAGACCAGCTTTATGTATTATGGGATGCTCCAGCAGGGTCCACGTGGATCAGGGAAAAGCTCTCCCCGCTGCCCTCGCGGGAACGCTCGGCAGTGCCCGGACCGCTCCCTCTGCCCGACAGGCCTTTGCTCCCCCCCCCCCCCGCTGCACACCAGGAAGTGGTCCAGAGGCAGAGAGGGGAGGCCCGGCAACACCGGGGAAGGGGGATCTTCGAGTGGAGCAAAGGCGGCAGGATAAGTGGGCTCCGCGTACCTTTCTTGCCCTCGGAGGCTGGGGGCTGGGCTGGGCGGGCCCTGGGCTTCTCCTGCCCCCCCCCCTCATCTGCCTCTTGCTCAGGCATGAAACCGAGCCATTTAACTGTTTCCCGGCCAGCCATCCCCGCAGCGCCTGGATAAAAGCCTCTTGTGAAAGACCCTCTGACCAACACAAAACAAGACAAGAAGGGACTCACCTCTTTCCTCCTCTCGCCTTCTGTCCTTCCCCACCTCCTTCCTTTGCAAAGAGCGCCCGCGCGTTAGACCCATCTTATGTCTCAGTTTGGGGTAAGCCACGTGCAGTCCCTCCTATCTGTTCAAGACGAAACGAAAACGAAACAACAAAACTCAACTCTTTCCTCCTCTCGCCTTCTGTCCTTTCCCACCTCCCTTCCTTTGCAAAGAGTGCATGCACATTAGACCGGGATGGGGGGGGGGGGGACGTGAACAGCAATAAAAATGCTCGGCTCTTGCAGCCAGGAATCAGAACGCACAATTACCAGAGTGGGCGGGGGCCCTCCATTTACACAGCCATGATCGCCCTGGGGGGGTGCATTAGACCGGGATGGGGGGGGGCGGGGACAGCAATAAAAACACTCAACTCTTGCAGCCAGGAATCAGGACACACAATTAGCAGAGCGGGTGGAACAAAGCACATTTCCACAAATCCAACATTGCAGGGAAAGATGGTCCTGCCTTATTCTCATTTCAGGTAAACTACAGTAACACAGCTTCAGTCCTCAAAATAAATCAAGGTCATAGAGTTGGCCGCCCAGACAGTCAGTTGAGAAGCATCACCTAATAATCCCCTTTTCATTATTTCCAAAAAAATACCTAGACAACTTAACTGGCATTTCCATCATGTTAGACAGATAGTCTTCTCGATGTTCACCTTATTTGTTTGTGTGTGTATATTTAGAATGCCTTTGCAGCTTTCCACAAGGATGAGGATCTGGTAAAGAAATATTTGAATTCCCTCCTAATTGGGGAGCTTGCCCCAGATCAACCATGCTGTGAGCCCACCAAAAATGTGAGTATTGGGTGATCTCACCTGTTGGGTTCCTTTTGCAGAACCTTTATTTTAGATAGTTAGGCATACATGTGTCTGTGTCTGTGTCTGTGTCAGTGTCAGTGTCAGTGTCTGTGTGTGTGTGTGTGTGTGTGTCTGTGTCTGTGTCTGTATTTGTCTCCATCACACTAACCCCTTTCAGGGCAAACAATATTATACAAAATGCAGAGCCATAAAAAACATTAAACAAAAGGAATTAAAGATATAAGGTTAAAAAAAATGAAAAAAGACACTAAATCTGTACACTTTAAAGATGTAAATAGTATTACATCTATACCCGGGGTGTCAAACTCAATTTCCTTGCAGGCCAGATCAGCATTGTGGTTGTCCTCAGGGTGCGTGGGTGAGGGGGGGCATGGATGGGATGGTCAAGACCAACTGGCTGTGGCCTAAGGGCATGGGCAGCTCGATGTTGCTCACGTGGGCTGGGCACTGTTGGGGAGGAAATCCAGGGGTCTCTGGTGGATGGGGCGGTGGGTGGGAGGCTCATCCCACAGGATGAGATGAGGTGACACACAGGGTGGGGTGGGTGTGCTGCCACCGTGAGGCAATACAGGGGGTGGGGCGGCTGGTGCAGGAAACTGTCGGCCATTTTGCACTTGCCACTCTTTGTATGTCGGGGATGATGTTTTCCTGCAGCACCAGGAGCCTGCCAGCCCCTCAGCCACTCTGTGGCTCTGGAGCCTGCTGTACTGGGCTGGCCATCCCAGTAGCACGTGTGGCAGCAGGCAGAGGCAGGGGGAGGCACATGATGCGGACCACTGGACGTGCTTACTTTGTCCCGCTGTCTGTCTTTGCTTGCAGCTGGAGAGCAGGTCACTGCTGGTCATCTTCTCAGCCCCCTCACAGGTCTTGCCCTTGGCCTGCGTGTGGAGCATGTTCCCCTCACATACCCGATGCGCCTCGGCCCCACCACGGGCTGCCACTGCCACCACTCGGCAGACCCACCCAACCCAAAGAGGCAAAGCAATCAGCTAGAAAGGCCAAGTACAGGTGGTAGAACACGCCCAGGCCCAGAAGGCAAAAGATGGCCACCACGAGTGGGGAAAGCCAGATCCCCTTCAGCACCATGGCTGCCCAGGCCCTGAAGAGATGGGGGGGAGGCATGTGATCCCAGCTACCAGACACCTTCCCCCTCTCTCTCATACACACACACACACACACACACACACACACACACACACACACAAACACATGCTTGGGTCTGGGAGAAGTAAGTGGAGAGCCACAGAGGCAACGATGGGGGAGGGATCAAAATGGGAAACCTCTGACCAGAGCCTCTGGCAAGTTAAAAAAAAAAACCTGCGCAGCAGTGGTTTCCCTTTTTGTCCACCTTCCCCTCCATTGCCTCCATGCCTGATGAGGAGAGTGTAGTTCTGCTTCTGCCCCACCCCAATGCCAGAAGCTGCATGTCACCACCACTCACCTGCCGCATCCCCCCCCCACAGCCCCTGTGATCGCCCATCTCACCTGGCTGGCCGAAGTCCCCTGGCCTAAAGGTCCCATTCCATCCATCTCCTTGGCATCTTCTTCCTTCATCCGTGCTCAGGAAGGGATGAGGGCAGGGGAGAGATTGGCAGCGGGACTTTCCCATGCGGGGCAGGGCAGTCCCAGTGAAAGGCAGGGCACTAATCTGCAACCTGATTGCGCCATCTGGGCCAGACCGTGGCCAGCCTTAGATCTGCAGCGCTGCCTCAGCCCCGCCCCCTGGGTGTGCGCATAGGAGGTGGTGAGTGCATGTGGGCTGGGTGAAAGGGAAGTGCTCAGCATGCAGTCCCCAGGTGGGTGGGAGCAAGGCTGCACTGTGGATGTAAGACTGGCTGCTATCCGGGCTGAATGGCTGCAATCAGGTTGCAGATCAGCACCTGATCGGCCTGGGCCAGGCTCAGGTGCCACGGGGCGGTCCTTCACTGTTTCCAGGACGGCCACCTCATGGGCCAGATCTGGCACGCAGGCCTTGAGTTTGACACCCCTGATCTAGAAATTGAAGATGAGCGGCTACCGCAAATGTGATAGATAGACAGACAAACAGACAAGAGATATTCTTACAAACTATAATTGCTTCATCTATGTCTATTTATCATTTCATTCATTGTCTATTGCACTTTTAACTTTCTCTCTCATTTTAAGGATATCCAGTCATAACTTTCTCATTCTTCCCCTTGACCCATTCACCTCTTACTAATTTGTTTTGCAGGTCGATCCTCATTCATTCTTTTTCACTGATCAAACCACCTCAATATATTTATTTCATACAGTCATTCACTTTTGTATTTAATAACCTTCACTTAGGATCTTTTAACCCTATCTCTTTCTTTTACTACTTCTTTAGTATCGCATTCCTATTAGAGATTTTTACTATCACTGCTATATTATTATAGTTCTTGGTTCTTTGTTTTAAGATCTGGATGTCCTGTTTAGTGTAAAGACAGAAGGACAGTGGAAAGCATTTTCCAGATGAGACAATGACTTAGTCAATGACCTAGATAATATTTTCTGGTCATCAAGTAGTATCATTGAAATAAATCTTTGGGTATTGACTTCATTCCCTTTGTTGTTTAATTGAAAGGAGAATGCATAGTAATTTTGGAAAGCACTGTGGTTACCATTCTGAAGAGATATGGTTGACAAAATATTCAGTCCCACATGTGAGAATCCCAAAACCTCTAGGCTGTGGAATCAAAATGATAGACCATTATTTAGTTATGTATTGCATTTACATCTTGCACTTTCTTTGAACCTCCAGATGACATAAATGGAGGTCTCCTTACACGTATTTTTCGGAGTATAAGACGCACCTTTTTAGCCCCCAAAAGAGGGTGAAAACTTGGGTGCGTCTTATACACCGAATGTAGCCTCACCCAGCCACCCCCACTCCTTGATCTTTGCCTGCCAGCAATTTACCTTTTTGCAGCAAACAGCAGCAGAGCCTCATTAGCCACTGATTATCTGCCTCCGGACACTCAGCTGCTTTATTGAAATTGCCGGCAAATCCACATGCTAAAATGAAAGTGAAACTAAACTAAAGCTGCATGGAGTCAAATTGCTGGAGGGAGAAGCAAAGATAGAATCTTATTTTCTTGTGTTAACCAGACTGTGCTGAAACTGGCTGTTTTTTGCTGCAAGAAGGTAAGTCAATAACTATAAATGCCTATAGAATGTTCAAATTATTAAACTTATTTTTAAAGATTGTTTTATTATTGTTCTAGACCAGGGGTCTCCAACCTTGGCAACTTTAAGACTTATGGACTTCAACTCCCAGAGTTCTGGCTGAGGAATTCTGGGAGTTGAAGTCCACAAGTCTTAAAGTTGCCAAGGTTGGAGACCCCTGTTCTAGACAATTTAACAAAATGAAGAAGCTTTTTAAAATAAATGCTTGATCTGAAGAGGCCCAGTGCTATTGTATCTTCTTTTAAATAGCAGAGAATACTTCCAGAAAGCCACATCAATTTTAAAGTATAATCTGAAATGTCCTGTTTTAGTATTAAGTATTAGTATTAAGTATTAGTATTAAAATAAGGCAGCTGAATTAAACCCTGACTTAGTTATGTTTGGAGTAGATCTATTTAAATAATTGGGAGGAGTTAGCGTGATTACATTTAAGAAAACTTTCTGGGATTAATATACTGCCATAATGTACATTTCTCCAATTCTTTCCTATTTCTATGAGTCAGGCACACATGTACAGAAATAAACAGCAAACAGTGTATATCATCTGTGCTGTTTGCTGTTTGCTGATTGGCAAATTGCTTGCAGGCAGAGGCCTTTTTCCCTTGTTTTCCTCCCCCAAAACTAAGGTGCGTCTTATACTTCGGTGCGTCTTATACTCCGAAAAATACGGTAATTTATCCCAGCAAGTCTGTGTACAGGTTGGTCTGAGAGAGAGTAACTGGTCCTAAGTCACCCAATAAGCTGCATGGTCAAGTGGTTCATCCTGGTGCAAATCCAACCTTAAGTTTAATACATAAAACTCAAGATGGGCTTCTAGTCTACCAAAAGGGTTCTAATTTTTTGAAGCAAATAAAAAACCTGTCATCACTTCTTGTAGGAAATGCTGGTAAAGGATTTTCATGAACTGCGTGCAACAGTGAAGAAGATGGGGCTCTTGAAGTCAAGATTCAGCTTTTTTGCTTTCATGTTTCTGCATGCTTTCGTACTAGACATTGCATCTTGGTTTACTATCTGGTATTTTGGAAAATCCTGGATGCCTTTTCTCCTTGGAGTAGCAATGTTCACCATTGGACAGGTAACCTCTTTGTGTTGCAGAGCCTAGCAGTGTTGTAGAACAGTCTTCAACATATTTAGAACAATTTAATTGCTTTCATTAGTAATTAGTAAACACCTTGTACAGTTATCTTGGCTTTCAATTCTTTGAGCTGTTGGATTTGAATATAATAATTCAACTACACACACGTTAAGAAAAGTGCTATTCCTATTGCTTCAGGACCTGAGCAAGTTATACTGCAGAATATGCATGATATTGCTTCATCTTTTTTGTCTGGTGAAATAAAAGTGTTTGGAATGAAGGCACGCTTTTCCAAGATAATTGTATTTGATGGCTGCATACAGCATATACAGTGTTATGTACGTATGTATGTACGTGTGTGTATGCATATACACATACCCCTACACATATAGCATATAATCACACGCTATGTGTAGTGTAACTGTGGTTCTTTTTGATTAATTAATGACAATTAATGATGTTTCTCTACCAATTACTCCGTACAGAAAAAAATGTGGAGAAATTACATATATATGTCTCACATTTGTTGATTTTTGCTTCCAGATCCAGTATGGTTTTTTCCAGCATGATCTTGGCCATCTGTCAGTCTTTGAAAAGCCCAAGTGGAACAGAGTAGCTCACTTTGTGGTGTTTGGCATTCTTAAGGTCAGAATCCATCCAAGAGAAGGGAAAATTTAAGTGATGATTTGTGATGATTTATATATTTGAAATTGGGTCTGCCTATCCATCGTTATTTTCTGTCTTTAGAGTTTTGAAAAATAGGATACAGATAATGCATTTATATAGCACACTTTATGCACTGAAGTGCTGAAAATATAAGATCATCTTTCTGCAACATCTCTGTACAGCAGAGTTTCCCAACGTTTCCGGCTTTGTAAACTGGCAGGAGTGAGGGGATGGTTCACGCAAGTGGCTGGCAAGGGCACATACACAGCTCCATTTGAGCAAGCGGCATGCACATGCGCCTGCCACTCACACAAATGGAGCATGTGTGCACATGCTTGCATACTGCTCGTGCAAGTGAGGATGTGTGTGCGTGCACGTGTGCTTGCTGCCATTTCCATGATCCAGTTGCAAACCCCTCACAGCCCACTAGTGGGACACAGTCCAGAGATTGGGGATGCCTGCTGTAAAGAATGATAGTATTAATAGTGCTTCCTTACAGAAAAGGGAGATGGCATTAAGAGAAATGTTGAATAGGGTGAATGGAAGAGGCAGACAGAAGTGGCTTTAAAAAAACAGCACTTTATTTGGCAACTATTTACAATCCAGCAAAGGCTCTGTCGGACAGCCAGCCCTTTTATAGGGAGCTGCCAGACAGTCTAGCCAATCAGCAGTCAGTATTTTCCCTCCAGAATGGAGGACCTGATTGAAGCATATGTGCTTCAAGAAATATAGTCAGTCTTCATTTCATAGCTGTTAAATTGTGGGCAAAGATCGCAGGAGACAGACTTCAGAACTGCTCTTTTATTAGCTCACTCAAGCAACCAGCAGCTTGCAGTCTGACAGATAGCCCTTTTATAGGGAGCTGTCAGACACAACAACCAATAGCGTATGAGCATTCAAACACATGACCAGGGTGGCAACAACCGTTCAGGTAGAGTTCAACTATAAACATAACAACAACAGTTCAGTCAGAGGTCGTCTAGTCAAAACAAGTTTATGGTTCAGTTATAGGTCAGTCAGAACACAACACCCCTCCCTTTCTAGATGGAACAGTCCAACAGACCTAGTCGCACAGGTAGGCGGGGCGTTTGGGAACCCTCCCTGACCTGCGCAGCTCAGACTCTGGTGAGGCAGCAGCCTGTTCGGACAGGTCTGCTGTTGCTCTTGGGGTGGAGCATGGAAGCTCCTGGAATGTATCGGGCGTGGCCTCTGCGACTGGTGGAACCAATTCTAATTGAGAACGCTGCTGGACTTCCACTTCCTCAGGTCGACCTTCCGAGACACTCAGGCTTGAGGTAGCTAGGGGAAGAACACAGGGCGTTACCTTTTGAGGTTCGTTAGGTTCCCCTTTTACTCGGTTGCGTAGCTGATCTATGTGCCTCTTCCAGAGGCGTCCATCCTGGAGGCAGACTTCATATGTTAGTGGACCCAAGATTGCTTCTATGACCCCAGGTAACCACAGGGGGCCCTCGGCATAATTTTGGGCGAATACCGAATCTTCCAGGGAGAAGGCCCTGGTTTTTTGTGTGACCTCTGGTTTTGCCTTAGTGGCGTAGTTTGGGTGTAAACGGTCTAGGACGGATCTAAGCCTGCGACCCATAAGGAGCTCGGCCGGGCTGCGGCCAGTGGTCGCACTTGGGGTTATGTGCTGAGTACTCAGAAATTTATCGATGCGGGCCTGCCAGTCCCCTGGGCCCAGTCTACCTAATGCTTCCTTGGCTGACCTTACGAATCGTTCAGCCAGTCCATTGGTCGCCGGATGGAATGGCGTGGACAGGGCATGGCAAATTCCCAGGTCAGCAAGGTACCCCTCAAAATTGGTGGCCATAAATTGGGGACATTGGCAACAGACGTTCCATTATACTCTGGAACAACCCTGGGGTTATGCTGACTCCAAACTGCAGCCTGTGACATTTAAAAGCTCCCCTGTGAGTTACAATGGTCTGTGCTTCTGCAGTAGCTCTATCTACCGGCAGCTGCTGGTACGCCTGCGCAAGGTCTAGTTTAGCAAACAGGCATCCAGGACCTAGGGAGTGGAGTAGATGATGCACAATCGGCACCGGATAGGCGCTCTGTTGCAAAGCCTTATTGATTGTGCATTTGTAGTCAGTGCAAATTCGAATACTGCCATCCCCTTTAACGGGGGTCACTATGGGGGTCTCTCATTTAGCATGGTCAACCAGCTCCAAAATGCCTTGTTTGATGAGCTTGTCCAGCTCTTTGTCAATTTTATCCCGTAGTGGGAGAGGGACCCGTCGAGGCTTAAGGCGAATGGGGGCGACATTAGGATCAAGGCTAAATGAGATAGGATTTCCCACATACTTGCCTAAACCATCACTGAAAACGTCCTGGAACTCATCAAAAAGGTCATCCAGGTTCGCGGCTCTGATGGCGTGGATGCCTGTCACCCCTAGGCCAAGCGATTCAAACCAATCGAGTCCTAGGAGGCTCGGAAGGCTGCCGTTGACTATGGTGAGCTGGAGAGGTCCATTGAAATTGTTGAATCTGACATGGACCCGGGCTTTTCCAAGGACAGGGATCCCGTTTCCCTGGTAGTCAGAGAGGCGGATTGAGGATTCCTGCAGGCGGGTAGACCGGAAACTCGGAAGGGTGAGCTTGAGCATCTCCCAGGCGACGATAGACACTGCAGACCCGGTGTCGACCTCCATTTGGACCGGTGCTCCGTCGATGGAGACGGTGACCATGATCTTCCTTTTGAAGGGGCAGCTGGCCCTGGCAACCCGCGTTTGGTTGGTTTCTGGCTGCCTGGTGAAGGCTCTCTGGCACGGTCTATGGTTTTCACGCCCGAATCGATTTGACGATTCGCTTCTAGGGTTTTTCTGCGCATGCGTGTCTTTCGGCGGCAGAATGGCACGGCAAACTCACGCCAAATGTCCTCTCCTTTCACACCGTTGGCAGACAACGTGCCTAAATCTGCATGATATCCTCAGGTGTCGCCCCCCACAGCTGGCACAAGCAGTCAGGAAGTCTTTGGGAGGCGGAGGGCACTTCTGGTTGGTGCGGCAGACCTCGTCATCGCTGCTTACAGGCTCCTCGACAGAGCCCATGTGGACCGCAGAAGGAGGCTTACTGTCCTTTTTAGAGGAGGCGAAACAGTGCAGAGAGTCGGCCGCTTTGGATGAGGACTCAGCAGCTCTGGCTTCGTCCAGGGCAGTGGCCAGCGTGAGGTAGGGCCGAGCCAGGAGCCGGCGTTGCAGGCGAATGTCCTGCATGCCACAGATGAGCTGGTCAAGCAGGATGTCATCCAGGTCGCGGAACTCGCAGTGGCTGGAGGCTTTATGGAGGGCGGCAATGTATTGGTTGATGGTCTCGCACTCCTGCTGCAGCCGCTGGCGGAACTCGTAGCGCCGGACAACCTTGAATGGGGCGGGCGTGTAGTGTGTCTTCAGCGTTGCCTGGAGTACCTGCCAGGTCACGGTGTGAACTGGGGTTGGGGCAGACAACGATTCTGCGGTGTCAAACACCTCTGGCCCGCAGTGACTCAGAAACAAAGCTCTTTTTCTGTTGTCAGCCAGCCCCAGCAGATCATTGGCTTCGAGGAAGCACTCGAAACACCGCATGTAGGAGTCCCATTTTTCCTGGGCAGGGTCGAAAGGTGCCGGCGGGTGGAAGGTGGACATCCCGATGAAAAAAGGCAGACATGGCTAGTGCTGCCTGGCTGGTTGCAGCGCTTGAGGGCTGGTCTTCGTTCTCCTGGTCCCAAACCCTCATCGCCACTGTTAAATTGTGGGCAAAGATCGCAGGAGACAGACTTCAGAACTGCTCTTTTATTAGCTCACTCAAGCAACCAGCAGTTTGCAGTCTGACAGATAGCCCTTTTATTGGGAGCTGTCAGACACAACAACCAATAGCGTATGAGCATTCAAACACATGACCAGGGTGGCAACAACAGTTCAGGTAGAGTTCAACTATAAACATAACAACAACAGTTCAGTCAGAGGTCGTCTAGTCAAAACAAGTTTATGGTTCAGTTATAGGTCAGTCAGAACACAACAATAGCTATGAAGCATTTCTAAAAATACTGCACTATACTTGTTTTGCTTTTTCACTACTGAAGAGAAAGTAATGGAATGTTTTCTGGTCTATTTTTGTTTCACACAAATGCATTTAGCATCAAAGCTGAAATTTTCAATAGTCAGTCTTGGAATGAAACCTTTTCAGATGCTTAATAATAAGAAGAAATGAAGCTAGTTTACACAGAAATGATGGAGGTCAGTGTGCTGTCACTTTACACAATTCATTTCCTGCTAGATGGAAAGAAGTGTAAACTAACAGAACTGCAGCTATGTAAGGACCTGCCTCAGCTCTCTTCTCAGGAAAGCATGACTTGTGAAACGAATTTGCATTTCAAAAGCAACTTTTACTGAGAGAAAGTGATTGCAGAAAAGTCAGTCGGAGTCTGAAATTCGCGCACGAAACATTAGGCTAACTTTCCCCTTCCAGCCCCACCCCAAATGCCCCATGTCTTCCGGCAGCCACTAAAATGCCGCAAAGGTGTTTTGAAAACTCCGAGGCTAAATGGTGTGAAGAGGCCCTCCTCGGAACACTGCAACCTTGAGTAACAGGGTAGAACCGGCAGAGAGAGCTTGTCTGTGCAGATAGCCCATCCCCCAACTCTCAAGCGGTTACAGCAAAAGCAAAAGCATGCAAAACATTTAACCCACGTAGTCACCCCCCTCCCCTTCAGAATGGCAGAGTTCCGGTAGGGTCCTGACAAGCTATTTTTCATTTAATTTTGTTTGTAGATAGTCAGTGGGGAATACATAGGATACAGCATTATTCACAAAGAGATGGAATTCATGTTTGTTCTTCTGTACTTCTCAAGGGAATACCGGCGAGCCTATGGTACCACTTGCATAACCAGCATCACGCCAAACCCAACTGCTTCCGCAAGGACCCTGATCTCAACTCGCACCCGCTTCTTTTCAGCCTGGGGAAGAAACTTTCCTTGGAGGTAAATAAATGATCTTTGTGATCATATTATAAGCAACAGTGTGCTCTTTGCTGATGATGTTAAGCACCAACAATGCTGCTACCCTTCAAAAAGACCTTGATCATGTAGCAGAATGGTCAAACAACTGGCAACTTCAAATCTCAACCAACAAATGCTCTGTCTTACACATTGGCAAAAAGAATCTGAATACAAAATACAAACTTGGAGGAAAAGAACTTGTAGACAACCCTCACTTTGTCAAAGACCTTGGAGTACTCATATCCAAAGACCTAAGTGCTAGAGCCCACTGTAACAACATTGCCAAAAAGGCACTAAGAGATGTTAATCTAATCTTGCGTAGCTTCTTCTCTGGCAATATTACATTACTAACCAGAGCATACAAAACATTTGTTAGACCAATTCTGGAATACAGCTCACCTGTCTGGAACCCGCACTGCATATCAGACATAAATACAATCGAGAGAGTCCAGAAATATTTCACAAGAGGAGTCCTTCACTCCTCTGCTTGCAATAAAATACTTTATTCCACCAGACTTGAAATATTGGGATTAGACAATTTACAACTACGTTGCCTCCGATCTGATCTAAATATAGTTCATAAAATCATATACCAAAATGTCCTTCCTGTCAATGATTACTTCAGTTTCAACCGCAGCAATACACGAGCATGAGATAGATTCAAACTTAATGTACACCGCTCCAAACTTGACTGCAGAAAATACGACTTCAGCAATAGAGTGTTTTATTCTATCTTCTGGGATTTTCTCTTGATCATACAACTTTTCATAGAAATCCTGGATTATTTTCTTTTTATCATCATTTTGGTAATAGAGTTCCTTTCTCATCTACCAATCTATGTATCAATTTCTTTTCTTTCTCCTTTTTTCATTTGTATGCTAGCCATCTTCCTGATTTATTCGCATTTTCAAAAAAAATAATGTTTTGCACTTTTAATTTTTTGTGCCAATTCTTTTTCTATTAAGTTCAATTTGTGTTTTATTAGTTCCATTTGGTTTTTTAAGGTCTTTTTTGTGGTTCTTTCTGCAATTCTAATTCTAATCTTTTATGTTCTTTTTTTAGTGCAGGAGTCAGCAACCTTAAACACTCAAAGAGCCACAAAGGTCCTAACCGGAAGCCCCCCGTTCAATTCTGGAGCCGACTGGAAGTCCTCCTAGTGCGGTGTCCTTTTTCCTCTACCTGTCCTAACCAAAAGCCCTATCAATTGTGTAGCAGACTAGAAAACCTACCCTTTACCATAGAGTCTCCTCCTGGCATGCCATGCTTTCCCCTCCTAACTGGAAGCTTCTCTCAAAATTGTGGTGTCACCCAGCAACAGGGAGCCACAACAGAGGGATGAAAGAGCCACATGCGGCTCCAGAGCCATGGGTAGCTGACCCCTGTTCTAGTGTCTTTTGATATTGTTTCTTTTTCTTATTTTTCCTTCCTATATAAGTTATAGCTAGTCCCTGGAAATACGCCTTGGCAGTATCCCATACATTTTGCAATGAGGTCTCTCCTTTTCTGTTCTCTTTGAAAAAGAAATTCAATTATTTTTCTATTGTTTGTATAAATTCCTTATCCTTTAATCTTGATTGATTCAACATCCATCACAGTTTTTTTTGTCCTTTCCACTTAACTTTTACTAGGTTGTGATCCGCCCAGACGTTTGATTCTATTTCTATCTCTTGTACATTTGCTTTTAACTCCGGTGACATCCATATCATATATATTCTTGACCAGGATTTGTGTCTGTTTGAATAGAATGTGTATTGATTTTTCTTAGGATTTATTTCTCTCCCTATATCTTGGATGCCTACTTCTTCTGCTATTTTGAAAAAAGTCTTTGGGAGCGTTTTTCTAGCCTTTTTGCCTACTTTACTACTTCTATAATCAAGTTTTGCATCTACAATTGCGTTGAAGTCTCCTACCACACAAATATTTTCATATTCCATTTCTATAATTTTCTTGTGGAGTTTTTCATAAAAATCTTCTTGTTTGTTATTTGGTGCATATATTGATATCAACAGTATGTGTTTATGCTTTATTGTTACCTCCACCATCAATATCCTCCCATCTTCATCTGTAACATTTTGTCTAGCGTTTATTGTTTCCTTAATATATAAGGCCACACCTCTTTTCTTTTGTTGTGCTAGTGAAGAGTATAGTTTTCCAATTTTAGGATATTCCAATAATTTGTTATGTTGATTTTTGATGTGGACTTCTTGAAGGCAAATTAAATCTAACTTTAATTTTTTAAATTTATTGAAAGTCCTTTTCCTTTTCATAAGGAAATTCAATCCATTTATATTAATTGACAATAATTTTATTTCTTCTTCCATCGCTTCACTTATAAATAGGTCTTGTTCTAGTTGCTCTTATTCTCTGTTCTTTTATTCTTGCTTCTTCTCATTCTGCTATATTCTTTGGCTCCGTTGCACTTTCTTCTTGTGTATTTTCCCCTCCTGTTAATTCCTCGTCTTTTATTTTATGCTCTTCTTGACTTTTTAAGAAACCTCACATGTACTTCTCTAGGGAGTTTATTCCTTCTCGCTTAGCTTGTATGTATTCTAAATATTTCATCAATCCCAGCTTGCATCTCCTGCTTGCTCGTCTCCAAGGCATTATTTTTCAAAGAACATGTTTTGATCCACATTTTCTTGTGAAGTGCAGTCTAATAATGCATTCCCCTTCCCAAAAGTTGCGCTTAGATGAATGCAAAGTCAAATAATTTAACCAAGTGAATTGTGCATATTTAGGGCTGCAATGAAATGCAGTGCCTCTCCAAACTATAATTTTTAATGTGACAAAAAGCGAAAGTAATTGAACATGTGGGGATTCAACGTATGAATTGAAATAAACTGAATTAACTTGAATCAAATTAAAATGAAATCACATTTAATTTTGGTATTGTCTTGTCCATATTTTCCCCCCTGGTCCTGTTTATTTTGGAAAGATAGCTTCCCTCAAAGACCAGGAGCAACCCTCAGCCCACAAAAGCTGTGTATACGGCAGAAATTCAAAAGTCACAGATCAAATAGTCTGTGATATAGTAATATGCAAAGATCAAACTTTTAAAGAATCTGTATTGTAAACAATGGGCCCTTACAACATGACCCTGATGTGGAATTTACATAGTTGTCAATTTAACTGTTTGCTCTTTTTCTCCTTGTGCAGCTCGGAAAGAAGAAAAAGAAATATATGCCTTACCAGTACCAACATAATTACTTTGCCTGTAAGTACTTTACCATGTTTACAGGAGCCTAAATTTGGAGGAGAATAACCAATGAAGTCATATACAGTATCAGCACTATAAAGTAGAACAGACTAAGAAACCAATGGTAGGGATTAGTTTTATTGTGACACCTAGAGTATTGGGAATATGAATGTGTTTTCTCTCTTTATGTGAAGCAGGGAGCTGCCTGAGACATTTACTCAAATTACTTTCTTGGAAAGGGCTCATTGCCTTGATAGCAACTCATTCTCCTGGCTTTCAAGGCCATTCCCTATTCCCTCTACATCAGGTCTCTCAATCACTACAGAAAAAGCCTGATGAGCATTGGGCCAATACATCAGGGAATAAGGTGGTTAATTTAATGCAAAATGGGATTCAGAGGCAGATGTTGTTTTGTTTCCTCTAGGACAGGGGTAGGCAAAGTTGGCTCTTCTATGACTCGTGGACTTCAACTCCCAGAATTCCTAAGCTAGCATGATTGGCTCAGAAATTCTGGGAGTTGAAGTCCATGAGTCATTGAAGAGCCAACTTTGCCTACCTCTGCTCTAGGATATACAGTAATATACTTTATTTTAGTCACACACTTATTTTTGTATTCTCCTTTTGCATTTTTATATTAGTCCTTGCCCCATTGGCATATACAATTGGTACCCAAGTGGTTTCCTATCGTCATATATTTACAAGAAAAAAATGGTTGGTAAGTCATAACACCTCTTTATTTTAGGAAATTGGTGTATGGTCATGGGTAACACATAAAAGTCCTGAATCCTCTTTCTTTCTAATGACTACAAGAGATGCATTACAAAATGCAAGTTGCTTTCTTTCCTTAATCTCCAAAAACATCATGGGAACATTTCCTGCCATTCATGATTTCATTGGCCTTCCCTTTTTTTTAAAAAAAAAAAAAATCTTTATTAATTATGTAAAAAAGACAAACAAACATCCAAACAAACATAAAAACATGTGTAAACATATGTATATATAATTAGAGTAAGAAATATCTTTGAATATAGAAAACATTGAACATTGAACATACATGTCAACCATCTCGTCGACGCTATCCTTTTACAGCCTAGTGATACAAAAATATTTACATCATTATCTTTCTTATATCTTCCAATATTTCCCTTATTCTTTTCTGTTATTATATTATGTTCAGTCTATTATCATTACAATAAAACAATTTTCCCTTTTTCAACAATGGTTCTTTTGTTCAGCTTGATTAATATTTTATAACCTTGTAAAATTGTATACATTCTGATATTTTGTTCCGGTCTTTGCGAAAAAGTAGACATTTGTTATTATTTATACTGTCTGAGATCATAACTCATAATGTGTCTAAGATCATGACATATAGTTATAGCAATTTTTGATATTTATTTTGGTTAAGCCAGTTATACCACCTGTCCCAAGTTTTATAGAATTCAAAGTCATCTTTATCTTGCATTTCCAGTGACATCCTACTAAGTTCTGCACATTCAAATACTTTATTAATGAGATTTAACATAGTTGGGATTTTTTCAGTTTTCCAAATCTGCGCATATATAATTCTTGCGGCTGTTGTAATGTGTAGAATTATATATCTGTCTTCGTTCGTCATTTTTTCCCTGAAGATACCTAATAGGAAAAGCTCCGGCTTTAGAGGGATCGTTTTTGAAGTTATTTGTTCAAGGCAGTTTTTGATCTTAATCCAAAAGTTTTTCGCTTTGGGGCAGGTCCACCATAGATGGTAGTATGTTCCTATACCTTCTTTACACTTCCAGCACTTTGGGGAAAGTTTCGGGAACATTTTTGCCAATCGTGCTGGAGGAAGGTGCCACCGGTAAAACATTTTGTATATGTTTTCTTTGTATGGTATCGCCAGTGTTAGTTTATAATTTATAGACCAAATTTTTTCCCATTCGTTTAAATTAATTGAATAACCAAAGTTTTGTGCCCACGCAATCATCCAAACTATACAATTTCCTACTCCAATATAATCTATTTGAAGAGGTGGTGAAAGGCTCGATGATTCCATTGGCCTTCCCTTTTGACAGCACCATGGAACAGAAAATGTAACTGGTTTGCTTGGGAAGGGAAGGGTGAGCAATTGGCAAATAGTACAATGAAAGCCAAGGAATGCTTGTCACAGCTGCAAAGAGCTGACCACAGTATCTACCCTGATGTTAACAATGAGCCTGTTCCACTGGGTTACATCAGGCATTAGTGAAGTTATCTCCTAGACTGTGAATCTTTTCCAAGCCAACCTGAAAGTCAGAAAACAAGCATTTTCTTGTTTTCTCCTCCGGGCAGAGACAGTGGCAACAATGGAACAGAAAGTGATGAGGAGCAGAGGAAGAGGTTGCCAGGAGATTGCATTTCTAACTGCCACGGATATTGGGGTGTATTTGCAGAGGGATGGGGGAGAGATTATTTGGGCACTGATATGGGGAGTACAGATACAGTTTAATAATAACAACAGCAATGCTTCCAGTTAGACATATTGTGGGTATAAAACTTCATTCCTCCCCATGGATGCAACCCCACCCCACCCCCACTACTCAGGTTGAGTCGTGCCACTATCCATTGCAATTCTCAGCCACTGCAAAAGACATTGAAACCTTTAGCAGCTTCAAAAATTCTATTTCTGCCCTAGAGAAATTCTTTCCATTTTGATGTAAAGCAAGGTTTCTGCACAACTGATGCTAGTATGCTCCACCCTCACTCTTTAAAAAAAAATCAATTTGTGGGTGTTTTGCTAGATGCACAAACAAAGAGGCCCTGAAAGTCCTTCAGCACTACTCTGCAGACTGCCTATTACTCTGCATGTTATTGCATTATAGCCTTTAGCATCTCTATTTGTCACATTATAGCTAATTAATCTGAAATTGACAAAGGAATTCATAATAATGATCTACATGTTGTTAATATTGTGCGAATTTAACACTCTGTTCTTTGACAGGAGCTGTTTACCACTGTTTTCTATAACTTCCGTGTCTGCCTCATGTATGTTCCCTTAATGGGATTTAAGAGCTTTATGGCTTACTACTGGTTAGCCAGGTAATAATAATTATGTAAAACTCTACCCTGCTTCTATGACTCAACTAATGCTTTTATATGCTGTGAAGTCAAAAGAGACCTTCAATATGTACATAGCTAGCTTTGTTTACCAGCCTCAAAAAAACAATGAGGTCTCCATTTCTTGTTGACTTAATATGGGGATGTGAAACAAATAAACTCCTGTTAAAAATAGTATAAACTATTACTTATCTTTTCATATTACACAATGGTTTCTATATGAGAGTAAGTCCCATTATAATTACAAGGCTTTTATTTGCTTCGGATGTAGCTACTACTTACCATAGATTTGAGAGATGCAATAAAAATCTTCCACAAGGTGCATGCCACAAAACGGCAACAAGTAATATCTGTATCTATGACTATATTGTTTGGGCTTTTTAACTTAAAAAATGATGTCATCCTTCCTCAAGCTCACCTCAAATTAGTTAGTAACATAAAAATGAAAATAAATTAAAAACAGCCATGCTATTGAAAAGAACATAGTTCACCACAATGATCTTGATCAAACTTCTGTTATTGTTTGGTCATCACCAATTATCAAAGTATTACTTACCAACTACAGCCAGCAATTATCAGTCTCAAATGTTCTTCACTAATTGCCAAATAGCTTCATCTGAGAACTGTGAATGGCGTTTAAAAGCTTACACTATGAGCAGGTTGGTACAGGAGGAGACATTTCTTTAAGGATTGGTCTGGTACTTTCTATCCTCAAGGGAAAAATATTATTTATTTGTCCTTCACTTCAGAGTTGGATAAAAACTGCATCTCAGTGGCTTCATCCAGGGAATGAGGGCATTTAGAGAGCTGTCTCCCAACTTGTGTTTCATCCAATCTACTTCACAGCAACAGGCCTCAAATGTAGTTTTGCTAGCATGCCATTTTGTAGCCCTAAAACCCTCTCAGAAGTTTTTGGACCAATCAGCTATAAGGCTGATCAGGGAAGTGAAGGAATTTTAAACTTCTTTAATGTTTTCACAAATCAGTCCTCTGTTACAATCTGGCTAGCAATCTACCTGAAACATTGCTTCCTAAACAAACTAACAAACACACAAATGCATGCTGAAAAATGCCTAAATGGTGCATGTTGTGGGTGAGGGGAGAGGACTAGAAACCTCTTTGGGATTTTTTGTTAAAGGAAGGAGCTGTTTGCAATTTGTATGCCATTAAAAGCTCTGGAGACAATGCATGTAGTGATATTCAATCCAGAAGAATGTCACTATTCTGTTCAGTGGCTGGGATTCTTGGTGTAGCTGTTGGCCAGTTCAAACTGAGCAACAATTGGCTCAGGGTGATGTGTGTGAAACCCAAATTCACAAATATATAATTAACATTGAGCTAAAAGTGTTTTGATCAATTGATAGTGAGGACACAGTGGAGAAATCAGGCTGGTTTTAAAGTATATTGAGAATTGAGAAGATGGGAAGTGGTTATGGAAAAGGAGCTGTGGAGGCAAATACAGACAAATCTTAAGCACTTTCCCCCTTCTTTTAGAAACTAAGCTGAACTTAAGCACTTTTATCCACCTTTCTTGCCTAATAAGTAATCCAAATGTGGGCAGCTCATCACTTGTGTAACTAATAGTACTACTTGCTTAATTGAGAACTCTGAAGAATGTGAGTTTTAGAATACCTGAAACTTCTAACTAGGTATGAGGGCTTAAAGTGTGATAGATTGTACAAGATTGTTACAAAATACCATAGCTTTAACTCCCTGATTTTACCTATAAAAATTATGTTTCTGTATAGTCAGTGCAATGATGTGGCAATAGTAATTGTCATGTTGTGTTTTGCGCTGAGAAAAGCAAAGTAGTTTTACTAGTGAGTGAACCATTTAAAGCATTTGTTTGAATCACTATTGTTATTGTTTGTATGTCTACACAGGTACTTAGAAGCTGCATGGTTTATCTGGGTCTCACAGATGAACCACATTCCAATGAATATTGACTATGATCAGAATTTAGATTGGTTCTCTGCCCAGGTGAGATAGTTTCTATTTAAAGGGGAAATTTTCTTTCTTTGGATAATCTTATTGACAGATGTTGGGTCCTTAGTTCTGAAACACATGACCAGATTATGCTGCTGTTTTCTTAAATGTTTCATGCCCTTATTTACATGGAAACATGTTCTTATAAAGAGCAGGTAATACAAATGGAATGTCTATGCTGGCAGCTAGAACTCACTCCCATATTGCAGTTTCTGGGAAAACCACAGTTGCACAGTGATGTCCTTTCTCATCTCATGGAGAAAATCTAGGGGGACCAACAATGAATTCATTGTCCACAGTAGATGATGAGATGATAAACAACGTAGTACAATATTAATCTCCCTTGCTTCTTCATGACAACTTGGCAAGGCAGGAATAGCACCAATGCTATTTGTCCTCCATCAAAAAGGACACTTTACAATTCCAAGTTGCCACAATTCACATAATTGTTCTTTTTGTAGTCATGAACCAGATTTTCAATGGCATAAAAAATTAACTTTGTAAGATGCATTGATCCACAGAATGAGAACATAGATCCATAAGCCTAACAGATAGGAGTAGTCAAACATTGATGGTGATGTAGGAAACACTGCCATTTTCTCTATATTGTAGAGAAGAACATATTGGAGGAAACCTAATTCTCCTGATGGTAGTTACAGCAATCTCCCCAGAAAGTGTACATGTGAAAAAACCAACTACCCAATGATCCATTTTTTTAAAGCATGTGATGCCCTTTTCCTTTAGAGCTCTGCACCGGATATTATGGGACTGGAGATTGTGTTGGATACATTCTATGGCTGTAATACTACAATTTCAAACTGTGGTTTAGACCAGGGGTCTCCAACCTTGGCAACTTTAAGACTTGTGGACTTCGACTCTCAGAATTCCTTTGCCGGCTGAGGAATTCTGGGAGTTGAAGTCCACAAGTCTTAAAGTTGCCAAGGTTGGAGACCCCTGGAACTTTAGACAATATAATTAAGGGATGAGTTTAAATGAATAGATTATATGAACAGGCCTCTGGCCAGAATTAGGTAATTTAAAGGTGATACCTGAAACCTGATCACAGTGATGTAAGTTAACGAGAAACAGCATATATTTGTTGTGACAATAATAACAGATGATTTCTCCATAGATAACCTGACCTATCATAAAGAGAGAATGAAAATGTGATGAGAGACAAGACAGATTTTCTCTTTTTTAAACAGTAAATCATAAATACAAATGAACTATGGCTAGTTGTATATCATCTTATATGTCCTCCAAATGTAAGCTAGTGCCAGCCTTTATTATATCATTACTGTTGGTACATCCTTATGTTACCCATGTACAGTATATATTTCACTTGTATTATATATTTTCTTTATGGGGCTTATTGCCAGTTTTTTTTCTCCTTCTACTGTTTTTTAATTGAAAAAGTTTTATTAGTACAGAGTACAAACATTTTTTAATTTTTCTCGCCCTCCCCCTCCCCCTCCCCCACCCCCATCCCTCCCCCCTCCCCCCCCCCGGACTTCCCAGAGAGAATACAGGGCATAATATCAGTAATTAAACAAAACAAAACAAAAAACCTGAAACCCCTCAACTCCAAATTATACGTTGATAGATTACATCGTTAAATTTCTATATTTTATATTATTTCCAATATAATTCTTTAAAAAAAAGATATTAATAATAATAATAATCTGAATTATACAAAGGAAGGAAAACAATTTCTCCCTCCTCCTTTCAATCAACTTTCTAAACCTATGAGAAATATTAATAATTCTAAATCTTTAAAAAGCATTAATAATAATAATAATCTCAAAATTAACTAAAACCGAGAAAGTATTACATAACTAATATCTAAATATTAAATAATAATACCTTTAAATTTCATCGTAACAACATAATATTATTATACAACAACTTATTAACTCAAAAAAATACCCTTAAAAGTAATATATAGTAATAATCATCTCAAAATTAAATAAAACTAAAAAAAATATTACGTATCTAAATATTAAATAATAAAACTTTTAAATTTCATCATGACAACTTAATATTATAATGCAACAACTTGTTAACTCATAAGAAAAAATATCCTTAAAGGTGATATTAATAATAATAATAGTAATAGTAATAGTAATAGTAATAGTAATAGTAATAGTAATAATAATAAAAGACCTAGAGGAGAGAGAGAAAAACAAAAACCTAAAACAAAGAAAAATCCTTCCTTTAAAACAAATTTTAAAATCTAATTATGATGATTTATAACTTAATAATTTTAATTAAAAATTCCAATTCTTGCAACAACCAAAAAAAAGGGGGGGGAGAAGAAAAATACAATTATATTATCTCCATCCATCTAAGACCTCGTCCTTCATCTCAAGAGGGGGTGTATCTTGGAAGGGCAGCTTTTATATGTTGTCAGACTCAGTCCTAATTGGCTGCGATATGTGTCATTCCCAATCTTGGAGGCTAGCTCCACCCTACGAGAAGGGGCGTTCAGAAGAAGACAACACCCTTTTCTTTATGGGACTTACAGCCAGTTTTTAAGGTAGCTCTAAATATTGGTTTATTCATACACAGTTTTCCTGTTCTAGATTCTCTTTTGTTTTATTTTTATAGTAGCATGATATAACTCCTGGAGATGGGAAATGGTTAACTGCTAATGCATGTTTATTATTTTTATTTTTTTTTAAATCGGAGGGTACATTAATTCATATGATTTGGTTATATCCAGTTTTTATTTCTGTTTGGAATAAAATTAAAGCCCATAAAAGTAGATTTATGAATAAATGTTTTATATTAAATGTTATCTTGAACATATTCCAAAATCATGCAAGCTGCTTTTTAAGGAATTACATGGATTATGAATTATATAAAATATAGCTATGAAACAATTTTTGAGGAATTATTAGGAGAAAATATATTGGACCAAATAAATGGTATTGAAAGACTGGAAAAACTCTGGATATTAAGGACTGGATTCAAGAAAATGTAACAATTTTTTAAAAACTATTTTTTCTAACCAATTAAACCTTTAAAAAATTGTTTTCTGTTTTATTTAATTAAAACACAATAATAGAGTATAATAATAGGATACCTTCTTTTGAAAATAGGAGAAAAATAAGTGCTCTAAATCTGTTTGCTAATGGCTCAATTAAGATTTGGATGCTACTCTTCTTGATCCTAAACTAATGTTCTAACTTTCACAGAAGTAATTACATAATATTTCCATGTCTACTTCCAAAGAAATAGTTCAATAAGGATGACTCAGGGAATCCAACTTTAGATTCACAGGTTGGTTGATTCACTCCAAAAGAGATTCTCCTGAAAAGAAGCTAGCCTGTTAAGCAGAATAAGCCACTGAATCTGAAACGTCACCAATATCCTAGTCCCGTGATGGCGAACCTATAGCACACGTGCCAGAGGTGGCACGAAGAGCCCTCTCTGTGGGCATGCATGGTGTTGCCAGCTGCTCTTCTGGATTCCGGTGCTCCGGCGTGCCCATGCGCTCCAGTTTCAGCACTTGGTACTTAAAAGGTTAGCTGTCACTGTCCTAGTCTGTGCAAATTTCTCCCCACACATATATATTATTGGATTTCATTCCATGCACATAGCACCAGTTCAGTAGTTGGCCTGGATTCAGAAATATTTCTAATGTCCTTCTGGGCAGTGACCATACTATAAATGTAACAAACATTTGGAAATGAATGATGGTCTACAATACTGTAAATTGATAGAATTATTTGTACTGTTGATAGAAACTAGGAAGAAACATGAAGGAAGTCATTGGAACTCTACATGCTTTTTATTTCCCCCTTAGCTCTCAGCAACATGTAACGTGGATGAATCTCTATTCAATGACTGGTTCACTGGGCACTTGAATTTCCAGATTGAACATCAGTAAGTACAAGCTATATGCAAAGGTTTTACAGTATATAGTGCAGCTTTTGTACAGCTTTTGTCACCACTAAGCACCACCTGCATATTATGGTCCAAGTTTTAATCCAAATGACGGCTATTGCCAGGAGTTTTGACTGGTTCTAAAGAAAGCAGATCTTGTCCCAGTTATACATGCTTTGGCTATTTCAGACTGGACTTTGGGATCTATGCTGTAAAAATGCCTAGAAACAGCATTTCATACAAAATGCAGCAGTGAAACTGATGTCTAGAGCTTAGGCTTTTCATATCTTATTTCTAGTTATATAGCAGATCAAATGGTTCATAATTATAATTCATTTCTGGTCCAAGTCAAATGCTGGCTTTTACCTTTAAAATTCTTAATTAAGAGTACAAAACCTATGAGCACCTCCACAATATTGCTGAACTACAGCTCTTAGTACCCTAATACAAAAGGACTCGTTAGGAAGGATCATGGTTCAGCAATAATCAGAAGGATCTCAGCTTGTTCATCCCTACCCAAAACTCTTTGGGAACCAGACAGGTGAAATGTTATCCCCTTCTATATCAACCTGCCTGTATGCAGTACTGAATAGAAAACTCTCCGACATTTATTTATTTTTATTTATTTATTTATTTGTCAAACATGTATAGTAGTAATTTGTATAAACATAAGTAAAAAGTAACGATAAAAAAGGACAATAGGACAGTAGGACAGGGACGGTAGGCACGCTGGTGCGCTCATGCACACCCCTTACAGACCTCTTAGAAACGAGGAGAGGTCGACAGTAGACTGTAGACATTGAGATGGGAAAGGCAGTAATGACAGCAGGATCCAAATTACAGAAAATTCCTTGATATTTTTTCTCTCTTTCCACAGTCTTTTTCCAACCATGCCTTGTCATAATTATTACAAAGTGGCTCCCCTGGTGAAATCCTTGTGTGCCAAGCATAACATTAAGTATGAGTGCAAGCCCTTGCTCACTGCTTTTGCGGATATATTGCGGTAAGTCTGAGCCAACAGGAAAAAGGCCATTTGCAGGCATGTCATCAAGTGAGGATCAGTGGGGCAAGAGAATATCTCAAGTGGACAGTAGCCTGAAAGAACTCATTGCTGTGAAAATGTGCTTTTGATTAATGTGTTCCCCTGTTCTTTTTTCCTCTGCAGCTCCATGAAGAAATCAGGAAAGGTCTGGCACGATGCTTATTATGAGGAATAAAATCAACACCAGTGAGGAATTGGGATGGCTCCATTGTTTTTAACACCTGCTGTTCTCTCTTAGTCCTTGTGATTTTAAAATAAATAATAGTTTATATCTATTGATTGTTTTATAGTGTTGTTGTATGCCACCCAGTCAGTTTTTCATGAGATGGATAGCCATGTACATTTGATGAATACATAAATAAATAATCTTGAAAAAGAATCTTGTGCTATCTTCCCAATCAACAGCACAAATATTCTTCATTGATGGATGGACAGACGGAGAGACAGACAGACAGACAGACAGACAGACAGACAGACAGACAGACAGACAGACAGACTAGAGAAGCAGAGGCCAAAATGAGGTAAATGACCTATTCCACAAAGAACCATCCAAGATGTACTCCCAACTACAATGTAACAACACAGTAATGTGAAAGCTGCCAGTAGCAAAAACTGAACAATACTGGAAGAACATATGGGAGAAAGAGAAGACACATAACACCAGCGCAACGTGGCAGCAGGACCCAAGAGCAAACCACAGCAAAATCCCAGAACAGAAACCATCACATCACAGTAGCAGATGTACAACAAGAAGTCTAGAATATGAAGAGCTGGACACCACCTGGTCCAGATATGATTCACACCTAGTGGTTAAAGAAACTAACAGGAGAGCATGAATGCTGAGCAGCACAGATTAATCAGCTTCTAGCCATAGGTTCTGACCAAGACTGGCTAACAGAAATAAAGGACAGTTCTGATCATGAAAGACCCCATACGGGAAAGGTACCATCTAACTATTGATCAATAACCTGCCTACTCACAACACAGATGTCCTATGAGACATCATAGCCACCAGTTTACAACTCAATGCTTCACACATGTTATCTGTGAATACCTGGGGTTATACAAGGTCAACAGGACACTAAAGACCTTCCTTGGGAATTCAAGGGGTCTATGGAAGAAAAAACTGAAAATCAACTCAAGAAAGTTGAAGAGGCAGCTCAAAGGAAAGAGCAAGATCCACACCATCAACACATATGCCCTGTCTGTCATCAGATATCCTGTCAGCATAATGAGCTGAGCAAAGCAGGGCATGGAAGCTGCTGATGTGAAGACCTGGAAATTCCCCACAATGTGTGGAGGTTTCCATCCAAAGTCCAACAACATAGAAACTATACCACTTGGAAAAAGGGTGAGCGAGGTCTGGTAAGTGATAAAACCATTGTCCTGGATGAAACCGAGAGCATCCTGATGTAAATCAGTAAGATGGTACCCAAAGATGAGCTTCTGAAAGAATGTCTGAAGCAGCAACAGATGTGGGAGGAAGATCAAACAAAGGAATGCCATGCAAGAGAAGACCCTGCATGAGATATTCCATTGATAGAGAGTTGAGGTGGCAGACATTGGGAAATCCTACCAGTGGCTGGAAAGGGATGAATTAATAGGCGCTATGCTCCAAATCCATAGAAGCATAAATGTACCACATTACACAGGACCCAGTCTGCAGGTGCAGACTATGCAAAGAGGCCGAGAAACAATCCAACGCACAGGTGTCAAACTCGGGGCATCACATTGCCGTTACATGACATATTACAACGTTTTTCTCCTTCTCAGAGCTGGGGTGGGCGTGGCCTACATGTGATGCATCTGGCCCATGGGCCACCAGTTTGACAACCCTGATCTAACACATAGTGACAGGGTGCAAAATGTATGCAAGGACAGCATACCTTCAATGGTGCAACCAAGTAGCTGGCATTGTGTACAGAAATATCTGTACAGTGTATGAAGCTAGATTCTTCCAAGCCCAGATGGGAGATTCCACAGAAGATTGTGGAGAATAACAGGACTAAGATACTGTGGGACTTCCAGACTGACAAACAGGTACTGGCCAATCAACCAGACACCATGGTAGTAGACAAACACCAGAAGATACCAGTGATGATAGATGTACTGTAGCAGTGCTAAGTGACAACAACATCCGAAAGAAGGTGTAAGAAACTGGAGAAGTACTAGGACAGGAAGGAGGAACTGGAGAGGATGTGAAAAATAAAGGTCAAAGTAGTCTCAGTAATATTAGGAGCACTGGGAGTTATGACTCCTAAGCTGGGAGAGTGGCTCTGAAAGATCCTAGGACTATGATGGTGAACCTATGGCACGCGTTCCAGAGGTGGCACTCAGAGCCCTCTCTGTGGGCATGCGCGGCATTGCCAGCTGCTCTTCTAGGTTCCGTCGTGCACATGCGCACCGGCCAGTTGTTTTCTTCCTGGTTCTGGTGCTCCGGTGCTCATGCATGCTTCAGTTTCTGCATTCGGTGCCGAAAAGGTTAGCCGTCACTGTCCTAGGAATAACATCAGAGCTCTCTGTCCAGAAGAGTGCAGTGCTAGGAACAGCTAAGATCCTGCATAGAACCTTCAAACTCTCAGGCTTCCAGCAGAGGACCTGAGATTGGAGGAGACTTACTGTATACCACCCATATAATGGTGTATCGGAGTGTGTGTAAAGATATTAATAGAAAATAGAATATATATTGGGTATGAGAGAAAGATAATAAATATAAAATATAGTGCAACTGCTGTTTATGCATCACATTTGGTTTCAAAATTAAGCAAGATCAGACTAAGTGAATACTTGGAGGCTGGGGGAAGGCATCATGAGGTAATATCTGTAGGTTACATCACGGAGTTGAAACAAATATTTCCAGAGAAGGCAATTCAAAATCACTCCCATGCTGTTGCCAAGAAAATTCACAACAACATTCACAACTTCTGGAGGCAAGCTGTTTCACTGATTAATTGTTCTGTTAGGAAATTGCTCCTTAGTTCTAAGTTGCTTCTCTCCTTGATTAGTTTCCACCCATTGCTTCTTGTTCTACCCCCAGGTGCTTTGGAGAATAGTTTGACTCCCTCTTCTTTGTGGCAACCCCTGAGATATTGGAACACTGCTATCATGTTTCCCCTGGTCCTTCTTTTCATTAAACTAGACATACCCAGTTCCTGCAACCGTTCTTCATATGTTTTAGCCTCCAGTCCCCTAATAATCTTTGTTGCTCTTCTCTGCACTCTTTCTAGAGCAGGGGTGGCCAAACTATGGTTCTTTGAGGACCTGTGGACTTCAACTCCCAGATAAACTGAAGTCCACAGGTCCTCAAAGAACCATAGTTTGGCCACCCCTGTTCTAGAGTCTCAACATCCTTTTTGCATCGTGGTGACCAAAACTGAATGCAGTATTCCAAGTGTGGCCTTACCAAGACATTATAAAGTGGTATTAACACTTCACGTGATCTTGATTCTATCCCTCTGTTAATGCAGCCTAGAACTGTGTTGGGTTTTTTTGGCAGCTGCTGCACACTGCTGGCTCATATTTAAATGGTTGTCCACTAGGACTCCAAGGTCCCTCTCACAGTTACTACTATTGAGCAAGGTACCACATATACTATACTTGTGCATTTTGTTTTTCTTGCCCAAATGTAAAACCTTACTTTTTCACCATTGAATTTCATTTTGTTAGATAGTGCCCAATATTCAAGTCTGTCAAGATCCTTCTGTATCTTGAGCCTATCTTCTGGAAGTTGGCTATTCCTGCCAGTTTGGTGTCATCTGCAACTTTGATGAGTTCCCCATCTATCCCCTCGTCCAAGTCATTGATGAAGATGTTGAAGAGTACTGGGCCTAAAACAGTGCCTTGGGGTACTCCACTGCATACTTCCCTCCATGTAGATGCAGTTCCATTGAGCACTACACATTGAGTGCAGTTGGTCAGCCAGTTTTGAATCCATCTGGTAGTGTTGCTGTCTAACCCGCATTTTTCTACTTTATCTAGTAGTAGGTTATGGTCTACTTTATCAAATGCCTTACTGAAGTCCAAGTAAATTATATCGACAGCATTCCTCTGGTCCACTAATTTTGTCACTTTGTCAAAGAATGCAATAAGATTAGTCTGGCATGATCTGTATTTGACAAACCCATGTTGGCTTTTGGTTATTACTTTGTTTGCTTCTAGGTTTGCATGACTATTTTCTTGCAATAATACATAGCTCTGTTGTAGAGAAGCAAAATATTTTAACAGAAACGAGAGCTGGGCTGTTGTATTGTCACACAATATATTTTATATATTGACACACACACACACACACACACACACACACACACACACACATACATATACATATATAATCACTTTGTTTTTTTGAAGCATTTTTAATGAAAAGGAGTTAAACTTTCTTCAGTTTTGTTTCCTATAGAAAGCTTTGAAGGAAATTCCCAAAGTCCAATTTCTTCCTGGAATTATACGATCTCTGTATGTAAAAACAGGTTTTTACTTGCTACTATATATTAAGTAACTCATTTACAACGTAATCATGTTTGGCTATCTTTATACATCACATGAACATGAAGGTGAATAACTTATTGCCATCTCTGATATCGATATCAGTTCTCTAATCAACTTTCTCATATTATCAGTACAGCTGCATATATTAAATAACTATTGCATAAAACAGTGTTCCCATAAGAATTACTCAATTGCATCACTGGGAGATTTCTCAACAGAAGCTGAACTTGCAACCAGAAGTATTCTGAATTTCCTTTTCTCCAACTCCAATCGGTTTTCCAGTTTTGACTAATCGGAATGAAACTATGAAGGTAAAGGTTTCCCTTGCACATATATGCTAGTAGTTCCTGACTCTAGGGGGCGGTGCTCATCTCTGTTTCTAAGCCGAAGAGCCAGCGCTGTCCGAAGATGTCTCCATGGTCATGTGGCTGGCATGACTCAATGCCGAAGGCGCATGGAACGCTGTTACCTTCCCACCAAGGTGGTCCCTATTTTTTTATTTGCATTTTTTACATCCTTTCGAACTGCTAGGTTGGCAGAAGCTAGGACAAGTAATGGGAGCTCATCCCATTATGCGGCACTAGGGATTCGAACAGCTGAACTGCTGACCTTTCGATCGACAAACTCAGCGTCTTAGCCACTGAGCCACTGAATCTATATTTAATATTTTAAGAAAAAAGTTTCCCCACAGTAATTCACCTCCCAGCATTCAGTCAACTGAATCAAGGTGAGAGGGGAGACCATTTGGAAAGCCACTCTCAAACTGGGCTCCATAGATCTGTTATGTGGAACGTGGAGTGTGAATTACCCATCTATATGAATGCTAGCATAGATGTTTAGGTAGTAAGGATATATCAGGAATAGTTCTCTCCTTCTCTGCCTTCCTTTTAAAATAACCAACCACATTGAATACGTATAACCTGTTAACATTAAGCAACTAGTGCTTAAGCATTACAGAAGTTAGGTCCTTGGTCCTCTCTGAACATGGTTGTTTTCTTGCAGATATCTCATTACCAAACTAGGTAACATAATCAATGCCCTGGAAGTGGGCAATTTCAAAGGTTGCCCCACTTTTGGGAACTCCTTACCAGAAGAGATTTAATCAGTTTCTTCCTGGGCTTTAGAAAAATTGTGAAGTCCTATCTGTTCTGTCTTGTACAGGAAGAGGCTATATTATGAGTGGAGACAAAATTCACTGGCTTAGGACAATTTTATTGCCTGTTTTAGTCTTTTTAAAAATATAAATGTAAGGTTTGGAGGAAGATGTTATTTTATGTTGAGATTATTAGCCACCCAGAGCCTCCAGGAATGGAAAGAATACAAAGTCAATCAGTTGTATTGTACATTGTGAGAAGGGTTTGGGTGTTTTACTTGATCACAAGTTCAATATGTCCCAACAGTGTAATGAAACTTTAAAGAAACCCAATGATATCTTGAAGACAATTAACAATTGAAGGAAGTGAATTTCTGGTTTGGCATCACAGCAAGACAGTTGGGATAGTGGGGCTCTGCAAAATCCCAGCTGATTCCTCTTTGTTGGGGGGCCCTAAGGGGCTCAAGTCACCCTGGAGGGGTGACGAAGAAAGGAGGGGTTCCTTGCTGATCGCGGTAGAGCGGCGGCTCTTCTGTTTGATCCTAGGCACTCTCCCGACAAACAAAGAAGAGAGACAGCCATTATGGCTGACTGAAGCTGGGGCAACCGAAGAAAGAAATGAGCTGGAGCGGTTTGGGAACAGTAGATTGGAACTGGGTGGGACAACTTTTGACTTCTTTATTAGAGACCCACTTTAAATAATAGAATTTTCGAAAGACTCCGAAGTGCTGAGAAAGTGGTGAATTAACACATGGAGATAAATTATAAACCCAAAAGAGAAATGGAATTTTAATGGAATAATATGAAGTTCTAAAATATAGAAAGACTGAACTGGAATTTGTGGTGTTGTGAAAAGTGACTTTAATCCGCTGAAAATATTGTCTGACTGTTGGAAGAAATTGTATAAAGAAAAATGTTTCCCCCCCCCTCTTTTTATAGAACTTTGACAATCAGCTGATAGCCCTGTCTTGCTACTGAAAATTAGAGGTGGTTCGCCATCTACTGGCCAAAGAAGATATACTGTTATAGGGTTGGAAAGGACCTTGAAAAAGAAAAGCATTGTGGCAATACTGGCTTTAAAATACTGGCTGGAAAATCCAACCAGACAAACTGCCATCAGGAGGTCAGTGGACCAGAACTGTACTGGAGGGACGGGGAAAGAAGAAGAGGCATTTTGGAAATTGCGGGGAGCAAGGCAAGCTCCCCAGAAGGTCAGAAACAAGCTCTTCAAACTGGCGGTGGGGGTGGCAGCCATTTTTAATGACCACTTTGAAGCTGGGGGCAACCGGACTAAAGTTTTGTGCAGGAGCGGTGTTTGAAGGAAGTGTGGGAGCAGGAGACAGATTGGCCAGTTTATGAGAAAAAGAAACTTAAAATGTGGATTCTAAAAATTTTAAAGATTGAAACAGCGGCTGCTGGGATCTGGAGTGCAGAAAAGAAAAGTGGGAGTGACAGAGTGAAAGCCCAAGTAAAATGTTTGTGGATTAAAAACAGAATTGGAGAAGCTTGAAAAGAACAAAAGAGAAAAGATCTGAAGAAGAAAAATAACTTTTTTGTTTCCCCACTATTGAAATGGAATTAAAACGTTTTGGTATTTTGAAAAGAAAAGAAAACGAGACAGTATGGAGATTTGAGAGAGACATCTACTGGAGGAATGTGAGTACAACACCTAGAGGAAGATACAAGAAATAGAATACAGATAAAAGCTGACCTTGGAAAGATAAGTTGACTATTGTGAGAATTTTTAAGGAGTGCCTGGTTCCGGCTTATTGTTTTGTTTTGTTTTTTCTTGGCTGAGGAAGATTTAAGACTTTAAGACTGGTTTGGGCTAAAATTGGGACTGGAAATCAAAATTGTATATAAAAGAAAAATTGATAAAATTTAATATGGAATGTTGGATGTATAAAGAATTGCTTGGGATGTTAAAAAATGTACAAGTAACATTAAAAGAGATTATAGAGCCAGAAAAACCAAGGAAGCACATAGAACAAGAGAGAGAAGAAGAATTTGTAAAAGAGAATGAGAATGAGAATCAGGAAGTGGAAAAAGAGCAAAAAGAAGATAGAAATGAAAATCAGATAGACAATTTCACTGAAATTTACAAGGTTATGGAAAGAGTAGAGAGGGAAAAGGGAAAATGCCTTCCAAAAAAAACAGATAAAAGATGAAGAGGGAAACAACAAGAAGAAAAGAAGAAAAATGCTGGAGAGGGACACACACACGCAAACAATCTATCGAAAGGTGATTAGAAAGGTTCAGAAGAAAAGATACAATACAGATAAAATAAAAAAGGGAAAAAGAAGCCAAGAGAAAGGGATAAAAGCATAAACAGTAGGGTGACCAGACGTCCCACTTTTGGCGGGACAGTCCCGCTATTTAATAATTTGTCCCGCGTCCCGCAGCATTTCAAAAAAGTCCTGCCAAGCAAGTGCGGCACGGAAGCCGCTGTTGGCCGGCAGCTCCCCGGGCGGGTATAGGGGGCGGCAGCCCCCTGGGCAGGTATAGGGCCAGGCCTGCGCTTGGAAGGGGCCGCTGCTCTCGCTGCTCTCCCTCCCTGCCTGGCTGCAGACGTCCGCCTGCCTTCCCGATGCAGCGCTGCCGCAGTTCACTTTTGTTTTGCGGTGGGAGAAGGAAGAAAGCAGGCAGCGAGAGCAGCAGCCTCTTCCAAGCGCAGGCCTGGCTGTCTCCCCACACGGAGGGCTGCTGCCTGGCTGGCTGGTGGCGACTTCTGCAATGGAGGCAGCACGCGGCTGTGAAGAACCCTCACCACCCACCCTCCCAGAGCACCACAGCTGAGGTTTGCTTTCTTCCTTCTCCTGCTGCTGTTCCTCTCCGGGCCAGATGCAACAGAGGTGAGCCCCGGCCATGGCAAACCGCGGCTGTGGTGCTCTGGGAGGGCAAGTGGTGAGGGTTCTTCACAGCCATGTGCTGCCTCCATTGCAGAAGCCGCCGCCAGCCAGCCGGGCAGCAGCCCTCTGTGTGGGGAGACGGCCAGGCCTGCGCTTGGAAGAGGCTGCTGCTCTCGCTGCCCGCTTTCTTCCTTCTCCCACCGCAAAACAAAAGTGAACTGCGGCAGCGCTGCATCGGGAAGGCAGGCGGACATCTGCAGCCAGGCAGGGAGGGAGAGCAGCGAGAGCAGCGGTAAGGGCTGCGATGAAGGGGGGTGTTTGGGGGGGTGCACAAAGCTGCAGCAAAGCAATCCTGGATTTGTGTCTCCACCTTTATTCATGTGGATGGGCTGCGGGATAAGAGAGACGGACCCCTCCCGTCTTGCTCCCCTAGAAACCCCCCCCCTCAATGGTGTCCCGCTTTACAAATATTAAAATCTGGTCACCTTAATAAACAGAAAATCAATACAAAATGGAATAGTAGAGAGACCAAGAGATAATGGTTTAAAAAGGGAAGATTAAGGAGGGAAGAAGAGAAATGGGTTTGGTAGGGGTAGATATAAATAGGATTTAATAGAATTGTACTAGTACTAAAAATCTTTGATTGTTAATTATTGGAAAAATGGTTCTTCTTATGTATGTTAAATTGAAAATAGATAAAAAGTGATGAATATTAGTTGTACCTCATGATTCTTGATAAATGTATATTTTCTTTTATGTACACTGAGAGCATATGCACCAAAGACAAATTCCTTGTGTGTCCAATTACACTTGGCCAATAATGAATTCTATTCTATTCTATTCTAAAATGGAAAAAAGGAAATGGAAATCTTGACTGTAAAATGAAGTAAGCTAATATTGAAAAATGGGTAAATAAATGGGTTGCTAAAGAAAACAAGAAATTAAGTGTGTATAATGGTAAAATGTTGATTTTAAATATGTTTGAGAAGGAAAGGAAGAAAATGAAGTGTACTAGTACTAAAAATGTGGAAAATGGTTTTATATATATATATAAAAGTGAAATAAGATGAATTATGTTATAGATGATGAAAACTTCAGTAGATGAAATTAGATTAAAATTAACGTTGGTGTTTGATTATAAAATTAATTAAAGATTCAAATGTGGAGGGTTGAAGAACTAGAAGGGAAACTTAAAAGGTGTTTAGAGAAATAGAGACTATAATAATGGGGCATATAATAATATGTGTTAAAAATTATATATAAGAAAAAAATGAATAAGGATAACAAATTGTGGGGGAAAAGAAGAATATGGCTGAAATTGAAAATAAGATATATTATTGATTATGTATAAGAAATGATGTAAGAGAAAGAATCCGGAAAACACTTTGTTCATAAAAGATGTATATGTTTTGTGTTAAAAATATAAAACTTATTTACAAAAAGAAAAAAGAAAAAAAGAAAAAAGTTTGAGTTGATAAAAAAGAAAGGAAAGCCATAAGAAGAGATAAGAAGAGAAACAAAGTAAAAAGGGAAACAACATCTGGAAGACCATCTTTTTGTTTTTCCTATTCTATCTACTTGGGGTTTTTTTTTTTTTTGGCAGCTCAAGAATAACTGGTGAGCCTTTTGAATTTTTAAAAAATAATGTGGATTATAAATGATAGGAATTGCCCTTGAAACTGAACATCTGATTTTGTGAATTAATGAGTCATGGGGAAATTTGGTGGGCCATTCTGGATTACAAATATTATTTGAGAATACTTTACGAAGTGAAAGAAGACAAATTAAACAAGACTTACAAATTTGAATAACCCAGAGGGAGCAAAACAGCAGACTTTGAGGATTACAAACACTGTGGATTTTGAGGAACAGTTCAGGGATTGAGCAAATTCTTCTACCATTGATTTTTTTGACATTTTTAAACATTTGGAACATTGGGACTTGGATGGATTACTGAAAAACTTTTAGATCATTAAAATAAAGTAAAATGTTACAACAAGAAAGAACAAATATACCCCAAATGGAAATTTTATTAATGCTTCAAGATATCAAGGAAATTGTGATGAGGAATCATAGGGAGATGATGCAACTGATGCACAATATGGATCTGAGACCAGGAAATCGCCAGCAACGATAATGGAAAATGAACAAACAATTCAGATAATAGAAGAGAATTCAGAAGGAGTAGAAAAAAGAAGAGAGGAGAGAAATCAACAAATGATACAAAACGTGGGCGAGAGGGGGGGAGGATGGGGGGAAGGGGAGGGGGAGGGGGGCAGGGGGGTAGAAAAAGAGAAAAATGTTTGTACTTTGTATTAATAAAACTTTTTGAAATAAAAAAAAAACAAATGATGCAAATGATATTCAAATTTGCACGCTTGAATCAGTGCTACCAATTCAGTGGCTTGAACACTGTAAGAAGGTGATAGCCGGGAATCCCAAGCAATCTAATGGAGGGAAACGACTCAAGATACACTTTTGGGGTTTGCCATGTAGCTGGGGCTCTGTGGAAGCAGTGGGGATTCCTGACTTCAACTGGATATCCAATTGCCCTGCAGCCTTGGTCTCCAAACTGTTAAAAGCAATACAATAGCCATAGCAATTGTACATTGCCAAGTCCACTAGAAGGATGACATCCACTACCTCACTAGGGGTAATCAATATACAGACCATGCTGCCAAGTTGGCCACCCTACAACCCAAGCCTACACCCCTGGTTGCCCCCACAATAAAAGCATCTACCAAAATCCTCTACCAAAATTTCCTAGTAATGGGGAAGGCAGAATTATGAGTGGAAAAATATGAAGCAATCTTTTGGGTAGGATTCTGGTGAGTCCCCGATGGGAAACCCCCATTGCCTCTTAAGAGTCATATATCAACAATTGCACTCCAAGGGTCATTGTGGGGTCTGAGCTATTGTAGATGTGACCAGATGGGTCTGGTATGCACCTGGGGCATATAGCAAGGCTGCACGGGTAGCCAAGTGCTGCCAGACCTGTCAAGCTAACAATGCCTCATCCAGAAAAGCAATCCACGAGGGAGAGAGTCCATGGGCACCACGCCCCTTTGAAAAACTTCAATTAGACTTCATTCAGTTACCCAGAGCAAACAGTTTTCAATATGTCTTAGTTTGCAGCTTTCCTATTGGGTGGAGGCCTTTCCTTGTCACCATGCCACCCCCCTTGAAAGAGCATGACACCTATTGAAGGACATAGTGCCCAGGTTTGGAGTACCAAGTGCCCTGGACATGGACAGAGGAACACATTTTGTGTCACAAGTCATTATGCATGTCCTCCAGTCCAGGCCCTTGGGATCTCCCAAAACCTTTACAGCCTCTGGTACCTTTGCTCATCTGGGGGGGGGGGTCGAATGAAAAAACAGGGAACTTAAAACCCTTCTAGCCAAACTTTGTCAGGAGACATACTTGCCATGGCCCCAAATGCTATATGTAGCCCTGTTCCATCTTAGAATTAAGCTGCGGTGGGATTTGGTATCTCCCCATTTGAATTACTCTTTGGTCACCCTCCAGACATTCTAAAGGGTTTAGACCCCCACTTTCCGAATCTGGAAAAGGAGGAGGTGGTCTTATCATCATATCTCTCAGCCTTACACCAACAGGTTACTCAATGCAATTGAGTGCTATCAGCTACAGCCCATTCATAATCAAACAAACTGAATGGACCAAGAATAGGGAAATGATGGGATTTCAAATCTACATGCCTCTACCCAATTCCAAGGACAGGACATGACCTTTAAGGCATTAATAGGATTTACCCACCCTATTAGCATAGCAAAACACACAAAGCTCACCACATTGCAGAACCCCCTGAAGAATCTTAATCACAAACCTCAGAACCCTATAAAAATCTAACTAACCCAACCAGTTGGTCAGCTGCTCCAGAACCGAATAGGTGAATGTCACTTCGCTTCTGAAACAAATCTCCTTCCAAGCAGCTGGCTTCAGCCTTTTAATTTCAAATGGCGGAAGCATTTGCTTGTTTGTTTTCTTCTCTTCTTCTGCATTCTCCCAACAGGAAGAATGAGTCCTGAATTTTCTTCCAACAGAAGGTATCTGGGGAATCATCCAAGGGAGTAATCACACTCTATGTGAGAACCCTAAGTGTCTCTGAGTGTGCAATGTTCATTATTTCTAGTTACATTGCAGCCCATTTCCACTTTACTGCTTCCTTTAATGTTTAGGTAAAATTAATATTGCATGGTATCTATGTAAAGGCCATACTTCATGATTGCTCCAGCATATGAGCAGGGCACTTACTATTTCAGGAAGGCAGGAATAGATAATATCAACCGCAGCCCATAGCTGACATTCCAGAGTTTCAAAATATCTTCCCTGCTTGCAATTATGTGACCTGGGATGATTTTGCAAAAAGACACAGCAAACCACAGAAATAGAACATTCAGTCAATGAACTTGATTTACATGTCTACTTTTAGTCCAAGAGAAGTTTTTTATCACATTTCAGATTCCTGTTTGAAAGACATTAATTCACTTACAGCTTCTGCATTTACAGGAATGGTGAATACAGTAAAATAATTTGATCTTTTGCAGTTTTGTGGTTGTTGGAATTCATTGTTGGAATTTATTCTTATGCAACAACTGCAGTAGTATTCAGCCAGTAAATGGCAGCATTTACAAGTTTGGATCTATGGTATATTTTATTTATTTATTTTATTTTATTTATTTTGTCAAGCGTGTATATGCTTACAGACATAGTCTATGTCTTTTATTCTAAGTAGAGTTTCTTGTTTCCTGTTACAGTGAAGCAGTTAAAATAGTTGAGCAATAAAGCAAATGGTGGCTGTACCAGGGGTGGATTCCAACTTACCTCGCTGCCGGTTCACTTCCTCACGGGCCATGTGGCCACGCTGCATGGCCGCGCGCGTGCTTCACATGCATGCGCATGCGCAGTGCAAAAAACTCCCAAAAAAACAAACTCCAAAAACAAAATGGTGATGCATGCTCAGTGATGGTAACTTGGCTTCTGTGCATGCACAAAAGAAAAAAAATTCAAAAATTCAAAAAAATTCAATTTTTAAAAAAAAGATGGCGGTGCCCACAGAGTGGCACCGACTGATCCGGTTTGGTGATGTCATTGTGACATCACCAGCGGGTCACTACTGGTTCAGGTGAACTGGTCTGAACCGGGAGGAACCCACCTCTGCACTGTACTCTGTTCGCTCTGTGATGCTATATATATAAACAGAATTTCTAATTCTGGTTATGGGCCCAGAGTCTGCATCCAAGCATGCAGCATAAACATCCCAGTCATAGCCAGCTACAGCAAATAAGTGCAAGATACTACAACAGAAAGAATACTGCAACAGAATAAAAGAAAATGGCCAATAACACAGCTGCAGCAAAGATTTCATTTGCAAATCTGACAAACCAGAATTACCAGTCTTGGACATTCAATATGAAGATGCTGCTAATAAGGGAAGGTATGTGGAACTCAGGGGCGGGTTGCTCTTACTTCGCTACCAGTGCACTGCTCGCCGAAATCTCGTGAGGGGATGCGTGCGTGCGATTTTGGTGATTTTTTGCTTCCGTGCATAGATGAAAGCAAAATCTCACCAAAATCTCACGCGCGCACACGGCCCCTCGCGAGATTTCGATGAGATTTTGCTTCCGCGCATGCGCAGGAAGCAAAAAAAGCAAAAAATTGCCGAAAAAAGATGGCAGCGCACAACAGACGGCCGAAGACGGCACCAGAGCCGTTGCACACAAATTGTGTAATCGGCGGGTTCCTACCAGAGCTGTGCACTGGACCGCACTGGTAGGAACCCACCCCTGGTGGAACTGTATAGATGAAACTAGGCAACAGAATCCCTTCGAATGAGTGGATAGAGAAAAATCAGAAGCACAATCTCTCTTAGCACAGAAGATGATCAAATCATAGCTAAATGTGGAACTGCTAAAGAAATGTGGGAAGGATTACAAAAGGTGCATGAAAGAGCTAATCTCAGCAAGAAACTGCATTTGATTAGAAAGCTATACCAAACCAAGATGATGAAAGGCCAGATATGCAGGATTACATAAGACACACCTTGGAAATGGTTGAATGCTTGAGAGATATAGGAGAAGAAATAAAAGACTTTCATTTCACAGCACTATTATTTAGTGGTTTACCAGAAAGTTATGAAACGCTTGTCACTGGACTCGATGCACATCCAGATGATGAGCTGACATTGGAATATGTGAAGAGCAGGCTTGTAGATGAATATAAGCATAGAACAGAAAGCATTAATAGAGAGGGTGCTTCCATAGCAGAGTCTGCTTTAAAGATGAAAAATAGGAATAAAAAGAGTTACATGAAGCAAGAAACACGTGAATGTTTTGTGTGCAAGAAAAAGGGCCATTTAAAGACAGATTGCAGAATCTGGAAACCTAGAATGGAAAAACAGACTAAATTACAAAAGATCAAAAGTGTGAAGGAAGAAACTGATTTTGCTTTAGAGAATGAACATGCTTTTCAATCCAAAAATTGCACCTCATATTTTCAAACATGGTGTGTTGATTCAGGAGCTATGAGTCACATGACAAATGACAGAAATTTCTTTATTCACCTTGACCAGAGTAAAACAGAAAAAAAATATCACCACAGCTAATGGGCAAATAATGGAATCAGAAGGAATAGGATATGGTTTTGTTTACTGTCCTGTTTCCCAGTATCACCAGAAAAATACTTGTGAAAAATGCTCTGTATGTCCCTGTCCCTTGAAACTAATCTTTTGTCAGTGAAGAAACTCACAAAATAAGGCAATTAGTGTCCTTCCAAGGGCACAGTTGTGTCGCCACAAAAGGGGATATCTTACTTGCAAAGGATAAAATTACAGATGAACTACAGTATATCAGCTGAACTGAATCATTCCTCTCATTCAAAGAGGGAACCTCCTTTCATTTCCATAAAGTACCACAGGGAATATCATGACTTACACAATTCTGCTATTTATAGATATAGACATATCATAGCATTTGAATATCTTTTCTAAGGCCTTCATGGCTACTCTACTAAGTGCTGTGTGGCCAAGTCCAGGGAAGATTGCAAAGCTTTCCTGAAAGAAAACAACTTTTGCTACAAGTGCTGCTCATCAGCCCTTCACTTTGCCAAGGAATGTAAGGTCAGTGTAAAATGCACAGAATGTGGCAGCACAGGTTAAAGCACAGCTTTACACTCAGTGCCAGCTCGATGGACTTTACAACACATTCACAATGCCAGTGAGCACATCGGGAAGAAAGAACATACTGTTACAACCACAACAGAAACCAAAATGCACAGACGTCTCCAAAGGAAATGTAGGTGGCAGGTCCTGCCCCAAAATCTGTTTAGTTTCTCTATTCCTTAAAAACCTGTGCAGGAATTGTGGAGACAGTGAGGAGAAGAGCATCTGGTTTACCAAGTCAAGTCAGTAGATGGGAAAACATGCCTGAATTTACCAACTCTTATTGAATGCAACCAGATTCCTGACCATAGATCTGAAATCCCTACACCAGATGCACAATTCATCACCCACATTTGAACTTCATAGCACACCTGATACCAGAGCTCGATCCTCAGACTCAGATAATCTTGCTCCTAGGGAGAGATATCTTACAAGTCCACAAAGCAAGAGCTCAGATCCTCCATACGCTCATAAATTAGACCTAGGATGGGGTTATTATAGGTTATGTCTGTTTTTAAAATGTGCACAAACCAACCTCTGTTAACAGCATGCTTATAAATACATTAAAGAATGGGCATCAGTGGTGGGTTCTAAATAATTTTGCTGCTGGTTCACGCACGCGATGCTTCTGTGCATGTGCAGAAGTGTACCGGGCGGGTGGGTGGAGCCTCCCACCGCCAGCACTACCAGTTCTAAGAAGAGCAACCCACCGCTGATGGGCATCCTTCTATTTTTCAGCCCTGCCACAATCAATTCCTCTTAAAGGAATCACTATACATTACCCATTTGCCTTGTCCCTTCATAGGCTCCTTTAGTGGCAACCTCACCTGTGAAAGTGACCAAGATCATTTAAGGTGCACAGTCTTTCAAATGACAAAAGATGACAATTGGATGGCAACATCTAATGAGGACAAACTCCCTTTAGAAATGATGGAGCAGGCTTAGTCAAAGATACTAACCCATCTTCCAGTGGTGGATTACTTTGTTACCGGTGCACTGCACGCGCATCTCCAAGTTTCGGGGGGGGGGCGCGCTCACTACACACATACGCCCCCTCGCGCAATTTTGCTTCTGTGCATGCACGGAAGCAAAATCACGCCAAAATCTCATGAGGGGACGTGCGCGAGAGATTTCAGTGCAATTTTGCTTCTGTGCATGCGCAGAAGCAAAATCACCCAAAAATTCACATAAAAACATGGCGACGCGTGCGACGGACTGGCAGAGAGGGCTCCAGAGCGGTCATGCGCAAATTGCGCAATCGGCCGCTCCCTACCGGAGCTATGCACTGGTCAGCTCCGGCAGGAACCCACCTCTGCCCTCTTTCCTTCAGACCACACAGGCGATGCCTGCCTAACAATAAAGAACAAGCTATAGCATGCTCCTTGCCACAGTCTCCAGAGTTTATCTATGCTATTTATACCACAGAACCTGTGGAGAATATCACATTTTAAATGGTGCAGCAGATAAGAAAGGGGATCTGAAGTCAAGGACAGAGTTACAGGAAGAAGGCATAGATCTAGAATGGTGGGCATACTTACAACTACAATCAAAATATAGGAAAGACAAAAAAGATCCAGGTATAAAAATGGAAACAACTGAATTAGACAAAATACTATTAGGATCAGAAGATAAAATGATTTTTAAAATATACCATTATTTCTTAGAACATATGAAGAGCAAGTCAAGGAAACCATGGTAACTTGGAGTACAGATTTTGGATACAATATTGATTTAAACAAATGGCAAGATTTATGGAATAGGAACCGGAAACTTACTCTAGCCACTTCATATAAAGAGAACCTCTATAAAATGTTCTACAGATGGCATTTCCCACCAACGAGGTTAGCAAAGATGGGCCCAAATCTCTCACCAATGTGCTGGAAATGTAAAATGCTACCAGGGACATATTATCACATGTGGTGGGAATGCTCAAAAAACCGTGAATTCTGGAACAAAATAAAGCAGTGGCTAGAAGAAATATTAATGGTAAAACTAGAATTAAAACCTGAACTTTTTCTACTGGGAATTACTATAGACAAATATGATAAAGGGATAATATATTTAATGTTACACATTTTAACTGCTGCAAGATTGGCATTCGCACAAAAATGGAAAAACAAAGATATCCCCAGAGAAGAAGAGATTTTATATAAAATATTGTCTTCTGCAGAGATGGACAGACTAACGATGGAGTTAAAAGAAAAAAATGAATCAGAGTATTTTGAAACCTGGGATAAATTATACCAATGATGGGAAAAGAGGAAAGTCAGGATTGTGAATGTATAGAATGTATAGAATTTTATTATTTCTAAGAAAGATAATGGAATTGATATTGTATAAAAAATGAAGTTATATTTAGATAGAGTCAAAGATGTATATTTAGGAAAAGAAGCAATTTAATGTAAATATGTAAACTGGATCACCCGTCATGTACTTGTCTTTTTGTTTTGTTTTCTATGTTTGTTTGTTTTTAATTGTATTATAAATAAAAAACCATTTAAAAAAAAGAAAGAAAGCCCGCAAATGGTTTGCTGCAGACAAGCAGACTAAGGACATGGATTTCTGGAACCATGTCCTGTGGTCCGATGAGACCAAGATAAACTTATTTGGTTCAGATGGTGTCAAGCATGTGTGGTGGCAACCCAGGTGAGGAGTACAAAGACAAGTGTGTCTTGCCTACAGTCAAGCATGGTGGTGGGAATGTCATGGTCTGGGGCTGCTTGAGTGCTGCCGGCACTGGGGAGCTACAGTTCATTGAGGGAACCATGAATGACAACATGTACTGTGACATACTGAAGCAGAGCATGATACTTTTTAATTGTTAGGTGGATGGATTGCAGTGTATTTTATTGCAAATACTTTATATGGGTGTAATACAGATTATCCAATAGATGCCCGTGTAGTATAATTGTCAATGATTTCTTAGCTGATGCAAGAAACATTTCCTAGCTGCTTGAAACTTATCAAGATCCAAGTATATCCTCCATTAATTTTTCCATAATCATGTCATTGGAGTATTGTGTCCAGTTCAATTCAAAAAGGGCAATGAAGCAAGTGCAGAGAACGGCTAGCAAGTTGGGGAAGAATCAGGAAACCAAGCACTATGGGAAATATTTAAAAGATCTGACTACCTTCAGTCTAGATACTTACAGAAGATGTGATAGCCCTCTTTAAATATTTGAAGGGCTGTCACATGGACGAATAGTGGACATGTGCTATTGCCCCAGAGGACAGGACCAGAACTAATAGATTAAATTTACATAGAAAGAAGTTCAGGCAAGACGCAAAAGAAGAACTTTCCGGTCAGTAGAACAGATGGACAAGTGGTAAGTTATTCACAAGAAACAGTCCAATGGAGGTTTGATGTTCAGGATTGTTCAGCTCAGGATCCCATGCTGAGCAGAGGGTTGCACTCAGTGACCACTAAGTCCCTTCCAGCCAGGGGTGGGTTCCTACCGGTGCAGTCCAGTGCGCCGTTCTGGTAGGGAGAGCACAATTTGCGTGCGACGGCTCCGGTGCTGTCTTTGCTGGTCCATTGCACGCCGCCATCTTTTTTCCACAATTTTTTGGCTTTTTTTGGTTCCTGCGCATATGCGGAAGCAAAATCTTGCCAAAATCTCATGAGGGGACGCGCACTCGCACAAGATTTTGGCGAGATTTCACTTCCGCGCATGCGCGGAAGCAAAAAATCACCGAAATCGCTTGTGCACAAGCATGCATGTGCGGAAGCAAAATCACACAAGGGGGCACGCACGCATAGCAAGTGAGCATGTGAAACATGGCAATGCGTGCGCAGCGCATCGGTAGCAAGGTAAGAGCAACCCGCCCCTGCTTCCAGCCCAATGGTTCTGTGAATTCCCAAAACAAATCCCTTTGTTCCCATCATAAAAGTGACATATAATGCCAACACTCCATGTGTTTGGCATTTGTCTAAGAAGTTTGGAGAAGCTGGAATGGATGGGTGAGAGGTGAGCTTCCGAATGCAAAAAGAATATCCTGAAACGCAGCAACAACATTACCCTGATAGAACAGCAAACTAGGATGAAACAGGTCTTGTCTCTTTTTCGCTAGCCAAAACCAAAACATTTTAACCCCAACCCCCAAGTTTCATGCACCAATTGATAATGCCCACTTATCTTGACTGTCCTGCCTTTTTTTCCTGCCAGATAGATTAGGGTTAAGTTTATTGATTAGTGATTGACAGTTAATTTTGTGAATTTATGTACCATGCCATAACCACAAAGTTATTGCAACAATTAGTTATGTCTGCAGCAGGCAAGAACTTTTCAGGGGGTCCTTGGTGCTCTCTGAGCTTGGTTGTTTTCTTGCAGATGTTTCATTACCCAAATTAGGTAACATCATCAATGCCAATATGGAGTTTGGTTTATTCTCATTTTATATTCTAGTGGCTGGCCCTGTCACTAGAATATAAGCTGAGAGCAACCCCACTCCCTACTAGCACTGATGATGTTACCTAGTTTGGGTAATGAAACGTCTGCAAGAAAACAAACAAGCTCAGAGAGCACCAAGGACCCCTCATTTCAACCCTGAGCTACAAAAAACTCACTATGGCCTACTCGCCATGGGACAATTCGCCATAGCCATCTCACCACAGCCAACTCACCACGGGACTAATTGCCACAGGGCAAAAGTTACTTAATATTGAAGAAATAGTGAAGAAGAATCATTAAAGGAAAGATGTAAAAGGAGGGATAAAATGAAATGTAAATGACAAAAATTAAAATTATTTTTAAAATTATTTTAAATAAATAAATAAAATTGTTGAATTGTCCTGTGGCGAGTTGCCTGTGGCGAGCTAGCCATGGTAAATTGACAGGGGCTAGTTGGCCATGGCAAGTTGGCTGTTGCAAGTTGTCCCATTCCAGCTTTCAGACATTAGATTTTAACTTTTAGTGGCAGACAATAAAAGCAATAAGAGCCAGATTTTTTTAAAGCTGTGTTTTTCAACCACACAATCATTGTGCAGTGATCATGAGTGTAAAGTAGGATCTTTCCTAAGTTTTGCATCATTACAAATTAAATGAAGTTGACAAAGTGGTAGAAGAGCTATAGATTAGGACTGGGCTGTGTTTCAGGATCAATTCTGAAAAGATGCTTCAGAAAATGTAAGAGCCAGCCTTTTTCCTATGACATAGTTTCCCATGACTATGGGAAATAATTTCCCATTATTCCCATGACAAAGCCTAGGGAATAAACAGGGTGAACTTGAAATGTTAATGCACGAAGGTACACACAACATAGTTGGAATAGCAGAAACTTGGTGGGATGAATCACATGATTGGAACACACAGATAAAAGGATATAAACTCTTTAAAAAAACCAGATCACACAAAAAAGGCGGTGGTGTTGCACTGTATATAAAGGACCACTATGTAGCTACAGAGCTACAAGTAACCAAGGAAGAAAACCCATTAGAATGCATATGGGTCAACATAAAAGAAAAAAAGAACGACACAACAATAGGAGTTTACTACAGACCACCAAACCAAACAGAAACAATGGACACCCTTTCTACCAACCAGCTAAAGAACATATGCAAGAAAAACAACATTGTAATAATGGGAGACTTCAACTACCCGGATATCAACTGGAAACCAACTCAGCACCAAGTGAGAAATCTAACAGATTCCTAACCAGCCTAGCTGACAACTTCATTGTCCAAAAAGTGGAGGAGGGAACTAGAGGGGCAGTCATACTGGATTTAATACTCACAAACAGAGAAGAAACAATAGAAGGAGTCGAAGCTGCGGGAACACTGGGCGAGAGTGACCATGTAATACTAAAATTCACCATAACGCAAACACAAATAACTGAACATAATGACACCTATATCCCAGACTTTAAAAAAGCTGACTTCAACAAACTCAGAGAAAACTTGGAGAAGATCCCTTGGATGAAAGTACTAAAGGGTAAAACAACTCAAGAAGCCTAGGAGATCCTGAAAAACACAATCATAAAAGCCCAGAACACCACAATACCGATGAGGAAGAAAAACAAGAAATCCAAAAGGAAACCAGCATGGCTACACAAAGACCTCATCGACAAACTGAATGAAAAAAAAGATAAATACAAAAGATAGAAAGAGGAGCATATAATCAAGGCAAAGTACCAACAGATAGCCAGAATCTGTAAAGAAAAAATCAGGACAGCAAAGCCCAGAACGAACAAAGATTCGCAACAAAAGTCAAAGACAACAAAAAAAGCTTCTTCCAACACATAAACAACAAGAAAAAAAATTCAAACAGTTGGTCCACTAAAGAGAGAAAATGGCAAAGAAGTAACAGACAACACAGACAAAGCAGAGCTACTGAACACGTTCTTCGCATCAGTCTTCACACAAAAGGAAACTGAAGCTCAACTACCCAGAAACACAAATATAAAAAACAGATTCGAAGCAAGACTCAACTTAAGCAAAAATACAGTAAGAGATCACCTGGCTGAACTTAATGAATACAAAGCACCAGGACCAGACGGATTACACCCCAGAGTCCCAAAAGAACTAGCAGAAGTCATTTCAGAACCACTGCACCACATCTTCCACAAATCCTGGAACATAGGGGAACTACCTGAGGACTGGAAAAGAGCTGATGTGGTCCCCATCTACAAAAAAGGTAAAAAAACAGACCCAGGAAACCACAGACCAATCAGCCTAACATCAATACCTGGGAAAATACTGAAAAAATAATTAAAACCAGATCTCCCATCATCTAGAAACAAACCAAGTAATAACCAACAGCCAACACGGATTTGTTAAGAACAAGTCATGCCAAACCAACCTCATTTCATTTTTCAACACTGTGACCAAATTAGTAGACCAGTGAAATGCAGTAGACATAATATATCTGGATTTAGCAAAGCATTTGACAAAGTAGACCACAACCCACTCCTTCATAAGCTAGAAAAAAGTGGGATAGACAGCTATACAACCAGATGGATTAACAATTGGCTGACCAACCATACCCAGCGAGTAGTCCTCAATGGCTCTAAGTCCACATGGAGAGAAGTAAGCAGTGGGGTACCACAAGGTTCGGTCCTAGGCCCAGTACTCTTTAATATCTTCATAAATGACCTAGATGAGGGAATAGCAGGAGAACTAACCAAATTTGCAGATGACACCAAGCTGGCAGGAGTAGCAAACACCCCAGAGGACAGACTTAAAATCCAGAGGGACCTCGACAGACTCAAACACTGGGCTCAAACCAATAAAATGAAATTTAACACGGAGAAAAGTAAAATTCTGCACCTAGGTAAGAAGAATCAAAAATACACATACAAACTGGGTGAAACCACACTCAATAGCAGCGATTGCGAGAGGGATCTCGGAGTCCTGGTAGACAGCCAACTAAATATGAGCCAGCAGTGTGCAGCAGCAGCCAAAAAGGCCAATGCAGTCCTGAGCTGCATAAATAGAGGGATACAATCAAGGACCAGAGAGGTACTAGTACCACTCTATAAAGCCTTGGTCAGACCACACCTAGACTACTGCATCCAGTTTTGGTCACCACACTACAAAAAGACATTGAAACTCTAGAGAAAGTGCAGAAGAGAGCAACCAGGATGATAAAAGGTCTGGAAAATAAAACATACAAAGAGCAGTTTATTATTTATTTATTTATTATTTATTATTAGGTTCTTCTATGCCGCCCTACTCCCGAGGGACTCAGGGTGGTGTACAACATTGTGCAAGAACACTAAAACAATAAACAATGATTAAAACAATTTTAAAAAGATTACAAAACATTAAAAAGATATTCAGCAACATACATACAGGGGGAGAGCTTGGATGGAACTAGTCTCAACCCCCTGCTGCAGAAGAGCCATGTCTTGACGGCTTTTCGGAAGGCCAGCAGGGTGGGGATAATTCGGATCTCCGGGGGAAGTTGGTTCCAGAGCACGGGGCCCCCAACAGAGAAGGCCCTCCCCCTAGGGCCTGCCAGCTGGCATTGTTTGGCTGACGGGACCTGGAGGAGACCCACTCTGTGGGCCCTAACCGGTCGAAGGGAAGAATGCGGTCCCGAAGGTAACCTGGTCCTAAGCCATGTAGGGCTTTAAAGATGATGATCAACACCTTGAATTGTACCCGGAGACTAATGGGCAGCCAATGCAGCTGGCGGAGTATAGGTGTAACGTGGGTGTATCTTGACACACCCACCACAGCATGCGCAGCCGCATTTTGCACCAACTGGAGTCTCCGAATACTCTTCAAGAGTAGCCCCATGTAGAGCTCATTGCAGTAGTCCAATCGAGAGGTGACAAGGGCATGAGTGACCGTGAGCAGAGCCTCCTTCTCCAAGTATGGCCACAATTGGTGCACCAGGTGAACCTGTGCAAAAGCCCCCCTAGCCACAGCTGTAAGATGTTGATCTAATTTTAGCTGTGGATCTAGGAGGACCCCCAAATTGAGCACCTGTTCCGAGGGGGTTAATTTTCCTCCCTCAAGAACCAAGGAGGGACAGTTATCATGGTCCTTAGGAGGCCACTCAGTCTTGTCGGGGTTGAGTCTGAGTCTGTTCCTCCTCATCCAGGTCCTAATGTCGTCCAGGCACCGGCACATTACATCAACTGCCTCTCTGAATTGAGATGGGGTGGTAATGTACAGCTGGGTGTCGTCAGCGTACTGATGAAAACTCACCCCGTGTCTGCGGATGATCTCCCCCAGCGGTTTCATGTAAATGTTAAACAGGATGGGCGAGAGGACCAAACCCTGAGGCCCCCCACATGTCAGGGGCCTAGGAGACGACCTCTGCCTTCCTGTTAACACTGACTGCATCCTGTCGGCAAGATAAGAGGAGAACCACCGCAAAACGGTGCCTCCCACTCCCAACTCGCCAAGATGATGCAGAAGGATATCATGGTCGATGGTATCGAAAGCCTCTGAGAGGTCAAGTAGCACCAGGATGGAGGAATTTCCCCCATCCCGGGCTCACCAGAGATCATCCATCAGGGCAACCAAGGCAGTTTCTGTACTGTAGCCGCACCTGAAACCCGACTGATAGGAGTCTAGATGATCAGTTTCCTCCAATAGCCGCAGACGCTGAGAAGCCACCACCTTCTCCACAACTTTACCTATAAAAGTTAAGTTGGAGACCAGACAAAAGTTCTTCAAATCAGCTGGATCCAGGGAAGACTTCTTAAGGAGGGGTCTCACCACCACAACTTTTAACTGCTGCGGTACGGATCCCACTCTAAAAGAAGCGGTGATCACCACCTGGATCCACCCGCGTGCCACCTCTCTGCTGGCCGAAACCAGCCAGGAGGGGCACGGGTCCAATAAACAGGTGGAAGCACTCCTCGCACCCATGGCTATGTCCACATCCTCAGGAGAAACAGGCTCAAACTCCTCCCACAATGGTGGACTAAGACTTGCCCCTGTCAACTCAATGGACTCTGCCCAGCCGGAGTCCAGATTCGACCGGATCTCAGCGACTTTATCCGTCAGAAACTGCGCGAATTCCTCAGCTCTACCTTGCAAGTGTTCCTCGCTCCCCCCTTTTGCAAGGAGTCACCCTAAACAAGGCGGCTGGGTGAGAATCTGCGGATGCAATAAGAGCGGAAAAATGAGCTCGTTTTGCCACCCCTATCGCCACTAAGTAAGACTTGATGTAGGTTCTTAGAAGTGTTCGATCAGATTCAGTTTTACTGGCTCTCCAGCATCGCTCCAGACGTCTTTTGTGGTGTTTCATTTCCCGGAGCTCCTCGGTAAACCAGGGGGCTTTCCGGGATCCACTGCCACAGAGAGGTCGCAAAGGCGCAATCCGGTCTAATGCCCCTGATGCTGCGGTATTCCAAGCAGCCACCAGGGATTCAGCCGAATTGAATTCAGGAACTGAGCTTGGACAGTCTGGCGAAGAGAAGGACCAGGGGTGACATGATAGCAATATTCCAATACTTGAGGGGATGCCACAGAGAGGAGGGGGTCAGGCTGTTCTCTATGGCACCAGAAAGCCAAACAAGGAATAATGGATGGAAGCTGACCAAGGAGAGATTCAACCTGGAAATGAGGAGAAACTTTCTGAAGGTGAGAGCAATCAACCAGTGGAACAGCTTGCCAGCGGAGGTTGTGAGAGCCCCAACACTTGCGACCTTCAAGGAGAGACTGGACTGCCATCTGTCTCAAATGGTGTAGGACAGCGGCGGGTTGCTTTCTTACTGGTTCCGGTGCGCTGCACGCAAATCTACACGCTTCAAGCACGGGGGCACTCGCTTCGGGGGGCGCGCACTCGCTATGTGTGCACGCGCAAGATTTCAGCGCGATTTTGCTTCCGCGCCTGTGCAGAAGCGAAATCGACCCAAAATCACCAGAAAAAATGGCGATGTGTGCGGTGGACCGGCAGAGAGGGCCCCGGAGCGGTCACACGCAAATTGTACAATTGGCCTCTCCCTACCAGAGCTGTGCACCGGGCAGCTCCAGCAGAAACCCACCTCTGGTGTAGGAACTCCTGCTTGAGCAGGGGGTTGGACTAGATGACCTACAAGGTCCCTTCCAATTCTAATAATAAAATTCTAAATCTAAAAATCTAAAAATAGTTGCTTTAATGAGTTACAGGCAGGTGCTGCGTTTTGAAGAACCTCCTCTAAAGTGAATCCAGAGCACTGAAGTATGATGTACATCATTTTGGAGATACGGATCAGTAGAAGTGTCAGTGGAGGATGGATTATGTAGGAGGATTAATCTTGCTGTTTGAAAGTAGCATCTCATCTGCACTGTTGACAGGGCACTTCATTGCCATATGTTTCGTTATTATGGCACAATATTGAAAGTGGAGCTTCGTGGATTTGATGCCCCCATTTAAAAGAAAACTAATCCTATGAGGGTTGAGATTATGTTTGCAGGTTTACAACAGCAAAAATAGCAACACAAACAAGTGTGTGAATACATATATGCATGAAGAGACATTTGTTCAGGACTGCCAGGACTTGTGTTTTTAGCTTGGGAGAGTGCAAATTAATCCAACCATTTTTTTTACCATGTTCCTGTTTCTCTCCCATCTGCCCAATATGTCTTGGCTGTGGATTGGAGTGGAAGTAGTCACCAAATTCCAGATAGCTTTTTGCAGGCTAAAAAGAAGATTGGCTCTGATAAGTCCTCTTAGGCATTTCTTTTCTCAGCATAAATGTTCCGTCTATGTCGGGAAATGCAGGTATATAAAAATCCATGAAACTAAAGTAGGGGCTACAATCGATTATGCCCCAAAACCAGGCCTGACAAAGTCTGGACAATGTTACAAGGCAAGCCAAGTAAACACGTATCTCAATATCCATTAGTTCTGCAGAAAGGAACTGCCCTGTCAGCCCTAATTAATATATGTATCCTTTCTAGATATGCTGACCATGAGAAAGAGTTTTTGCTATGTCTACAGTATTATGAGAACCGTTGTATTGTTCCTCAAACATAAATGTCAAGGATAAACCACAGTTGGGAAACATCTGTGCTAATATGTCTTGTATGCTTAACTGTCTGTTCCCAGTTCCTTATTTTATTTTAAGATAAGTTTGCCTCATTGTATACCATAAATGGGCATAGGAAATACATACGTAAACCAGGGTATAAGAATCTGGTCCTGTCTAGTATTCAGGGTTCAGGCCTTTGTATTTGCTTTGAACCTGCGCATATCAATAAACCTTTCCTTCTGTACAAGTGCTTGCTTAGTGTCCTGATTCATTCTACAACAGTTTTGGCGACCCAGATGGGACGTTAAGCGAGGCGCTATTGCGCTGAGGGCTGCCTGATCCCCTTGGACCCTGGGAGGGGCCACTTCTGAACATTCTCCAGGCGCCACGGGGGTTATACCTCCGGGAGACGGCAGTGACACCTCCAGGGGGCCGACGGTGCTGAAAGCAAGTCCAAGAACCCTTGAGGGAAGGAAAGGTGGTCTGAACTGACCTGATTCCTGGCCAGGACAAGACGTCTCAGGCGAGTATATGTAAATGTGTTTACCTATCTCATTTGAAGATAGAAGAAGGGACCTGATCTCTCCCTTCGGCTCGGGACTGTAGTCCTAACGAAGCCGTGTTAGGTTGTGTGGGAAGGGTCGTTGCCGAGGTTCCGTCCAGTGACCGTGACATTCCGGGGCTGGCGGCCGGTGACTTTGTGCTAGGATGGGAGGTGGTAGCAGCATTCCCAGCACCCCGTTGGAATGCATGATTAAGGGCTTTGATGATTATTTCAATCATGCTCAGTATAGGGTTCCTTATCCAAAAGTAACAAAGGATAGGTTACGTTATTTGTGTGAACAGCAATGGCCACATATGGGTGTTGGGTGGCCACCGGAGGGTACCTTTCAGAACCAAGTTATTGATGATCTTACTTCGGTGATAGCAGCTAATGAGGAAAAATACCCCAATCAATTTCCATATATAGATCAGTGGGGAGATGCTGTAAATGAGAAAGCGGATGATCTGTTGCAATGTCAGGCTGAAATGGTTTGTTTATGTGTGGCTAGACCGAGAGGGCAAAAGTTGAAGGTGCCGTTAAGAAAGGTTAAGGATTGGAAGGTGTCAGAAGCTAAAGCCTCTGCCACTCGGAAGAAGGTGTTAGTTCAGGGGGACGAAGAGATTTTACATCCCCCGCCGTATGCGCCGATACCTTTGATCCCTCCTGCACTCCCCCTAGGGCACCCAGGAGCAGCTGGTAGTGTAGCCGATGGGGGAAAGCAGGGAGGGGTTGATGTTGATCCAGCTGTTCGGAGAAAGCAGACAAAGCAAAAACAAGGAAATGCAAAGAGTGAGGAATGGAGAGAGGAGAGTGCTTTTAGTGAAGAGGAATATGAGGAAGCTAGGGGGGAGAATGTTTCAGGGAGACCAGTAACTAGGGCTGCAGCTAGAGCAGCAGCAGAAGCTGAAAGGGTTGCGGCTGAAAGAGAAGGGGAGGACGTGGCCACCGGACCCAGTTTTGTAGCTCCTTTAAGGCAAATGGATCAACAAGTTGTGAATCCACAGGGAGTGTTAGAGTACAGACCTTGTTTTCAGTATGTCCCCTTCTCAACTACTGATCTTTTGAATTGGAAGCAGCATTACGGACCTTTATCAGCTAAGCCGACTGAAATGGCAGATCTTTTCCAGACAATTATGCAGACGCATAATCCTAATTGGCAGGATATACAATAGTTAATGAATGCTTTGTTAACGCCAGAAGAAAGGGAAAAGTGGAAGGCAGCTGTAAGGGGATGCATAAGGGATAGATTTCCGAATATACAGGATTTGAGACAAGAATTGGCAGATAGAGCTCCAGAGCAGGATCCTGGATGGGATCCTAAGATTCAGCCCCAAATGACAAGGCTGCGAGAATACCAGAATTTGACAGTAGAGGCTTTAAGGAAGGCAGGAAGGCCCCCGGTGAACATGTCGAAACCGGCTCTAATTACCCAAGGGGCAGATGAGAGTCCGGAAAGCTTCCTCCAAAGGTTGATTGAAGCCTATGAATTGTATACGCAGGTTGATCCAAGAGCACCTGATAATGTGAGGATGCTGAATGAAAGATTTATTGCCCAGAGCTATGATGATATTCGTAAGAAATTGCAGAAGTTGGAAGGATCATTAGGGAAAAATACCACGGAGTTGCTGGAAGTAGCAAGAAAAGTTTTTGTGAATAGGGATAAGGTGGAGAAAAAGGAGAGAGATGCCCGTATGCAGAAGAAAACGGAATTGTTAGCAGTAGCGTTGCAAGGGAGGACACAGACTTTAGGATTCAATCAATGTGCCCATTGTGGCTCTGAGGGTCATTGGCAGAGGGAATGCCCACGTAGACTGATGAGAGGACGATTTGTGCGGGGCCGACCCTCTTTTGGTCGAGGTTTTATAGGAAGAGGGGGTCCACCCAGGCATTTAGCTAGGGGATGGAATCCACAATATGCACAGGCTGGAAGGGGGATGCCCAGCTCTGAGAGAGAGTCTGAGGTAGCAGGTATTGGATTGGCTGGCACTGGATGGACAGACTGACGGGGACCTGGCTTGGAGCAGACTCCCCCTGAGCCTATGGTTACGTTGAATATTGGGGGTCATAATACTTCATTTTTGGTTGACACAGGGGCAGGTAGATCAGTAGTGAATAATCTTATTACTGCCCCAGGACCACATCAAATACAAGTACAAGGGGTCTCTGGCCAGGTTATAGGGCGGCAAGTCCTCAAACCTGTAACCTGCATATTCAAAGGGTCAGAAATCCAACATGAATTCTTATATATCCCTGAGTGCCCAATACCCCTTATGGGAAGGGACTTGCTCAGTAAACTTGGGGCCACTATTTCTTTTGATGAGGGTCAACAATCCATTACAGTTAAACACAAGCCAGATACCATGTGGAGATTAATGGTAGTCAGACCAGTGGAACCTCGTGATGAAAAATGGAAGGAATTTGATGTGCCAGGATTATGGTCAGAAGACAACCCCCCCGGGTATGCCGCACATCACCCCCCCATCATAGTAGAGGTAAAACCTTCAGCCACCCCAGTACACATTAGACAGCGCCCATGTTCTAGGAAGCAATTGCTGCCATTTATGAGTGTATTCAGAAATACCTGAAGGCAGGAATTTTGGTACCCATACAGTCGCCATGGAATACACCTATTTTGCCAATTAAAAAGCCTGATGGTTCATATCGACCAGTTCAAGACCTTAGAGTAGTTAATAGCATGACAGTGACAATACATCCAGCAGTGCCCAATCCATACACCCTTCTGAGCTTAATCCCACCACAGGCAAAGTGGTTTTCAGTAATTGACTTAAAAGATGCCTTCTTTACTATTCCAATACATCCAGTGAGCCAACCTTTGTTCGCATTTGAATGGGAAAGTCCAATTACTGGCACAAAAATGCAATATACCTGGACCCGCCTTCCACAAGGTTTTAAGAATTCACCGACATTGTTTGGGACGGCCCTAGGTCGAGATTTATTATACTATGTACCCATACAGCAAGGGGATACTTTGCTGCAATATGTAGATGATGTGTTAGTAACTGGACAGACAGAAGACACTTGTTGGGAGAATACAAAGGCACTATTTGTATTGTTGTTAGAGTGTGGATATCGTGTCTCTAAAAAGAAGGCACAATTGGTGCAGAAATGTGTGCGATATTTAGAATATGATATTGAACACGGAAGGAGGGCTTTAGGACCTGAGCGGAAAGAGGCAGTCTTGGCCATTGCGGCACCTACTAACAGGAGACAGCTCAGAGGATTTTTAGGCTTGGCTGGCTTTTGTCGCATATGGATTCCCAATTTTGCCTTGATGGCTGCCCCCTTATATGCTTCTACTAAGGGGGGCAATGCAGATCCTTTTGTATGGACTAAGGAGCAACATCACGCATTTATAGAGATTAAGAAAGCTTTAATAAAAGCACCAGCGCTAGCACTGCCTAATTTAGACAAACCTTTTAATTTGTATGTGGACACAAAATTGAATATGGCTTTAGGAGTTTTGACCCAGCAGCTTGGTAAATGGCAGCAACCTGTTGCCTACCTCTCTAAACAGTTAGATGGGGTAGCTCAGGGCTGGCCACATTGTCTCAAGGCTCTAGCTGCTATTGCTGAATTGTTGCAGGATTGTAACAAGCTTACCTTTTCTTGCCCTGTTAATGTACATACTCCTCATGCTGTCCAAGCTATCTTAGATCAGAAAGGACATTTGTGGATTAGCAGCCAACGATTGGTGAAATATCAGGCAATGTTGATAGAAAATCCTCACGTTACCTTAATTGTTTCAAATAAACTGAATCCTGCTACCCTTTTACCCATAGATGTGGATTTGCAGCATGATTGTTTGCAAGTATTAGAAAGTGTGTATTCCACTCGACCAGATTTGACAGATATGCCTTTATCGAATGCAGATTATTATTGGTACACAGATGGTTCTAGTTACATTCATGATGGGATGCGAGTAGCTGGATATGCAATTGTGGATGATGATAAAGTCATAGAAAGTGGATCCCTTGGCAAAGGTGTCAGTGCCCAGGTGGCTGAATTATGGGCATTAATCAGGGCCTTGGAAAGGGCTTCTGGAGAGAAGTTGAACGTGTGGACAGATAGTAAATATGCTTTCTTGACATTGCATGCACATGGTGCAGTATATAAAGAACGAGGTTTCAGAGACTCTGCAGGGAAATATATCCAGCATGGACATTTAATTCAACGTTTAATTGATGCAGTTCAAAAACCAAAGAAAGTAGCTGTGATGCATTGCAAAGGACATCAACGTGGAGATGATAGAGTTGTCTTAGGAAATAGGGCTGCCGACTCTGAAGCACGAGCTGCAGCACTCAGATTTGATAAGCCATTACCAGATCTTTCTATTCATGTGGCTATGGATTTAGGGGTAATACCACCAAGTATCAAACCGTCATATTCTCGATCTGAATGTGCAAAGGCAGTGAATGACCTTAAAGCTATAGTAAAAGAGGGGTGGTATATTCTTCCAGACAAGCGAATTTATGTCCCTTATTCAGTGACTTGGCAGTTAGTGCAATCCTCACATACTGCAACACATATGGGGAAGTCGGCACTTGAAACAGCATTAGCTCGTGATTATTATATTGATGGTCTAGCTGGAATTGTTGCTAAGGTAGTCTCGCAATGTATTACCTGTGCTAAAGTGAACCCCAGGCAAGGACCTCTATTGCCCCCTGGAACAATACCTGTCTCATATTATCCAATGGATACTGTAATGGTGGACTTTACAGATATGCCTAGATGTGGGTTTTACAATGCAATGTTAGTTATTGTTGATTTATATACTGGATGGCCGGAGGCCTATCCCACTAAAACTAAGAAGGCTCGTGAGGTAACTAGGGTGTTGTTGAAAGACCTCATCCCACGTTATGGTTGCCCTTCCTATATTTCATCTGATAATGGTCCTGAATTCGTGCATCATATTAATCAGGCCTTGGCGAAGGCACTTGGGGTACATTGGCGGTTTCATTCGGCATTTCACCCCCAATCCGCGGCCCCATGTGAAAGATTGCACCGCACCCTAAAGGAGAGGATTACCAAAATATGTACGGAGACACACCTAAAATGGCCTGATGCTCTTCCTCTTGCTCTATATGCCATTAGAAGTGCTCCGAAGAGGAAACATAACTTATCACCATATGAACTCATGTTTGGCCGACCTCCTACTTTACTCAGACGACATCTAGCAGGATGGCCCGATTTAGGCCACAAGGGGGGAGTATGGACTATGGAAATGGTACAGGAATTAAACAAACAAGTTGAGAAACTGAAAAACTATGTACTGGAGCAATCCCCTCCGAGATTAGTTACTAAATGTCATAGCTTCATGCCAGGGGATCGGGTATGGGTTAAACATTGGAAGAAGGAACAATTAGTGGGGCGGTGGAAGGGGCCCTATGTTGTAATCATGTCATCTCCACTAGCTATCAAGATTGCTGAATCTAAATCGTGGATCCATTGGACACGAGTCAAGAAGGCCGCAGATGAGCAGAGACTTATCCTGCAGAGAACCCATCCTATGAAGCTCAGACCAAGAAACTAAGACGATCAGGACTTTCCGCTTTGATGCTTTGCTGCAGGTAACATTATATGTGTTAATCTCCACCACAGACAGAACTTTCTCTAACATAGGAACTTTCTTTTATTACAAGGCCACTCTGCAAAAACCTTACCGGCAATAGGTTTTCTTTGTACAGTGGTGAACATATACCCCTGCTGGGCCACTCCTGGAAGCTGGCTCTTTACGCACGGGTGAAGAAAGGATGAAGATGGACCCTCTTTGGATGACCCTAATTGTACTGTTTTTTATAAGCAAAAATCATGTGCTAGGAAATAGTGTATGTATTAGCAATTTGGGACAATGGAGTCTCCCAGGTGACAGGCCTCACATCAGCCAATCTTACACTGTGGGACAAGGACAGGAATGTGAAGGCCACCCTCCTCTTACATTACAACCTGAATGTTGGATAGGAATATTACCACATCCCTGTCAATTCCCTCAAGCTTTTGATACAATTGTTAAGGAAACATGCCTTACTAGGCAGTCAGTGAATCCAGAGGTATGTCAATTTGTAGGATACATCTTGCGAAAAGGCATGTGTGCACAAGCCCCATATAGAGGTCTACCACCCCCTGTTAGATTAGATTGTGGTAATCCTTTATTTTGGGGTTGGAACCGTATAACATATATTAGCCAGTTAAAACCAGGTTGGGAAGGAATTTGTCTTATCCGCTCTATCCCTGAGATGGACTTAGAATTTGGTCATACAATAAAAGAATCAAAACCCAGACGTAAAAAAGGTAAGCGCAGAACTGGTCGTGAAACTAATACCCTACCCTATGCCTCGAACTCTTCTATAACCCCTTCCCTGACATGAATAAGGCGCAAACGAATTCTAGGGGAAGTGGTCAATCACATACAATGTCAACAATGCATCCATGTTACTATGACAGGGAACATTATTACTCATACCTTGGTGTATCATACATCAGTTCCTCCCACCTGTACACAATTTGACCTTTTGGATTGTACACTTAATGGGACATCATATAAGCAATGTAATGGTTCCCAGGGAATCCAATGTTATGATCCAAAACAAGCTACGAGAGTAACGAATTACCAAGTTATTCTCAGACACAAAACTTGTGGAAGAAAGGAAGAAATTGCTAGACTAGTAACTCCCACTCTAAATCAGCAGGTTACCTTAAAATTTGATGTCTGCGCAATCATAAACAGAGCTTGCTTTCCCAGAGGAGGTTGTGGAGGTTTAGCTTGGGAGCGTACCTATACGTTCAATGATAAATATATGTGTCTAGAAAGAAATGGTCCTCGTAGTGCTGAATGTCAAAATATAGAATTCAATTATTGTCCCTATTGGACTTGTGTTGCTTTTGCAACCTGGATGAAAGGACCTACAGGGCCCCATCAAATAGCCTTAACAAAAGGAACCGCTAATACTAACTGTAACAAAGGAGAATGTAATCCTGTTTTGCTATCCCTCACCCCGAAAAGCACTTTTCAGCCCATTGTTATGGGACTTCAAATAGACGGGAAGGGATCTGATCCCGGGACGCTGCTAGAATTAGAAGTAACCACCAAAACTACCTCCATAGGACGTAAGAAAAGTCTGTTTTGGTCCTATTATCAAGAGATAGAAAAACTTAACCTTCAGGAATTACCCTCGAAGGTGGTAAATACCTTTGTGGAGCTAGCTGAAAATGTAGCAAACATTTTAAACGTAAGCAGTTGCTTTGTATGTGGAGGAACCAATATGGGAGAAAAATGGCCTTGGGAAGCTCAGGAGCTGAACTATACTACAGTGCTTGAAATGGAGAAAGTAGGTAACCTTACTGCTACACTAGGTAAAGATGGGAATTGGGCTTTAACTTCCAATTTAGTTGGGTCGGTATGTTACACCCGGAATCATACCACTGGATGCCAACAGGTAGGAGCTCTCAGATGTCTATCCGCCTGGAATAATGGTCAATGGTGGTCAGGTAAGGGTCAAATACCACCCTGGGAAGCAAAAGCCCTGGAATCCGTAAACCTATTAAAACATTATATTCTGGATCCCCAGAATTATTCCAAGAAATGGTTAGCTCCAGATGGTATGTATTGGATTTGTGGTAAATATGCATATAGCCAATTGCCTTCTAATTGGTGTGGTTCTTGTGTTTTGGGTCTTATCAGACCTGGCTTTTTCCTTTTGCCTCTTCGCCATCGACAGATATTAGGTATCCCTGTTTATGATGAGGTGGGAAATATTCGTACTGAAAGAGCCATAGATACTTCCATAATTGACAACCTAAAAATAGGTACCTGGAAAGATGATGAATGGCCCCCAGAGAGAATTATTCAAGTCTATGGTCCCGCTACTTGGGCCGAGGATGGTACCTATGGTTATAGAACCCCTATATACATGTTGAACCATCTAATTAGATTGCAGGCTGTTATTGAAATAATTACTAATGAAACGGTGTTAGGCTTAACAAAATTAGCTGTGGAGGGAGTTAAATCCCGCACATATATCATGCAAAATCGCTTAGCTTTAGATTACCTGTTAGCCAAAGAAGGAGGTGTATGTGGGAAATTTAATCTTTCTAATTGTTGTGTTGAAATAGATGACAGTGGACATGTTATCCAAGAAATTACTAATAAAATGGTTAAAATTGCTCATGTTCCGGTTCAGACCTGGAAAGGCCTAAATCTGAAAGATATTTTTGGCCAGTGGTTTCCTAAGCTCCCTGGCCTACAAGCAATTGTAGCCTTAATAGGACTTATAGCTGCTGGTTGTATTATTCTTCCCTGTGTTTTGCCAATATTAGTCAAAGCTATTACTAACAGTTTATCTCTCTTAGCCGAACGAAAGGCAACTGCCCAGGTAATGGCTATGTGGGAATATGAAGGCTTACGCCAATCACTCCATCAGGAACCTGAGTATGTAACTCTTCTGTCTAGTGATTCAGAGTTACAAAGGGGGGACTAAAGTAGGGGCTACAATCGATTATGCCCCAAAACCAGGCCTGACAAAGTCTGGACAATGTTACAAGGCAAGCCAAGTAAACACGTATCTCAATATCCATTAGTTCTGCAGAAAGGAACTGCCCTGTCAGCCCTAATTAATATATGTATCCTTTCTAGATATGCTGACCATGAGAAAGAGTTTTTGCTATGTCTACAGTATTATGAGAACCGTTGTATTGTTCCTCAAACATAAATGTCAAGGACAAACCACAGTTGGGAAACATCTGTGCTAATATGTCTTGTATGCTTAACTGTCTGTTCCCAGTTCCTTATTTTATTTTAAGATAAGTTTGCCTCATTGTATACCATAAATGGGCATAGGAAATACATACGTAAACCAGGGTATAAGAATCTGGTCCTGTCTAGTATTCAGGGTTCAGGCCTTTGTATTTGCTTTGAACCTGCGCATATCAATAAACCTTTCCTTCTGTACAAGTGCTTGCTTAGTGTCCTGGTTCATTCTACAACAAAACTAGTAGAAAAATCACCCTCTAACTATAATAATTATAATGCAATATCTGTATGCATCACTCCTTATGGAACCGGAGAGCATATTATTTTAAAAAAAGGATATCCTGGTTTGATCAAGGAAATTGAAAGAAAATAATTCAAAATTCAATTGGCCTAGAGCCAGAGATGGGTTCCTCCCAGTTCACACTGGTTCTCTAGAACTGGCAGTAAACTGGCAGTGATGTCACAGAGCCGGTTCTGTCGGTGCCGGTCCATGGACGCTGCAATCTTTTTTTCTGGAAAAAAAAGTTTTTGGATTTTTTTTTGCTTCTGTGCATGCGCAGAAGCCGAGTCTCCGGCACTGCGCATGTGCCACTATCTTGTTTTTGGCTTTTTATTTATTTTTTGATATTTTTTGCTTGTTTTTTGGCACTGCACCTGCACACACATCTGCGTGGCACGGCCACGCAGCATGCAATGTGCACGCAGCCACGTGGCACGGGAGGATGCGAACCGGCAGCGAGGTAAGTTAGAACCCACCCCTGCCTAGAGCCATCTGTTTTGAAATTTCTCAGTCCATGTCCCAGTGGATTTATATAGCTGGGGCAACACTGCTCCAACTGGCACTAGGAAATTGAGGCCAGAAAGACGGTTACAGAGATGAGAGGTTGGAGTAAATGAAGAGGCTAGCTAAATCTGGTTGCAGGTTGGCACTCTTCACATAGAGTAGAACTTGATTCCTGACTTTGCAATGGAAGGGGGTTATGACTTCCCAGATGTCTAAAGTGACCAGATTTTTTTTTAAGTGGGACGGGGGGGGCGGGCCTGCCTGGGCGCCGCCATTTGTTTTGCCCTCTGCACATGCGCAGAACGCTGCGCATGCGCAGAGGGCAAAACAGCAAATGTCGGCGTCCAGGTGGGGGGGGAGGCGGGAGGCCTTTCCTCGGCTCCTGCCTCCCCTTCGGGAGCCGGCAGCCCTTTGGGAGCCCACCTCCCCTTCGGGAGGCCTTTCCTGGCCTCCCGCCTCCCCTTCGGGAGCTGCCCTGGGGCCGGGCTGGCAAGCAACGAACGGGAGGCGGGAGACGGGGAAAGGAGGCAGCCGGCAGCTTACCTGTCGCGAGCTCCAGGCATCCAAGCGCCGCGGTCTCCCGGTCGCCCGCCCGCCCCCAGGGCAACGGCGGCAGCGAGGCGACGGGTGGAAGGAAGGGGAGGGGGATGAGGAAGGGCTGTTTGCCCCACCGGAGGGGCCGCTCGTGAGCTCAAACCGGCGATGGCTCCTCATCCCTCACCCCTCCACCCGCATCCCAACAGCAGCGGTGCCTCCGAGGGCGGGGCTAGGGATGGGGTGGGAGAAGGAGAGGAGGAGCAGCCCCCCGCCCCCCTTCCCCCTCTCCCCAGCAGGCAGCCGCCTCGCTGAAATTCCGCCCGACTTGCTTCCGGTACCTCTCTTTTGCTTCCCCTTTTAAGGTGACCAGACGTCCCGCTATTTCGGCAGTCTTTTCAAAAAAGCGGGACTTTTTGAAAAGAATGTGGGACGCGGGACACACGCTTGAAAAGCGTGTCTGTCCCACCAAAAGCGGGACGTCTGGTCACCTTACAGATGTCTCAAAACGCAGCACCAGCGTGCAGCCCTAGGATGCCCAAATCATCTCAGCCTGGTAATACACAGGTTCTAGCTTGCTGAGATCAGCCAAGGCAAAAGAAGCCAGGCCAGGCATCAGCTGTTGTGACTTGGGGTTCTGACAGCTGCCAAAATATGTAACAATGCTAATTCCAGGATTGAATTTTACTGAACTTTTTTATTTGGATAAGTCAGTCTGGTCTTGAAAGGAAATAAATAAAACACTCCTACTAGTAATGTTACAAGAATTGTGGATAGTTAAACATCCATTCTACTGAGCCAAATACTTTTTGGGAATTATTGTTAAATTTCACATTACTGGCTAGAAAACAAAAGGCTTGCTGTGATTGAATTTCTTATCTTATACAAGAATTTTCTAAAGTATGCCTATCCTTATTTCTGATCAAATTATTTTCTCAGGATCTGGGGCAGGGCTACCTAAAATGAAAACCCAAAAATGATCTGAAAGTAAATGAATGAATGTGTGTCAGGAATGTCCACAGGGTATGGTCAAAAAGTGAAGATGTCTAGTTTTTATGTAGGTCCTTTGATTGCGCTGCTGTGGACAACAAACTTGATTTTGTTTACCACAGTTTGCAGACACCTTGATACATATCACCTTTGGAATGGAGAGTGGAGAGAAAGTTAGGCGTTCCTGTCAAACAGGAAACAAGTAGTCAAAATAGGGAGTGCCCTATCAAACCCGGCACTAGTAAACAGCGGTTTCCCCCAAGGCAGCATTTTAGGACCCACATTCTTTCTGCTTTACATAAATGACCTTTGTGATCATATTATAAGCAACTGTGTCCTCTTCGCTGATGACGTAAAACTATTTAACACCACTGACAATGCTGCTGCCCTACAAAGCGACCTTGATTATGTGTCACAATGGTCGCGTAATTGGCAACTCCAAATCTCATCTAACAAATACTCTGTCTTACACATTGGCAACAAAAATCAGAACACCAAATACAATCTGGGTGGTTATGATCCTCACTCTGTTAAGTACTCATCTCAAACGATCTAAGCCCCAGAGCTCACTGTAACAGCATTGCCAAAAAGGCATTAAGAGTTGTTAACCTAATTTTGCAAAGCTTCTTCTCCAGTAACATTGTACTGCAAACTAGGCCATACAAAACCTTTGCCAGACCAATTCTCGAATACAGCTCGTCTGCCTGGAATCCTCACTGTATATCAGACATTTATACAATTGAGCAGGCTAGAGCAGAGGTGGGTTCCTCCTGGTTCGGACCAGTTCTATAGAACTGGTAGTAAAATGGCGGCCCAGGACTGCCACGCCCCTGAGCCGGTTCTCTCGGTGGCGCCATAGGCACTGCCATCTTGTTTTTTAAGAACTGCGCATGAGCAGAGGGTCATTTCCAGGAAGTGACACGCGCAAAATGTGCACTTCCATTGCGATGTGAACCAGTGGGGAAGGTAAGTAGAATCCACCCCTGGTCCAGAGGTATTTTACAAGAAGAGTACGCCACTCCTCTGCTCACATTGAATCCCTTATGCCACCAGGCTCGAACTTTTGGGCTTGGACAACCTGGAACTATGCCGCCTACAGTCTGACCTAAGCACAGTACACAAAATTGTCTGCTACAATGTCCTACCTATCAACAACTACTTCAGCTTCAACCTCAATAATACATGGGCAAACAATAGATACAAGCTCAAGGTCCAAACTCGATTGCAGAAAATACGACTTCAGCAACAGAGTGGTCAATACCTGGAATGCTCTACCTGAATCCGTTGTTACATCCTCAAAACCCCACAGCTTCAACCTTAAACTGTCTACCGTGGACCTCACCCCATTCCTAAGAGATCTGTAAAGCGGGCATGCATAAGCGCACCAGTGTGCCTACTGTCCCTGTCCTACTGTCCCCACTTATTTGTACTCATTTTATGTGTTCATGTTCATGTTTATACTTATACCTGTTACCTTGTACATATTTGACAAACTAAATAAATAAATCTTTTTTCTATCGCCATCCGATCAATTGCCATCCATATCAATTAATGGTATATCCACAAAGACAACATCTCTTCCTTCATAGCCTCTTTCCATTTTTGATTCTTTTGCCAGAGGTAAATTTAATACTTCCTGGTAATTTTTGGCCTCATAAAAAATGTTACATACTTTTACCTCATCTGCTGTGAATCTCTCGGGAGGAACACCTTTGTTTATTCTTTTAGATTTCCTTGGAATAAAATGTTCCTGTTTCACCAGAATCTCACTCTCAAAACATTCCTCTAACCTACTGTATACTCAGACCCTGAACTACTCTCATTGAACATGCTTGTGTGAATGTTCATTTATTAGAGACTAATAGGCATAAAAATTCAGTATTGGCATATACTTTTCCCAATTCTCATGTTCAGAAAAATTTGCATCAAATAATATTTTTGTGTCCATCTGTACATCTATATGCCTTTGATCCTGATCCTGATAACCTATAAATTTCAATTTCCTTGCCTTTCCTTGCCTTTGGCTGTCCTTTCCCCAGGGGTGGGCTCCTCCCAGTTCAGACTAGTTTGCCCAAACTGGTAGTGACCTGCTGGTGATGTCACGATGATGTCACCGAACCGGATCGGTCAGTGTCGGTCCATGGGCACCACCATCTTTTTTTGAATTTTTTTTGAATTTTTTTGAATTTTTTTTATTTTTTCTTCTTTTGAGCATGTGTAGAAGCCGAGTTTCTGGCACTGTCCCCTCAACTTTTCAGTCCCAGAAAGTGGCTGAAAAATGCCCTTCCCCTATTTTGCAGCCATGCACCATTTTCCTTGCCTCCTTCCTGTTTTTATTTGGTTTTCCCTCCCACTGTGAAAACAAAAGGAAGTGAGTGGGGGAGGGGGGAAGAAGAATATCTCTGACTATTGCTATGATTTTTTGCTCCTATATTCTGTTGTTTAGGTATAAATTTTGTTAATGTAGAAATTTTTCTTAGAGCCTATTAAACAATGGAGCCAGCTGCCTGTCTGCAATCATGATTGTATATCTATTAGGATTAAATCCCACTGAAAGAGATTAGCCTTACTGCCAAGTAAATATGCATAGGCTTTACGTAGTTGAG